>OZ024894.1:38478753-39083753 GCA_964017195.1 Siderastrea radians
CAGTTGTCCAAGGCTTAACTTTCCTGACTAAACCAATAAACTGGGTTAAAATAGGATCTTGCTCGATGAAGGTCTTGATAGCTAGGCAGAGGCAAACTAGAATGACGAATGAGACTTAGCATTGCTTTTACTCCGTTGATAAGGTTGGACCTCGCAAAGTATTGTTTGTTCAAGAAATTTTACGGAAACACTTATGCCTTTATATTTACCCTTTACCCTACATTTGACACATCTTCCAAATGCACCCTTTCCTAAAATCATGTCACTTTCAACCTCTGCAAGCTTTTGGTCACATAATCTTGCTTCTTAGAATATCTATATATCTACTTCCTTAAAATTACTGCTGCATGGCAGAAGAAACAAGTCCATTGTTGTTATCTTCCTTTGTCTTCTACCATTTGGTGTTGCTGCTTAAAGCTGCTTGAGTCACCGAGGGTAAGATATTATTTAAACCGATAAATTAGATTTGAATTTGGTACATCGCAGACAGAATTTAAGTTACTGTAACAAATGTGAGCTAGGTCAATCAAGGAAGCAAGAACTCACAGGCAGACTACAGCCCAAGCAAGGCTGCCAAAGTGACAACCTCAGCAAGGAAATCTGTCAGGAGGCAAGCAATTAAATCTTGCCTTGACAAAACTACGGCTTCAGACTGCTGGAGTTCAGTTTCTCTGTCTCAACCCGTATCACACTTAAAACAATTCAGTCCTTTAACTACGGTTCACGTATCGAATTTTATAATGGCCCACAGGCAGCCTTCAGTCTCCTGGAAAGTCTGATAACCATAAACACTACAAGGTTTTCTTCTGAGGTGACTTGGAAATGACGCGCATTTTAAGATCATCAAGCCTGATGGAAATTACCGATAATAAACTACTTTTTGAGACAATTCAGTTCAGCCACGATACTCAAACAGCACGCTAAACATAATATTTAGCACTTTTTGAAACCTGAGAGGCCAATGGAAAGCAATTTCCAAGACTTCAAGACTTAACTTTTTGGAAGAAAACATTCAAAGCGATTTTCTCCTTTCTCATTGTCTAGCTATCCTACTGAAAAATGTCTGACAGATTTCCCTTGTAACAAGAGCTTAAAAACAGCTGAATGAATTTTCTAGATAATTCAGTTCAGTCACGATACCCAAACAGCACGCAAAATATACTGTAATAAACCTGAGTGACCAATGAAAGGCAATTTCCAAGACTTTTAGTTTGGAAAATGTGAAGAAGCCAATTGCATCTACCTTAGCTTTGAACTGATAATTGCAGCATTTGTTCGGGAGGAAAAGTATCAACTTCTAATCACTAGGAAAAAAGCCCAAGCAAGGCTGCCATTACAGACAACCTCAGCCAGGAAATTGTCAGAAAGCAAGCACAGATCTTGCCTTGACAAAACTACGGCCTCCAGGTTACAAAAGTGAACTTCCCTTAACTGGTTTCAGTTTATATTATAATTTGATCAAAAACGACAAATTCTAACGAAAGTATCTTCAAATAAAACAACAAAATATTAACGTTTCGGAAGAAAACATTTTAAGCGATTTTCTCCTTTCTCGTTGTCTAGCTATCCAACTGCAAAATGTCTGACAGATTTCCCTTGTAACAGTTGAATGGATTTTCTAGATAATTCAGTTCAGTCACGATACTCAAACAGCACGCAAAATATAGTGATAAACAATCTATTGAACCTGAGTAGCCAATGAAAAGCAATTTCCAAGACTTTTAGTGTGGAAAATGTAAAGAAGCCAATTGCATGTACGTTGGCTTTGAATTGATAATCGAGGCATTTGATCGGAAGGAGAAGTATCAACTTCTAATCACCACGAATAAAGCCCAAGCAAGGCTGCCATTTACAGACAACCTCAGCCAGGAAATTGTCAGAAGGCAAGCACAAATCTTGGCTTGACAAAACTACGGCCTTCGGGTTACAGAAGTGAACTTTCCTTCACTGGTTCGAGTTTATACTATAATTTGATCAAAAACAGCAAATCATTATGGAAATTATTTTCAAATGACTGACAGCTTTATGCACCCACTTCCGCTGCTAATAGGCGCGCGCGTCGCTTGAAGTCGCCGGAAATAATTACGTGACAGGCGGTAACAAATATAATGACACAAAGAACATTGACATCTTTTATAAAACATAGGCACGCAATGCGCGCTGAGCCAATGACGTTTTTTTCACAATATGGTGAAATTTATCCTGACAGCCTATGGGACTTTACACCTCCGGTAAGTCCCACACTAACCCCTCAGCCCCCCCCCCCACCACCACCACCAAAAAGATCTTGTGGTTATCCACTATAAAACCTGGTAATGATTCAGCAGCGTGACTACGCGGAGTAAAAAAAAACCGAAGAAAGCTCTTTATTTCATGGTTCTTCAAAGAACACAGACAAAAACAAGTAAACTTAAATTTAAACTCACCGTCGAAAAATATTGCATACATAATTTAGGCAAAGATCAGTGGAAAGTTAACAATTTTACGTCAGAAATAAATGCAAGTTGCAGTTGAACCTTTTAATTTCTTACTTCTACCGGCGAATATCCAATACTTTTCAGTGCTCATAAACGGTCAACTTTCTAAAGGGTGCCGTTTTGACGCTCTGCGTGATTTGCGTGACACGTGACTCGCTTTACTTTGTTTAATTTGTAAGGTTTCAGACGTTTCAGTCAACCACTTACGTTCTTAGTACATTGTATTGTCAAAACAGGAGTCTGCCATCAAACGGCGTTTCTTGTATTCACAATATTTTCGTTCGAAATCGGCTTGAACTAGCGTTTATAAACACGACTGAAATAGTTTTGCAACTATATTTATTTCCCCTGAAGTTGCTTGCTTTGTAATCAAGTCGGCTATAACAATTTTCGTCTTTTTGCTTCACAAATCGACCAAAGTATGTTTACATTTGTAACTTTCCCACGGTACGAAGTTATTTTTAGCTCACGTGTTTATTTTGAGTCTCAACCTACAGCCGAATAAATTTCGTTTGCTTTGCCTTCGAACAGTACGAAAATGTTCAGATTCAGCTCGCTTTCCAGTAGATCCAACAGGTCTCTATTAGAATGCTTTGTCACATACCTGTTGTTGTTAATCTTTCGGTACTGTTTCGGTCGGTTCGAGATGTTTTAGGTGTTGCGTTACATTCCTTATAAGGCTGAAATTACAGCTTTCAACTATGCAAATTTGCTCAACATAAGCTTTACACTTTGAGCTATGAATAACCCCGAAATAACGTTTAGTATCTTGTTAAGATTTTACTACATCCATCCTCTAATTCCATGATCACCACTGTGACTTGGATTTTAATACTAGTTTCATTCAAGTTTTTCAGTTTTAAGAATAGCTAGCAACAAGCCGCGCAATTTCCGATTTAGTTTTAAGTGGGTTCATGTTTTATAACACGCACTCAAAAATGACACTGCAAATTTTCGATTCGCTGTTACCGAGAGATAATCCCGAAAAATTTTATGCTGTTTTACTCTAGTCTTTTCACTATCGATATAAACTTGGGCTTTAAATATTGTTCCTTTCACTGTTAATTAGGGATCGATGTAGCGTTAATTTCCACGTTCTGTTCATACAACATCTCAAATTGGCAAGTCCGTCTTGTATTTGCTGCTGTGGAAATTTGTACTTCAGCTAAGTAAACAGAGGACTACAACGCGAATAAAATCCTGCCAGACCTCACGTACACAAAAGCCCGGGGGTCTTACTCCCATATCATTAGCTGTATGGGTTTGTGCCGCTGATAAGGTAAGAGTTTCAGTGTCCCGGTGCACACCCCCACCCATCGTCTCCCAGAATATCCCCCCAGCCTCACAAATCGTAAGACAGACACGACACTGTCGTCTATCGTTGATTTTTAGGCTCTGACAGTAGCCATATGACGTCACTAACGTGACGTCATTGGCTAAAAAATGACCGTTGGTTTAAGCGGGAAATTGTCATCGAAATAACGGCGCAAAACTATATATCTCATAGATCCCGCACGTAAAAAGCGTAAGTGTTACTGGAAACGTTCATGTATATATGTAGGCTAGTTCTAGAGGCACAAAACATTCAGACATTCACATCACAGCTCATCAAAGTTTTGGCGGGAAGTTTATGCACAGCGTTTCAACGGCACGAATTAAAACATTGTTGCACATAAAACAGTCATAACTCCGTAAATATTGATAGCTTTGATCGTCTCATAATGATTAAAACGTAAAAATGAAAACAGCTCAAACAAGCTACTTTGCTTATATATTTTAAATAAACGGCAATTTACTTACCAGGACCTAACCGGCGATGGCCTGGCGCCGCGACAGCATGAAGGTCGTCTAGGGGAGAATTTTCTTCACGGCTTACGGAGAAATACAGCCCGCCGTTGTGTTAAGTTGTACTTGCCGTAAAAATAAAATAAAACAAGAAGTGGAAAATATAAGCTCGAGCAAATGTGGGAGACTGAACAACATCGATATATCGGCAAGAAGTGATCTTCGTTTGATTCATTCCATCTCATGTAACTCCCCAACTGATTCCAAAGAAAGCAACTGGCATGTAGTCAATATAAAGAAACAACCACTGCTGTGCGAATTGTCCGTGCCTCTGAACTAGAGCGAAAAATCCATCCCGGACTGAAAGACGCAAACATGATTTCAGGTTCAGTGACTGAAAGTGGACTGAATTGAATGTAACTATAATTGTTTAAGGCTTTGTTGGATATTATTCACTGATTGGTCAAAAAATAATAGGATTTAAATTCCTCTATTATGATTGGCTGCAGTGTTTGCACAAGGCGAGATCTAGGACAGAATCTGTCATACCGCAAGTACTTGCGGTAGATAACTGCAAATACTTGCGGCGGGTATGCGGATTCCTTGCATAATTGAACGATAAAAAATCCAAACGTCACTGAAAGAAGCCAACGTTTTTTTAAAAGGTCTAAACGCCTTTTGGTTTAGAAGTTGTGGCTGCAAAATAAAGAAAAGCTTCAAACAACCTTGCTCGGCAGCGTTTGAGCCGATAACGTGCACCTTATTTCCTGTGGGTCTGTAAAAGTCACGTTATTTTCTACCCGGCATACAATAACTAATCCTATTAGTTGAGTTTATCTTAACTAATAGCTTAAGTAGAAACAACCTTAGCTTCCTTTACGGGTCATTTTGTTTTATTATATTGTAAGCAGCATGGTAAATCAAACATCTTTTCATTCAACTTGTCTTTAGTTGATGTTTTACCTCTTACAAAATGACTGTAACAGTTTTGATTAGTCACCACCACTCTTAATTGGTTATATTGACTGATTTAATAAGAGTAATTTTAACCAGTCATCGAACAGTTACAATATAGTTTCTGCTCCTGTGATGAGGGATCAAACGATATGCATTATTAGCCACAATCACTAGCAATCGACTGTCGGATTTACTACAAAATCTGTCACTAAAACAAGCAAGTTTGTTTATTTCCGACAATCAGATTTCATACTTATCAAATGCTCTGTTACTTAAGCTACTATTTATTTTTTATTATTTGAATTTTAATAGCGAGCAGAATGCTCCTGTGGCGAGTTAAATACATTATACTTTACCAACTAGTAAGTCATATGTACCATGACTAATTAGTTTGGTCGTTTAGACTAATAAGAGAAGAATAGTTATCACAACTAATCTCAAAGGTTAAAACAACCTGTAGTTAAATGTAACATTAACTATTTTATTTAGTTGACAAATTTGACTGTTTAAAATAGTTAAAATGACCATTGTTATTAGTTACGACTATTTTTAAATAGTCATTTTAACTAGTCAATTTTTACAGTGCATACCTAAGATCTGGAAGCGTTACGTCGACGACATCTTTACTATCTTGAGTCGAGACAATGTGGACAACTTCCTATATACAGCACCTCAATAGCCAACGCCCGACCATTCGTTTAACAGTAGATTTTATAGGCTTTTGGTATTTTTATGAATCTACAGACAAATAAGGCGCTCTAATTTCACTGTCTTGCTGGATTTTGGAAAGAAGAAAATTCTCCTGTGAGTTTCACTAGCCCATTTGTGTCATGCAATTAACTCAGAAGACATTATCACCGATTTGACTGGATGCTTTGGGGAAAGTTTTTACTTACCCACTAGGTTAGATCCGTTTTAAAACGAAATATGCCACAGACAATTCGAAGGTGAGTCTCCATTTAAAAGGGAATTTCCTTGTCGGCCAATGTTTCTGTGACGTTATCTTTTCACAACCCTTCTACCTTTTTTCTCAGAAACAATAAAAAACCTTTTACTTTTATTTCATTTTTAATAAATAAATAAATAAATAAATAAATAAATACATAAATAATGACTGTTTTAACGTGAGCTCACTAAAAACAACCAGAGGAAGACAGAATACCTCCACATGCGTTGTGAAATGGTGAACACATGTGTACGCTCGTTCGTCAAACAGCAAGGAACGAAGATGGGACGTTGATAACTGCGACATGTTCTGTTGCTTAAAACGAGAAAAAGGTCAAGCTCACATAGCTCCGTCGTAGCACAATTGCATCGCTATGGCTAATCCATTCCCATTGCGTGGGTCTGAAATGTTTTCTAACTTCTTTTGTTGTTACATTTCTCCTGATAATCTCTGTCCATTTCTTTCATCTGTTGTTCATTGTGCAGTATTTGCATCTTGATACCAGGCCGTCACGTTTTACGCGGCTTACCTCGTAGTAGAACCAATATCAGAAAATTTTCCGCACACCATCAAATATTCTTACGCTATGCCAACGGATTGCATAATGGTATCGGGACCATTGCCGCAACTTTTTGAAAATGAAATAAACGAACGATATCTGTAGAAGTCTAATACGTAATTGCAAACTGTACTGAAAACTATTTGTGTCTTTGTTTAGGGACTGTGCAATAATTACCTGGAGGGGGTTGGAAAATGGGTAAAATACGGTTCAAATTTAAATCGCACCCCCTTCTCACGAAGCAAAAATCAACTGTAACCTCCCCTCACCTACTGATAATATTAAGGTCAATCCCCCTCCCCTGCTTCCTCCCCCCATTGTTTCCTTCATACCTAATTTACGTGTTGCATGTCTTCCTCAGGCACAAAAAGTGCTTCAAATGACTCTTCTGCGTATGTGTTCTCTCCATCGGAATCACTTGACTCTGATTCTGAAGTTGTGCCGTCTTCACACGAGTTATTAAATTTGTCATCTTCCAGAACATCTCTAACAGCATTGACGTACGTGGCTGAGAACTCGTTTGGTTAAATCAGCCTTACTTTCGCTTATCTTGAGACCATGTTGTTTCAAGTACATTTGCAGCTGGTTGTTCGTAAGTGCTTCCACATCTTGTTCATTTTCCAAGAAATATTAGACGGAAAAGTGTTCCTTTCTCTTACTCTTTTTTCGCCTCTGCATCCAAGAACTCAAGGTGCTCAACATAACGTTTGCACGCAGTCTCATCCACGTTGTACTGGGAACAAAACTCTTGCAAAGACCTTTCTTCAGAGGAAGACAATTTACCCACGTTGAGTAATTCTGGACACTCGGGAGACGATTGCCGATCTCGTCTCCAGTGGACGTTGCCGTACTGGACGGTAAGTACTCTCCAGGGAAATTTATAGCATCTAGGGCTGGAACTGGAGAACGTTTGACAGGAACACCTCTTGTCCAACCTTGATTATTGCATTCATCGCAGGTTGGGGTGCAGAATTGCTAAGACGTATCCTAAGACGTGTCCATCTTTGAGTGGAAGTAACGGTGCTTTTGTTAATGAGCTCAGATTGGATATTTGTAATAATCAATTTAAATGCATATGGTAATAGTCTCCGTCGCACTTTGATTCAAAGTTCAGCACTATACTATTTTTTTCGAGTATGGGAACTACTTTTTCATTGACAAAAGTAGGGCTGCGCATCTTTGTGTGGGCTGTGCCAAGACCGTTACCATAATAGGACGTTCTCTGTACAGATAGTGAAAATAAAACGTAATCCACTGAAATGTTGTAGATCTGAAGACGTTTGTTAATGCAGCTTCCACTTCTAAAAGTTGCGTATCAGAAACTTCGTTGGTTATTTCCGATGGGTATACCATAAGTTGAGGAATGCATCCACATTAGCAGGGTATTCCCGACTATGTCTTTTTTTATTAGGCGTATCTATGATTTACAAGAGAAATCAAATCCCTTCCCATCCCAACTTGACCTTCCAGTGAATGATGTACCCTTCGGAAATCCAGCGGATAATTGTGTGTCTGTCAAATTTACAAATCGTGGAAACATGACGGCTATTAGAGTTTCCGTAACTGCGTAAACCTTGCTGATACGTGAATTATCGTTACCTTTACTCTCCAGAAACTCCAGCGGATAATTGTGTGTCCGTCGAATTTACGAGTCGCGGAAACACGATGGCTATCAGAGTTTCGTGACTGCGTAAACGTTGCGGATACCTGAGTTTAAAGGAGCTACGTCACGGATAACGCATCTTGAAAAAATTAGGTCAATTTTTTCCAGGTTGTCATTCGTAATTAGTCTTAATCTTTCTCAGTCGTAACCATCCTTGTTTAGTTTTGGTTTATTTTTATCTCCTTGGTGTTTTTCTACCTAAGGAAACTATTATTTTGAGGGTTCCTGCAATGTCAAAAGTCATTTTTTCAGATCAAAAAAGAAATGAAAATACTGTGACATAGCTCCTTTAAGGAGAGCGTTTCCGCACAGCCGCAGTTGCGGAAACGTAATGTACATGCTTGTTCCCCGCAATGGTTATTTAAATTTCCGTTTGCGGATATTCATGTTTCCGTTGAATAACCGTTATGAAACCTGAAACGTAAACGTCTTATTTCACCCTGTGATTGATGCAGTAAATGCATGTCTTGTCATATGGAGACTAAAAGAACGATACTCACAAGGATAAATCCCTCGGTACCTAAAAAAAAGGTAACGGATGAGACAAATCAGCAAAAATCTGAAAAAAAGGATGAAACTGACGCAAATAAAAAACTCCAAAACGGTTTCAAATCACCTTTTCATGAGTAAATTAATATCCCTGATCAAGTGTTTAACTTGAAGCCGCTACAAGGTACCCATTGAACGAAGAACGAATATCTCTTTCTTTGTCTGGTGGGCACAAAAATTGTAAGAATTTTTATGTTACGTTGGATGAAAAAAAATATTTAGATGTTTATCCTTCAGCTTTACTATATTGTTGTGAATTCTCATTTCAGACAGTGAGCCTCCAGTGTTTACCTTTTGCCTTGGCGACATCCTCATTGATAACGCCACAGGAGTAGAGATGCGTATCAACTGGCAGCAGCCGTATGCCTCAGACAATTCTGGAATGCCTCCCGAGATTTTTTCCAACCGACAACCTGGAGAAATTTTCTCTGTTCCTGGTTCTTACCAAATTGTGTATAAGGCAGTAGATGGGTCTGGAAATGAAGCAACCTGCAGCTTTCGGATAACTCTGCAAAGTAAGTTAAGCACTCAATGTGGAACTTGGTTTTGAAGGGCTTTTAAAGGGCTACGCCACCAATTTCAACGTAGTGGAATGCATGTTGGTAATGCATATTGGAATAAAAAAAGCAAGAATAATGGTTCCGTTTTATTTAAAATGACTATTAATACTGATCTATGCATTTATTAACGCGAACGTCTGGCTGCAGATAGCGAGATGAAAATGAAGTGGAATATGAAAAATTGGGCCAAATTTTTTTCAAGCTCTTTCCTTAGGTTTTGACTTTGTTTTTCTCTCTATGGAAATATCACCTCTTATTATAAGGCAAGAAATTTGTAAGGCTAAATGGAGTACTGTACAACCCTCGAAATGATCCCGACCCCGAAATGATCCCCAATCTCGAAATAATCCCCAAATAGACCGCGAAATGATCCCCAAGTAATTTCTGAAATGGCGTTCAAAACAAATAATTCTAAAGTGATCAAAATAAACGACATTGAAAAAATTTTCAAGTATTTATTCCCTTGAGATTATTGTAATCTTCACTAGCATTTTTCAACGAATTGGGGAAAAAATCAAATATGGTGAAGTATATGTCTTGAATTGTAACTGATTACAATATTAAAATAAAAGAATGGGGGTACAAAAGCCTTTTCTGTTTTAATTTTAACAAGAAATGAATAGCATTTTGTTGTTATGGACAAAATAAAATGAAACTAGAACATCACTCTGCGCTCAGTAGACGTTGTTAGATATATACTGAACTGAAGATGAAATGAATTAAGAGCAATAGGGCTGTTGTCATCGATTTTTTTCTCAAAAAACGATGAAAAAGGTTAAAATATATGTAGCATAATAGCATTTTGAACGGAACAAGTAATTTAACATTAACTTTGCAGTGCTAAATTCATTATGGAAAAATTTTCAGTAGGAAGTAAAACAATTTTCATCTTTTGCACAGTCATTACCATGGAAATGGTCCTTTTGGATATTTGTTTCTCGCACTCCAGCAAAATTTAAACTGCGAAAAAGCAAGAAGATAAAAAAGAAACGTTTTTATTTTAGCTAGTACACAACAAATAAACGAGGTGAACATGTCTGTTCAAGCTCTTAAATTAACTTTACCGACTTTGATACAAGCAGAAAAACTCCTAGGTAGTGAATCAAAAAGCAGAGCCAACGCACTTGGCCTGTTTGATAGTAATCTCTTTGTTTTCTTTTATTTACTGTTTTCTTTTTTTATTCTAGAGCGTTCTAAAATATTGTAGTTGCCTTTCACAAACTTTCCCTTTACTAGCGTGGGGGTATTTTTCTCAAGGCGGACATTAGGGGTTACCCTTCGTAACTGAAATTAGTCGCTTGCTAAAACTTTCCACCACATGAAAACAAACTGGAAGCGCCAGTCATTTGCCAAACAGACAAATGCTAAAAAGATGTATTATGCCATATTTGGAAACTATTACCAAATAGGATTTGTCCCGCCATTTGAGGAGGCAAAAGTTGCGCATGCAAACCCGGAAAGTACGGGACGCACTGGGGACCGCACAGGGCTTAGCCCTTTGGTAGGGTGGGGTGAGGTGCTTCAACAGGGCTAGGGAACACTTGTTTCAGAAACAAATTGTTTATGAAGAAAAATCAGAAACAGTTTTCACTGATTATGTGACTGTAGGTGCTTTCCATTATGCCAGACCGACCGGTCAGAGGCCCGTGGAACTAACCAAGGGGAAATACGACGACGTTGTTCGACAGAAAAAAAAATTCATCCGGACCGACGCGTTCCGTTTACGTTTCGACCGAAATTTTGACTACTCTCTAGCAAGTGAAGTGGGACTGGAAACGAGAAACGGCAAGTTTCGGTAGGACCGGACCGACCGGTCAAAAAGGACCTCGTCTGGAGGTGGACCACTTTTTCCGGAAAATATCCACCGGGACCGAAGCGTTTAATTTATGTTTCGACTGAAATTTCCCGGAAATTGGCATAATGTTGGTATAATGGAAAGCACCCTGTTTTCTTGTTTGTGGGGGCCTCAACATTTTCCTTTCTTTTATATTATATTGTACAGAGAAGGCCTGTGTAATGTACCCTCCGCCTAAGAATGGTGCGTTATCCTGCCAGTCATTTGGCGGATATCCAATGTGCCAGGTGCAGTGTAAAGAAGGCTTTGACTTTGATTTTATTCCTCCCATGATTTACTTTTGCGAGGGCGGAACATGGTCTCATGTTGGCTTAGGATGGTTTGACCCCAGATTACCATGGCCCGATTGTTCAAGTGAGTATGAAATTAGGTTTTATCTATAAATATAAGCCGCAAAGGGAATCCACTGAAACTAGTTCTAACAATTAATATCGCTCTAAATTTAATACAGGCATAACCGCGTTAGAGGGTCCTGGTTGTGCCAAACAAATTAAATCTCAGGTTTATCTCCTTGCTGAAAGTCAACTGAAGGAGTGAGTGAGCGGGCGGGTGTGCCTAGGACAATTTTTAACTGAACAACAAATTCATACGTAACGTCGAACCTTTCTCGTCATGACAGCATCTGAAAACAAGAATTTCTTTCGACCCAACAACTGGGATAAGTATCCACCCGACAGCATCATCCGCCAGAAGAAAAAACCGTACCAAAAAAAAGCCTTCTACATTTAAAACAGCCATGGCAAATATGACTTTGGCACTGGACTAGTGACTTCAACCGGATATTCAGCTAATAAAAAATACACCAGAAGAATCGAGCTCACCCAAGGCGACAAATTCAAACGCCTAAAAGATTTAGATGAGATAATAAGTTCCACGAAGAGCCAAAGTGCAGTCTCGGATGCTCAAATTTGTCTACTTAAGCAAAGTACAAGTGCTCTCAACCGAGCGTTTTGGTGTTACCAAGATTGTTGTAAATGTTGTAACTGCTCTTCTTTGTCGACAACAGGTACGGCAAAGTCCCATCAAATCCTTGTTTTTGTTCGTCCATACTTTTTCTTCAGTGGAGACTGCAACGATCCCAGCACGAACCCTGCGATAAAACAGAATTTTATTGGCCTTATGAATCAACCATATATGCCTCCAGGGTTGTGTGAAAACTGCAATGAGGCCAATATTGACGTATATTGTGGAAACGTCACAGCCGCAGGAAGAAGACGAAGAAGATCTCCTACCATGCAGGTATCTACAAGTTGGTTTCGAACCCGAGTTAAGCCTGGCTTTAAGTCTCCAACTTTTCTTAATCGTATCTGCATTCATCAAAAATTGGTTATTTTTAATGCTACTTTAGCCTGTTTCAGGCTCTCAGATAGTAGGGACGGCTATGGTGGCCCAGCATTATCATAGTAAAATATGTTAGTTTTTGAAAAGGAAAGAATAAGAAATGGAAAAGAAACGAAAAATATAAGCAATCAAAATAGAAAAAAAGGAGAAAAAATTATAATTAATATTAGTATAATTAACATAATTAAAAAAAAGAAAAATAATTTAAGCACTAAAATTTGCACAGTAATTTAGCCAAGCCTAAAAGCGGAGCCGCGAAGGAATAAACTGGTGTTCGTTTCTCAAAAATAGTCCTGAAACTTTTCGGTCTGAAATACATTTCGGGGCTTTTTTTGGCTCGTTCGCTTTCGAAAAGTGTTTCTCAAAAAGCCTGAAAGTGTTCCGAATTGTCCTTCAATATTTTGGGGATCTGTTCTGTAAAACCAAGCTCGAAAGGTCGTTCTAGAGGCTGAGCACAGCTTGATTATTTTACTCACGAGCCGTCTAGCTTGGTGTTTGCAATGTTTCCATATCCTGTCATTAACTGTGAAGGCTTGTCAAATCTCCTTGGTTTATTGGCTGTTCGCTTGAATGAACTTGAAACAGCGCTTATTTACAAAAACAAAATAAAAATTATTCGACTGTTTAAATGGGTTACCTTCATCGCGTTCGGATGTTAACAAATAACATGAACTGCCACTAAATAAAAATATTAGTCTGGTCAAAAATTTATACTGACATTTCACCGGCATTTTCCTGGGATTACCCGAAATAAAGGTTCTGGGGAGCTTCGAAGCACTTGTAATAAACTTATCGAAGAAATGTCGCGTAGGTTTTAGCAGCCGCGAAAAAATTCAAGCGCTTTGAGGAACACACATTACTTACGGGATAAAATAGCTTTAAACTCAAAACTGCTTCGCTTATAGTTACTTAAGTAACCCTTATATTTCGTTCTCTAACTTGATACCATCGAGATTGAAAACAAACGAACAAACACCGTCCAAACAATCTTAACTCTTTTGCCGCATAAGTTTTGCGGCTGCAAATTGTCTGAAATTCGAGCGCTTTAAAAAATGCACCGAACTGTTTTTGGAAGCTTTTCGGGCATAATAGGTTTAAACCGACAACTGCTTCGCTTATAGTTTTTCAAATAACTGTTATATTTCGTTCGCTAACTAGAGACAATCAAGATTCAAAACAAAGAAACGCCAAACACACTTTAATTAAATTGTTATTATGCAGGCATAAGTTTTGCGGATGCGAAGTAAGCCTATATAAAGTTAGGCGCTTTGAGGAACGCACAAAACTGTTTTCGGAAGCTTTTGGGATAAAATTACTTACTCGGTTGTTTTTCAGAGCAGGGCAAACTCTCCGCCGTGAAGAAAAAAAAGCGATGAAGTCCTTTGAATGCAGCTTTCGTAACTTGAACTTTTCGCCTTCTACCAGTATTCTTTTGAACTTTTTCTTTCCATTTATATATATTAGATGTTTTTTTTTGTCAAGTATAAAAATTCAGTACTCTCGAGCAATCGTTAAATGCTAAAGAAACTTAAGCTTTTAAAGAAACCTCTTTTTCAAAAGCGACGATGGTCATGCGATTTCCCGCCAAGAAAAGATGGCTTTCTCTGCCCCCGTCGGGTTGTCTTGGGACTCCCCTCCCCCTCCCACAGAGTGTGCGGACGGACGGACGTACGGATGTACGGATGTACGGACGTACGGACGGACGCTCACGTGACTATTACGTCACAACCAAAAGTTCTCGGATTGATAGGTTACCATATTTCCTTAGCAATGGAGCTCCGCTGGCGGGCTTTGCCCGCAGGCTCCGCTATTAATAATTTTTTTCTCCTTTTTTTCTATTTTGATTGCTTATATTTTTCGTTTCTTTTCCATTTCTTATTCTTTTCAAAAACTAACATATTTTACTATGATAATGCTGGGCCACCATAGACGGCACAAAAAATAGAAAGGGAATGTGAAAATAAGACGTACGGGGCTAATCCAAGTTATAGTACAATTGCATCCCATATACATGATATTCTTACGTTAGAAAAACATTATACGTTAATAAAGTCGTCTCCACTTACAAAACTTATAGTAATCTATAAATAAAATAAACCTTACAGAATTGAAATTCATTGTAGTGATCTTAAGTTGTCTTGCATGATCGCCACTGTATATTTGTCATGTTTTTTTGTTTCTTCCTGCAGTTAAAAACATCAAGCGTGGCGCCCAGACTATGAATCTCTGGATAAAGTATTGGATTCATCATCGTAAAGAAGGAAAATTACATGATGTACCAAAATTAATGTTAAATAAATGTAATGTCACCCTTAAAATGTCTTTCATTGCTGGTGATCTCGATACAAAATGCTGGTGATTGCAAAAGAAAGTTGTGAAGGACGTTCAATGCCGTAAAAGAGCAGTTTGAAATTGATAGTCTTCTGCCCGAGCAGGAAACCTCGCTGCGGGAATTTTTTTTAGGTTGAAATACATTCGTGAATTGGCCAACAGATCTGTGATTTTCCAATGCCTTTCAATCGCGGTGCACGCTCTTTTCCAAAGGCCTCGTGGTTCCAGTGTTATCGTAGTGATATCACCGTTGCAATTGCTTTTGAAAGCGCAGCTGTGTCATCTCAATGATTTTGGGGATCCAGCGATTGCTCATTCTGCAGGTCCTAATAAGCGGCAATTAGCTACTCATTTATATATGGCTCTCCTGAGTGATAGCTCTTAACTAAGTCTTGAAGAAGCATTTTTGAAATTATCGAAGGTTTCAAATAGATGTTGATTAGAGTCGCTATGCGCTATCGACGAGGCCCACTGTATTACGCAACGGTATTTAAGCTCACATAAATTTGTCTGCACTGATTATGAAATGTTTCTGTGTTTCTCTACTCGTACAATTACAAATAACTTGTCATCTGCGCTCCGTTCGCTTACTATTATAAATTAGGGAATTTGCAATGGAAGTCGACATTTCGTACTTTTTTTCAATGTGTTTGCCAACAAGTGCATAAGTTGCGTTAATAACTGCGAGGATCTTCTTTACAGTTATTTCTTCATTCCGCAGTTCAAATATATGAATTTCATATATTTATAATTTCATCTTCATCTTTCCAGGGTATATTACGAACCAATTTAATAACCAGCTCCCAGTTGGCTTGATAGCTCAATTGGTTAGAGCGCTGCACCGGTATCGCAGAGGTCAGGGTTCGAATCCCGGCAAGCCTGATTTTTTCAGGCTTTCTTTTCGCAACTGCATAAGTTGCGTTAATAACTGCAAGGATCTTCTTTACATTTATTTCTTCATTCCGCAGTTCAAATATATGAATTTCACATATTCATAATTTCATCTTCATCTTTCCCGGGTATATTACGAACCAATTTAATGACCATCTCCCAGTTTGCTTGATAGCTGAATTGGTTAGAGCGCTGCACCGGTATCGCAGAGGTCAGGGTTCGAATCCCGGCAAGCCTGATTTTTCAGGCTTTCTTTTCGCAACTGCATAATTTGCGTTAATAACTTTGAAAGTATCTCGATCTGCTATCTGTTTATAAGTTTTGCTTTTTCTCTCACAAGGTTTCTTACTTTCTCAACATTAGCTTCTAAGAAGTCACTGCATTTTAAGTAGCGCTCTGGCTAACAGCCATGGCGAAAACAATAGGGCCATAGGCCCATGTTTCCAACAGGGGCTGCGGTCTGGATCTAAGAGTAGAGTCTGAGCCAGTAGCCCTTAGCATGGTGGTAGGCAGTCTACTCTGCGCAGCATTGAGTGCCCAGAGGTTCTTTTAGCCTACTGAGCTCTTACTGAAGGCGAGGAGTTGTCTCCTCCCCCTCTGTGACTGGGTGCATATACGCTGAACTAATACGCTGAGTTGGCCTCGAACCAGATTACTGACTCCGAAGACCAATATGCGGCATTATAGATGGTCTCTCTGAGGTATTCCTAACACTCAGTGACGTTGGCGAAAGCTTGGCCTGGCAGAACCTCTCTCATACACGCAATAAACTCCATCGTGCACCTTTTCCTGCTGTTGGATATTTTCTCCTGCTGATGTGGAGTCCTCCCTCTTTCTTGAAGTGCTGCAGACGCCTTTGCCTGGAGAGATCGCAATTTAAGTGTTTGAAGCAGACTGTCCACTGCCTATTTTTTTTTACAGACAGCAAAAAATAAAAAAACAACAACAACAACACCAACAACAAAACATGTTTCAAGCGACGTTTATTTCAGTCTAAATGTAGCAGCCAAGAATAGTTATTTTAGATTACAATTAAAGAAGTGTGAGATATGGATATCTAGTTTTGGTTTTTCCTTCATGACAGGGATAGCTTCTTTTAAAAGCGTTTGGACATTTTAGTGATTGGATGCTGCACTTTTTAGGATGTTTAAACACGACTAGTCTGGAGAGGTAGGATCTTTATGAAGAGAACACAAGCAATGGAACGTTTCCTCCCAATGACCCTGGAACAAACAAAATAATCATTAACTATAATTTAAAAGTGAGAACAAATAAGAAAAATAAGTTACGAAGGCAAAAATCACAAAATTGTTTAACAAAACCAGACATTACATATGTCAACGAAGTAGTAATCGTCATTAAAATTTAACCAATTCATCATGATAAAAAAAACCTTTTACCGTCGCTTATTTAAGACGTTTGGAATTCCTAGTTTCCATTGGAATAAAATTAAATAAGACAGTGGTGGAATGCTTAAAAATCTTTTTAAGTATGTTCTTCACCGAAAGAAAAAAATTCCCTTTCGTCTAATGCTGTAATGATGTCTTTCCAGCGCGCCTTTTCTTATGTATATCACCGTCCGTGCCAATTGCCTTAAGGTTGTTAGGAAATCACCCTCTCCATTAGAACGTCTTTATCGAAAATAAAACACAAACGGCGGTAATAAACATTATGAACTTACGCATTTTTATATAAACTTGACGTTTCGCATCCTAGTCAACATACATTTTCAAAAGTGGCCGTTACAATTTTGACAAACCTTTTATACAATAGTGATAAGGGGTCTGGAACCAAGATTAAGAAAACAATCCTAACAGTGAATCTATAAAAAGTTACAGCTAATTAATAAAGTATCAGCTTCTCACTGCTGACGTTGACATTAAAAGCTGGCTTCAGTTCTTGGATCAACAATGTTTCTTTGATTTTGCAGTGGTAATCAGTTTTGCCCGATGCTAAAATGTCAAAATGATCCCACTTGATGTTGTGTCCGGTGGTTTTGACATGGTCTGCAACGGCAGACGTGTGGTCATTTTTAACGAGGGCCTTGAAGTGTTCAGTTTTTCTATCATGAAGTCGTCGTTTTGTTTTACCGATGTAGAAATCATTGCAGTCCCAGCAACTGGCTTTGTAAATTACTTTAGATTTTTGAGAACGATTCAAGCGGTCCTTGTGTGGAAAGAAAGATTTGATGCGGCAATTATTTTGAAAAATTGAGGTTGACAAAAGAATAGAAATTGTATACACATAATTTGAGGCGTTGAGAGATTTGGTTGCTCTGCAGAGCTAAGTAAGGTAACAGAATAATGATATCTTTCTTAGGAACCGTGGAGACAGGGCTCCTTGGCTTGTTTCTGTTCCTGTTTAGAACATCGTTGATGTTGTAGGTGATTATCCCTTGGGGACTGTTCGTTATTTATAGCTAAGGGGGGTCGGTGATTTTCAACCAATTCAGGCATATGAAAAATTTACCCCTCCCCGAAAGTGGGTATTTTAAAAGATTACCCCCCGTTTATGTGACAGGTTCAAAATTCCCCCCCCCCCCTCCCCTACCCTCAGGACGCGACGTGCTTCTGATTGCGAAATTGCGTACAACACGTTTTCTGGCCGCGTGCCGATAAACCAAAATCCAGTGCAAGGTCATTTGTGATCGTACAGTATGGAAGCACTCAGCAAGGAAAGTAAATTTGCAGCACCGGTATTAACGTGGGCCCAGAGAAGATCCGATTTAAAAGAGAAATCAATGGTAGGAAAGTTTGTAAGAAGTTCATTGCAAGGCTTGAACCACGAGGATGTACTTCTGAGAAAATGACTCCTATATGGCGTTGGCAAGCTGGAACAATCTCTAGTTTGGCTGTTTGAGGATGGCTATATATGTACGCACTACAATACTGTAAACTACAACTGGCCCCGGCAAATGACACGTATGTGGAGTTTGCATGTATTTAAAAGGGATTTAATAAGTTATATATTGGAACGTGTAAATAACGCTACTCCACGTCACGTTTTCTTGGCTTTTCAAACTAAGACCAGTGTTGAAACAACAGTTTCTAAAAGTTTACCCCCCCTTATTTCTACTGCATTTTAAAAAACACCCCCCCTTTTTCATTGATTTTGAAAATTTTACCCCCCCCCCCCACTCTAAACACCGCCCCCCCCCCCTTAGGCATAAATAACGAACAGTCCCTTGGGGGTAACCATTTTAAAGCTGAAGCTTTCGAAGATCGCCAAGAGCAGATTGCAGCAAGGAAGCAGAACTCATTAGCAGTGTCTTTGTTTTCAAACATGGTGAAAGTGTCATCAACGTACCTGTACCAAAATGAAGGACAAACTTGACCGCTCATGACCCATTTTTAAACAGTATTTAAAACAGTATTTAAACAGTCGTCACAACAGTATCAAATTTACCATTGAATTTGAACAGGACAATGAGATTCCATTTTTAGACATCCTTGTGAAACGCTGCCCGAACAACACTTTCGTGACATCCATCTACCGGAAAAAGACATTCACCGGCCTTTACACCAAATGGGATTCGTTTACTCCGCGCAAGTACAAAATAAATCTCATACGCACTCTCACTTATTGTTGCTACCGAATTTGCCCCTCTGCTTCCTTGCTGCAATCTGCTCTTGGCGATCTTCGAAAGCTTCTGCTTCAAAATGGTTACCCCCAAGGGATAATCACCTACAACATTAACGACGTTCTAAACAGGAACAGAAACAAGCCAAGGAGCCCTGTCTCCACGGTTCCTAAGAAAGATATCATTTTTCTGTTACCTTACTTAGGTCTGCAGAGCAACCAAATCTCTCAACGCCTCAAATCATGTGTATTTCAATTTCTCAGAAACAAAGAAACTAACTTTGCTCGTGATGTTGCTAAGGTTTATTTAATTACGTTTTCAATATAACTATTAAAAATAAATAAAAATGACTCTTTTAACGTCAGTTCACTGAAAACAACCGGAAGAAGACAGAATACCTCCCGGCACTTGCGTTCTGAAACGGTAAACACATGTGTACGCTCGTTTGTCAAACAGCAAGGAACGAAGAGGGAAGTTGATAACTGCGACATGTTCTGCTGCTCAAAAACGAGCAAGAGGCCAAGCTCACATAGCTCATGATCAGTCGTAGCACATTTGCATCCGTATGGCGAATCCATTCCCATTGCGTGGGCCTGAAATGTTTTCCAACTTCTTTTGTTGTTACATTACTCCTGATAATTTCTGCCCATTTCTTTCATCTGTTGTTCATATGCAGTATTTGCATCTTGATACCAGGATACCAATGTTTTTCGCGGCTTACCTCGTAGTAGAACCAATCTCAGAAATTTTTCCGCACACCATGAAATATTCTTAAGTTATGCCAAAGGATTATATAATGGTATCGGGACCATTACCACAGCTCTATCAAAACGAAATTAACGAACGATATTTGTAAAAGTCTAATACATAATTTCAAACTGTACTGAAAACTATTTGTGTCTTTGATTATACTAAGAAAAACACATTCTCAGTTGGTGAAATGAAATAGTGCAAAAACAAAGACGAAAATAGCCTCCAGTCGAGCACGTTCCAAACAAACTCAATGGATGTCTCAAATGCATGATTTGAATATCATATCATTTCGCGCTGAAACTTTTGCCGGCTAGCAATACGTTTATTATAAACAATCAATTTCAGTTTCTTTGCCAGGTAACACGTCCGCTCCTGCTGCAGGTTTTTCGAAAGCCACGGAAAGTTTTCGGCCGGGAAGAGCCATTTGTAAAAATGTTACGAGCTCATTCTACAAAGCAATTATTTTAAGATGTCTCTTATATAAGAACTATAGTTTCATCTTAGAAACTTCTTTCGAGAAACGCACGCCTGCTCCGGTTCAACCCATTGCCAAGTAATAGATAAAATATGAGCGGGAGACCTTTATGGGCATTTAAAACGGCGAGCCTTTTTAAAGCCCATAAAGGTCTCCCGCTCATATTTTATCTTACTTGGAGTGAAATGAAACCGTGACTATAGATTGTGTTTGTCATGTTAATCACGCATGTAACGCATGTAAAACGGCGAGCCTTTTTAAAGCCCAAAGAGGTCTCCCTCTCATATTTTATCTTACTTGTGAAATGAAACCGTGACTATAGATTGTGTTTGTCATGTTAATCACGTGGGCGTGGAGTTGTCCCATAGGAGTTTGGAAATATTCAACACTGAATTTAGCAATTCATTTTCATATAGCTTTTGTAGTAGAAACCTGGCTGGTCGGTTTCGCTCTCCAAAGAGTAAAGAAGAAGAGACCAGTCTAATGTCGGAAGCCACTCCGAAAGCAACACAATACAACACTAAAGGGGGTAGAAAAGTCTTCGAGGAATGGCAGCAGCGACGGCAACATACATGTGCAATGTTAGAAGTTGTTGGAGTGGCCGATCTGAAATGCGAAGATGTTCAAGATCTGACCATTTCACAAGAGCACACGTCAGAAAATACGGTAAACTTTTGGTTGAGCAAGTTCGTTTGTGAAGTGGCGAAGCAAAATGTAGAGCGTATATCCGCCCAATTCGCTTTATTTGTTAATTTGTGCGATTAACCGTCAGTTGATACCGTGATTGATATGTCAAACTAGTGACATATTACAATGTGACATATTACATATTACAAATTTACAGGACTCGTCTTTATTAAAGTTAAGCATACTAATTAGGGGAGTTAGAGATCTTTATAAAAATGAATCCTATTGATAATTCTACTAATTCATAATTCATCACCCCCTGCCTTTCCCTGCTACCTTCTCAAACCCTCCCAGGACAGTTGATTTATATTGGGGTTTACAGAGGTAAACATGTGACTCAAATACTGCCTATTGATTGGTCATAATTCGTATGAATTATTAAATGAATTTTACAAGAGAATGTAAAAATCATTTCAAAATTGTCTCATATCGTGTAATCACTCTCCATTCAACAAAGTGTCCGTGTTAAGGTTGTCCCTGTTGAGTAGACACTGGGTATTTGTCGAAACAAAACGCTTTTCAGTTTTAAGGCTTGTTTAATACTCGTTGAGGCAATGCCAGAAAGTGAAATTTCGCGTGAACACAATACCTGAAAATAGCATAAGGTTTTGTCAAGAGTCTTAAATGAAATGAATTCGATGGGTTATGGCTTGAGGTATGAATATCATGTTATTTCGCTTTTAAGCCTTTGTCAACAGTTAATTATTAACATTTAAATTCTCTCACACTGTTAAACCTGTTTTCATTCCGGTTTAGTTTCGATCCTAAGACTCGTTCGTCTGCTCCTAAGACTCGTTCGTTTGTGTGCTCGTTCGTCCACAGATCGGTCTGCTTTGAAAAGATTGAATTTCAGCTGCTTTTAAATAGACTATGATTTGAGGAGATTTTACAATGGCAGATTTCCACCTTACTGTGACAACATTATTGATCTTCTTGTTTAGCACCTGTACAGGTAAACAGTAAAAAAGAATTAAGATAGGGAAGGGCCTGACTATATGTATCGCAAATGTATGTACAACAATTTTTTATTTAGACAAGACGAGGGCGCTTTTGAAGTTTGGTAAGTTTTGGCAAATGTTAAGAAGTAGGGATTAAAACCAGCGTCAGCACTGGTAAATCGGCATTTATGGCAGATATTTTACACCCGCCATCAAAATTCTCCTCATGGCGTATGGGATCACAATTTCTTTGTGTGTTTTTCAATTGTTATGTAAACGTTACTTCTTGCTGAAAAGAATTTGTTTTAATTTGCTGGTTTGAGTGCACTACTTAAAAGTTGCCAGTTTCACAAGAAAAATTTAGTATCTTGCCACGCATAGATTTTTCAGAGAACGTTAAAACTGATAAAGCTTACTGTTGTCAGTTTAGACAGGGGAAGCCAAAGACTTAGTTATGCATAAATGTCGATAAAATTACCTGAAACTATCACAGGCGTTTTATGGTAGGAAACGTTGGAAAAGTTGGAGCTTCTTCGGTGCATAGCTGTCAATTGGCTATTGTTTAAATTCTTCTTTTCGGAAATGGTTTATTAATAAAAAGATAATTGGAAGTGTTGCATCTTAAGAGTTAGTGAACAGAGGTATGCTTGCGTTAGGGTAATGTGTATATAATAATTTTAATACTGGCTTCGAACATAGATTGGAAAGGCGGTTATTCTGGCTAGGAAAGTGAAGCGTTCCCAAAAAAGCATGTAAGTAATATATTGACAAAGAAACATTGATCATTTCAAAAACGAATCGATTTTCAGTCATAACTAAAGCTTTTGGCTATATATGGTTCAAAGATGGAAACATAGGCTTTTCCTCTTGCCGTTGTTCTTTAGGTTGAGACTTGTACGTATCATGTTCGTATGCGAAAGAAAAGCTCATGACGACAAAAACCTTCGTTTCAAGGACATGTAGTAGCCTACACAAGTGTAACAAAACGAATGACTTTATTGAACATTCAAATCATTCTGTGCTTCATTGAGAAAAATAACTATAAGCAAGCGTATCACTTTTGGCTTTTGAAATGTGATTTTAAGGGAAGTATTTACCTCACAGAAAGAAATTTGCCATAGAAAGTAATTCTTTTTAATTTTTTCTTTTTTTTAATTGTTCTTCAATTCAGTGTAACATGGTTACTCTTGCTGACAAAGAATCTCTTAAGCTTTTAAGAAACCGAAGCGTTTTGTTGTTCCTGAACAGGAGGAAATTATCAATATCCTTTTAAAAGGTAAAACAATTAGAGGCTGCTAAAAAGTTCCAACATATAGTTTCGAAGTTCAGTTTCGAAGGTTTAGTTTCCAGCAAATGCGAAACGTTTGCTACTCTGAAAACATTTAAAATAACAAATTACGCGGACTCAGAAGAAAACGAAGACATTGCGATAACGCCAAATCATTACTTTGCTCTGAAATCTTTGCCAAGTTATTGCCTCTGAGTCCGCAGAATTTCAAAAGAGTAGTTTTAAGATTGCTCTTACCATGCCAAAAGAAATGTAGCAGAGAATTAAATAATTTTTTTTTCTCGTGAGAAAAAATTGCTTTTGAAATACTCGTACGAAACCGATGTCTCCCAGTGTGGGAGGCGGTTAAACAGAAATGTGCTTTGCAATATTTTCGGCACTTGTGGAAGTAATATGTGCTTGATCATTTTATTTCAGGCAATTGTTCACCAAAGCTTCAAGAAGTTTATGTCTCGCTATCTGGCTTTGATTCGGACGGTTGTGGGTCTCTAGGGCTACCTTGCAGGTCCATAGCTCAAGCAGTTTGTCAGGTGGGCTGGGGTGGAATTATCTTACTACACGGGACTGGAACCGAGGAGCACCCTTACGACTGCAAACCCCATATGACGCGTAACTATCATCCGGGTATTTATGTAAACAAAAGCTTGATATTGAAGAGTTACTATTCGGTGCCGCATGTCTCCTGCATTGAGGGATTTCACTTTCAAAGGGCCACTGAGGAGGATCAACCACTGCAGATTGAAATATCAGGAATTAGTTTTCAACAAACCACCATGAAGTTTGAAGACTACAGTGATGTCAAGATATTTAACTGCTCTTTCCGCGACAGCGCAACGGCTTTAGCTGTTAATATCAGAAAAAGTGCAAATTTGACTCTTGATATCCAAGGAATGTCGCTCTTTAGGAATAATTCCGCCTGCATTGAAATCACCTTGTTTAATAATATAACAATCAAAGATCGTTATATTGCTGTTCGTGTCAATCACACTTATTTTTTGGAAAATGGTAATCATCGCAGCGGACGTTCTAAAGTTGGAGTTATCAAATTAACTGCTGATGTGGCTAAGCCTGCCCGTAGAATGTATCTTAATATATTTTGCTGCAAGGTTAAATGCATTACCAATCGCGGTTCCTTTATAATTAACAATATAGCAACAGCCGTCACAAAGGAAATATATAAGAATGTTCAGGTGAACTACAACAAAGGAACTTTGTTAAGAGCAAGCCAGGCAGACGGCTTGTATTACTCACGAGCAATGAACGTACGTGCCACATTTCTCGATGTACGTTGCTTCAAGAACACGCTATTACGTTGTATTACAGTTAAATCTCACGACGTCAAAATAGAAATTGAAACTTCACAGCTTACTGGACAATCTGCCATAAACACAAATGGGGGTTGTCTTTCTTTGGAGGCCTACGGCCGCGTATCTTTAGGTATCTTTAACACCACCTTTTCAAGAAACAAGGCTAAAGCTGGTGGAGCGATATACATAAACTGTCCAAATGGTACCGTTAATCTCAACTTTACAGATGTTAATTTCAGTCGGTGCTCTTCCAAAAAGTATGGTTGTGCAGTTTCGGTCGGACAAACTAAACACCGTCGAAACCCGTATAAGCTAAGCGTTAATTTTAAAAATGTGAAGTTCGTGCACTGCAGTGGATTGATGTCTTATGACAAGTGTAAAGGTGTCTACTTTTCGCTACAGAGTGGAAATTTAAGAATTGAGCGATCTACATGGTCAGACAACTTGAAAAATACAGGTGGTTTTTATGGGCGCAACTGGAGGTAAAGTCGATGTGAAAATTTCTGACAGCATTTTTATGGACAATAGTGCAACAAAGAGAAGAGGGGCTGTTGTAAGTCTTCTGGCTTTGAAAAACCACTCAGGAAATGTCGATATTGTGAACACTTCATTTATCAACAAGAAAAAGAGGCAAAGTACTGCTATGCAAATAAGTGCAAAATATCATATTAAGCTCTTTAATGTTACTGCTTCACGTTACTGGGTAGGACTTGAGGTACAGTTAGCAAAGCTGAAGGACGTAGTCAATATTTTCGTTGACAACTGCAAATTTATTGAAAACATCTACATATACTTACGAGAATCAAATATAATTCAACTAATCTTGAAAAACACAATTTTTGTGAGTACTCTAACTACTGAATCAGGCTACGCTATACGAATTGTCATCCCTTACTTAAGGACCGTTACTTTCTCCAGAGTATCCATCAATTTGGATAACAACACTTTTGATTCCAAACCTTCTTCAGGTATCGCTCTTTTCTGCAAAGGAGAGAAAAATGTGACAATAACTAACACAACATTTAGAAATTGTGTCTCTTTTCATCAAAAGCAATGGAAAAAAGATCCATCTAAAGCGGAGTTTTTCCGCGCGACAGCTACTGGTGCTATATCAATTTTAACAAACCCTGATACGCCTTTACAATTTGGATGTGTCGAGTCAGATGTAGCCAACGACACACACCCACTGTGGAGTTACGACAATCATGTGCTATTTGAAGATACTAACTTTATAGATAATTTGGGGTTAATGGCTGGCGGTGTTTACATTTGCAATGGAACGCAACCTTCAAAGGGTGTACTTTCCAAGATAATTTTGCGAGTCAACGCGCTGGGCACGTTTATTCTGCATATGGAACTGGACAAGTAAACTTTGTAGACTGTTCATTCACCAATCAAAAAGAGGGAAGGACGGTGAATAAAATCCGTTTTGACAAAGCCAGTTTTTTATACTCCGAAAGCGAAGGACCTGTTCATTTTCAAAACACAACGATGGTATCAAAAGTGTTCGGTTCTGGAATATATGCTTTTTCTGTTTTGGAAATTATCAATGGAGGGTTTGTTGAGATGGATGGTAACTCATCGATCCATTGTAATACAGGACAGCCTGCAGAAGGGAGTTTCACATGGATTACTCGTCCGTCCCAGATTTAAATGCTTAAGATGCCCATTTGGAGCCAATTGTGTTAAGAAGAACATAGCTGCCAAAACAAATTTTTGGGGTCATCAGATCTCAAAAAAACCACCGTCATTAAAATTCTTTGCGTGTCCGGAACATTACTGCCAAAGTCCACCTTCGTATTCAACGCAGTATAACAGTTGTTATGGAAACAGAACTGGAGTCCTCTGTGGTGAATGTTCGCCAGAATATAGCGAAACTCTTTTCTCTACCGAATGCCGCAAAATTACCGAATGCAATAACTTCTGGATGTGGAGTTTAACCATGTTGCTGTTAACAACCGGATTTGTTCTTTATCTGTTAATAAAACCACCAGTTTTGAGTCTTGGAAAACATATCTTCTGGTTTCCAAAACGTGACATGGAACACATTAGACAGGACTTGGGTCAAGTCGAACAACACTCCGAAAATGGTTATCTTAAGATTACATTTTATTTTTATCAAGCTGCTGAGTTGCTAATTGCTGGCTCGGTGGAAAACTTACTTCATAAAATACCTATTGTATATGCTGTGGTTGCTGCATTTAACTTCAAAGTTCGATCTATAACTAACGGAGTAGGTTGTCGTTTCCCAGGAATTACGGCAGTGACAAAGGAGTTGCTTCTCTCTGCTACCGTTCTGATTACCATGGCGGAAGTTGCTATTCTGTTTTTAGCACATTCAGTTTTTAACATCATAAGACAGAAAAAGCGACCATCCCTGCTCCATTACATGGCGGTTGCTCTAGAAATACTTTTGCTGGGTTACGAAAGATTAGCTGAAACGTCACTTAAGCTCATGCATTGTGTGCCCATTGGCTCAGAAAAGCGTTTGTTTTTCAATGGAGAGATTATTTGTTTGCAGTGGTGGCAGTATATCCTGCTGGCCTATATAGGAATATTCGTTATTCCTTTCGTCATTGTCCTTTATTTTGGTTCTTCCAAGCTTTACAAGGCATCCATTTCTTCAAAAGAGTTTTTGGGAGCTTGCATACTTCCATTGCCACTTCTTATGTACGGGTTGATAAAGAGGATACTTAAGAGAAAAGACAGCCTTAAAAAGGATAGGCGAAGCAACAAAGATGTTCTAGAAGTACTTCATGGGCCGTTTCGGCAACCAAACGGTAATGATAAAGGAACGCTTTACTGGGAAAGCGTTTTGATTGGTCGCCGGTTTTTGTTACTCTCTTGCCATGCATTTATCACAACTTCAACTTTTCCAATGGTTTGCATGGCTGAAGCTTGCGTAATCATGTTACTTCACCACGTATTGAAGAATCCGTATCGTGATCCCATCGCCAACAAAGCTGAAACGTTTTCTCTCCTGACGTTAGTTATGATGGCAATAATCAACCTTACAAAAGCAACCCTGATCTCATTTGGAACAAGTCCTGATGGCCCAGCAAAGTCTTATTTAGAAATTCTGGAGTGGGCTGAAGTCGGTGCGTTGGCTTTTGTGCCATCGTTACTCTTTATTTTCTTGATGTTCGCAGTTTTCTCCCAGCTTGTAAGACTGGTGCTGACTCTGACTAAGGTAATATCTCGTTGGGTCCGGCAGCATTCTTCACTGGGATTTACAAGCGAACGGCAAACACCGCTTTTGGATACCTTAGAAGAAGACTGATTATATTTTTCCATGGAGGGCATTAAAACTAATCAATATTACATAGTCACTTGTCAAGTAATATTTCAGTCAAAATGTATATAATATAGTATGGCGTGTGTATTTGTACATTTTGCACTGCAGTATTTCGATTGTTTGTAATAACGATGATTGGTTACGTTGTTTTAGAAAGAAATTTGGATTATCTCCGATTCGCAAAAAAAAAAAAAATTGAAACTCTACCTCCTTTCATCCCAGTTTCAGGGAATCGCCTTTGTAACGTACGGCTGGCGACTGGCATTAGCTACGCTAGTGCCAGTTGTTCATCCTCATAAATGGTTTTAAAGTCGCGGTGAATATTGAGACAGCTTTTTATTCTAAAATGGCCCGCATTGCAGGCTTTTTTTGAGCGACCGAACTCTAATGTTCCCTCCGATTTTGCAAGCCGTTATCTTAGGTTAGCAGAGAATAGAAGAGCCTTGGGGCAAGCAACCAAGAGAGACCAAGGGAGTAGGAGTCGTGCTCAAAAATGAAAGCGCTTGCCCGCCAGAAACGCCTGCATTGCAGGGGAAGACTCTTTACTACCATATTGTTGCTATGGAAAGTTGCTAATCATTAGATCTTGGAAACCCTATCTTTCACATATAAGCTGCTCGTCCGGCATGTGTTCCATGGAAAAGATTTTCGAGTAACAACCTCATTTGTCATGTTACAGAAAAAATCAAACGGCATGCACTTTACGTTATTAAAAGGATGCCAATATTTAACAATTATCAATATGCAAAACATATCGATATCAAAATGCCTTGAAATTCAAATTATAAGTAATGGCAATGGGATTGAGTGGATTACAATTCAGGGACTAATTTGAAATTACGAGTACGATTACCCCTGAATTGTACGACACGTAGTCCACTTAGCAATTAATCGTATCTACAACAAAATGCGAGATTACAAATCTACGTGCCCTCCGGGGATACATTTTTAATAATGAGTTTTGCAAGCAGTGGAGAAACAGCTGTAAAGAGAACCCATTTCAGTGCACCTGATTGACGCGCGCGCAGCGCAGTTGTCCGGTTACAGCTATCCAATTGCATAAAGTTTAAATTGGACAGCTGTAATTGGACACTTCCAATTACGTATCAAATAGGTGCACGGAGAGCCAATCACAATCGAGCATTTTGTTATAGATATGATTATAGAAGCTATGACTTCGTAAGTCCGTACGTGTATTTGTACATTCTGTACTGTAGTATTTCTATTCTTTGTAATAACAGTAATTGCTTACGTCATTTTAGAACTAGTTGGATTATCTCAGATTCGCGGAAAAATGGAAACTCTACCAGCTTCCATCAGAGTTTTAGGGAATCTCCTTTGTAATGCACGGTTGGCGACTGGCACTAGCTACGCACGCACAATGTCAATTTTTTAAAATTCAGTCGTTCACCCACATAAATTACGAAACTGGACGCGTTAAGATTTACGTTCCCAAGAAAACTTTGATGTGACGAGTTTAGATCGTGGCATTCTTCTGATTGCACTTGTGTCGTGCTAGCTAGGTGTGAGAGCTAAAGAGAAAATAAAAAAAACGCAATTGAAAATTATCCTTTAACCCTATTCTGCCTAGAGGGGGGCGGGGCACATTGTGCCCGCGCTGACTTTAACGAATTATAACTTTTAAACGGCTAGACGAATAATCTCCAAATGTCGTGACTTCTCCTAAAATTTATCAGAGAAAATTTTCCTGCGTCAATGACGTGTCTATGATGATCGACGTTTCCATAGCAACCATCTACTCAAAAGATAAGATAATTTCAACTTGTGCAAATTTAGGTTAGAAATTTCACTAATAACTGTCAACTGATAGTGTTAAATTGAAACTCAACTGCAAACATTTTTATCTGTCAATTTAGTAGATATTGAAAACCTCTGAAATTAATTTCTTTGTATCGAAGTTAATTTAATTGTAGCGAAGTTAATTTACGCCAACATTAAAAAGTTAACAACATGAGAATGAATATTCCAGAACACTCCTTCGCCGGTTTCTTTGGCTTAAAATAAATGATTTTGCTCAACTCTACCCCGGCGAATCATTCCATAACACTACTGCTTGCGAGGTTATTTTTTGCATTAAGTAAAAAATTTATGTCCTTTTGGTACAGGTATAATCCTACCGACAAATTCAGGCACTATAATGTAAAGTGTTTTGCTCGATTTTATTTGGAAAGACCTTTTACTTGTGACCTTTCACTAGCACATAAGGTAAAACTTTATCACCGATTTGACTTGCTACTTTAAGGAAGGTTGTTTTTTTACTTACCCAGTAGGTTAGATCCGTTTTACAAGGAAATGTTCCAAAGACAATTCGAAGGTGAATTTCTTTACCTGATAGACTCAGCCTTCGTATCTATTTAAAAGCAAATATGCATTTCCTTGTTGGCCAATATTCCTGTGACGTTTGCCATTCACAATTTTTTACACAAGACAAAGAAAATAACTTTACACGAAACGTCACTACGTTTCTTCGATATAAGAAGGATACAATATTCTGTATGTCAGAAGCGTGGGACAAAGAAACATAAAGAGTGCCCGATGGCAATCGAACCCATGGCCTTCCGTACATCGATTGGGCCCTCTAACCACTGAACTACTGGGAGACTCTGGCGAGCGAGGTGATACTTACTAGGGTCCTTGACACGCGTCCTGCATACTGCTGGGTTCAGCAATGTCGAAACGATCGTGTGTGGTAGCTAAGAAAGAAAGAAAGAAAGGAAGGAAGGAAGGAAGGAAGGAAGAAAGAGAGAGAGAAATAAATAAATAAATAAATAAATAAATAAATAAAGAATGAATGAATGAATGAATGAACGAATGAATAAATGAATGAATGAATGAATGAATGAATGAAAGACAGACAGACAGAAAGAAAAAATGAAAGAATAAAAGAAGGAAAAAAGAACAACAGAAAGAAAGAGAGAAAGAAAAATGGAAAGAAAGAAAGAAAGAAAGAAAGAGAGAAAGAAAGAAAGAAAGAAAGAAAGAAAGAAAGAAAGAAAGAAAGAAAGAATGAAAGAAAGAAAGAAAAGTAAATTTAAGACTCGGAAAGAATATTCAGTTCCTGACGGGAACAGGAGCCCCTTTTGTTGCTACTTTACTCCCGAAAATCTTTGTTCATTTCTTTCATTTGCATTTATGTATTCATAATGATACCACAACTGAAAAGCTCATTCTTTTTTCCTTTCGTCGTAGTAGAACCAATATTATCATTTTTTTTTCATACGCCATGAATTGTTCTTTGTGACAGTGAATAATATAATGGTATTGAAAATGAAATTAAAGCAATGTATGTGTAGAAGCCTCATATATAACTGCAAACTATACTGAGAAGTATTTGTTGGTCTCTGTTTTCACTAAGAAAACGGATGCTCACTTGACACAGCTTTAATACCTTTGTACCTTATTTAACTGTTTTAATCCCGTTGAAGCAAAGCTAGAAAATAGGAAAACGAAATAGTGGGGAAACAAAGTCGAAAACAGCCTCCAGTTGAATTATGTGATGTTTCGAAATATACGCAAGGGATGTCTGACGAATGCATGATTTGAACATTTCGTGCTGAAACTCTTGCCAGTTAGAAATACGTTTATTATAAAAATATCATTTTTTTTTGCCGGCAAACACTTTCGCTGCTGTCTGTTGCGGTTCAACCCAGTGGCAAGAGAATGTGAAAGTCATCTCAAAATTGTCTCAGAAATTATCGTGTACTGAATCTTTCAGTTCTATTCAACAGATCAGTTTAACCCGGACACCAAAGGAGTTGCCTGTACTAAGCAAGCACTGGGAATTTGACGAAATAAAACGTTAAATGAAATGTCGCGTGAACAAATATCCCCAAAAAAGCACACTGTTTTTGTTTAGAGTTTCAACTGAAAAGAAATTCGATTGGTTCTGGCTTGAGGCATGAATATCATGCTATTTCGCTTTCAAGCCTTTGTCAACAGTTAATTATAAGCATTAAAATTTGCTCATTTCTCTGCATTATGATAGTGTCATGCCTACTTCATTTCGGTCAAGTTTCGATCCTAAAACTGTTTCACTTCTTGTCAATACTCTTTCGTACACAGATCACTCTGTTTTGACAGGATTGAATTTCAACTGATTTTTTTTTAAAAAGACTATGATTTGAGGAAAATCTACAATGGCAGATTTCCACCTTGCCGTGACATTGTTGATCGCCTTGTTTAGCAACTGTCGAGGTAAACAGTTCAAAAGAAAATAGGGAGGGCCCGCACAAACTGATCTGACCAGATGTATCGTAGGTGGTATTGTAAATGTATCTACAGCAGTTATTCTGGTAAGACGAAGGCGCTTTTGAAGATTAGCCTGCACGCAGACGTCTCCCATTTCGTTTGGAAATAGAGGACGTCTGCTCGCAGGCTATTGAAGGTCGGTTAAGATTTGGCAAACGTTTGTAGGAATTAAAAACAGCCTCGAGTGCTTGTGAAACGGAGCTATAATTGAGTTATTATTGTTGAAATACGTCATTCAATTCTTACTCACAATTTCCGCAAACTATAATTAATCCATAGTAAATAAACAATTACAACCATCCTTTGTGACGTTTCTCACTAAAAGGGCAATTTTTAGTGCTTCTTGGGCACTAGAATAAATGTTAGTATCCGTATGCGAATCTTTGCGCAAAAACTAGCTAATTTTATCTCGCTGCTCTCCAGCTCATTGAACATTTCGCCCAACACGCGCTAGAGTTTTTGAGTACGAATCGGTGTACCGAAGAGCGAGTGACGAGATGAGATTGGCCTATTTGTACGCAGAGGTCGGAAAACAGGTGGTACTGGCTTTCGATCTCATGATTCTCAAAATATTAACGTTATAAGGTAGGAAACGTTAGAAATATTGGAGCTTTTTCGGTGAGTTGCTGTTTATTGACTTTGGTTTTATTCTTGTTTGTGGAAATCATTATTGAAAGTGGCACATATCAAGAGGTTTTTCTTTCGTTAGGTTGATTGATATATCCTACCTTGTATAATTTCAATACTGGCTTGTAGCACAAATTAGGACGGCGTTTATTCTCGCTCGCAAAGCAAATCATTACACCAAATCGGCATGTAAGACATTTGAACCCCCCAAAAAATATAACTTCAGCTGTTATTGATATTCCTTCATATTTGCTTTTTAATTACAGTGTGGTTTGGTCAATCTTGCTTAAAAAAAAAAAAACATTTAGCTTTTAAGAAACCGAAATGTTTTTCTTCCTGTGCGCGAGGATACTATCAGTTTCCTTTCAAAAGGAAAGCAAATAGATGCTATGCGTTTTCCAAAATTTAGTTTCGACGTTTAGTTTCGAACGTTTGGTTTCAAACAAACCAAAAACTGCTACCACTGCTCTTTTGCCCATGGGTTAATCTAAATCGAGAAGATTGCATTTCAGGTGATTTCATTTTAATCTAATGGTTGTGATAGCAGCTACGGGATATTGTAGTGGAGTTGCATATTCCTGTAGTTATTTTCGTGAGCTCTCGTGAAGATTTGCTGATGTTCGCGAGCTCTTTGGTCTTCCCGAGAGAGGAACTTCGCTGTATCATCGAGCTATGTCGGAGACACCGTCGTTATTTTTAGGCGCTAACTATGTCTGGGGATCCTGCTGTTCAGAGTTGCTGTAAAATTTATGAGAAATGAAAATGTGCATTAGATCACAGCGAACAGCGATGTGTTCTTAGAATAGGTTTCTGTCAGGAGCTTATCGTGAATATAACCGTGTTGAATGCGAAGCATACACAGTCGATGAGAACACTAGCTTTCCGGTTTTGATTACATAATAATCTTGTATGGTGCAACACTTGATTTTGCTGATGTGACTGAAAGTGGAATTCTGTGTTGGAATATTCAAAGTACCTTTTGCGTCTCCTGTCCATGGGCGATTGTTATTCAAGAGATGCATAAAAAGGATGTATAAACAAGACAAAACAGGAAACACGAATAGGATAATTTGTTCTTTTTTAGAAGAGACGAAAAGAGACATTTTTTTTATTCCATTTCTATGTAATACGAAGACGCTTGTTAACTGTGCTAATGGAAGGTTAACAGTTTCGGAAACCTAAAGACTACATGGCTGAAATGCGGTTGAAAGTTTAAGAAACACAAGGACAACATATGATCTGGTATGTCCCCTTAATTGGCTATTTATTGTAATTTTTAGTTTCCTGACTAAACTAGCGATCAAGTTCCATAGAAATCCTTATATTTCGCCAGTTAAGCGGACTGCATGTGAGCCTTGGTGCCCTGTGCAGCAACTACGAGATCTCGTTCGTGGGATTTTGCTTATCTTTTTTGTCATTTGCTTTAAGTTACCAGTTTAGAAAAGTGCACCGTTAATCCGCAATTTTCTTAAAGAAATGATTTATGCCTAATATCTTTTCACTGGACTCTGAAGAAGCCATTGATAAATATTGCTTTTTATCATGTTTAAGGATATACACTTGAGGATCTTAACATACGCCGTTATTAAGGCCGTGGGTGAGAAACTAAGTCATCAGTGCGGCGAATGATAGCGACATTGCGTGAAATATTCATCAATAGGCTCTTCAGTAAAACTTTCAGTTTCTGAATCAATAATTGCACGTGCGTTAAATCGTGTGCTACGGAGTTGTGACTCTTAAGACGATTTCCGCTCAACGTTCGAGCAGTAAGTGCAAAAATTAAGTTACCAAAAAAATACTTGCAGCACTGTCACATTTTGAGAACAGATAAGAAGAACTTATCGTTACTTTTGCTCCCAAGCTGACCCCGCGAGAGAAAATTGGATTTGAAGTTATCCATATTTCAATTAAAAAGACGCTTCATGTCAGTTCAAAACAAAATGGCGCCCGTTTTTAGCATACTTTTACGAGATTTGAAATTAATTTTCTTGAGAATGCTTGAGAATTTCATCGCGGGGTCACTTGGGCAAGTGAACTAGAGTGAGATGTTTCAAATAGCATTTAAAATGTTACCGTGCTATGAGTAGTTTTTTGGTAAATATTTTTTGCACTTATTGCTCGAACGTTGAGCGGAATCCGTCTTAAGCATTTTTTAATTTTAAAAAACTGTCGAAGCCCGGCTTCTTTTACGTTCGAACGTTAATAGAAACTTTTTAGAAGTTTTCCAACAAAACAAAACAAAACAAAAACTACAATAATACTCCTTATAGCTAACATAGAGCTTGGGAAATGCTTATAATCTTCAATCCAGAAATTTGCGATCTCTAAATTGCAACGTATTGTTCATTTCTGGACAGTGAACAATAGCTGCTTGAATTTAATTTCCACAATTGGCATAATCTTACTTTAAACGTTCGTGTTTATTCGGTAAGCCTTCGGAAGCCCTAAAACCACCTATTTTGTGTCCAAGAATACAGTGCAGACATAGAATTTCCTGAACAGACACAACAGGCAGACAAACTAGGTGTATTGTAGATTGTCACACCAGAAGCCTTTTTTTCAAACAGTCTTTTTAACAAAATATCGAAGGCTTCAAATTTAAACCAGGACGATTTTACTCATTTGAAAGCTTACAACTTTTAATGGAACTCGAAATCCTATAATCGGCTTCTGTTGTGACACAACAGAGGTTTTCACTGATCAATGAGTGGTAAAATCAAGAAGCGCTGTGTTCTCCACCAGGAGAAAACTTGGACACGGAGTCGCGTTTTACAAAATCTTAACTTTGGGAGCTAATAGCATCGCAAAGAAGCGCAATCTATCAAACCAAAAACAACCTTGTTGCACTTCCATCATTGCCCAAGCTCCCTGTTAAGTTTCAATGGAATCGGCTCCCAAACGTTCAAGATATAACGTTTTTTAGCGTAAGACCTTCACCAAAATTTTGCCTTATAAATTTATTCAGCTCGATCTGAAGCAAAAAAAAAATTATAAACAAGGATCGTGAATAAATTCAAAACGAATGACTGTTTCTTTTAAATGGCAATTGTTGCCTTGAAAAAGAAATCATAAATTCACTTATCATGTTTGGCTTATGAAATCTGTTTTAATTTTCAGACGAGTTATCTATTAGAGAGTTAATTTCTGCTTTGGAAACATTGTTCATAAGAAATTCTATGGACTTGTAAGATATCGAAGACGTTTCGCCGAAGCGTTGCATTTCGTAGTCAAAGAAATTACTTGCTCTAAGTCCGTAGCATTCCAAAAGATCGGTTTTCAGTTCCTTTTGCCTTGGCAAAACAAATGGATCATAGATCTATATTTTTCATTTCGTTTTTTTTTAATTCGTTGCAATGTCGCCACTCTTGGGAGAAAAAGATTGCTTATGAAATGCTTGTAAGAAATTGAGGTGCTTGGTTTTTCATGTGTGGGAGGAGATTATGAATTTCCTTTCAAAAAGCAAAAACACAAACAAACAAACAAAACAAAACATTTTGTGCAATGTTTTCGACATTTATGGATAGTAAGCCTTTGAACCTTTTCTTTCAGGCAATTGTGGACCAAAGCTTCAAGAAGTTCATGTCTCACTGTCTGGCTTTGATTCTGACAGTTGTGGGTCTCTATGGCGACCATGCCGGTCCATAGCTCGAGCAGTTTGTCAGGTGGGCTGTGGTGGAATCATCTTCCTGAACGGGACTGGGACCGAGGAGCACCCTTACGACTGCAATCAGCCTGTGACGCGTGACTGTCATCCGGGCATTTACATTAACAAAAGCTTGATTATGAAGAGCTACTGTTCGGTGCCGCATGTCTCCTGTATTGAGGGACTTAACTTTCAAAAGGCCACAGAGGGGGAACAACCACTACAGTTTGAAATATCAGGAATTATTTTTCAACAAACCTCCATGAAGTTTGAAGACTACAGTGATGTCAAGATATTTAACTGCTCTTTCCGAGACAGCTCAACGGCTTTAGCCATTAACATCAGGAAAAGTACAAATTTGACTCTAAATATCCAAGGAATGTCGCTCTTTCAGAATAATTCAGCGTGTATTAAAATCACCTTGTTTGATAACACCGCAATCAAAGATCGTTATGTTGATGTTCGTGTCAATGACACTTATTTTTTGGAAAATGGTTATTATCGCGGGGGACGTTCTAAAGGAGGAGTGATCAAAATAACTGCTGATGTGGCCAAGCCTAAGAACAGATTGCATCTTGATGTATTTTGCTTCAAGGTTAAATGCATTGCCAATCGCGGTTCCTTTATAATTAACAATATATCATCAGCTGTAACGAGGGAAATATATAAGAATGTCCAACTGAAGTACAACAAAGGAACTTCGTCGTATTTCTCTGATGCAAGAGCGAGCAAGGTCGACAGTTTGTATGAATCACGAGCGATGAAGGTACGTACCACGTTTCTCGACGTACATTGCTTTAATAACACGCTATTACGATGCATTACAGCTACATCTCACGACATCGACATAGGAATTCACAATTCACAATTCACTGGACAATCTGTTAGAAACTCCAGTGGTGGCTGTCTTTCTTTGGTTTCTTACGGGGGCATAACTTTAGCTATCTCCAACACCACCTTTTCAAGAAACAATGCTGAGACAGGTGGAGCAATATACATAAACTGCCCAAATGGTACGATAAATATTGACTTTACTGATGTCAATTTCAGTCGGTGCTCCTCCAGAAAGTATGGCTGTGCAGTATCGGTCGGACGACCGGAACACCACCCAAGATTGAGCCCGTATAAGCTTCTATGTACGTTAAGAAATGTAAAGGTTAGGCACTGTAGTGGAATGGCACCTTATGGCAAGTGTAGGAGTGTCTATATTCTGTTAAAGAGTGGAAGGGTAAGGATTGGGCAATCTACGTGGTCAAATAACTTGGAAGCTACCAGCGGTGCTTTGTTTGTGGAGACGACGGGAAGTGACGTCGATGTGGAAATTCTTGATAGCATTTTTGTGGGCAATGGTGCGTCAAACAAAGCAGACGCTGTTGTAAGTCTTTTGGCTTTGAAAAACCACTCAGGAAACGTCGCTATTGTAAACTCTTCCTTTATTAATAAGAAAAAAAGGCAAAACAAGGCCCTGAATATAAGTGCAAAATACCATATCAAACTTGTTAATGTTACTGCCTCCCTTTTCTGGGTAGGACTCGACATACGATTAATGAAGCCGAAGGATGAAGTCAATATTTGCATTGATAACTGCAAATTCCTTGATAACATAAAGGACATTTACATATACTTACGAGAATCAAACACAGCTCAACTGATCATCAAAAACACAATTTTTGTGAGTGCTTTAAAGGCTAAATCAGGCTATGCTATACGAATTGTCGTCCCCCCGATGAGGAATGTTACCTTTTCCAGAGCATCCATTACTCTGGATAATAACACTTTTGATTCCAAACCTTCTACGGGTATCGCTCTTTTCTTGAAAGGAGAGAAAAATATCACAATAAGGAACACAACATTCAGAAATTGTGTCTGTTTTGATCTAAAGCAATGGAAAGACGATCTTGACAGGTGTAAAGGGTCATTTCGCGAGACAGCTACCGGTGCTATATCAGTTTTAACAAACCCTGATACGCCTTTACAGTTTGGATGTGTCGAATCAGATGCTGCAAATGATACACACCCGTTGTATAGTTACGACAGTCACGTGTTATTCGAAGACACTAACTTTATAGATAATTTGGGGTTAATGGCTGGCGGTGTTTACATTAGCAATGGAAACGCCACCTTCAAACGATGCACTTTCCAAGATAATCTTGCGAGTCAACGCGCTGGGCACGTTTATTCCGCATATGGAAGTGGACAAGTAAATTTCATAGATTGTTCTTTCACCAATCAAAAACAGAGAGAGACGATGAATAAAACCCGCTTTGACACAGCCAGTTTTTTATACTCCGAAAGCGTAGGACCTGTTTATTTTCAAAATACAACGATGGTATCAAAAGTGGTGGGCACTGAAATATATACTTTTTCTGTTTTGGAAATCTCCAATGGAGGGTTTGTTCATATAGATGACAACACATCGATCCAGTGTAACACAGGACACCGACTTCAACTGGAAAATAACACACATTTCGTGTATTCTGAGAGAAACAAAAGCGATTGCAGAATTAATATCACTGTCTTGAGATACTCATGTACGTTATGTCCTCCTGGATTTTATAGCCTGCAGAAGGGAGTTTCTCATGGTGTACTCGTTGGCCCCAGTTTTGAATGCCTAAGTTGTCCATTTGGAGCCAATTGTGTTCAGAAGAACATAGCCGCCAAAACAAATTTTTGGGGCCATCACATCTCAAAGAAACCACCGTCATTAAAATTCTTTGCATGTCCAGAGCATTACTGTCAAAGTCCACCTACGAATTCAACAGAGTATAACAATTGTTATGGAAAGAGAACTGGGGTGCTCTGTGGTGTATGTCGGCCAGAATATAGCGAAACTCTTTTCTCTAGCGAATGTCGCAAAATTAGCGAATGTAACAACTTCTGGATGTGGGGTTTAACCATGTTGCTTTTAACAACCGGATTTGTTCTTTATCTGTTAATAAAACCACCCGTTTTGAGTTTTCTAAGAGCACATATCTTCTGGTTTCGAAAACGAGACGTGGAACACGTTAGACGGGACTTGGGTGAGGTCGAAGAACACTCGGAAAATGGCTATCTAAAGATTACATTTTATTTTTATCAAGCTGCTGAGTTGCTAATTGTAGGCTCTGCGGAAAACTTACTTCATAAAATACCTTTTGTATGTGCTGTGGTTGCTGCATTTAACTTCAAAGTTCGATCTATAACTAACGGAATAGGTTGTCCTTTCCCAGGAATTACGGCGGTGACAAAGGAGTTGCTTCTCTCTGCTACCGTTCTGATTACCATGGCAGAAGTTGCTATTCTGTTTTTAGCACATTCAGTTTTTAACATCATAAGACAGAAAAAGCGACCATCCCTGCTCCATTACATGGCGGTTGCTCTAGAAATACTTTTGCTGGGTTACGAAAGATTAGCTGAAACGTCACTTAAGCTCATGCATTGTGTGTCCATTGGCTCAGAAAAGCGCTTGTTTTTCAATGGAGAGGTTATTTGCTGGCAGTGGTGGCAGTATATCCTGCTGGCCTATATAGGAATATTCGTTATTCCTTTCGTCATGGTCCTTTATTTTGGTTCTTCCAAGCTTTACATGGCATCCATTTCTTCAAAAGAGTTTCTTGTAGCTTGCATATTTCCATTGCCATTTCTTATGTACTGGTTGGTAAAGAGGACACTTAAGAGAAAAGACAGCATTAACAAGGATAGGCGAAGCAACAAAGATGTTCTAGAAGTGCTTCATGCGCCGTTTCGGTATCCAAACGGTATTGATAAAGGAACGATTTACTGGGAAAGCGTTTTGATTGGTCGCCGGCTTATATTACTATTTTGCCATGCATTTATCACAACTTCAATGTTTCGAATGGTTTGCATGGCTGGAGCTTGCGTAGTCATGTTACTTCACCACGTTTTAAAGAATCCATATCGTGATCCCATCGCCAACAAAGCTGAAACGTTTTCTCTCCTGACGTTAGTTATGATAGCAATAATCAACCTTACAAAAGCTACTCTGATCTCATTTGGAACAAGCCCTGATGGCCCAGCAAAGTTTTATTTGGAAACTCTGGAGTGGACTGAAGTCGGTGCACTGGCTTTTGTGCCAACGTTGCTGTGCATTTTCTTGATGTTCGCAATTTTCTCTCAGCTTGTAAGACTGACGTTGACCCTGACCAAGATAATGTCTCGTTGGGTTCGGCAGCATTCTTCACTTGGATTTACAAGTGAACTGCAAACACCGCTTTTGGGTGCGTCAGAAGAAGACTGATTTTAATTTCCTGTGGCGCTCATCATAACTAATTAATATAAAATAGTAACTTGTCAAGTAAAATAATATTCCGATCATAATTTACACAAAGGTACACAAAGAAGCCAAAAAAAAAGATTCCCCGAATGGCACCAATAGTATGGCTAGTATAATGTTCTCCTGTTGTGCCCGGTACGAGTTTAAAACTTTAAACCTCTTGCATACCGTTGCACGCAGTCTCAATCAGGAATAAAATGGCTGAAAGCAAAGTTGGGTGGGGGGAGGAGTTTCTTACACTGAAACACCAGTACCGCGTTTATATTATACCATTCGAATTTTCGTATTTATCGTTTGTAGACCGGCTCAATTTACAGAAGGTTCCTCAATCGCAAGAAGGCTTGTTCCTTAAAGCTTCCCATTCTCAACTTTTCTATGTGAACCATTACATTGTGGGTGTATTACCTTTCTGCGTGGTATATGTTCATCTTTACGTTCTCCTACTGTGGTCGGGATGGAGTAAAGCTTGTTTCTTTGCTGATTTTTCTAAACACACCTTCGAGTCATTTGCTAGATATTCTGAAACTGGTTAAAACAAGCTTACATTAAACCTTGAAATGACCAAATTTATGAATAGAGCGCTCTTCAAATGAGTGTCGTAAAACCAAAACCAAAGTAATTACCACAGCCAATCACAACAAAAACAAATTACCCAATGAACCAATCAGAACTCGAAGCAAGTACATGTAACCGGCGTCAAGCGCGGGAAAACGCGTGCGAGCGCGAGCAAGTCACGACTGATTGGTTTGAGTTTTACTCCTGATTGGTCGAGAAAGTGGCGCGAAAGGCTTTAACCAATCACAGAGCGAAGTAAAGCAAAACACTCAATTGAAAACCGCTCTATTGAAAGTGACAGAAACCAGTTAATATTTCTTCGATTTCTTTATCTATTTTTGACTATAATCTGGATAGTGTAAATAATTTCAAATATTTGGGAGTTAGCCTAGTTTCCAATTTTACGTGGTCGTGTCATGTCGAATATGTAATATCCAAAGTAAAACCATAGACTATTACCTTTTGATTCACGTCTAAGTCTTTACAACAGTCTTGTCCTCCTCATCTTTGGTTATGCCGACGTAGTTTGGGGAGACAAGAGCAATGTCGATCTCATGAATGACCTGCAGGTGCTGCAAAATAAGGCTGCCAAAACTATTTTGGATAGCCCCCTGCACTCATCAGCTACAGATGCCCTTGCGTCTTTAAATTGGCCAAATAGGGAACAGCGCCGTCACACAGTTACAATGATCTGCACATTGTTTTATTGTTTTGTTCGCACATAGTTTCATCGTTTTATTGTACAATTAAACAGATATTTATATTATATCTCAGCACTTTGTCTTTCTTTTGCGCATTTTTGTTAGTGCCAATACCAGCAAAGAAGCGATAATTACAAATTCTAATGAGCTAAGTGTATTCCGACCACGTTAATAAAGATTATTTTACATTACTTTTGGATCACTCTGTGAAACGTCTAACAATTGGTGATGTCCACAGTTACAATACGCGTGACAAAGGCATTTTCAGACTTTCCCGCGTAAACACGAAATTCATCTATTCATCTATTGTACATTTATTTTACGTGGTTATTTCCTACTTATTGTATCTTGTTTTAATATTTTTTACACTTTACTTAGGATCTTTCTGAAAACCTCATATGTGAGAAAGCTTGCTAATAAAAGATCTCTATTATTATTATTATTATTATTATTATTATTATAATTATCGTCATGGTCATCTTCATCGTCATCCTCCTCCTCCTCCTCCTCCTCATCATCATCATCATCTTCATCATTACTATTATTATTATTATTATTATTATTATTATTGTTGTTGTTATTGAATTTCAAAACTGGGCACACTTAGAGTTACGTTCCCAAGGGAACTTTGATGTGACAGTTCTAGATTGCAGCTTTCTTCTGGCTGTACTTGTCTTAGGCGTGAGATCCAGAAAGAAAACAAAAAGAACGCAATCTAAAATTTTGTTTCAAATGGACCAAAATTTGCGATATCGTAAAATGAATTTTATGTCAATTATAGCCGCTTTTTAGGGATACCTCATTTAATTAAGAGATGTTTTAACATCTCTTACCGAGAACATAGGTATTACTGGCTACAGTCGCGAAATATATATAGCCTAATACCGACGTTCAAGGTGTTTAAGTAGTCAGTTTCATGCGATATGTGATAATAAAATGCTTCTGGTTGTTATTGTTGTAATTGTACAGTCTACTAAACTATGAATGTTATATGATTACATTAAATTATTCTATGCGGTTTGGGTTTCTGGGGGATCCAGAAATTAATAAATTGAAAGGGGGGTAGAAGTTGACGCAAACGCTCTTGGGGCTGAGTGAACATGTTTTAATAGACAAGGTCTCGCTAAAACACTTAAAATAAAATATTCGGTTCTGAAAATATCCATACCAGAACTCGTATCATTGATACCTTCGAATTTCTTGTAGCAAGTGGTTGTTCCACCAGATAGTTTCACGGACATATTAAACCAGTTCCGATGGTTCACCTAAAACTGAACCTTCATGTAGCTTTTTCGCATCGATAACTTGTCTAGTTATGTCAAATCTAAAAAAAATTCAAGTATATCTACAGTATAACGGTTCACTTTATTTCGCTCATTTCAACTAATAGAAAGGAATTTGGCGTAACGTACCCAGCATTCGACGGTGCACCTAATTCTCCCGCGTTGATTTCAATTTTACCTACTAGAGACAAAAATGATGACATTTTATTCCATTTTTGCTTGTGTTTTTGCCGTATAATGCCATAAATTTATAGTGAAAGAATTATAGACAAGAAATAAGGCCATCAGAAATGGTAAAAAATAGTCTTGTTTACTAAACGTCATGCCTCTAATAAAAGTCGGGTTCAAATAAACGCCTAGCCTTCCCCCCGCAGTCGTTTTAAGGGGGGTTGGGAGGAGGGTAGCCCAACTCCCTTAAAAACGACTGCGTGGGAGTCTAATAAACGCCTGGTCTACGAATTTATATTTTAAACAAAGCCCTCGGCGTTTAATCGAGAAAATACGGTAATTGTGTTTGATTCTGCTATTAAAGCTACATCTTACCTTTGCATGGACAGCTTTCGAGCGCAAAACCGTGGAAGAAAAAAAGATGATTTGTTGGAAATCATATACCGCTATGCTCTTAAAATGAGCATAATAATGATAGTGACTTAATGTAAAGCGCGTTTGAATATATATAGTATAGCGCTATATAAATTAATTATTATTGATTATTATTATAAAGGTGGGAGTTCCTCTCTTCCAGCTCTTAGCTTCGGCTGTAGCATGAAGTAGTACTGCGTAAGTAGAAGCCTGTCCCTGCCCTTCTTACACCCAACCTGCAGAATTTAAGCCAGGTTTTTCACGAACAATCCGCTGCAACTGAGCGATAAAATGCCTTCAGCTACCACAGAACACACTTGGAGGACAGACCTTACTCAAAATATTGCCGACACCTATACTTTCAATCTGATGTTTTGATTAAGTTTATTAGTCAAAGAAAGTGCGTTGAAAATATAAGAAAAGATAAGAGAAAGTTAGAAACAACACGAAAATTTGTGATTTCAATCAAAGACGGGCCCTTCACCTACAAACAGTGACAGAAGTAGTTGGAAAACCCTCATGTTGCATAGTGTTGTGAGCGCTTGTCCCCATCCATTTGGTGAAACGTTTTACAACATTGCCTAGTGGGTGCCTAGAGTGAGGCCGATTGTAGGTTCTTGAACTACATTTTTTAACTTATTCTGTTTGGTACGATATATTTTGTGGGATCTGTGATAGCAAACCGTAGTTGTTAGAATTAAACCTTTGAATGTTCCTAAGACCTTTCCATTTTCAATATTTTGCTACACACTAGTCAATGGCACACGTCTTAAAAAGTTGCTTTGTACGTATACTTGTAGAAAGGTGATATTTCTGTTATGTTGCTAAACGCCCGTGGAAAAGACAAACAAACGAATAAATAAATAAATACGTAAATATATAAATACATAAATACATAAATAAACAAATAAATAAATGAATGTATAAATAAGCAAAGTCTTGTTCAAGTCTAAAAGTTTTCCTTTCTAACCTTTTCGATTCAACAAAATTAACCTAGTGTAGTTCTATCGTTTTTTATCCCTCTTTACATGATTGAGTTTTCAAATGCACGGATTGGCATTTTGGGTTTGAACTAAGTGTCAGCTGCCCGATAACAACGAGTTTCAAAAATAACATCTATGGCCTTCAAGTTTTTTTTTAGTTCAGCAATTTCACCCACTGAAGTTTCTAGCATTTTTACTCTCTCTTCATATTACAACACATATTTGTTAATTATCCAGTAGGTTTGATCCGTTCTAAAACGAAATATGTCACAGACAATTCGAAGGAGACTTTTTATTTAAAAGGAAATTTCCTTGTCAGCCACTATCTCTGTGATGTTAGTTTTTCACGACTTCCTTTTTCTCTCAGAAGCAAAGAAAATAAGTTTGCGCGTAGCGTAGCTATGGTTTATTTTATTTCACTTCCAATATCACTAATAAAAATTTACATGAAAATGACTGTTTGAACCCTCGGGGGTACAAGCGGGGGGGGGGGGGGGGGTTAGATGCCACCCTCCCATAAGGTTTTCCTTGAATTTTTTTCCGAGACGATTTATTATCTAGACCTGCCGTTTCCAGTGACTGTACGCATATCCCTAAGACACATTTTGACACAAGTTTGATGAGAATCAGTTGCTATGGTTACGAGGTATGACATAAGTAGCAGGTGGTCAAGCCATTTTTTTAAAGGAAAATTTGTGTTTTTTTACCCTTTGTAGGTGAAAAATGCAAAGAATTTCAACCAAAAGCACCAAAATGTTTAATCATGTCATATTCTACATGCCCAGCATCAAAAGTTTCCAATTTTTAACGTTTTTTGACAAGTTTTAATTTTCGGTAAAATCCAAGATGGCGCCCAATATGGTGGCCATCTTAAATAACGTCACAGGCCCCCAGCAGAGCGGCAACCCATAATATATACCTCATCTTGTAGAGCACATCACAGGCTTTCTACTGAAGGCGAAATATTTTCAAAATATTGTAACATAACGAAAACCCAAGGGGGGTCCATCAACCCCCCCCCCTCCCCCCTTGTACCCCGGTGGGGGTGTGACTTTGCTTGTACGTCTGAGGGTTAACGTCAGCTCACTAAAAACAACCAGAAGAAGACAGAATACCTCCACATGCGTTGTGAAACGGTAAACACATGTGTAAGCTCGTTTTTCAAACAGCAAGGAACGAAGATGGGACGTTGATAACTCAGATATGTTCTGCTGCTCAAAAACAAGCAAGAGGCCAAGCTCACATAGCTCAGTCATAGCACATTTGCAACGGTATCGCGAATCCATTCCCATTGTTCGGGCCTGAAATGTTTTTCAACTTCTTTTGTTGCTACTTTACCCCTGATAAATTCTTTCATCTGTTGTTCATATGCAGTATTTTCATCTTGATACCAGGAAAGCTTACGTTTTTTCGCGGCTTACCTCGTGGTAGAACCAATATCAAGAACTTTTTCCGCACGCCATCAAATATTATTAAGCTATGCCAACGGATTATATAAAAGTATCGGGACCATTACCACAACTCTTTGAAAACAAAAATAACGTTTAATACATAATCTAATACATAAGTCTAATACATAATTTCCAAGTGTATTTGTGTCTTTGTTTACACTAAGAGAAACACATTCTCAGTTTAAAAAAATGGTGAAATGAAATAGTGCAAAAACAAAGACGAAAATAGCCTCCAGCCGAGCACGTTCCAAACAAACTCAATGGGTGTCTCAAATGCATGATTTTTGAATATCATATCATTTCGCGTTAAAACTTTTGCCGGCTAGCAATACGTTTATTATAAACAATCAATTTCAGTTTCTTTGCCGCCTAACACGATTGCTCCTGCTGCGCGTTTTTCAAAAGCTTCGAAAAGTTTTCGGCCCGGAAGAGCCATTTGTAAAAACGTTACGAGCTCATTCTCCAAAGCTCCTATTTTAAGACGTCTCTACTATTGTTTCATCTCAGAAACGTCTTTGTTTACAAGAGTCATCGCGAGTCATCGTGCCCGAAATCGGCCCGAAAAGTTTTCAGAGCTTTCGAGAAACGAACGCCTGCTCCGGTTCAACCCAGTGCCAAGAGAATGTGAAAATCATTTCAAAGTTGTCTCAGATCGTGTAATCACTCTCCATTCAACAGATCAGTTTAACCCGCACACTGAAGGAGCCTAAAGTGTCCGTGTTAAGGTTGTCCTTATTGAGTAGGCACTGGGTATTTGAAGAAACAAAATGCTTTTCAGTTTATCGTAAGGCTTGTTTAATACTCGTTGAGGCAATGCCAGAAAATGAAATTTCGCGTGAACATCGTACCTGAAAATAGCACACAGTCTTATTAAGAGTCTAAAATGAAATGATTCGATGGGTTATGGCTTGAGGTATGAATATCATGTTATTTCACTTTTAAGCCTTTGTCAACAGTTAATTATTAACATTTAAATTCTCTCACAGTGTTAAACCTGTTTTCATTTCGGTTTAGTTTCGATCCTCAGCGTATTTCACTTCTTGTCAATGTTCGTTCGTCCACAGATCGAACTGCCTTGAGAAGATTGAATTTCAGCTGCTTTTAAATAGACTATGATTTGAGGAAATTTTACAATGGCGGATTTTCACTTTGCTGTGACGACCTTATGGATCTTCTTGTTTAGCAACTGTACAGGTAAACAGTAAAAAAAGAATTAAGATAGGGAGGGGCCTGACTATATGTATCGTAAATGTATGTACAACAATTTTTATTTAGACAAGACGAGGACGCTTTTGAAGTTTGGTAAGTTTCGGCAAATGTTTAGAAGTAGGGATTAAAACTGGTGTCAACACTTGTAAATCGGCATTTATGGCAGATATTTTGCACCCGCCATCAAAAATCTCCTCATGGCGTATGGGATCACAATCTCTTTGTGTGCGTTTCTTTTGTTATGCGAACGTTACTTTCTTGCTGAAAAGATTTTGCTTTAATTTGCTGGTTTGAGTGTACTGCTTAAAAGTTGCCAGTATAAAAAGAAACATTGTACATGGTAATAAATCCATAATATTGTTTGAGGACTAATGTGCTGATCAGGGAAATTCATGATCAGATAAATTCTCTTGCCACGCATAGACGTTTCAGAACACGTTAACACTGATAAAGCTTACTGTTGTCCGTTTTAGACAGGGGAAGCGAAAGATTTAGTTTTTTATAAATGTCAATAGAATTATCTGAAACTATCACAGGCGTTGTTTGTTCCTCCTGAGCGGTAGGAGATTATCAATATCCTTTCAAAAAGTAAAACAAATAGATGCTGCGGAAGAGTTTCGACATACAGTTTCGAAGTTCAGTTTCGAAGGTTCGTTTCCAGCAAATGCGAAACGTTTCCTACCCGCCTGGAAACAGTTAAAATAACACATTACGCGGACTCAGAAGAAAACGAAGACGTTGCAATATCGCCAAATCATTTCTTTGCTCTGAGTTCTTTGCCAGGTTATTGGCTCTTAGTCCGCAGAGTTTTAAAAGAGTAGTTTTAAGATTGCTATTACTAGACAAAAGAAATGTAGCATAGAATTAAACAGTTTTTTTCCTGTTAGAAAACAAAAAAAATTCTCCTGAATTACTCGTACGAAACCGATGTCGTCCAGTGCAGGAGGAGATCAAACAAAAATGTGCTGTGTAATATTTTCGTTACTTGTGGAAGTAATGTCTTTAATCAGTTTATTTCAGGCAATTGCTCACCAAAGCTTCACGAAGTTTATGTCTCACTGTCTGGCTTTGACTCTGACAGTTGTGGGTCTCTAGGGCTTCCTTGCAGGTCCATAGCTCAAGCAGTTTGTCAGGTGGGATGGGGTGGAATTATCTTCCTGAATGGGACTGGAGCCAAGGAGCACCCTTACGACTGCAAACCCCATCTGACAAGTGACAATCATCCCGGTATTTACGTAAACAAAAGCTTGATACTGAAGATTTACTATTCGGTGCCGCATGTCTCCTGTATTGAGGGATTTCACTTTCAAAGGGACACTGAGGAGGAGCGACCATTGCAGATTAAAATAGCAGGAATTATTTTTCAGCAAACCTCCCTGAAGTTTGAAGACTACAGTCAAGATATTCAACTGCTCTTTCCGCGACAGCTCAACGGCTTTAGCCATTAACATCAGGAAAAGTACAAATTTGACTCTTGATATCCAAGGAATGTCGCTCTTTAGGAATAATTCCGCCTGCATTGAAATCACCTTTTTTGATAATATCACAATCAAAGATCGTTATGTTGCTGTTCGTGTTAATGACACTTATTTTTTGGAAAATGGTCATCATCGCGGCGGACGTTCTAAAGTAGGAGTGATCAAATTAACTGCTCATGTGGTTAAGCCTGCCAGTAGAATGCATCTTGATCTATTTTGCTGCAAGGTTAAATGCATTGCCAATCGCGGTTCCTTTATAACTAACAATATAGCAACAGCCGTCACAAGGGAAATATATAAGAATGTTCAGCTGAACTACAACAAAGGAACTTTTTCAAGAGCAAGCCAGGCCGAAGGCCTGCATTATTCACGAGCGATGAACGTACGGGCCACATTTCTCGATGTACTTTGCTTCAATAACACTCTGTTACGTTGTATTAGAGTTACATCTCACGACGTCAAAATAGAAATTGAAACTTCACAGTTCACTGGACAATCAGCAATAAACAGAAATGGGGGTTGTCTTTCTTTGGAGGTCTACAGCTGCTTATCTTTAGTTATCTTTAACACCACCTTTTCAAGAAACAAGGCTAAAACAGGCGGGGCGATATACATAAGCTGTCCAAATGGTATCGTAAATCTCAACTTTATAGATGTTAACTTTACTCGGTGCTCTTCCAAAAGCTATGGCTGTGCAGTTTCGGTCGGACTAGTACACCGTCAAAGATTGAGCCCTTATAAGCTAAGCGCTAATTTTAAAAATGTACAGGTCATGCACTGCAGTGGATTGGTGTCTTATGTAAAGTGTAGGAGTGTCTACATTTTGTTACAGAGTGGGAGTGTAAGAGTTGAGAAATCCACATGGTCAGACAACTCGCAAAATACAAGTTCTGATTTGTTTATGGGCGCGAGTGGAGGTAAAGTCGATGTGGTAATTTCTGATAGCATATTTTTGGACAATGGTGCGGCAAAGAGAAGTGGGGTTGCTGTAAGTCTTCTGGATTTGAGTGACCGCTCAGGAAGTGCCGATATTGTGAGTATTTCCTATATTAAAAAGAAAAACAGGCAAAGTACCGCCATGCAAATTAGTGCAAAATATCACATCAAGCTGTTTAATGTTATCACCTCCCGTTACCGGGTGGGACTTAAAGTACAGTTAACGAAGTCGAAGAATGTAGTCGACATTTTCGTTGATAACTGCAAATTTATTGATAACATAAAGGACATCTTTACATACTTACGAGGACCAAACACATCTCAACTGACCATCAAAAATACACTTTTTATGAGTGCTCTAGCAACTGAATCAGGCTACGCTCTCCGAATTGTCTTCCCTCAGATGAGGACTAATACTTTCTCCAGAGTTTCCATCAATTTGGATAACAACACTTTTGATTCCAAACCTTCTACATGTGTCGCTCTTTTCTTCAAAGGAGAGAAAAATGTGACAATAAATAACACGACATTCAGAAATTGTGTCTGTTTTCATCAAAAGCAATGGAAAAAAAATGCATCGAAAACGGCGATTTTCCGCGAGACAGCTACTGGTGCTATATCAATTTTAACAAGCCCTGATACGCCTTTACAGTTTGGATGTGTCGAATCAGATGCAGCCAACGACACACACCCACTGTGGAGCTACGACAGTCATGTGCTATTTGAAGATACTAACTTTATAGATAATTTGGGGTTAATGGCTGGCGGCGTTTATATTGGGAATGGAAACGCCATCTGTAAAGGATGCACTTTCCAAGATAATTTTGCGAGTTATCGCGCTGGGCACGTTTATTCCGCATATGGAACTGGACAAGTAAGCTTTGTAGATTGTTCATTCAGCAATCAAAAGGAGGGAAGGACGGTGAATAAAATCCGCTTTGACAAAGCCATTTTTTTATACTCCGAAAGCGAAGGACCTGTTCACTTTCAAAACACAACGATGGTATCAAAAGTGGTGGGCACTGAAATATATACTTTTTCTGTTTTGGAAATCTCCAATGGAGGGTTTGTTTATATAGATGACAACACATCGATCCAGTGTAACACAGGACACCAACTTAAACTGGAAAATAACACACATTTCGTGTATTCTGAGAGAAACAAAAGCGATTGCAGAATTAACTGTCTTGAGATACTCATGTACGTTATGTCCTCCTGGATTTTATAGCCTGCAGAAGGGAGTTTCTCATGGTGTACATGTTGGCCCCAATTTTGAATGCCTAAGTTGTCCATTTGGAGCCAATTGTGTTAAGAAGAACATAGCCGCCAAAACAAATTTTTGGGGCCATCAGATCTCAAAGAAACCACCGTCATTAAAATTCTTTGCATGTCCAGAGCATTACTGCCAAAGACCACCAACGAATTCAACAGAGTATAACAGCTGTTATGGAAAGGGAACTGGGGTGCTCTGTGGTGTTTGTTCGCCAGAATATAGCGAAACTCTTTTCTCTACCGAATGTCGCAAAATTAGCGAATGCAATAACTTCTGGATGTGGGGTTTAACCATGTTGCTTTTAACAACCGGATTTGTTCTTTATCTGTTAATAAAACCACCCGTTTTGAGTTTTCTAAGAGCACATATCTTGTGGTTTCGAAAACGAGACGTGGAACACATTAGACGGGACTTTGGTGAGGTCGAAGAACACTCGGAAAATGGCTATCTAAAGATTACATTTTATTTTTATCAAGCTGCTGAGTTGCTAATTGTTGGCTCCGCGGAAAACTTACTTTATAAAATACCTTTTGTATATGCTGTGGTTGCTGCATTTAACTTCAAAGTTCGATCTATAACTAACGGAGTAGGTTGTCCTTTCCCAGGAATTACGGCAGTGACAAAGGAGTTGCTTCTCTCTGCTACCGTTCTGATTACCATGGCGGAAGTTGCTGTTCTGTTTTTTACACACTCTGTTTTTAACATCATAAGGCAGAAAAAACGACCGTCCCTGCTCCATTACATGGCGGTTGCTCTAGAAATACTTTTGCTGGGCTACGAAACACTAGCTGAAACGTCACTTAAGCTCATGCATTGTGTGTCCATTGGCTCAGAAAAGCGCTTGTTTTTCAATGGAGAGATTACTTGTTGGCAGTGGTGGCAGTATATCCTGCTGGCCTATATAGGAATATTCGTTATTCCTTTCGTCATTATCCTTTATTTTGGTTCCTCCAAGCTTTACAAGGCATCCATTTCTTCAAAAGAGTTTCTAGGAGCCTGCGTACTTCCGTTGCCATTTCTTCTTTACTGGTTATTAAAGAGGATACTTAAGAAAAAAGACAGCATTCAGGAGGGCAGGCGGAACTGCAAAGATGTTTTAGAAGTGCTCCATGGGCCGTTTCGGCAACCAAACGGTAATGATCAAGGAACGCTTTACTGGGAAAGCGTTTTGATTGGTCGCCGGCTTATATTACTCTCTTGCCATGCTTTTATTGCAACTTCAGTGTTTCGAATGGTTTGCATGGCTGGAGCTTGCGTAATCATGTTACTTCACCACGCATTAAAGAATCCGTATCGTGATCCCATCACCAACAGAGCTGAAACATTCTCTCTCCTGACGTTAGTTATGATGGCAGTTATCAACCTTACAAAAGCAACTCTGATCTCATTTGGATCAAGCCCTGATGGCCCAGCAAAGTCTTATTTAGAAACTCTGGAGTGGACTGAAGTCGGTGCATTGGGTTTTGTGCCAGCGTTGCTGTGCATTTTCTTGATGTTCACAATTTTCTCACAGGTTGTAAGACTGACGTTGACCCTGGCCAAGATAATGTCTCGTTAGGTTCGGCAGCATTCTTCACTGGGATTTACAAGCGAACTGCAAACACCGCTTTTGGATACGTCAGAAGAAGACTGATATTAATTTACTATGGCACTCATCATAACTAATCAATATGAAATGGTAACCTCTCAAGTAACATTCCAGTCAAAATGTCCATAAAGGTTTCAAAGTCGCTGTGAATACTGTGTCAGCTTTTTATTCCTAAATAGCCTGCGGTGTAGGCTTTTTGGAACGACCACACTTTAATATTCTCTCCTGTTTTGCAAGCCCCCATCTTGGGTTATGAGAGAACAGAGAAGGATCTCTTTTGTAGAAAACATGAGATAGATAAGGAAGAGATCCTGCCTGTTTGCCTTTGCCAAAAAAAAAGAAGAAGAAAAAAAAACTCGGCAAAGCGTAAGCGTACAAAGGAATAGTGCTCGATGTGGGCCGAAAAACTCAGTTTAGCGAGCGACATAAGCTGGTATATTTATAACCAAGAAATGTGGTTGGAAGAACCATGAGAGGAACGAGAACGCAGATACCCATAGAGTCGTTGCAAGACGCGGAAAGAGAAGATGCTGGAGAATACTGTAAAGAATCGTGGCAGCGATTGAAAGGGAGAACAATCATGTCAGGCGAAACGCTCGTAGAAAAGCTCGATGAAACGGTTTGTTGTCGAGTTTGTCAGCCGGACGTGGCCTTCCTTGAAAACGTAAATTGCAAAAGTTGTGGCTCGAGTAATAAAGAAGCTTACTGTTTAACCCAACTGCTTGCATTTGTAACAGGACGTTCTCTCTAAGATCTTGAGCCGAGCACGCGGCGGCTAATCTCCACGGGTTTCAAAGTGCTTTCCTTTCGCATTTACCTTCGTCTTTCGGATCTCAGCAGCTTGAATAGTCTTACCCTTTCTTCTTGTTGATGTCTTCAGCCTTGTACAACCGTAACCTGCGATCAGGCTCTATTTTCGTTTCGCTCGGTGAAACATTCAGGCGGGACGGCGAAACGAAAAATAGAGCCTGATACAATTCTTCTACGGAACGTCTACCGCCCACTTTTTTGATTGATTGACATTCAACAAAACAGCCAATCAAAATTTCTTCTGCTTGCACGATCCTCGGTATGCAAATTTCCCATAACGGCAATCCGCAAAAAGTCACGGAAATGTCGCAAAATAAGAACATCATAGGCTACGATATATATTCTAGGCACAAGTACTCAAATGTACACGATTGCTAACTTGAACATTCCGGTATTGTACATGGTTGCTCTGTCTGAGCTGAAACTGAATGAAAATTCAAAACACGACGAGGTTGTCATGTATCAAAATATGCTGCATGTTTGAATCCTTTCCCATTTCAGGTGGTATCCGGAAATATTCTCTTCGCATTTGTCACCGATTTTTTGCGTAAAAAACCTTGGACAATTAAGAGAAGTACCTTCAGTTTCATTCTTTAGAATAAAGATATAAATAAAACCGTTTATAAACAAAGGAGTATTTTGTAATTTAATTTAGTTCCAGAAGTGATAAATATTTGAGATTAGCAGCGAATCTCTAAACAGCAGCGAATTTTAAAACGAAGAACATTTATTATAAAACTAGCCAGATCAATGTCAGAGATCAATAAAACGACATAAGTGTTAAACAATGAATGAATATAAACTGAAATCGTTATTGCGACTTGATTGCGGCTCTCGCCAAACATCAGTTTACCGTTAAGGTTACAGAATTATCGGTTGACTTGTTGATCATTCTTGGCGAAAGATACTTGTTCGTCTGCTGTTCGTTTTGCTTCGTAAAACGCGGAAACAACCACTACTCTGTTCATGTTATTAATACTAGCTGAAAGCCGTCAAATGAAAATTCCGAGACACGATGCGATAAAACGGAATACATACTTCACTGTTGCTGTACAGTGTGTTGCCCAGTTTTCGTACACTTTAGTTTGCAATCGCTATATCTTTTCGTCTGTGAGATGAAAATTTCTGAAATTTCTTTTAAAGATAGCCCATTTAGCTACCTTCAGTATATAAAATTAAGCCATTTTCCCCAAAACTCCTAAGTTGCCCAGTCTTCGTACACCTGGCCCAGTTTTCGTACATCGACAAAACAACATTTCTCCACGAAAACGCTCGACGCAAACTGATGTGTCAGCCACCCTGCTGACTGCTTATCGTGTTTTCTCTTCGATTTGTGAATCATTGGTGTAATAGCAAATGGTTATTCGGGGGGTGGATGTTTAATCGATCCTGCAGTGTTGATTTTTTGGTCTGTCACTTTTGGGCGGCTTTTCTTACGCTCAATCCACTGTCTCGTACGTCATTTACTGCCTTGGTAAAGGTAGTTGACAGGTTACTATTCAGCCTGTATAAGATTCGACGTTTTCTTTCCGTTTCCGCTTACGCCTTTAGAATAGCAAACGCTTTACTTCCGTTTCCGCTTACGTTTGCTTTTCTTAGCTACTTTTGTAAATGTTTATTAGAATCGCAACAGAGTGAAAAAAATCGGTAAATCCGGTAAACTAACGATATTTCAAGGTGCATGTCAACATTCTACGCATAGACATCTACCTTAGTTAATTATTTGACGATTTAGATTGTTTGCGCGGGATTAAGTTTATTAAATATTCGCGACCTTTGCATGACCTGGATGTAAAGCGTCGCTGTTATATCACAACAAATACATGTAGTGTATTGTACTTTGCAAGGATTGTTGTGTAATCTTTGCTGCACTTGCAACTTATTAGTTTTCAATAGTAAAGTTTAAAATTCAGTTCTTAAACTTATTTAAAAATAGGTTTTGAGAAAGGCGCAGCTAAGTGTACGAAAACTGGCACAGCAGGTCGAAATGTATGCGAAAATTCTCACCACTAAAATTCAGGAGCAGTTAAATTTAAGCTGGTGTTGAAAGTTCTTCCATTCACTTTCATCTTTTATCTATCATCTGTCCAAAAATCAGGAAGTTCCATGGAAAGTTACCTACAAAACGGGCTATTTGTTCATCTACAATACCTTTACTGTGCAGTGAAAAATGCAAATATTAGCCGCTAAACTTTTACTTACCTCGAAAGAAATTGTCCGCACTGACCTGCTTCTTCGTCAAAAAGCCCGGCAAAACCGGCAATTTATAGCTGAAATGTTCCTTTTATTTTTGGAATTCTTCGGTTGACGAAGATACTGTACTTCTTTGTGAACGAGTCTCGTAGACAATTTGCTTCCGTTGACAGCTCTATTGTTAAAGGGCCAGTCAGATTGCGAGATTCCCGCGGCCAAAATTTGGCCGCCGACACTAACTCCTGTGAGAGATTGTATCAGGCCTTATTTTAGCGAGCGACCAACGTAAGAGAATATGAGAGCGATGCTAAAATTCGGCCTGATCGCAGGTTAGTACAACCGACGTGAGGTTATGAGGGTAAAATTTTCAATGTGTTAAGACCCTTTGAGCGGCGCGCGAACACAGACCTGAACGAAATACTCTGGACTCTGGACTGGACTCTGGACTGGACTTTGGACTGGACTCTGGACTGGAAAGCTAAATATAAATTTCATTTCACTAATTTGCAATTTTTTTTAGTTTTGTTTTGTGCCGCTATGCACGATTTTTATTTCTTCAATAAACGTTGTGCAGCAATTTTTTTAGTATTTGCCCCCACCCCCTTTTTCCAAAAAAAGAACAAAAATAAAATAAAATGGTCCATCCCATAAATAAAAACAACTCAATTTAATAATGAACCAATTTTTTAGACAGAAAACCCACGCTCCTCCACGATTGCACACAGCTCGCGCGATATAATTTTCGCGTACCGATCGCACACGTACTATCCGGACTATCTATTACGGTATTCCCACGTTCAACTCTGTGTTTACAAAAAACTATGGATTGTGGAAGAAGTGGTTTTCACGATGGAGATGAGACGTCCACGCGTACATACGCTAGCGTTGTCCGTGGAGAGGATTCGTCGGCTCCGATGACAAATTCGTAGTGGAGAAAATTGCAGCTACCTCCACTACTTATCCATATTTTTTGTAAACACAGAGTTGAACGTGGGAATACCGTAAGAGATAGTCCGGATAGTACGTGTGAGATCGGTACGCTATTGTTATTTGATGCTTGTTAACGCGCCTGTCAGTTACCTATATATTCCAGATATTCCCAGAATTGAATTTCAAAAAAATAAAGCGTCTTTTTACTGACAGTTCTCATGCCAGATACCAGAAGTTTTCTTACATCGGACATGGCCGATCTAGCAACGAATTTCTACCGTCCGGTGTGACGGTTGGAACTGATTTCTGCTTGAATTTGGCAGGAAGAGATAAATTTCATGTCAAAGCCATTGTTTTTCCATTTTTTCATTGAAATTTCACTTTCCAAGCCGTTACATATGTCACAATTCTCAGACTCGTCTATAAGAAGTGGGAAGTCATTCTTATTGATCCTTTGTTTGAAACTATCAAGGCTCGATTTCTTACGGTCGGAAGGGCTAAACTTTCCCTTTAGAAGGGGTCCAAAGTAAACGCAGTGACGAAAGCGAGGGATGTTGAAGTCAGCATTTCTGAGGTTGTATCCTTTAGTAATTTTGTGGAAATAGCTCTGATATGTAGTGAGGTACTAGGCCGTTTTTAATTTTAAACATCAAAGTAGCTATCTTTTGTAACCTTCTTTGGTACAGAGTAGGGAGAGGGGCTCTTTTTAAGAGATCACTATAGGACGCAGTCTAATCGACTCAGTCTAGTCTGATTTCAAAACTGCTCTTAATGCACGTTCTTGAATACGTTCAAGTTTGCGATTGGTGGAAGATTTGCAAAAGTGCCATGCAATCACATTATCCTCGACATGGGTAACATCATTTTCAACTCTAGTGAATTAAACCAACCGTGTTTTATGTATACTCAAATTATGTCACAAATCATTGGTAGGTGTTTTACAGAGAACCAATTGTAATATAGCCTTAGTATGTTTTCACTGAAACTGAGAGTGTCTTGTGAGAGTCAAGAAAGGTGAAATGGCGCCGCCTGCGGCTCATGTTCACCTTGCACTTCCTTTCGTGCTCTCATCACTTCCTTGCGTGCTTGACAACAGACCAAAGCACGGTTTAGGCCTTTTTACTTGTTAAATAATACGGTTCTGTTAACTTTACAAATGCAGTCAAAGTTAATTAAGCTAGTCTCCTGTAAAGTAACGAATACTGATCTTGCTTCTATCAATCAAAACTGCAGGTGCTAAAACAATCCTAAAGCTACGTCTACAAACGACTCTTAAAAGATGATGCGTGTTGTTAAAGGCATTTAACTGAGCTACAGTACCGACACGATGATTCGGGAAAGTGTTATTGCCGCTATTTTCTTAATTCCATTTGCCCCTTCAGCCGCTGTTGGTAAGGAAAGCATAAGATAAGTAATCTATAATTGTATTGCACGGTAAGTACGAAAACCAGGGACATCTCTTGCCAACCTAATGCAACTGTGTAAACGGTAAAGTCGCGAAGATTACGCTGTGTTTGTTTGGGGGGAGCTGAAATCAGATTTTTGATCTTTGTTCATAGATAATCGGAAAACTATCATTTTCTATGGTAACACACAGTGGAGACCAACAGAAACATCTATAGAACTGTCTACAAAACGAAGCTTTCTCCATCATTGTACTTGTACTGAAATGATTTTGCAAATATCAGCAATTCCATTTGACGCTTCAGCCGCTGTTGGTAAGGAAAGCATAAGTTAAGTAATCTATAATTGTATTGCACGTTAAGTACGAAAACCAGGGACATCTCTTGCCAGCCTAATGCAACTGCGTAAACGGTAAAGTCGCGAAGATTACGCTGTGTTTGTTTGGGGGGAGCTGAAATCAGGTTTTTGATCTTTGTTCATGTAGATTTTTCACAAAGAAGAAAGATAATCGGAAAACGATCATTTTCTATGGTAACGCACAGGGGAGGCCAACAGAAACATCTATAGAACTGTCTACAAAACGAAGCTTTCTCCATCATTGTACTTGTACTGAAATAACTTTGCAAATATCAACAAGTACATTATCCTAATCATTTCAGCTATCATAAATAAGCTCTTTTCCCCAAGGATTGAAATGGTGCAGAAATGAAATTATCGTGACTAATGATTAAACCTGTGCTTTAAAAGAAATTCTACATACATACCATAATGAAATCTAGTCGAATTTTTGTTTTCACAGTACCTAAATGTCCTTGATTGCGGATGAAAATTTCATCTGCTGAATCCATTCGAGCTGTAGACTGCATGTACTTTTTTTCGAATAAATTGCATGTTTTCTTTTTTGGTCGAATTCAGTTGAAAAAACTCTTTATTTAGATTCAAAATTCCGGATTTGGAGTTTCGCGAAAAATGCGCTCCAGAGAAGAACCGACATAAACAGTTTATCTACCGAATTGCCAGAGCTGAAGCACGCCAAACACAGCGGGACTCATAGAAAAGGCGTACTTTCCGATACTTGTATTTCATGGCAAGTGTGAAAGCAAGGACTATTTTTTTACCAGCCTAAGTATGTGTTGACGAGTTGTAAGGCTTAAACAAAAAATGAATGAAAGTATGTAAGTAATTATGTCTACAGTTGCTTGAGCTGAACCGAGCCAATCACAGGAATATGATACAAAAAGCATGGTATACGATTTTAAAATTCCAAAGTATTGTTGCTTGTTCCATAGTACGAGTCTGAAAATACCTGCCTTACGCTTGAACAAAATGAAACATTACAACAAAACATGTGCGAGGCAAGAAGCTACAAAGAACGAGCAAGGATAACTCCCTAGCTCCCTAAAATAGTAATATCAGATAAATAAATTTAACAAAAAAAAAACGCATCACTTTATTTAACGAGGGTGAACATATTAACCTTTTACAGTTTTCTAACATATGGCCCTCAAAATAAACATTAAACATTACATAATAACAAGGGGAGCAGGGATGGCGCAGTGGTGAGAGCACTCGCCTTCCACCAATGTGGCCCGGGTTCGATTCCCGGCTCCGGTGTCATACGTGGGTTGAGTTTGTTGTTGGTTCTCGTCCTTGCTCCGAGGGTTTTTCTCCGGGTCCTCCGGTTTTCCTCCCTCCATAAAAAAACCAACATTTCCAAATTCCAATTCCACCTGCTTGTAAAGCGCATTTGATTATATTCACATAGAAAATGCGCTATATAAGTTCTAAATTATTATTATTATTATAATAACAGATAATCAAAGCTAAGCTATAAGTAAGAGAAGTAATAAGCTAAGAAACATGAAGTAGTCACATACTCAAAAAAAAAAGGGGCATTTATAAAGAAAGCGGCATTCATGGCAACAAAGCTCCTCAAGATGGGAGAAAGTATTGAGGTTTTGCAGGAAAAGGCCACGAAGTTTATGCATTAGCGAAAACGAAAAGGAAGACTAAGCACTAGGCGAGGCAAGGGGGTGCGCAGCAAGTATCTTTAAATTAACCTCAAGGTCATTAAAGAGAACAGTGGCAGAATACGAGAAGGTGCGCTTACCCAAATTTGTTCTAGGCTGGGGAATAACTAAATTATTAAACAACCTGCTCTCGGCGAGTTGTTTTTGGATCCAACGACGTAGCGGGCCTTCACTCAAAAATAATAATAGGAGACAATGAATAGACCAGCGGAACAGAAAATTAAGATGTATTGTTTCCAGAATCTCGGACAGGAAGCCCTCCTGCTTCAGGGTGTTACACAAAATGTTAAACGTTTCAAAGCTTACGATGTTAATCTTGTGGCTTAAATCACTAAAGACTATTAACGAAAATTTTCTATGTAAATCATGAGGTCGTTACGAGCACGCACTCTTAGACCGTTTCAAGCTGACTTGCAAGACTGACTTGTACAAATGGGAGAGTACCTGCGCACGCGAAAAGGATCTTCGGGGCAAAAAATAATGATCGGTGTAACGATGAAATGAAAAGTGTGATACAGGATACCTATGTTTAGATAGTTGCAAAATAGGACATGACAGCAATTTGAAGCTCAGCCTTTGCTAGATCGTACTGTAGTTCATTTTGCTCAATTCAGCCGAAAATAAATCAACTTGCTTATCAATCGTATGGTCCTCTGGTGAACTATTAAAAGTTAGAAACGTTTTGTGAAAATTTTCCATTTGATCATTGACGTCCTAGATAATTCCACCTTCTGTTGCTTTAAGCTGATCATGATTTGTAACTTTCACACAAAACTTTCACTTCCTTCTATATTTCAAATTCGTTTAAAAGATCATCACTAGTTCCTCTAACTTAACCCTATTCTGCCTGGGGGGTGGGGGGTGGGGGAGGCACATTGTTCCCGCGCTGACTTTAACGAATTATAACTTTTAAACGGCTGGACGAATAATCACCAACTCTCGTGACTTTTCCTAAACTTTAACAGGGAAAATTTTCCCGTGTCAATGACGTGTCTATGATGATTGACATTTCCATAGCAACCGTCTACTCAGAAGTGTATTTTGACTTAGTATTTTCTGTCTTTTTTCAGTCTTTTTTCAGGTTTTCCCCCTTCGTTTGTAAGAAGAAGATATTTTTTTTACTTTTGTGTGTTTGTTTTGACTAAGTATGTTTCTTAGAACAAAATCATAATTTTTTTGTGGCGTCATTGTCAGCTGTATGACTGCAGGTTTGGGATTCAAGATGGCGGCCTCAAATTCAAAATGGCGGGTTTGTGACCTTATTGTGACGTCACGATAGGTCATAACTGACATGTCATAAGCCCAATCTGTTAAGCTAATGACGTGCTACAAACGTGTCAAGTGTCATCGCAAGAGCTTTAACACTTTTAGAGATCTATAGCCCCCGCCCCAGGCTCAGAAACTCAAAAAAAGCCCAGGCAGAATAGGGTTAAGTTCAATGTTATTTTCCTGATTTCGCAGCTTACACCTCTTCTTCTTCGGCAATTGTTTTGCTTCTGATTTTCATTGACGAGTATTACGCACCAAATAATGTCGATTTTATTTTGTATCATGTTAACAAAACCTTATCAACTGAGCTACAGCACTGACGCCATGATTCGGGCAAGTTTTGTTGCTGTCACTTTCTTGACCTCATCTGCGATTGCAGCCGTTGTTGGCCATGGTAAGACACTAATAAGTTAAGTAACCGATACTTGTATTGCATTGCAAGTAAAAGAAACCAAGGATGTTTTGCCAGTGAAGTTTGGAAAAAATGAACTTGAATGAATGGCCATATTTACAAGCTGATGGAGCTTAGGCAAGGTGATTGCACGAATGATATGAAAAGCACAATTAAGTTTTAACATGCTTAGTCATGAGTGAAAGTACTGACAGTTTATTGATGCAGTTAATGCATGTCTTGTCATATGAAGACTAAAAGAACGATACTCACAAGGATAAAACCCTAACAGATGAGACAAATCAGCAAAAATCTGAAAAAAAGGGGATAAAACAGACGCAAATAAAAATCTCCAAAACGGTTTCAAATCACCTTTTTATGAGTAAATTAATTTCCCTGATCAAGTGTTTACCTTTAAGCCGCTACAAGGTACCCATTAAACAAACAACGAATGTCTATTTTCTTTGTCAATCACGAGCCAGAGAGAACCGGAAGTTTAAAAATTCGCAAGGTCTGGTTGCTAGGGAGTGACGTCATGGGCTTGCAAGTTAGCCGTCACCGTATTTGACTTGCGGTTTCACACCCGCAGGGTTTCTATCGGGCTCTTTTGACTTAACGTTCTAAAGAGGTTGGATTTCATAAATATTTTGACAAGAGCGGTAAAATTCGATTATTCAATCTTTCACTCCTTTCCTTCTGCGAATGGATGCTTTCGATAATCGGCCGGTTCGAGCTCTCTACAAGCACTTCAGAAGATGTGTGAAATGTGGCGTTTCAGTGTAGTCCGTTCACTGGCAAGTTTTATGAACGAAGTGGCCAAGTACCAGCTCGCAGATGTGGCGGGCTTTCTGATCTTTCTGATCGGAGAGTTACCAAAGAAGAGCTGTTTCTTATTTGGTGTTACTTTTGCCATTCTGCGTTACAAATGTAAAGCAAACAAAGCGTGATATCGGCGAAAATTACCTACAAACAATGCAGTACTGACTGCAAATCACTACGGCGAAACGTCTTCAGGCAATGGAAGGAATCCCCTGTAACATGTAACTGGTAGTCTAGCGAAATAACCGTACATTGAGGTAAGTTATTCCTTCGATCGTTTCTTTAGATAAGGTAAACGCTTGCGTCCGCTCGCTCGCAATCTCTCCTTTCAGGGATAATCGAGCGAAAAAAACACAGCAGCAGCGAGCGCCAAAATCGCCTGCCGCGTGGAAACGTGGGCCGCGCGTGAAGAGCTGCTGCTGTAAGCGCACGCCACGTTTATATTTATTTTTAAAGAAAAGTAGCTCCTTCACAAATGCGGTTTTCAAAGAGGTCCTTAACGAAATAAATAAACTAAACATCTATGAACTCTTTCGTAAGAAATAAACAAGTAAACAAGAAGCCCTGTTATACACACTACTGTAGTAAAAATAACATAATTGAATACCTTTTCTCGTTTACACAGGTTGGAGTCCATGGCATCACCGTAGCCAGAGCGCTTCTGGGATATGCAACATAATAAGCATTTTGAGACAAAATTTAAGAGAAATGTTGTTTATCTTTTCCTGGTTCACCCAGGTTGAAGTCCATGGCATCAACGTATGCCTGAGCGCTTCTGGGATATGCAACATAATAAAAATGTCGATACAAAATTTAAGAGAAATGCTGTATATCTTGTCCTGGTTCACCCAGATTGGAGTCCATGGCATCACCGTATGTCTGAGCGCTTCTGGGATATGCAACATAACAAACATTTTGAGACAGAATTTTAGACAAATGTTGATATCTTTTCCTGGTTCACCCAGGTTGGAGTCCATGGCATCACCGTTTGCCTGAGCGCTTCTGGGATATGCAACATAGCAAGCATTTTAAGACAGAATTTTAGGCAAATGTTGATATCTTTCCTGGTTCACCCAGGTTGGAGTCCATGGCATCAACGTATGCCTGAGCGCTTCTGGGATATACAACATAACAAACATTTTGAGACAGAATTTTAGACAAATGTTGATATCTTTTCCTGGTTCACCCAGGTTGAAGTCCATGGCATCACCGTATGCCTGAGCGCTTCTGGGATATGCAACATAATAAAAATGTCGATACAAAATTTAAGAGAAATGCTGTATATCTTGTCCTGGTTCACCCAGGTTGGAGTCCATGGCATCACCGTATGTCTGAGCGCTTCTGGGATATGCAACATAACAAACATTTTAAGACAGAATTTTAGACAAATGTTGATATCTTTTCCTGGTTCACCCAGGTTGGAGTCCATGGCATCACCGTTTGCCTGAGCGCTTCTGGGATATGCAACATAACAAGCATTTTGAGACAGAATTTTAGGCAAATGTTGATATCTTTTCCTGGTTCACCCAGGTTGGAGTCCATGGCATCAACGTATGCCTGAGCGCTTCTGGGATATGCAACATAACAAACATTTTGAGACAGAATTTTAGACAAATGTTGATATCTTTTCCTGGTTCACCCAGGTTGGAGTCCATGGCATCACCGTATGCCTGAGCGTTTCTGGGATATGCAACATAACAAACATTTTGAGACAGAATTTTAGACAAATGTTGATATCTTTTCCTGGTTCACCCAGTTTGGAGTCTATGGTATCACCGTATGCCTGAGCGCTTCTGGGATATGCAACATAACAAACATTTTGAGACAGAAGTTAAGACAAATGTTGATATCTTTTCCTGGTCCACCCAGGTTGGAGTCCATGGCACCACTGTATGCCTGAGCGCTCCTGGGATATGCAACATAACAAACATTTTGAGACAGAATTTTAGACAAATGTTGATATCTTTTCCTGGCTCACCCAGGGTGGAGTCCACGGCATCACCGTATGCCTGAGCGCTTCTGGGATATGCAACATAACAAACATTTTGAGACAGAATTTTAGACAAATGTCGTACACCCTTTCTGGTTTACCCAACTTTTTCTGAAGAATCGTCCTCCAATTTAATGGGAAAAAAGTGATTCTTGTCTTATTATCAATAACCCCCCTCCCCCCAAAACAATCCTACTTCAAAGATAAGCCCCTGAAAAAACGGTTTGGAATTATTGCCTTATTTTATTATCGCACGCAAAGCCTGTGTATTTCACGCCCGCCTGCTTAATGGTCACTTTGTTTTCTTTTGACTAAATATTTCCTTTTTCTGATGCTTGTGCCTATTCTCAGTGCACCAAAAGAACCCCCAAACACTTCAGTTAGTCAGAAGCCCTGCGTTGTCAAATGTTGTCCGTATTTCGCAAGTTGGAACCAGAATAAAATTGGAGGTGCTTATAATTATTCCGGTGCGACTTTCGAACCGGTGTGAGTTTATTTTGGTTCGCTCTGTATTTATTTTACATGATATCGGAAAGTACACAAGAAGACATAGCACCAAGGACACGCGAGAGACACGAGCGAGCGCGAAAATCGCCTGGGGCGTGAAAACGTGATGCGCGCGTTATGAGCATGTTCACGTTCGACATGTCAGAGTGTTCTTTTTGCCTGACTATTCTTGAGTGAAAAGAGACTGCTCGTAGTCTAAATACCGGTCCAGAATCCTATGTCGGTAAATTTCAGTCTTTGTCTTACTATTTCATGACAGAAGGATCTGCGGGATCCCAAGGTAATTTTTGGTTGCTAAGAGCGTCTGGCTCGTGGTGGGCACAAAAAATTGTATATTTTGTGTGTTATGTCGGATAAATAAAATGTATAGAGGTTTATCCTCCAACTTTACTATATTGTTGTGAATTCACATTTCAGACAGTGAGCCTCCAGTGTTTATCTTTTGCCCTGGCGACATCCTTATTGATAACGCGACAGAAGTACAGATGCGTATCTACTGGCAGCAGCCGTATGCCTCAGACAATTCTGAAGTGCCTCCCAAGATTTCTTCCCACCGACAATCTGGAGAAATTTTTTCTGTTCCTGGTTCTTACCAAATTGTGTCTAAGGCAGTAGATGGGTCTGGAAATGAAGCAACCTGCAGCTTTCGGATAACTCTACAAAGTAAGTTAAGCACTCATTGTAACCCAATGTGGAACAAGGTTTTGAGGGTCTTTTAAAGGGCTACGTCACCAATTTCAACGTAGTGGAATGCATGTTGGTAATGCATATTGGAATAAAAAAAGAAAGAATAATGGTTCTGTTTTGTGTCAAATTACTATTTAATTAATGCTGATCCATACATTTATTAACGCGAACGTCTGGTTGCAGATAGCGAGATGAAAATGAACTGGAATATGAAAGTTCATTCCTTAGGTCTTGACTTTGTTTTTCTCCCTATGGAAATATCACCTCTTGTTATAAGGCAAGCAATTTTTAAGGCTAAATGGAGCACTGTACAGCCATCGAAATAATCCCGACCCCGAAATGATCCCCAGCCTCGAAATAATCCCCAAATCGACCGCGAAATCATCCCCAGGTAATTTTTGAAATGGCGTTCAAAACAAATAATGTGCCAGGTTTAGTGTAAAGTAGGCTTTGACTTTGTTTTTAATCCTCCCATGATGCACTTGTGCAGCAGCCGAATATGGGAACCTTGGGGCTACGGACAGTTTGACTCCAGATTACCGTGGCAAAAAAAAAGGGATAAAACTGACGCAAATAAAAATCTCCAAAACGGTTTCAAATCACTTTTTTATGAGTAAATTAATTTCCCTAATCAAGTGTTTACCTTTAAGCCGCTACAAGGTACCCATTAAACAAACAACGAATGTCTATTTTCTTTGTCTGGTGGGCACAAAAAGTTGTATATTTTGTGTGTTACGTCAGATAAATAAAATGTATAAAGGTTTATCCTCCAACTTTACTATATTGTTGTGAATTCGCATTTCAGACAGTGAGCCTCCAGTGTTTATCTTTTGCCCTGGCGACATCCTTATTGATAACGCCACAGAAGTAGAGATGCGTATCAACTGGCAGCAGCCGTATGCCTCAGACAATTCTGAAGTGCCTCCCAAGATTTCTTTCCACCGACAACCTGGAGAAATTTTTTCTGTTCCTGGTTCTTACCAAATTGTGTCTAAGGCAGTAGATGGGTCTGGAAATGAAGCAACCTGCAGCTTTCGGATAACTCTACAAAGTAAGTGAAGCACTCAGTGTAACCCAATGTGGAACAAGGTTTTGAGGGGCTTTTAAAGGGCTACGTCACCAATTTCAACATAGTGAAATGCATGTTGGTAATGTATATTGGATTAAAAAAGCAAGAATAATGGTTCCGTTTTGTTTCAAATTACTTTTAATACTGATCCATGCATTTATTAACGCGAACGTCTGGTTGCAGATAGCGAGATGAAAATGAACTGGAATATGAAAAATTGGGCCAAATGTTTTTCAGTTCCTCCCCTATGGAAATATCACCTCTTATCATAAGAAAAGCACTGTACAACCATCGAAATGATCCCGACCCCGAAATGATCCCCAACCTCGAAATAATCCCCAAATCGACCGCGAAATGATCCCCAAGTAATTTTTGAAATGGCGTTAAAAACAAATAATTCTGAAGTGATCAAAATAAACGACAAGCATTTATTCCCTTGAGATTATTTGCAATCTTCACTAGCATTTTTCAACAAATTGGGGAAAAATCAATTATGGTGTAGTACATGTCTTGAATTGTAACTGATAATAATTTTAAAATAAAAGAATAGAAGTACAAAAGCCTTTCCTATTTTAATTTTAACAAGAAATGAATAGCATTTTGTTGTTATGGACAAAATGAAGTGAAACTAGAATATCACTCAGCTCAGTAGACGTTGTTAGATATATACTGAACTGAAGGTGAAATGGACTAGGGCACAACTGCTGTTTTCATCGATTTTTTTTTCTGAAGAAACGACGGAAAAGGCTTAAATATATGTAGCAAAATAGCATTTTGAACGGAACAAGTATGTAAACGTCTTTCTTCCTTATTTAAGCTCGAAATTAACATTAACTTTGCAGTGCTAAAGTCATTATGGGAAACATTTTAGGAAGTAAACCAGTTTTCATTTTTTGTAGAGTCATTACAGTGGATCCTCGATTTAACGAACCTCTGTATAACGAAGTCCTCGGTATAACGAACGATATTTGTTCAGCCCAGTAATAGTGTAATGTATGGAAAAGAACCTCGATATAACGAACTCTCGATATAACGAATCAATTTTCCCAGTCCCTTGGCACATCGTTAAATCGAGGTTCAACTGTACCATGTACCATGGAAACGGTCCTTTTGGATATTTGTTTCTCGCACTCCAGCAAAATTTAAACTGCGAAAAAACAAGAAGATAAAAAAAGAAACGTTTTTATTTTAGCTGGTACACAACAAACAAACGAGATGATCATGTCTGTTCAAGCTCTTAAATTAACTTTACCGACTTTGATATAAGCAGAAAAACTCCTCAGTAGTGAATCAAAAAGCAGAGCCAACGCACTTGGCCTATTTGATAGTAAGCACTTTGTTTTCTTTTGTTTACAGTTTTTTTTAATTCTAGAGCTTTCTAAAATATTGTAGTTACCATTTACAAACTTTCCCTATACTAGCGTGGGAGTATTTTTCTCAAGACGGACATTAGGGGTTATCCTTCGTAACTGTGAAATGAATCGCTTGCTAAAACTTTCCACCACCTGAAAACAAACTGAAAGGGCCGGCCATTTGCCAAACAGACAAATGCTAAAAAGAAGTATTGTGCCATATTTGGAAACTATTACCAAACAGGGTTTCTCACGCCATTTGCAGGGGCAAAAGTTGCGCATGCAAACCCGGAAAGTACGTGACGCATTGGGGACCACACTGGTTTAGCCCTTTGGTAGGGTGGGTGAGGGGCTTCAACAGGGCTAGGAAAGAAAATGTTTATGAAGAAAAATCAGAAACAGTTTTCATTCTTAAAAAAAATCCTCATCTGAACGTTTCTAGTGCTCGCAAACGGGAAAGCATTAAGGGAGACAGGGAGTGCTTACCATTTACAAAACAATCGGGAAATTTTGGTTCAACTGAGGATGGTTAAAGGCTGTTTTGGCTTGTCCGACCAGTCTTGACAGGTAGTCAACTGGAATATCCAAACGGAAAGTTGCGTTCTATTTATTTTTTCTAGCAGTTCCAGGTCCTGTGCCTATAGTCAAACTAGTTCCAGACTTTCAGTAAATCAGAGTGAATTGCACAAATGCTATATGCTATTCTTGAAAGGGATTTCCCATTCAAGAAATTTTTATTTGCACAAACAGCAGACCAACCAGTTTCCCCCTGTAAATGGTAAGCAACCAGGGTTTCCACAACACTGATTATGCGACTGTAGGTGCTTTGGATTATGCCAGACCGACCCGTCAGAGACCCGTGGAACTAACCAAGGAAAAATGCAACGACATTGTTCGAAAGAAACAAAATTTCCACCCGGACCGAAGCGTTCCATTTACGTTTCGACCGTAATTTTGACTACTCTCTAGCAAGTGAAGTGGGACTGGAAACGAGAAACGGCAAGTTTCGGTCGGACCGGACCGACCGGTCAAAGAGGACCTCGTCTGGAGGTGGACCAATTTTACCGGAAAATTTCCACCAGGACCGAAGCTTTTAATTTACGTTTCGACCGAAATTTCCAGGATATTTTGGCATAATGGCAAGCACCGTGTTTCCCTGCTTGTGGGGGCCTCAACATTTTGCTTTCTTTTATATTCTATTTTACAGAGAAGACCTGTCCACTGTACCCTCCGCCTAAGAATGGTGCGTTATCCTGCAGGTCTTTCGGCAGAGATCGAATGTGCCAGGTGCAGTGTAAAGTAGGCTTTTACTTTGTTTTTAATCCTCCCATGATGTACTTGTGCAGCAGCGGAATATGGATTCCTTGGGGCTATGGACAGTTTGACTCCAGATTACCATGGCCCGATTGTTCAAGTGAGTATGAAATTAGGTTTTACCTATAAATATTAGCTTCAAAGAGAATCCACTGAAACTCGTTGTAACAATTAATATCGCTCTAAATTTAATACACGCATAACCGAGTTAGAGGGTCGTGCTTGTGCCAAAGCAATTAAATCTCTGGTTTAGCTCCTTGCTGAAAGTCAAGTGAGGGAGTGAGTGAGCGGGCGGGTGTGCTTATCACAATTTTGAACCGAACAACAAATTCATACATAGCGTTGAGCCGTTCTCGTCATGGCGACATCTGAAAACAAGAATTTCTTTCGACCTAACAACTGGGATGAATATCCACCCGACAGCATCTTCCCCCAGAAAAAAAAAACCCTACCAAAAAAAGTCTTCTTCATTTAAAACAGCCGTGGCAAATATGACTTTTTCAAACGGGTATTCAGGAGTCGTAGCTAGTAAAAAATACATTAGAAGACTCGAGCTCACCCAAGGCGACAAAGTTGCACGAAGAGCCAAAGTGCAGTCTTGCATGGTCAAATTTGTCTACTTAAGCAAAGTACAAGTTCTCTCAACCGAGAGTTTTGGTGTTACCAAGATTGTTGTAAATGTTGTAACTGCTCTTCTTTGTCGACAACAGGTACGGCAAACCCCAGTCAAATCTTTGTTCCTGCTCGTCCATACTTTCTCTTCAGTGGAGACTGAGCGATCCGAGCACGAAACCTGCGATAAAACATAATTTTATTGGCCTTCTGAGTCAACCATATTTTCCTCCACGGTGGTGTAAAGACATACCTGACAAATGCAATGAGGACGGCATTGACGTATATTGTGGAAACGTCACAGCCGCAGAAAGAAGACGACGAAAATCTCCTACCATGCAGGTATCTACAAGTTAGTTTCGAACCCGTTCAGCCTGGTTTAAGGTCTCCAACTTTTCTCAAATGTATCATCAAAAATTGGTCATTTTTAATCCTACCTTAGCCTGTTTCAGGCTCTCAGATAGTAGGGACGGCATACAAAAATAGAAAGGGAATGTGAAAATAAGACGCACGAAGCTAATACAACTTATAATACGATCGCGTCCCAAACACATGATATTCTTACGTTAGAAAAACATTACACGTCCTTAATAAAATTGTTTCCACTGACAAAACTTAAAGTAACCTATAAATAAAACAAACTTTACAGAATTGAAATGCATTGTGGGGATCTTAAGTTGTCTTGCATGATTGCCACTGTATAACTTTATTGTTTTTTGGTTAACAAAGAAAATGGAATTGATCGGTAATGTCCTTGTATAGTAACTATTGTAATCCGGCCGTCGCTATGGCGACCGCCAGTTTACAACATTGGGCCGGGCGCTTTTTTGGTCAGGTGGCTTAACTTTCGGTTTTCTGCTGACGATTTCTTTAAACTTCCTGTTTCGGTTATGATGTCAGGCAATCGGTACGTCATGATTAGGCCACGCCAGCTAAACAAAACTGAAGGGTAACGGTGTACATTATTAAGCTTAGAGAATATAAGTGAACACGGCATACTTATATCACACGAAAAAGGTGCTGTAAAGCTTGTGGAAGGGGTACTCAATGTGCATATAAGTTTGCTGAATGTTACCTATGTGTGCTCTTGTATTTTAATTTACAGTATTTAAGATATGAACGGCAAAGGGTTGTTAGGTTTGGGGTTTCTGTATTTGTCTTGTATGACGCATGCGCACCTGAGTAAAGCAACTAATAGGATTGAATGCGAAATTGGCTGTGTTGTGTAGTAAGTGGTTATGGTGAAAATTGTTTTAGTGCAGGAGTTTTGTTATGGGGATTGACATTTTGAGGGATGTAAAAATGTGGGAGTCAGAAGGATTTGTGATTGTGAGGAGCATATGACGCTTCTGTGAATATGATTTTCTTTGAAAGTTGCGTTTTCTACAGCAGCGGTGTAATATTAAGCTGCGTGAGAGGCAGTTTCCCTTGGCGTTTTATTGGGGGACGGTTTCCGAAGTGGATTGCAAGTTTGCTCATTGGGTAACCTGTATTTCGTAGCGGACAGAAACGACAGCTGCGTTTGCAGCTTATTAGCGCGGTAAGGAACGGTGGCTTAGGAAGAGAAGGGATTGGCAATAGTACGATGATGGGATTTTAGTGGATTGCACCATCGATACATCATAGTCCTTGAGAGGGGAGAGAGATGAGTGTTTATTTGAGGCGAGAAGTTAATTTTAATTGCATAAAGACGAAGGAATCGGTCATTAATAAGGAGATCAGTTAATAAGGTAGGTGTCACGAGTCTTTTTGCATTGAAAGATAGAAGATAAGTGAATATTATCGACCGATGCTTGTGGTTTGCGTGTGTTTGTTGGGTTTGAGGTAATTTTGTAAGTGCGTAGTCATTTAGAAGCTAAGTTGCTTTTTAGTGAGCGATAGATGGGTAAAAGTTAAATGTGGGTGTTATTTTTCTTTTGTCAAGTTTGCTGGGCAGTTGCTTGGTTTGTGTTACAGTTGTAAAGTGCAAATACAAGGTAGTTTGGTTGTCGATTGCTTAGGTTTTTAGTAAGTTTAATATTTGATGAGAAGTAAATTTTACTTCGATGAATTGTGGTAACTTGAACGAGCATTCTTGGCGGGGAGGGGAGGGGATAAACTAGAGACCCCGAAAGGGATAGTGGAGGTATAGATGACGACAACGTGATATTTCATTTGTGTTTGGATTAAGGTTGCGGACGTTTTGTTTTCGTTTGTTTCAGGTAAAGGAAGTCGTTTAAGAGGGACTCTGGACAAAGAGTCTTTTATAAATGAAGATAAACGACGATAAACGAATATAAAGAAGTAAAAATATTATCAAGCAGTATAAAAAATAAGGGAGTGAGAAATATACGTGAAAAAGTGAAGTGATTGGACTATTCTATGGAACGGAGAAAAAGGAGTGGATTTTGAAGTTAATTTTATTTGAGTTGTATTTAATATTAAAAGAGGATTGCTCATAATGTATAACGCAATTGAACAAATAATAAAAGACAGTTGTTTGTTGGGATCACGATTTGTAATTTTTATTCATGGTTTTCACTTCATTGAAGCGAGTAGGATACCTGTAAAAAGAATAAAAAGAGTGTAGAGAAATTAAGGAAATATAGGAGAATGGTCATCAGGGCTGTGTCAAGAAATTTGCCCTAGACGTCTCTTCTATATCAAATAATGAATTTACCTTTGCTTCGGAAAGGAGTGTTATGTGACAGAAAGAAACTGTCAACAGAAGAATTGGAGAATCTAAAGGGAAATAAAAAGGATACTTTTAATTGGTGTGGTAGCATTAATTTATTAAATAGGCAGGTGCCATGCAGAGATGGGAATCATCGAACGATGCATATTTCTTTTATGCTATGTAATGATGTAGAAACGAACCCTGGGCCAGGAGTTGTTGATCCATCAAAAAGCATTTGTGCTCCATATAGTCAAGATGATATTTCAGTTTTTGGGCGTAATGCACGCAAGCAGTGAGCAGCGATGAGTCTATCAGCAATAGTCTACAACTATAATTATAGAATGAAGTGTGCGTCTGATCTTGTAGAGATAATGAATCTTGGAAATGAATTGTTCTCATATCTATCCCATTCTGCTCAGCAAGAGTATCTTATGTTTAGTACATAAGATGTCTTGTACAATTTGCAATATAGTGACAGTTGCCATGGTAACATATCTTTAAGAGAGATAGTACCTGAAAGTATTGCTGTGCCTTTGGAAGTAGCAGTAGAGTCACTATTGGCACAGGGGTATAAATCATTGATTTTGACAATAGGCAGTGGCCATACTTCATGCAAATGACGGTTGCTTCAAAATATTTGACTCACATACCCGGAATGCCAGAGTTATGAGTGATCCAATGGGAGCTGTGTGTTGTTAGAATTGACTTCTGTTGTGGAACTTGTGTAGTACTTTCAACAGCTGTATGTTGGGACACTTAACATAGAGTTTGAACTGAAAGGGATTGAAATAAGAACAAGTATTGATGAAAAAAATAATGATATATCAGTGACATTCGTTGGTGAAAATACAAAAGACAAAAGTGATGGAGAGGAAGGGAATACTGGTTGGTTGCAGTGTTGTTTTATATGTTTGCATACGCTTTGCTTCTCAGTCATTAAAGGAATGAAATAGTGGAATAATCAAACATTGGCAAGTATTATAGATCATGGAGAAAATGAATGTAAACATTTGCCCATGAAGAAGGATTCAAATATATTTGACATTCCAAATCCTGTGATAATTCAAGGTGCACCGGTGAAAGTTAGTTGCAATGAGGTATGTGAGGCTGTGTTAGAGGAAGATATATCTGCTGTGTGTAAGGGGATGAAAACAAATATTATGTAACAACAGGACAAAAATGCTGGGTTGTTGCTATGTATACCGAACTGTCGATATGTTGCTTGGATGTTTAAAAAGGGAAATAATGGGAAAATGTTAGCTTATAGCATTTTTGGGATTGATGAAGAAAGGGACAAACGTTATATTTATGAGACGTTTAAAGATATTACGAGTGGCGTGTCATTCCTCTGGTGGTTACTAAGTGGAAAGAGAAACTTGTTAGGATGATTGTATAAAATGTGCTTTCTTAGTTGCAATTGTGCAGCATCAAAGAAAGAACTACAGTTAGATATATGGAGGTATAAATCATTTCAGCAAAGAGAGAAACGTACAGAGAATATGATCGAATATTATGCAACTATGAAGCCAGAGAAAAAGAAAGGGAATTTGGACCACTCTGCTGAAAAATATAAAACAATGGTAACTAATGAGAAAAAGAAACTAAGTTTTCAGAACAAAATGAAATATAAGTCAATGAGTACAGATGACGAAAAAAAAAACTAAAAAAATTAACAAAAGTTGGGGAAAAATGAACGTTGAAAATCAAGGAGTGATTCACTGGATTATTGTATCAAACAATTCAATATTGCAATCAGAGATGGTCCTTATTACATATGTGTCGTTTGCAACAGACTTTTATATAGGAAAACTGTAGTTAAATTTAAAAGTCACAATTATAAGTGCGACTCAAGTTTGTTTACAGAAGTTGCACATTTAATGGTATTATCTTTATTTGTTCCACTTGTCATCGCAAAGTGAAAAGGAACACAGTTCCATGCCAAGTAGTATGCAGTAGGCTTATTGTTGATGGTATTCCTCCTGAACTTGTGGAGTTACAAAAACTAGAACAAATACTTATTTATCAGCGTATAGTCTTTCAAAAAATAGTTGTGATGCCTAAAGGTAAACAACTCAAAATTAAAGGACCCATCTGTAATGTGCCAGTCACCTGCGAGGACACATGTCAAATCTTGCCTCGGCCGCCTGATAGTTCTGGAATTATCATGCTCAAATTGAAAAGGAAATTACAATTTAAAGGTCATGTATATTTTGAGGCAGTACGTCCACAACATATATTCCATACTTTTCAGTGGCTAATAAAGAATAATGAATTGTACGAAAATATTGAAATTAACATGATGAACATTGATAGACAACTTACATCTATTGGTTATGAAGAAAATGGAAATGTCTGTGGTGAAGTGTCTGCTTGTGAAAGTGCTTCAGAGATAGTGGTTGTAGTGAAGATGATGTCAACAGTGATGATCGTGAAAAGGAAGATCCAACAAATGAACACAGAGGAGGAAGCTCTGAAACTTGTTTACAGGCTGTAATTCCAGATTATCCTTTCATAATTGATGAAGAGGAACATGATAATTTGTGTAGGTCTCTAATGGGAATGAAATTTATGGTATTTCACCTGGTGAAAACAAACACCCTGTATGTGTTATGGGAGATAGGTACTGTGAAGAACTTGCGTTTCCTCCTCTGTTTCCAAAAGGAAGATATTGCTATAAAGTAGAACGAAAAATTAAATTATCCCATATCAAATATTTCAATGCACGGTTACTTCTTTACAATGGTAAGTTTGCAATGAATCCAGAAAATTTGTTCTTTGTTCCAGTTTCTAATTGTGCAGAAGAAAAACTCAGGTAGCATTAGCATTGCTTTGAAGAAACTGCGTGGTCAATTGGTGACTGCATCACAACTAAGATCAGGTGAGCAGTATATAAAACAATTGGTTTCTAAGGATCAATCTTTCCCTTTCCTTAGAGATATACCTGGTAGTCCAGCATACAGGCAAAAATTCCTATTTGAGGGCCTTGCAATGGTAAATAATTTAGGTGTGCCTAGTTGGTTTTTGACTTTATCATGTGCAGATCTGAGATGGCAAAACCCTTTTTCACATATCCTCGAAAATAAATGGACATCAAATGACAGATGATGGGATAGACACTTTATCATGTGATCAAACGTGTTCAATGCTCAATTTGAGTCCTGTCATTGTTGCTAAGCACTTTCAGTATAGGGTAGAAGGCTTTTACAGACATGTTTTACCCAGCAGCAGCAGCAGTGTGAAGCCAACAGGAGAATTTTTTATTATGCTCTGAGAATTGAGTTTCAAATGAGAGGTTATCCAAAGTTTTATATGGTTGTTTTTAATTCGTTCACGAATGGCTTCGTGGCATATAAACAACAAAAATTGAGTTCCACCGCACAGAAGTGAAATTGTAATGGACTGGAACGGATAACAAAGTGACCTTAATTCTTTTTTAGGATTTTGAAATGTCTACACTGCTCAGGACAGGCATAAAAATTATATACCCTGTTTAGGACAAAGAGGCCAAAAACCATACCCTGTCAAGTGGCACATCCCTGTATAAGCCACCTCCCCCCTGCTTATAACTCAGGCCAAAGGTTTCCTTTTCCAAACACATGTGTACGCTCGTTTGTCAAAAAGCAAGGAACGAAGAGGGACGTTGATAACTCAGACATGTTCTGCTGCTCAAAAACAAGCAAGAGGCTAAGCTCACATAGTTCAGTCGTAGCCATTCTCGTCCCCAGAGCCTACGATCTGTTCTGTCAGCGGTGGGATCGTCGGGCTCTGGTATCAGCCATTTCCAGATGTCGTGAAATTCGCAACATCCGGTAGCGCGTGTCCAATTCGTATAGGTGCTATTGTGCCTTCTCTATTCTTGTCCCTGGAGCTCTGGGCATGACAATTCTGGCGACAACCGAGAAATTTGAATTCTCATCGATCGAGTCAAGCTGTTTGGGACTGCAGAATACCTGGAGCTTTAAAGGAACAAACTTAAGAAACTGCCTTTCGTACAGTAGCTGTTCAGAAGAACGATCGTCCTGCATTTTGCTCACGGGTTTTGGATTTGTGTCTTGCTTGAAAAAAGGTATTGCATTTGCGATATACTGAATTGGGGAAGCCCTTAATTGTACAGTTATTTTCTTACATTCGTCTGGTTTCTGTTGAGTGATAATGCCAACTGTGTAAATATCGTTTCTCCACCAAACGCTACTCTGTATTACGTTTCACCACATCGGAAATTGATATCCAGAAGTATTTAACGGCCAATTTCTTAAACATCGACATTGAAGAGGTCATTACAGAAGTTGATGAGACAGTTGCATGAAAATTTTGCAGCGAATGTTGTAGCGAAAAAGGAATCGCTGACATTAAGCGACAATCTCTAACAAATTGAAATTTAGCAGATGCATCCTTACGTGCTTAATCAAACAGCAAAATTTGGTCGCTTAATCTGTCCTAAGTCACATTCTTTGCGTGGAAATTGATCAAGTCAGTAGATTAATTAATACCCTGATTAATTCAACCGGAAACAAAAAGATATGCGTAGAAGCCAATTTAAAGAAAAAAAAAATTAAGATTTTGGCCGTTACCAGAGCTACAAGAGACGTTATTTGGAAAAAGCCGCGTAGCTCTGGGGACGAGAATGAGGCGTAGCGCATTTGCATCGGTATCGCGAATCCATTCCCATTGCGTGTGCCTGAAATGTTTCTAACTTCTTTTGTTGCTACTTTTATAATCTCTGCCCACAGTTCTTTCATCTGTTGTTCATATGCAGTATTTGCATCTTGATACCAGGAAAGCTTATGTTTTTCGCGGCTTTCCTCGTAGTAGAACCAATATTAGAACTTTTTCCACACACCATCAAATATTCTTAAATTATGCCACTGGATTATATTATATAATGGTATCGAGAACTCAGCTGATTGTCCATTACCAGGACTCTTTGAAAAACGACAAACGAACGATACTGATTGCAAACTGTACCGGAAAATATTTGTGTCTTTGTTTATACAACTGTACTAAGAAAAACACACTATTTTGTGCTAAATAGTGCTAAAACAAAGATGAAAATAGTCTTCAGCCCAGCACGTTCCATTCACAAACTCAAGGGGTGATTCAAATGCATGATTTGAATGTCATATCACTTCCTGTTGAAACTTTTGCCGGCTAGCAATACGTTAATGATAAACAGTCAATTTCAGTTTCTTTGCCGGCTAACACGTTCGCTCCTGCTGCGCGTTTTTCGAAAGCCACGAAAAGTTTTCGGCCCGGAAGAGCCATTTGTAAAAAATGTGAAGAGCTCATTCTCCAAAACTGTTATTTTAAGATGTCTCTAAGATAAGAAATATTTAGCTTTAACAAAGTTTCATGCTTAGGACTGAACTTCTTTGTTTGCAAGATACAGCGTGACTCAACATGCCCGAAATCGGCCCGAAAAGTGTCGGGGCTTTTGAGAAATGCACACCCGCTTCGGTTCAACCCAGTACCAAGAGAATGTGAAAATCATTTCAAAATTCTCTCATATCGTGTAATCAATCTCCATTCAACAGAACAGTTTAACCCTTTTAGCCCCAAAATCAAAATTCGTATTCTCCTTAGCAGTGTTCTTAAATTTCTTATGAAGCAGGTCAGGAGAATTTGTTTGAATAACAAGACATTTTATCTTTCTTGTTAGCTTCCTTTATTCCTTTATTCTCATGTCCTGTATGCTTGATCAAGTAGTGATTTTGTGAGAAGAAATTAGATACTTGTCACTATTGGGCCTTAGTAAAGAGTTAACATGGACACTTTAGGCTCCTTTGGTGCCCGGTTTAACCTTTTATGACGAAACAAAACGCTTTTCAGTTTATCCTTGTTCAATGCTCGTCGAGGCAATGCCAGAAAATGAAATTTCGCGTGAACAAATATCCTGAAAATAGCACACAGTTTCAGTCTCAGCTGAAATGAACTAGATGGGTTATGGGCTTTTTCACTTTTAAGCCTTTGTCAACAGTTAATTATTAACATTTAAATTCTCTCATTTCACTGCATTATAATAGTGTCAAACTTGTTTTCGTTTCGGCTTAGTTTCGATCCTAAAACTATTTCACTTCTTGTCAATGCTCTTTCGTCCACAGACCGGTCTGCTGTCTGCTTTGAGGAGATTAAATTTCAGCTGCTTTTAAATATGCTATGGTTTGAGGAAATTTTACAATGGCGGATTTCAACCTTGCCGTGACGTCATTATTGATCTTCTTGTTAAGCAACTGTACAGGTAAACAGTAAAATAGAGTTACGATAGGGAGGGGCCTGACTATATGTATCGTAAGTGTATGTACAATACAATTCTTTATTCCGCCAAGACGAGGGCGCTTTTAAAGTTTGGTAAGTTTCGGCAAATGCTGACAAGTAGGAATTAAACCGGTGCCAGGACTTGTGAAACGGCATTTATGGCAGATATTTTGCACCCGCCATTAAAATTCTCCAAATTGCGTATGGGCTCACAATCTCTTTTTGTGCGATTCTTTTGTTATGTAAACGCTACTTTCTTGCTGAGCACATTTTGCTTTTGTTGGTTTCAATTAGCTGCCCAGACGTTGCCAGTTTATAAAACATAAATTTTACATCGTAAATCCATAATATAAATTATTAAAAACTGGACTAGGTATATTGGATTTCTAGCATTTTGATTGGCTCAACGGAGCTAGGCTATCAGCTCATATACCTGCTGGGACCAAATATGGTCAATGAACACTCAACAACAAAGTGAGCTGAAAGTTTTTTCCTCGCGAGCAACCCGGCGAGAAAAATGGACGAGAAAAATCACTTGCCAGCAAATTTAAATTAAGCAGAAATTCCAACAACGTCACCAACAAGCATCACCAACAGCGTCGTCTAACAAAAGTCATAATTGTTTGAAGAAACTGTGCAGAAATAGACATTTCAGCATTAAGCGTTGTGTTTACAATTAATTTCTTTCATGGGTCGTCACGTCGATCATTGAAATTGAACAAACAGTAGGTGTTTTCAGAAAGGATTTCCACTTCAAAATATCAAGACAAGACATAAAATAAAACAGAGTGAAATGGGGCAGGAGCATTTAATAAAAACTATCACGCATTCATGGCAAGTCGGTGCGAAAATCATGAAGCAGTCCAAACAAGTAAGCTTACTAAAAAAAATACAGCTGCAAACTACCAAGAAGGAAGGAAGGGGGAGATTGTTTTTCGGCTTTAACACGCAAAATTGACACTGGTTTACCTGCACTTGTTGTAGCTCTGTGTTCCAACAGGTCCAAATGCTCAGATAGAAATCGGATGCCATGTAAAAGGAGTTGAATCGCTTTTCCAGTTGTTTGAATGTTGCTTTTACCATTCCGTCCGCAACCTCTAAACCGAGAACAACTGCATTTTGCGCTTTGCATTTAACAAACTATGATGGTGAATTCTAATGTTCCCCGCTACAGTAATCTTGCTTCTGAGCTGCATAGAAAATACCTCTTTAAGTTCAACTGTTCAAATTTGTTCTGTCTTCAGTTCTACTCCAGCAGCTATATGGTGAAATTGTACAGCTTCAATCCGCTTTGAACGATGATCACAACAATGTTCAGGAAAAATCAAACATGTACCATATTTCAGAGCAAATAATTATAAGATTTTTTCCAAAACTTGTGCTACTTTGTTCACTTTCGAGCAGTTTCCATTGATTCATTCAGCTTTGCAATGAAACGCTGCAGCACTTCGCAAGGTTTTGGCACCTTTTTCGTTCAGTCATGTGATCGATTCTTGTTCCGCTTAAATTTTTTTCTCATTTTTCCCTTTCTTTCTTGATTTTTTTTTAATAGTGGTTAAGTTTTTAATAAAACAATTATTCTACTCGGGCTTGCTGGATATCAAATGATTATAACCAACTCAGCGCTACGCGCCTCGTTGGTTATCTATCATTCGACATCCAGCGCGCCCTCGTAGAATAATTGTTAATTATACCTTGAGGAATAACGTGCTGATTGAAGAAATTCACGATCAAGTAAATTCTTTTGCCTGGCTTAGACTCTTCAGAGAACATTGGTAAAGCTTACTCTTGTCAGTTTAAACAGGGGAAGCCAAAGATTTAGTTATGTATAAATGTCACCAAAATTATCTGAAATTATCACTGGCGTTTTATGGTAGGAAACGTTGGAATAGTTGGAGCTTCTTCGGTGCATAGCTGACAATTCAATTGACTATTTTTTAATTCTTCTTTTCGGAAGTTATTTAAAAGGTTATTGGAAGTGGCGGATATCGAGAATTAGTGAGCAGAGGTATGCTTGCGTAGGGGTAATTTGTACAACCTTTTATAATTTCAATACTGGCTTGACTGGAAAGGCGTTTATTTTGGCTAGGAAAGTGAAACGTTCCCCAGAAAGCAAGTAAATAACATATTGACAAAGAAACATTGATCATTTCAAAAAAATTAAATCGATTTCAGTCATGACTAAAGCTTTTGGCTATACATGGTTCAAAGATAGAAACTTTGCTTTTCCTCTTGCCGTTGTTCTTTAGGTTGAGACTTGTACGTATCATATTTGTATTCGAAAGAAAAGCTCATGACGACAAAAAACCTTCGTTTCAAGGACATGTAGTAGTCTACACAACTGTTACAAAACAAATGACTTTATTGAACATGCAAATCTGTGCTTCATTGAGAAAAATAATAAGCAAGCGTATCACGTTTGGCTTTTGAAATGTGATTTTAAGAGAAGTAATTGTTCTTCAATTCAGTGTAACTTGGTTACTCTTGCTGACAAAGATATCTCTTAAGCTTTTAAGAAACCGAAGCGTTTTGTTCTTCCTGAACGGGAGGAAATTATCAGTATCATTTTAGAAAGTAAAACAAATAGATGCTGCGGAAGAGTTTCGAGTTTCCAGCAAACGCGAAACGTTTCCTACTCTGGAAACAATTAAAATAACAAATTACGCGGCTCAGAAGAAAACGAAGACATTGCAATAACGCCAAATCATATCTTTGCTCTGAGTTCTTTGCCAGGTTATTGGCTCTGGGTCCGCAGAATTTCAAAAGAGTAGTTTTAAGATTGCTCTTACCATGCCAAAAGAAATGTAACAGAGAATTAAATAGTTTTGATTTTCTTGTGAGAAAAAAATGCTTGTCAAATACTCGTACGAAACCGATGTATTCAAGTGCGGGAGGAGATTAAACCAAAATATGCTTTGTAATATTTTCGACACCTGTGGAAGTAATATGTCTTTAATCATTTTTTTCAGGCAATTGTTCACCAAAGCTTCAAGAAGTTTATGTCTCACTGTCTGGCTTTGATTCTGACAGTTGTGGGTCTGTGGGGTTACCGTGCAGGTCCATAGCTCAAGCAGTGTGTCAGATGGCCTGGGGTGGAATTATCTTCCTGAACGGGATTGCAACCGAGGAGCACCCTTACGACTGCAACCCCATATGACGCGTGACTACCAGCCGGGTATTTACGTAAACAAAAGCTTGATATTGAAGAGTTACTATTCGGTGCCGCATGTCTCCTGCATTGAGGGATTTCACTTTCAAAGGGACACTGAGGAGGAACAGCCACTGCAGATTGAGATATCAGGAATTAGTTTTCAACAAACCACCATTAAGTTTGAAGACTACAGTGATGTCAAGATATTTAACTGCTCTTTCCGCAACAGCTCAACGGCTTTAGCTATTAATATCAGAAAAAGTGCAAATTTGACTCTTGATATCCAAGGAATGTCGCTCTTTCGGCATAATTCCGCCTGCATTGAAATCACTTTGTTTGATAATATCAAAATCAAAGATCGTTATGTTGCTATTCGTGTCAATGACACACATTTTTTGGAAAATGGTTATGACCGCGGAGGACGTTCTAAAGTAGGAGTGATCAAATTAACTGCTGATGTGGCTAAGCCTACCAGTAGAATGCATCTTGATGTATTTTGCTGCAAGGTTAAATGCATTGCCAATCGCGGCTCCTTTACAATTAACAATATAGCAACAGCCATCACAAGGGAAATATATAGCAATGTCCAGCTGAACTACAACAAAGGAACTTGGTCAAGAGCAAGCCAGGCCGAAGGCCTGTATCATTCACGAGCGATGAACGTACGTGTCACATTTCTCGATGTACTTTGCTTCAATAATACGCTGTTACGTTGTATCACAGTGACATCTCACGACTTCCAAATAAAAATTGAAACTTCACAGTTCACTGGACAATCTGCAATAAAGAGAAATGGAGGTTGTCTTTCTTTGGAGGCCTACGGTCGCTTATCTTTAGTTATCTTGAACACCACCTTTTCAAGAAACAAGGCTAACACAGGCGGGGTGATATACATAACCTGTTCAAATGGTATCGTTAATCTCAACTTCATTGATGTTAATTTTAGTCAGTGCTCTTCCAAAAACTATGGCTGTGCAGTTTCGGTCGGACTAAGACACTGTCAAAGATTGAGCCCGTATAAGCTAAGCGCTAATTTTAGAAACGTAAAGGTCATGCACTGCAGTGGAGTGGTGTCTTATGACCAGTGTAGGAGTGTCTACATCATGTCAAAGAGTGGAAATGTAAGAATTGACCGATCCGCATGGTCAGACAACTTACAAAATACATGTGGTACTTTGTTTATGGGCGCGAACGGAGGTAAATTCGATGTGGAAATTTTTAATAGCATTTTTGTGGACAATGGTGCGACAAAGAGAACAGGGGCTGTTGTAAGTCTTTTGGCTTTCAGAAACCATTCAGGAAGTGCAACTATCATTAACACTTCCTTTATAAATGAGAAAAAGAGGCAAAGTACTGCCATGGAAATAAGTGCAAAATATCATGTTAAGCTCCTTAATGTTACCACCTCTAGTTATTGGGTAGGACTTAAAGTACACTTAATGGAGCCGAAGGATGCAGTCAATACTTTCGTTGATAACTGCAAATTCATTGATAACATTAAGGACATCTACATATACTTACGAGAATCAAACAGAATTCAACTTGTCGTCAAAAACACAATTTTAGTGAGCGCTCCAACAACTGAATCAGGCTACGCTCTCCGAATTGTCATCCTCCAGAGATGGGTTACTTTCTCCAGAGTATCCATCTATTTGTATAACAACACTTTCAACTCCAAACCGTCTTCAAGTATCGCTCTCTTCTTCAAAGGAGAGAAAATGTGACCGTAAGGAACACGACATTCAAAAATTGTGTCTGTTTTCATCAAAAGCAGTGGAAAAAAGATCCATTCAGAAAAGCGGAGTCATTCCGCGAGACAGCTACTGGTGCTATATCAATTTTAACAGACCCTGATACGCCTTTACAATTTGGATGTGTCGAATCGGATGCTGCAAATGATACACATCCGTTGTATAGTTACGATAGTCACGTGCTATTTGAAGATGCTAACTTTATAGATAACTTGGGGTTAATGGCTGGTGGTGTTTACATTAGCAATGGAAACGTCACCTTCAAACGTTGCACTTTCCAAGATAATTTTGCGAGTCAACGCGCTGGGCACGTTTATTCCGCATATGGAACTGGCCAGGTGAACTTTATAGATTGTTCATTCACCGGTCAAAATGAGGGAAGGACGATGAATTCAGTTTGTTTTGACAAAGCCAGTTTTTTCTACTCTGAAAGTGTAGGACCTGTTCATTTTCAAAACACAACGATGGTATCGAAAAGGGTAGGCACTGAAATAGTTACTTTTTCTGTTTTGGAAATCTCCAGTGGAGGGTTTGTTAAGATGGATGGCAACTCATCGATCCAGTCTAATACAGGACACCAACTTGACTTGGAAAATAACACACATTTTGTGTATACTGAGAGAAACAAAAGCGATTGCAGAATTAATATTACTGTCTTGAGATACTCATGTACGTTATGCGCCCCTGGATTTTATAGCCTGGAGAAGGGAGTTTCAAATGGTGTAGGCCTTGGTCCTAGATTTTACTGCCTAAGATGTCCATTTGGAGCAAATTGTGTTAAGAAGAACATAGCTGCCAAAACAAATTTTTGGGGCCATCAGATCTCAAAGAAACCACCGTCATTAAAATTCTTTGCATGTCCGGAACATTACTGCCAAAGTCCACCTCCGTATTCAACAGAATATAACAGTTGTTATGGGAACAGAACTGGGGTGCTCTGTGGTGTATATTCGCCGGAATATAGCGAAACTCTTTTCTCAACCGAATGTCGCAAAAATAGCAAATGCAATAACTTCTGGATGTGGGGTCTAACCATGTTGCTGTTAACAACTGGATTTGTTCTTTATCTGTTAATAAAACCACCAGTTTTGAGTTTTCTTGGAACACATATTTTCTGGTTTCGAAAACGAGACATGGAACACGTTAGACAGGACTTGGGTCAAGTCGAACAACACTCGGAAAATGGTTATCTTAAGATTACATTTTATTTTTATCAAGCTGCTGAGTTGCTACTTGTTGGCTCCGCGGAAAACTTACTTCATAAAATACCTTTTTTATATGCTGTGGTTGTTGCATTTAACTTTAAAGTTCCATCTATAATTAACGGAATAGGTTGTCCTTTCCCAGGAATTAAGGCAGTGACAAAGGAGTTGCTTCTCTCTGCTACCGTTCTGATTACCATGGCGGAAGTTGCCATTCTGTTTTGTGCACACTTTGTTTTCAACATCATAAGACAGAAAAAGCGACCATCCCTGCTCCATTACATGGCGGTTGTTCTAGAAGTACTTTTGCTGGGATACGAAAGGCTTGCTGAAACGTCACTTAAGCTAATGCACTGTGTGCCCATTGGTTCAGAAAAGCGCTTGTTTTTCAATGGAGAGATTATTTGTTGGCAGTGGTGGCAGTATATTCTACTGGCTTATGTAGGAATATTCGTTGTTCCTTTCGTCATTGTCCTTTATTTTGGTTCTTCCAAGCTTTACAAAGCGTCCATTTCTTCAAAAGAGTTTCTTGTAGCTTGCATACTTCCATTGCCATTTCTTATGTACTGGTTATTAAAGAAGATGCTTAAGAGGAAAGACAACACTCACGAGGACAGTGAGAACAACAAAGATGTTTTAGAAGTGCTTCATGGGCCGTTTCGGCAACCAAACGGTAATGATAAGGGAACACTTTACTGGGAAAGCGTTTTGATTGGTCGTCGGCTTATATTGCTCTCTTGCCATGCATTTATTGCAACTTCTATGTTTCGAATGGTTTGCATGGCTGGAGCTTGCGTAATCATGTTACTTCACCACGTATTGAAGAATCCGTATCGTGATCCCATCGCCAATAAAGCTGAAACATTTTCTCTCCTGACGTTAGTTATGATGGCAGTAATCAACCTTACAAAAGCTACTCTGACCTCATTTGGAACAAGCCCTGATGGCCCAGCAAAGTCTTATTTAGAAACCCTGGAGTGGGTAGAAGTTGGTGCGTTGGCTTTTGTGCCAACGTTGCTGTGCATTTTCTTGATGTTCGCAATTTTCTCTCAGCTTGTAAGACCGACGTTGTCTTTGACAAAGATAATTTCTCGTTGTGTTCAGTTGCATTCTTTATCACTGGGATTTACAAGCGAAATGCAAAGACCGCTTTTGGATACGTCAGAAGAAGAATGATATTAATTTCTCACTCCGGAATCATGACTGATTAAAGAATTTTCTAGTCAATATGTATGTGTTATTTCCATTAATGCTTTAAAGTCGCGGTAACTTTTGCTACATTTTAATGTATCCAAAAGAGCCTGGCCTTTTGCGCAGGCTGTTATAAGCGACCCATCGCTAATATTTCCTCTTGTTTTTTGAGCCACCATCTCGGATTAGGAAAAGCTACCATTAAGGAAGTAGGAGTCATTCTTAAACGCGAATGCGCTCACCCGGCAAAAACTCCTGCAAAACCATCTCGAAAACAGATGGTTATTCAGATTGTTTTCCTATGTCGATTAGGGGGTGGTCAAAAAAGGAGGAACTGAACAGAACATCAGACCAAGGAGTGAGAGGGCCAGAGAGGTGTGGAACAAGGTGAAGGCAGTTTGTCAGATTCTCAGCTGAGAAGGCGCACAAAAGTACCAGTATTTAAGTGATAGCTGTTTCACTGTACAGTGGACACCCTCCAATAGTGGTGTCTTTGGAGGATCTTCAAGAACTACTGGACTGTTAAAATGAACAAAAAAGAAATCGGTAAAAGATTGCCCAAATGGCACCAATAGTATGGCGAGATAATGTTTTCTCGACGTGTCCGGTCAAGTTTAAAACTGGTGGTCTTTCCAGTTATTGCTTGTAACTCGGCACAATTTTGCCGAAAGTTGCTCAATCGTAAGCAGGTTTCGTTCCTTAAAGCTTCCTTTTGTCGCTTTTTCTTTTGAACCATTACACCGTGGTTAGCTTTCCACAGGGTTCTTGTCTATCTTTTACTTTCCCCTACCGTAGTTGGGGTGGAGTAAACCTTCTTTCTTTACTGATTACTGTTTCTTACATAGGAGATGTTAATACCGAGATCATAGGTATTATTAATAGACATTCGCTGAATAAAATCTTTTAAGAACAGTTAGAAATTCTAAAAGTTAACTTTTATTTATTGTTTTAAACGTTTTAGCGGAGCCTGCGGGCAAAGCCCGCTAGCGGAGCTCCATTGCTAAGGAAATTTGGTATTAAATCTATCGATCCGAAAAATTTTGGTTGTGCCGTCAGCGTACGCCAGTACAGACTCTGGGGGAGGGGGAGGGAAGTCCCAAGGCAACCCGACCGGGAGTGGAGAATGCCATCTTTTCTTGGCGGGAAATCGCGCGGTGCTTTTGGGCAACCGCGTTTTTCTTGGCGGGAAATCGCATGACCATCGACGCTTTTGAAAAAGAGGTTTCTTTAAAAGCTTAAGTTTATTTAGCAAAATGATTGTTCGACTTTACTGTAGTTTTAAACTTGAGAAAAAACAACATTTAATATCTTTAAATGGAAAGAAAAAGTTCAAAAGAATACTGGTAGAAGGCGAAAACTTGAAGTTACGAAAGCTGCCTTCAAAGGACCTCATCGCTTTGTTTTCTTCACGGCGGAGAGCGGCTTTCGTTACTTTTAGGGGACTCGCGCTATATAGAGAAAAAATTGTCTGAATGCACGCGCAAAAATGACGAATTTAATTCACTCGGAAAAATGACGACTGCAATTAATTGTACAAAGTTTAGAAATAACTAAACTCAACAGTAACAAAGCTAACCATTGTAGAATCAGTGCTTAACCCTAAACAGAAGTATAGATGAGTTCTTAGGCCTAATCACTATCGATCAGTGCTTAACCCTAAATACTGTAGATGAGTGTTTAATCGTTTTTCATTTTGTTTTCATTTGTTTTTCTCGCTAATAAACGCTCGTAATCAAATTTGTCACTCGTCATTTTTGCGCGTGCATTCAAACAGTTTTCCTATGTAGCGCGAGTCCCCTAAAAGTAACGATAGCCCGGAGAGCTTGCCTTGTTCTGAAACACAACCGAGTAAGTGAAGTTTTTAAAGTGTTTAAGGTGCATGATTTTGAGTATTTATTACGGTCAAAGAAATTACATTTTGAAATTGAAATTTAATTTATGTCATTAGAAATGTGTCTTTTACTTTTGACTTCAAAAAATTATTAGAAAACGAGCTCAGATTTCTGACAGATGTAGTCTTAGAATATTTTGCCATGCTGGAAGTGTAACGCGAATTGCATTTAAGTATAAACTTACGGGTTTTTGAATTAACTTTTTCAAAAATGATTTCTCTGTTTATTATTTTGTGTTTGTTTATTCATAACAGTAGGTCAAAGCATAGTCACAAGGCAACTGCACAAGCATCTCTTACGGCGAATAATAATTGCTTTCAATTTTAACTGTCGGGTCGGTTTGTGCAATTGCGAATTTCTTGTCCTAGAACTTTTCCTTAGTAATAATCGTTTAAGCGAAGCAGTTGTAGGTTTAAGACTATTTTATCCTAAAAACAAGTTTTTTGCGTTCCTCAAAGCGCCCAACTTTAAATAGGCTTACTTCGCATCCGCAAAACTTATGCCATAATTTAAAGCGTGTTTGGTGTTTGCTTGTTTTCAATCTTGATGGTATAAATTTTTGACCAGACTAATAGGGACAGTTCATGTTATTTGTTAACTGAACATCCGAACGCGATGAAGATAACCCATTTACTTCAGAATAAGTTTTATTTTCAAGTTCATTTTCAAGTTCATTCAAGCCAACAGCCAATAATATGGAAACATTTCAAAAACCAAGCAAGACGGCTTCTGAGTAAAATATGTGTTCAGTTTGATGCCCGAAAAAAAAATTAAGCTGTGCTCAGCCTCTAGAATGACCTTTCAAACTTGGTTTTACAGAACAGATCCTCAAAATATTGGAGGACAATTCGGAACACTTTCGGGCTTTTTGAGAAACACTTTTCGAAAGGGAACGAGCCAAAGAAAGCCCCGAAATATATTTCAGAGCGAAAAGTTTCAGGACTATTTTTGAGAAACGAGCACCAGTTTATTCCTTAGAGGCTCCGCTTTTAGGCATGGCTAAATCTATATATTATTGGTTACGGTCCTCGAAATATATACAGCTCAATACAGATGATCGAGGTGTTTAACTGGTCCATTTCATGACATGTGATGATAAAATTTTGTTGTTGTTGTTTTTGTTGTCGTAGCTGTAATAAAAACTATGTAATTCTACAGTCTATTTAATTTTCAATGTTGTATGATACTAAGTTATTCTATGTAGTTTCGGCTTTGAGGGTTTTATCTTGTGGTCGCTTTATAAACGTACAAAAGTAAGGAAAGCGACGGCAGAAAATGCAAACGCTTTTGGAGCTGCGTGAACATGTCTCCAAGTTTGAAGACAGAAACTATTAACCCTATTCAGACCGGTTTTTGATTGGTCTTCTGTCTTATTGGACCGAAGGGGGTGGGTGGGGGGCTGATTCGGCCCTCACCTCTTAACTCCAAGAATATTGAAGCTATGAGAACGAAACTTGGAAGAGAGATGGTACGTCCAAAAATGTTTCCTATGAGGCTAGCAAATGAGCTAATGACGTCATATAACGTCGGAGTTACGTCATATTCTAAAACGGCGGCGATCTTGGTTTCGCCATCTTGGATTTATTGATTTTTTTAGAAGCTTTGAAAATTGCCAAAATTCACCAAAACATAACCGAAATGAATGAAAGAACATGAAAATGATATAAAAACGTTAAATTTACTTCAGAAAAGTTATAATTTTTTAATGAAAGGTGAAAAAACAGCCTGTCAAAAAGTGATAACCGTGGTAACGTCAAACTTGATAGACAAATACTTGCCAAGCCAAATTGTTGCTAGTTAAATTTTAGGTAAATTAACCATGTTTGGTGGGTCTAGCTAGCTTATGGAAAAAGTTAGAAACATCCAAAGTCGTGCGAGCACAATCGCACCCCCCCCGGGTCGGAATAGGGTTGAATAGCACATTTCCTTCATTTTCTGTATCTTCATCTCGATGCCAAAGTAATCGATAATGCCCCACGACTGTCATTTTTTTCAATGGCAGTTAAAAGCATTTTTATAATTGTATTTTCTTGTACAAGCTTCTATGTTCTATCTTTCTCTTTATTTCCACACACGACACTTTCAAAGTTGTTGACCCAAGCAGTGCGTGGAAAGTGTGTCAGATATAAACCTAGTAAATATGACCTACAATAGCTCGGCGGCGCATGAACCTTGTTGTGACTTAGCGTAGTATGGGTTCGAATCCGATCGCGAGGTCAGAATTCAACACCAGAAACACAACACCAGCGACAGAGTTAAGATTTTCTCTCGTATTCGTTTCCATCACTTCCACCCTCCGCTGCAAAAAATGCGACACGGGTGTGACCCATAGGATCTTATGAATATAAGCGGTTTGGAGTTACAATTTTGGCTGACGTTGTAAGACGTATGGAGATCAAAGTGGCGTAATTCAAATTGGCGCAGTTTTCTGTCGTGTTTCTGTCGTGGGAACGATATACCCGAAACTACTGAGCTCTAAACGCTAAAACCATGAAACAGATCAAAAAAACCATCCACGATAAGTATGCGCCTGAGGGATACCGGCTTCTAATAAACGGCGACGAAAATCCTGCACAAACTGACGCTTAGCAACTGGGGACAAAGAGCCGTCCGAGGAGGCAAGCACAAACGCGGGTGAGGCGGAAGAAGCAGGCGTAAGGGCACACATACGATTAAACATGGTAACAGGACACAAGGGCGAATTGGGAATTGTAACAAGAGGCAACTGTAGATGACACGACCCAGTCTGATTAGTTTTAGACCACTTAAAAATGACTATGAGGCCGTGGGAGGCAGAAACGATATCTCCCCGACACAAACGTTTACGACCGTCAAAAGAGCGAGTAGAAAAGGGGACGATGTTAGATACACGGGCGAAAAGAAAAAAGGCAAACAAAAAGGTGCATGAGAAGGTGATATACTCGGGGGACGAATCTGGACTACATACAGACTGAACTAATGACAAAAGAATGGAAGGTGTGACGGGGGGGGGGGGGGGCGAGAAGGACAATGAAACGCAAGCCTTTCAATACCACGCAAAGTAATCCTAATGGCAAAGGTTCTTAGAGAGGGGAAATCATACCCCATACAGCAACATGTAAAAACTTAACCCCACTAAGGTAATTACGAACAGAAGCTGGCGTCATAGTTCTACTTAGAAATTGACCAAACATGCAGATAGTGTCCACTGAAGCTGGTAAGGCCTCAAGCGAAAAATATAAACAGAACACAAAATATGTCCGCCACTGCGTGAGATGATTCTTGTGTGTCCCCGCCGCAAAGGCAGCCTTACGTGTGACCTTCAGCTCTCGTCGCAGTTCGTTTAATTCGCGATCTACAATAAGAAACAATTAATAATTATGTACAGTAAACAGATCACGCGACACGGCAACAGGGCTTAAACTTGAGTAGACGGGTAGTTGCCGGAAATGTTCCTCAAAAACACGATCAAGGTGTCAACGTGACAGTAAATCTGCGGCGCGATTCTCCTCACCCGGTAAATGAACCGCGCGCAATTCAAATTCGGATGAGGCTGCGACATACCAAATATCGCGTAAAATAGCTGCTAACGACAGGTCCTTCACTTTCCCAGACGTGAGCGCCGCAACCACTGAGGCATTATCGCAAAAGACTTGGATGCGTAGGCCAGCCCATAAGTGACCCCACAAACGCAGAGCCGACCAAAATAGCGAGCGCTTCCAAAAGGTGAATGTCAGAAAAGTGAACGAGAACCTCTGGGGGAAACTGAACATGAAAGTACTGAGACTGCGACAATCCGCCACATCCTGATAAGCACGCGTCTGTGGCAAAGACGGCGTCAGGCGCAGTCCAAACAAGAGAAGAAATAACAGAAACGCCATTATAACGCCGCATGAACCGAAGCCACCACGCGATATCTCGACGAAATTCGCTGGTGAGACGTGTATGATGACTCTTATGCTGGAGGGTACGGAGCAGCGCTAAAATTCGAGACAAGAATAATCTGCTCTGTCTTACACATTTGGAGATGAACGAAAGTTTACCAACGAGTGATTGAAGCTCCGCTTTTGTAGCAGATTTTTTGGTGGACCAAGACACGAGCAAAGTTTCTATTTCCTGTAATCGTGCAGGCGTGACAGACATGGTCAGTTGGACAGGGTCAAACTGTACACCTAAACAAGTTTGGACTGTAGCAGCAGGGCAGGCTTTACTCGGAGATTCTTCAAGACCAAGTTCTGTTAGAAGTTGACCGCAAAGTTCATAAGCTTGCCAAGCAACGTTCGGAGGAGCTACGCCGATAAAGTCATCTAAATAACTAAGAGTGGGATGACCCTTAGCCTCGCAAATGTAACACACGGCATTTGAAATACGCTGGCAAGCCATTGCAGCTGACCGCAGTCCCATCGGTAAAACAAGGTCGAAATACAGAGAATGTTTCCAACAATAACCTAATAAAGGATAGTCGAAAGGGTCTACTGGAAATTGGCGATAAGCGCGCTTCAAATCTCGTTTGTAAATTAAACAACCGGCACCTGCCGACCATATCCGAGAAGCAATACTATCAACCGTAGGATAAGTTAATAAAATATCCTCACCCAGGTAACTTGAGGCAGAAATCCCATCATTGACAGAAGTGCCGGCTGGCCAGCTGAGGTCCACAATAATGCGACGCTCCATGGAATCTTGCTTGGGTAAGGAATTTAAAGGAGACAACGCGACAGGACTAGAAAATGGATTCTGCTCAAAGGGACCTATGACGGCGTTCCTTGATTTCTCAAGCGACAAGTACGAGTCAATGGCGGCTGGAAATGATGACGCACCTTGGTGATTACGTAATTGACTGACAGGAAAACCATGGCGAGCGTAGTCGTAACCCACGGGCCAGCCATACTCCAAGAAGTCACAAATCTGGTTGTCCCGATAATCTCGCAAGTACCATCGTCAGCGAGGAATGTTCAGACGAGAAGGGACGGGAAAACGACATGAAGCGTAATTCGGAAAACCGGAAGCATGTACAAGTTCATGCAACAGAACATGATCAGGAACGGAAACACTTGGAATTGAAGCTGGAATGATAACATTGTCACAAACAGAAACTGAAGCGTTGTGGGGTTGAACTTTAACATTATCACCGGAAGTAAAACTGCAACTGACTGGAACTAGAACCGGAACTTGAACACTGTCACAAACAGGAACACTGGAAATTACCGGCACGTCACAAGAAGCACGGGCTGAAGTGTTTGTAACTTGACTGATAACCTTATCGCCAAAAGTAAAACGAGGACTGACAGGGGCGTCACAAGACACATGAGGTGGAGCGCGTGAAGCTGGAAGTTCAACGGGAACAGGAACGTGTAAACTGACCGGTGCGTCCCCTGAAACAGATACGCTGGACGCTCTAACGTCAACACTATCACTAACAAGGTCACTACAACTGACGGATGTGCCCCCGGAATCAAGACCGGCAATGCATGGAACTGACATATTATCACAAACAGACGCACTTGGACGTAGAGGAACGTCATCAGAAACGAGAAAGGGGACTGGAGATACTTGAACTTTAACGCTTTCACAAACACTAACACTAGAATGTACCGGCGCGTCACGAGAAACGAGAACAGGGACGTTTGGAACTTGAGTGACAACAGGGTCACAAACACAAACAATTGAACGTGGCGACGCATCAGATGAAGAGGAACAGGCGACGCGAGAAACTTGAACTGGTACATTATCGTAAACAAAGACGCTGGAACTGACGGGACTTTCGCAGATAGCGTTAACTAGAGGACTTGGAATTTGAACTTTGCTGCTCTGACTAACACAAAACTACCAACCAACTGACAAGTCGGTTAACGAAGCAGAAACTGAAGGAATGTCAACAAATTCATGACTATCACAAATAGAATCACACGAAATAACTTGAACCTGCGCACGGGCTAGTCAGACGTTGGAAGAACTAACAGTTGAACTAACAGTTGAAGAGGTGGTTGACAAACTGGAGTTAAGAGGACATTCCGCCGAGTTCTCCCAATGGCGCTGTGCCTCCTGTTTAGCTAACCAGCACTTGGCACAAATGTGCTGAACCCACTTACGTTCATTTCGGATGAGGCCATAATGATCCTTACTGGAGGAACACTTACCGGTTTGGTAAGCTCTACAAAACTGAACCGCCGACCTTGTCGTCGCCGCAGTGAAAGAACGAGACTGGTTTGTGGAACCATGCAATAAACGTGCCTCGAGGTGAGAAAACGAGTCACCCCAACGTAATCGGCCGCACTCAATTTCAAACAGGACGGCTGCATGGAGAGAGCGAACTAGAGGCCACGGAAATTGAGTAGCCAAGTACATCAAGTTGGCGAAATGATCGATACGCGCTGACCTCTCAGCAGCACTCACGCCAGGAAGGCGAAGGATGGACGCATAGCCCGCGGCAAATTCCGCCAAAGTTAACGTGTCATAAGAGACTTCTTTGCAAACATAGGACAGGCTTAACTCACTGTGCGGCCAAATTTGAAGATGTACTACTCTACTGGTAAGTTTGGCTGTCTTCCCAGACCGCAACTTCTTACCTCGTTTGGAGCGCTCGCGGCGAGTATGGTGGCCGTCCTCCTCATCCTCCGAATCTCCCGAACCACTGGAGGAGTCGGAGAGGCCCAGCTTCTTCAACTGAAGATCTGCTCGAGAACTCAAGCCTGAAACTGCCCGGATATCTTGCACGGTCAACGGCTGGGAAGAAGGGGGCGGATCCTCAAAACGTTCTTTCAGCTTAGCGTTCTGCTGTTGTAACTGAGCAAGCTCGCGTTGAAGGGCTCTTAACTCTGAATTTCGCATGAGATCTTCATTTTCCGCCTTAGCCGCCGCTATAGCGGAACGTAATGAGTCGACTTCTGTGGTCGCAGGCGGATCAACAGGTAATGACGAAACTGTTGTCTCCTTCCCAGAAGATGAGTTTGTTTTACGCGTATTCTCCAAAGGAAATGGCCTCGGTGATAGACCTGGTTCCAAAGCGGCGTAATCAACTTTAGGAATATCACGACGTTCGCGCTCAGACATCTTTAAAAGAAAGGTATTTAAAAGAAAAGAAATGTACTAATCAAAATGATACGTGTGTACAATAAATAAAACTAGAAATTGTGTGCGGAACGCTCCCCCCCTACTAATGCATTGTATACAATAGCTGTGAATCACGTGGACCGATTGATATACTATTACGCAATGTAGATGAGTGATAAACAACAAACCTAGGATATGGAGAATTAAAAATTTTGAAAAGTCTTTCAAAATAAACCGTTTTCGTTTTCGATGATCGAAAACGTTTAGCATTTTTAATTTACTTTTGCCCATTGTTTTAAACGTATTATTGGTTACGGTCCTCGAAATATATACAGCTCAATACAGACGGTCGAGGTGTTTAACTGACCCATTTCATGACATGTACATGTGATGATAAAATTTTGTTGTTGTTGTTGTTGTTGTTGTTGTCGTAGCTGTATAAAAACTATGTAATTCTACAGTCTATTTAATTTTCAATGTTGTATAATACTAAGTTATTCTATGTGGTTTCGGCTCTGAGGATTTCATCTTGTGGTCGATTTCTAAACGTACAAAATTACGTAAAGGGACGGCAAATACTGATCTAGAATGTTACAAGACGAGGTGGAGGAAAATACAAACGCTCTTGGGGCTGCGTGAACGTGTCTCCCCTAGTTTAAAGACAGAAACGATTAACCCTATTCAGACCGGGCTGTCTTTTTGTTCTTCTGCCTTCTGGGACCGGGAGGGGAGGGAGGGGCTGATTCGGCCCCCACCTCTTAACTCCAAAAATATTGAGGCTATGACAACGAAACGTGGAAGAGAGATAGTACGTCCAAAAATGTTTCCTACAGGGCTAGCAAAACGAGCTGATGACGTCATGTGACTACTGACTACGACAGGTTTTAAAACGCCGGCGATCTTGGTTTCGCCATCTTGATTATTTTGATTTTTCCAATTTTTGAAAGTTGCCAAAATTCGCCAAAACATAACCGAAACCAATTAAAGAACATGAAAATGAAATAAAAAATGTGAAATTTGCTTCAGAAAAGTTATAATTTTTTAATGATAAAGTGAGAGTTTTAAATTCTGAAAAAACAGCCTGTCATAAAGTGGTTGCCGTTATAACGTCAAACTTGATGGACAAGTACTTGTTATGCCAAATTGTTGCCAGATAAATGTTAGGTAAAGTCACCATGTTTGGTGGATCTAGCTTGCTTATGTGCAGGATCTGTTTCAAAAGAATAACAGTAGGTATAATTTGAGAAACAGTGATTTTGTGATACCTAGGTATAACACCGTTTCTTATGGTAAACATAGCATAAAGTACCTTGGTCCGATGCTCTGGTCCAAATTGGATAAAGAAATTAGAAATTCTAATTCGTTAAATAGTTTTAAGAACACTATTAGAAAAAAGAATCTCGAAGCGTTACTGGAGGAAGGATGTCACAACTGTCCTCTATGTAGTAATTAGTGACTTTTGATTTTCTGAACATTTGGGGGTTTTATCACTATAGGTTGATGTGATATTATATTTTATATTTTATATTGTATATATTGTAATATTTTATATATTTTTACTACCTTAGATAGGTATAGATAGGTGTCCCCAATTAGCTTACTTTAGTGTAAGCTAGATATTTTAAGACACGTTAATAAAGTTTATTATTATTATTATTATTATTATTATTATGGAAAAAGTTAGAAACATCCAAAGTCGGTGCAGGCACAATCGCAGCCCCCCCGGTCTGAATAGGTTTAAATAGCACATTTCCTTCATTTAATTTTCTGTATCTTCAATTTCCGTAGTCGACAATGCCCCATGACTGGTATTTCTTTTAATGGCAGTTAAAAGCTCTTTTTTAATTGTATTTTCTCGTACAAGCCTCTATGTTCTATCGTTCTCTTTATTTCCACACATGACGCTTTCAAGCAGTGCATGGAAAGTGTGTCGTGTGTCAGATATGAGCCTAGTAAATATGGCATACAATATCTCGGCGGCGCATGAACCATGTTGTGACTTAGCGCAGTATGAGTTCGACTCCAATCGCGAGATCAGAATTCAACACCAGAAACACAGCACCAGCGACAGAGTCAAGATATTCTTTCGTATTCGTTTCCATTACTTCCAACCTCCGCTGCAAAAAATGCGACACGAGTGTGACCCATAGGATCTTATGAATATAAGCGGTCTGGGGTTACAATTTTGGCTGACGTTGTAAGACGTTTGAAGATCAAAGTGGCACAGTTCAAAGTGGCGCAGTTTTCTGTCGTTTTTTCAGTCATGGGAACGATATTACCGAAACAACTGAGCTCTAAAAGCTAAAACCATGAAACAGATCAAAAATACCACCAAACGTTTTACGAAGAGTTTATATTCTAAGCGGCTGGCATTGCAACAAATACACTTTTTTTATCACAGGGCGCAGAGGAGTCATATTTGACCGTTATGCCGGCTAAATTCATCGCGCAAATCGATCTTGTTTTGAACGTGACTGAACAAAACATCATGCTATCTAGTTACGTGTCCGGTGAAATTCTATCCGCAACGTGCCGAGAAGAAAAAACGTCTCTTTCTTTACTGCTAGTCGCCTGTTAGTTTCTGGTGATACGCCCACAGTAACTGCTGTATGCGGTTTTTGTCTTGCGGATAGAATTTCACCAGACGCGTACTAGATAGCATGACGCTTTGTTCAGTCACGCTTATTGTTTTGAATCAACAAGATCGATTTGCGCGATGAATTTAGGCAGCCCTACAGTCAAATATGACTCCTCTGCGCCCTGTGTTTTTATCAGGGGCCATGTGAATAGTGTGTTTAATTCACTAACTGCTGGCCGTAGTTATTCTACAATGAATAGGACACGTATGGGGAATAGACTCTCTCTGAAATCTTCATCCTCTCTTAGGTGTATGCGGCTATTGTACCGTTTGGCCGATCTCCGTGCAGTTAAACCACGGTCGCGGCTACAATTAACTGTAAGTGGTTCGCAGAGACCACAAAAACTTCAGCTGGAACTATTAACGACCCATTCACGCATTTATTAAGCGAGAAAAAAAAAGCATTACAGGGAAGGCATATTCATAAATTGCGCACACAAGCAAGTTGATACTTTGTTACGCAACACTATCGTTAGCAAAGATCCTCTAGGCTTCGCTCTTTGTCCGCCAACACATGCTAACTTTACAATTACGCACTTAAACTACACCACATCGTCAGCAATCAAATTAGAAAGTTTTTACGAAAACTCGTTTTTCGAAAGTGCTCCAGGGATTAAAAAGGAAAGTCAATGAAACAAAGCATATTTAAAAATTTCTATCTAAATGCTAATGAATTAGAGATTGCTTTTATTATTTTAGTTGATCGTTACATTTACACAGGAGAGTAGTTAAATAAACACAGTATATAGGCTAGACCGATCCAATACTACACTGCATACAAAAAATAATAAGGCGAAAGTAAAACACCAAACAGCTTAAAATTTTAATCTAAATGCTAATTAATGAAAATACATCTCTTTTGAAAACATGTATCGAAGTACTAATAATAGTAATAATAATAATAATAAAAATAATGATGATGATGATGTTGATAATAATAATAATAATAATAATAATAATAATAATAATGATAATGATAATGATAATGATAATAATTTAAAAACGATGTCATAATTATAAGAACTTCTAATGATAGTAGTAGTGGTAGTAAAAGTAGTAGTAGTAGTAGTAGTAGTAGTAGTAGTAGTAGTAGTAGTAGTAGTAGTAGTAGCAGTAGCAGTAGCAGCAGCAGTAGTCAGTAGAAGTTGTAGTAGTAGTAGTAGTAGCAGTAGCGGTAGCGGTAGTGGTGGTAGTAGTAGTAGTAGTAGTAGCAGTAGTAGTAGCAGTAGTAGTAGCAGTAGTAGCAGCAGTAGTAGCAGCAGTAGTAGTAGTAGTAGTAGTAGTAGTAGTAGTAGTAGAAGTAGAAGTAATATAGGAAAAGACTGGGGGTATGCTAACTAATTGATAGGTACTTTACAACTAATTTGAAACTGATCCTGTAATAAATAGAAGTTACATCGTATACTAAGCGGTCTAAGATTGTTCTAAGAAAGTGACAAAACGTAGATTGAAAAATTTATGCATGAACATATGTCACAATTCTCACACTCGTCTTTAAGAAGTGTGAAGTCATTCTTGTTGATACTTTGTTTGAAACTATTTAGGCTCCATTTCTTACGGTCGCAAGGGCTAAACTTTCCCTATAGAAGGGGTCCAAAAAAAAAAAAAACCAAGTGACGAAAACGAGGGATGTTGAAGTCAGCATTTCTGAGGTTGTATCCTTTAGTAATTTTGTGGAAATAGCTCTGATATGTAGTGAGGTACTAGGCCGTTTTTAATTTTAAACATCAAAGTAGCTATCTTTTGTAACCTTCTTTGGTACAGAGTAGGGAGACAGGCCCTTTTTAAGAGATCATTATAGGACGCAGTCTAATCGACTCAGTCTAGTCTGATTTCAAAACTGCTCTTAATGCACGTTCTTGAAATCGTTCAAGTTTGCGATTGTCGGAAGATTTGCAAAAGTGCCATATAGTCACATTGTACATGAAATCACATTATCCTCGACATAGGTAACATCATTTTCAACTCTGGTGAATTAAACCAACCGTGTTATATGTATACTCAAATTATGTCACAAATCATTGATGGGTGTTGTACAGACAACCAATATTATAATATAGCCTAAGTATGCTTTCACTGAAACTGAGAGTGCCTTGTGAGAGTATAAAGAAAGGTAAAATGTCTCCGCCTGCGGCTCATGTTCACCTTACACTTCCTTTCATGCTCTCATCACTTCCTTGCGTGCTTTACAACAGACCAAAGCACGGTTTAGGCCTTTTTATTTGTTAAATAATACGGTTCTGTTAACTTTACGAATGCAGTCAAAATTAATTAACTTAGTCTCCTGTAAAGTAACGAATACTGTTCTTGCTTCTATCAATCAAAACTGCAGGTGCTAAAACAATCCTTAAGCTACGTCTACAAACGACTCTTAAAATATGATGCATATTGTTAAAAGCTTTTAACTGAGCTACAGTACCGACACGATGATTCGGGCAAGTGTTATTGTTACTATGTTCTTAATTCCATTTGTTGCTGCAGCCACTGTTGGTAAGGAAAGCATAAGTTAAGTAATCTATAACTGTATTGCACGGCAAGTACGAAAACTAAGGACATCTCTTGCCAGTCTAATGCAACTCCGTAAGGTCGCGAAGATTACGCTGTGTTTTTTGGGGGGGAGCTGAAATCAGATTTTTGATCTTTGTTGATTTAGATTTTTCACAAAAAAGAAAGAAAATCGGAAAACGATCATTTTCTATGGTAACGCACAGTGGAGGCCAACAGAAACATCTATAGAACTGTCTACAAAACGAAGCTTTTTCCATAATTGTACTTGTACTGAAATGATTTTTGAAAATATCAACAAGTACATTATCCTAATCATTTCAGCTATCATAAATAAGCTCTTTTCCCCAAGGATTGAAATTGTGCAGAAATGAAATTATCGTCACTAATGATTAAACCTTTGTGCAAATAAACTTTCCTTAAATATCAAGAAAACACATTTTATAATTTTCAAATCCAAAAAAAGGAAATTAAATCAGACCGTTTCAATCAAGATAAATGAACAACCAATTGAGCTAGTAAAATACACAAAATTTCTCGGTGTATACATAGATGAGGAGCTTTCGTGGAAACATCACATTGACCAAGTTGTGAGTAAAATATCAAAAATGACAGGAATTATGGCTAAGGTGAGACATTATCTGTCTCTCAAAACTTTACAGACAATTTATTACACTATGATATATCCGTACTTGACATACTGCAATATCATTTGGACAAGTACTTATCCAACCAGGCTGAAACCATTATTCAGGCTTCAGAAAAAAATTGTTAGAATCATGACCTTTGCAAAATATAATAAGGAATCTAGACCACTATTCCTACAACTTAAATTGCTTAACATATATCAACTAAATACGTTCTTTACTGCACTATTTATGTACTCATATTTTAACAACAACCTGCCGAATTATTTCACTAATTACTTTACATTAAACAAAGAAATGCATGGTCATAATACTCGATCTGCATCAAACATATATATTAATTATAGGAGGACAAATTATGGGAAATTTTCTTTAAAGATTAGAGGAGCACAAATCTGGAACGAGTTACCTAAGGAATTAAGAATGTCACAATCATATAATTCTTTTAAGAAATTAACTAGAGATTATATACAAAATCAAGTGTAATACGTAGAGTATATACTCTAGTTATAGTTAACCCGTGTTAATGATAGATTTAGTTTTAAAACCCATCTGCTATTTCAAATCAGATTATTGAACTGAGGGGATCTTCTCAGAAAAGCTCAACAGAGCTTGCTAAGATCTCCTGCCATTATGATATTTAGCAGATATCCATGTATTTACGTACGTGATGGAAAAATAAATAAAAAAAAGAAAGAACCTGTGCTTTAAAAGAAATTCTATATACAAGCATAATGAAATTACGGTAATGAAAGTACGGTATGTAAGTAAATGTCTTTGATTGCGGATGAAAATTTCATCTGCTGAATTCATTCGAGCTGTAGATTGCATGTATTTTTTTTTCGAATAGATTGCATGTTTTCTTGTTTGTTCGAATTCAGTTGAAAAGAATTCTTTATTTAGATTCAAAATTCCGGATTTGGATTTTCCCGAAAAATGCGCCCCAGAGAAGAACTTACATAAACAGTTTATCTACCGAATTGCCAGAGCTGAAGCCCGCCAAACACAGCGGGACTCATAGAAAAGGCGTACTTTCCGATACCTGTATTTCATGGCAAGTGTGAAAGCAAGGGCTATTTTTTTTACCAGCCTAAGTATGTGTTGACGAGTTGTAAGGCTTAAACAAAAAAGGAATGAAAGTATATAAGTAATTATGTCTACAGTTGCTTGAGCGGAACCGAGCCAATCACAGGAATATGATACAAAACGCATAGTATACAATTTTGAAATTCCACAGTATTGCTGCTTGCTCCATAATACGAGTCTGAAAATAGCTGCCTTACGCTTGAACAAAAAGAAACATTACAACAAAACATGAGCGAGACAAGAAGCTACAAAGAACGAACAAGGATAACTCCCTAGCTCCCTAAAATAGTAATATCAGATAAATAAATTTAACAAAAAAACGCATCAGCTTAAGAGGAAAAGTGTTGATCACTGACACCAAAATTAAACAAGCTGCACTCGGCGAGTTGCTTTTGGATTCAACAACGTAGCGGGCCTTCACTCAAAAATAATAATAGGAGACAATGAATAGACCAGCGGAGTAGAAAATTAAGATGTATTGTTTCCAGAATCTCGGACAAGAATCCCTCCTGCTTCAGGGTGTTACTCAAAATGTTGTCTGAACGTTTCAAAGCTTACGATGTTAATATTGTGGCTTAAATCACTAACGACTATTAACGAAAGTGTTTTACGTAAATCATGAGGTCGTTACGACCACGCACTCGTAGACCGTTTCAAGCTGACTTGCAAGACTGACTTGTACAAATGGGAGAGTACCTGCGCACGCGAAAAGGATCTTCGGGGCGAAAAATAATGACCGATGTAATAATGAAATGAAAAGTGTGACACAGGATACCTATTTTTAGATAATTCCAAAATAGGACATAACAGCAATTTACAGCTTATCCTTTGCTAGATCGTACTCTAGTTCATTTTGCTCAATTCAGCCGAAAATAAATCAAATTGCTTATCAATCGTGTGGTCCTCTGGTGAACTATTAAGAGGCTCTGACTGTAAATATCGAGAATCGGTGGACAGGCTTAAAAAATCGAAAATCCTGATAACTTGCTAGAAGAACACTTTTGGGGAGTTAAACTTTCTGGAACTCAATTTTTTTTTAATGCACACACTTACATATACAATTTACATTGGCTAATACAAAAAACGTGATACACCTAAGAAGAAAAAACAATACTGAATAAAGGAATAAAAGAAAAGAAAAGAACAAGTAAAAAAAAAAATAATAATAAAAATAAATAAATAAAGAACAGAAAAAAAAATTACAAGATATCAATCGAAAGGCACCTACGAGTTACTTACAATCTACATTCATTACAGTAGTGCTTACGTATAGCTATAAATATATCGCTTCGAGTCTTCCCTCCTTTTTAAAGTATTAATTTTTCGAAGGGGAGAAACAGAATTAGTGAAGAGCACATTTCTCTATTTGCCATTGCATCAACATTTTATTTTGGAATTCTTTCTGGATCGGTTTTTTCTCAAGGCACTTACAACTGTAGACATATTGTTTCAAAAGAATAACAAATAAGTGTAGTCTGCGTCTTGGGTATTCTGATAATTGATGAAAATCGGGTATTTCATTAAAGGCAATTTGCTCGTTAGAAAGTTCAATTTCGGTCTCGTTTACGCGGTTAAACCACATTAACGCTTCATAATAAAAAGACTTTGTCTCGGAGCAATCCAGAAAAGTATGCTCTATTGAATCTGAGTTAGGGCAAAAGGTACAGGTTGCATCATCGGTTAATCGAAATTTATGCAGTTCTTTTTTGGTTACTATAATTCTATGCAATAATCTAAAGGAGAACTGTCTGGAACTCTATTGTTTTCGATAAATTCGGAAAAAACAGTTTTGCTTAATTAATTATGCAAAAATCAGGCTCAAAATTAAACAAATTGTGTGCGTTTGCTTTCTACTTTCTAACAATGAGAGTTACCTGGAGTTTCGCTTTAGTTATGTGGTTTGGTGGCTCTTTGAAACAAAGCCATATTTACGGACTTCGGGTAAAGGCAAAAATTGGGTAACTTCAGAGGCTGAAAATGGGTCTTGGTATGTGTAATACCAAATTGAAATATGTACTGTGATAAAGTTCGGTCCTGATACTATTACAATATGAAATAAAAAATCTGGGCAATTCAGGCTCGCGCTGACGAAAACAAAAATTTCCGGACCAGCCTTGTTGGGGGGTCTGGGGGTATCCTGCCCCAGAAAATTTGGAGGCTCCGAAATGCTATTTTCAGCACTTGTCATGAGATATGTCTCTGAAAAATCGACCTCAAATAAGTGTGAAAAGGCAGTTGTTTTCAGTGCTTACGACATTATTTTCATTATTTTCGTATATCCCAGCACTAGTACACTAAAAAAACCTATAAAAGATGTCTCCAGTTTGATTTTCGTTCATAAATATCCATTGGCGTTGGCATGTAGTTGATTCCACGATGAATAAGCATCTTTGCGAGGCCCCTAAGGCGCTCTTCTGTCATTGAAGAACGTGTCCATAGCTTCAGACGACGCAGAGCAGAGAAGGATCTTTCACAAGAAACACTACCAAGATTGAACTGTGCAAATGGTACACACCAATCTCAATAGGGGGTTTTGCTTCGTTAGGCTTACCATTTGCACACATCGTGGACCAACCGATTTCCCGGCCATGAAAATGGCAAACAACTGCAAGTTACTACAATCAAAATAACTGAGTCTAAAAGAAAACAAATCATTTGAATAATGAAAATCCGCAATCCACAGATTTGATTTGTCTGGCTCAACTGGTCCAGGGGGAGCAGCTGCCCCCCCGCCCCCCGCAAGCTACGGCCCTGATATTAAGCACCAAATAATGCCAATTTGAATACGAATCATGTTAATAAAAGCTTTTCAACTGAGCTAAAGCACTGACGCCATGATTCGGGCAAGCTTTGTTGCTGTTACAGCCGTTGTTGGTAAGAAACTGATAACTTGAGTAACCGATACTTGTATTGCATTGCAAGTAAAAGAAACCAAGGGTGTTTGGCCAGTGAAGTTTGGAAAAAATGAACTAAAATAAATGATTATATTTACCAATTGATGGAGCTTAATCCTATTTTTCCTGGGCTTTTTAAGTTTCTGCGCCTGTTCCCCCCCCCCCCCCCCCACCATCATAGATCTCGAAAAGTATTCACACTCTTGTGATGATACTTGCCATGTTTTTAGCACGTCAATAGCTTAAAAAATTGGGTTTATGACGTGTCGATTATGACGTTCATGACGTCACCATAACGTCACAAAGCAGCCATTTTGAATTTTTAGCCGCCATCTTGGTTCGCGAGCATGCAGTCATACAGTTGACAATGACAACATCGAAAGATATATGAATTTGTTCTAGGAAACATACTTAATCAAAACAAGCACAAAAAATTAAAGTATTGTCTTCTTCTTGCAATCGAAGGGGAAAAGACGAAAAACAAAACGGAAGAAAGAAAGAAAATAGTCAAAACACCTGCTGAGTAGACGGTTGCTATGGAAACGTGAATCATCAAAGACATGTCATTAACACAGGAAAATTTTCTCTGACAAATTTCAGGAAAAGTCACGAAATTTGGTGATTATTTGTCTAGCCTTTTAAAAGTCATGATTCGTTAAAGTCAGCGCGGGGGCAATGTGCCCCCCTCCCCCAACTCAGGCTAAATAGGGTTAAGCAAGATGATTGGAGGACTGATATGAAAAACACAGTTAATTTTTAACACGCTTAGTCATGAATGAAAGTAATAACAGTTTATTTACAGGGTGAAATAACGCGTTTCCGTAATTAGGAAAAGTGACGAAAACCTGACAGTTGACATTTCCGTTACGTTTCCGCAGATCGGTTACGACGGGAAACGTGTAAGAGAAGAATGGTGACAATGTTAAGCGTTTCCGCAGCGTTTCCGCTGGCTGAAACGTTTAAAGTGCTTCCATCGCGTTTCCGCAGCGTTTCCGTTGTCTGAAACGAGCAAGGTGTTTCCTTCGAGTTTCCGTAAACGGATTCGAACGGAGCTTGGCGGTTCTCCATTCCTCGTACACCGAGATACGCGCAGTTTAACTGATATACTCTCCAATTCGGATTCATCTTCATGATCAAGAGCGATATTTTAGAACGCTTTTAATGATGCTCTTATTGTTGCTTGGAAATGTTTAGAAATTTTAATCCATGGCCATAAAATAGTTTTCAAAACAAAGCTGGAGAACCTCATGAAGTTTCTTCGCAAGTACACAGCAAAAAAAGCATTTTTGAAAAACTGACTCTTTGAGTAAAATGCGTATTTTACTCAATATGTTGAGTAAAGAATAAATCTAGATCTAGTACTGGACGAAAAAATGAATTTACCGCAAGTTTGCCAATTGAGCAAATTTGTTGTACATTTAGAGTACTGAAATTGCTATTTTTGTGATGTACCACCGATTATATTATTCGAAAAGCGGTTTGCATTTTCATTTTTTAGCGGGTTCTCCTTGGTTCCCCGTTTGGCCGAGTGACCTTGGGTACGAATTGATCATGCGCAAAGTAGTTCCCTTTCCGACGTGCTTTTCGCATTTTTGGCGCCTGTTTCAACGACCCTCGGTAGCACTCAGGTTTTGAGGTATGAATTTCTGTCGCTTTGGAGAGATGGCTTGTGAACTATTCCTTCTTCTTGTTTCACGGTCTCTGCATAAATGCATACAATCTTCTTACAGCGGATTAACGATCGGTGGGAATGTTTTTCTGCCATTAATCAAGCTTTATCGAGTCAAGTTTGGCCGCCATATTTGATGGCTCATGGTTGCTGTTGTGATTGCCAAGGTAAGCTTAAGTATATAGACTGTAAAACGTAAGCTTCTTGGCTTGTTTGATATTTACTACGTTTGAGCGAAGTCCCCCGCACTTGAAGCGTTCTTAATAACATTTTCTTGGGGACTTCAAAAGTAATATTTATGATGATGCTGAAGGGGTAAAATGGGAGCTGGGATTTGCCTATTTTAGCACTGGGAAAATGGGATTTGAGGCACTTGGGACTGGGATTTGGCGATTGGGACTGGGAAAAAAGTAGTGTATAATGGGAATAAGAAAGATGTCCTACAAAGATGTCCTATTGAATCTGCAAACCATTTGAAACCCTTGTTAAGTCCCTTAAATGCATAAAAATGCAACAAAATAGTCCTAAGAATACCTAAAAATGTTTGCACTTACACTGTAAGTGTATATTGGTTATGCTCATTCACTCTTCACAAATGTGTAACAGTAAGTACATGAACTTGAAGGTCAACTATTAGCATAGCAGTCAAATTCAGACACGGGGTAGCATCGCCACAGCAATTCAGTTCTCGTTTGGGAACCGGGCAAATTTTCAGTCACGATTTCTTTGTTACCAATGCGTCTTCGATCCTGTTCCACTTACCACTTTGTCGCTTTTTTCGTCTGCTTTCGCCTTCTCGTCCAATTGAATTTGCTGGAGACCAAATGAAATATACCGTCGCGCTGAAAACCAGTGTCACTGTTGCGGCATTTATCATTTTCAAAGGCCTGATCTCATTTCGTTAAAAACGCCAGCAAGCAACCCTGCCAGTCCGCTGTCGACGAGATTTCCATGCTCAAGAGAAAAATTGAGCAGTCAGAAACGTCGATAGTTAAACTTCAGGCCCACACAGAAAAATTCACATACCCAAGAAACTTTCGCTATGTTGCAAAAGCAAACATCACTCCTGACGAGGAGTTTAAGACAGAAATACACTCCATAAAGAGAGAGGCCGAGCGAAAATTCATAGGCGCACTGAGCAAGTTTTCATTCTCGCCGCGTTGAACGCAACAATGATAAGTTCCCAAGAGCGAAATCTGATAAATGTAGGTCAAAGAGAGACACTGATCGGGCTTAGCATAACGCCACGTGCCCAGTCAAACGTTAGTACAAATGTTCTACACTCTTCTACCACTTCAGTGGGAAAGATACATCGATGACTTATTCTCGCTGTGGAATGTTGACAAAACGGAGATAGAAGAGTTTATTGTCCTAGCAAACAGTCACCACCCGACCCAATTAAATTTGCGGCTGAATCTCAGACAAAGAAATAAACTTCCTGGATACCACCCTTTTCAAAGGTGAAAGATTTAACAAGCAAGCAATCCTCGATATCCGCACACATTTTAAGCCCACAGAATTTTTCCAGTACACTCACTTCTCTTCCTGCCACCCACCAGGGGTTAGAAAAGGGTTAATCAAAGGCGAAGCCTTACGTCTTCTTAGCACATACTCTTCAGCGAAATCTTTCGTTGAGAATTTCACCTAATTCAAAACACGCCTCCGTGCGAGAGACTACCCCAGCAGTCTAGAAGAAAGAATAAAGAATAACGTCCGAAGTCAAATGAAAGAAAGGCACTTCGACAAAGGGAGACAGTGCGGAAAAAATTCTGCCTTTTGTAACAACCTACCACCCAGCTCTGCCTAATTTTAAGAACATCCTCATGAGCAAATGGCACTTAATTAAAAATCAACCATTGCTAAGAGAAATAAACAAACACATTAGCACGAGCATATGAGCTGCGTTTGGCCTGTTGACATTTCATTCAGTACTTGGGATAGGTGCTTGTTCTTTCTTGTTGACAGCCGGTTAAAAATCAGCCTTGAGAAAAAAAGCCGCCAAATTCAGGCTGAAAGCTCTGATTTTAATTATAACCCCGCAGTTCTTACTATCTTTTTATAGTAGTAATTTAATGAAGATTTTTCCTTATAAATATTTGCTCAGAGTTTCAGCTGAATACAATGCAGACTGCAGAAATGAGGATGCAAACAGTCCAACCGAATGCACAGTTTCATGCAGCTTCTATTCTAGTCTCCAGAGGTACTTGTTTTTTTGTTGTTGTTCTTGTCGTTGTTTTTAATGTCATGCCGAGTTCTTGATGTTTTTTTTCCACCAAACTCTTGTAGTGAAGATGCTACATCAACATCAACATGAAAAACATGAAATGTTTCGTCTCCCTGAAAGTATCCGCCATCACAAGTGTCCATTTTTACATAAGCATCCAAGGTCACAAGATCTTATTTAAATTAAAATTTGTTAATTGTTTTACTTTATTTTTATTATTGTTTTTGTTCTTACATTTCTGATTGTTTCTTCAACAGGAAGAAACCAGTCTCAAATAAGTGGAAGATAGGAAAACAACACCATATCCATTCATAATCTTCCAGGGTGACCTGGATTCTCCAGCCAATAAGGTGCACTTAGCCGCTGGGAAGAAGAAATTTGTGTATCTCAGAGACATCCATTGTTGAGGGAACTCTAGATTTGTTGGCCACGTTTTATGTTTTTATGTGTGAATATCCACCAACCTTTGTAAATTGTTTTTTGTATCTACAAAAAATGCATTTTGCAGATAGAAGATGGAAGAAAGCTGCCATCATCCATCATCCACTCACGAGGGGACTGGTCCCTGAAACAAGTTCATGAGACTAATCCCTTCATGTGTGCTGGCCTTAAATGTCTTACCAACTGAACAGTGTTAATTGCCACATGTACATGTAGAGTTCTCAACCTTAACGGTTCATTCACGTGGTCCATGGGCTACTGATAATTGAAATTTGGTAGACAACATAGACGTGACCTGATAAACAAGCCCTAAATTATTTATTATCTTTTGAACACCTATCCTTGTCAAACACTACTCTGGTTCTCGATTATTTCTGCAATGTAGAGAAAACCTAATTTTGACTTGTAAGTCTTTAGCTAGTGGACTGACGCTAAGGTCGAGCACATGCATGAGTGGATATAATGGCGCTTTTGTCAATGAACTCAGGTTGGATATTTGTAAGAATGATTTTAAATTCATTTAGTAGTAGTCTCCGTCGCACTTTTGTTTCAAAGTTCATCACTATATTAAAGTTTTTTATGCATATATGAACTACTTCTTTGAGTATAAGATCTACTCTTCCATTGACACAAGGCGGTAGGGCCGCCCATCTTTGAGTGGGCTGTGCCAAGACTGTCCATCTTTAAGTGGAAATAATGGCACTTTTGTCAATGAGCTCAGATTGGACATTTGTAAGAATCAATTTAAATGCATATAGTAATAGTCTCCGTTGCTCTTTTGTTTCAAAGCTCAGCACTATATATATATTTTTCGAGTACGTGAACTACTTTTTCATTGACAAAAATAGGGCCGCACATCTTTGAATGAGCTGTGCCAAGACTGTTTGTCCTTCTTTGAGTGGAAATAATGGCGCTTTTGTCAATGACCTCAGATTAGATATTTGTACGATTGAAATCAAATGCATATAGCAATAGTCTCCTTCGTCTTCTGTTTCAAAACTCACGGCTATATTATTAATATTTTTTATAGTGTGTGAACTACTTTTTCATTGACAAAAGTAGAGCCGCCCATCTTTGAGTGGGCTGTGCAAAGACTGTTTGTCCATCTTTGAGTGGAAATAATGGCACTTTTGTAAGAACAATTTAAATGCATATAGTAATAGTCTCCGTTGCACTTTTGTTTCCAAGTTCAGCATTATATTATTTTGTTTTTCGAGTATGTGAACTACTTTTTCGTTGACAAAAGTAGGACCGCCCATCTTTGAGTGGGCTGTGCCAAGACTGTCGGTCCACCTTTGAGTGGAAATAACGGCGCTTTTGTTAATAAGCTCAGATTGGATATTTGTAAAAATCAATTTAAATGCATATGGTAATAGTCTCCGTCGCACTTTGGTTCAAAGTTCAGCATTATAATATTTTTTTTTCGAGTATGTGAACTACTTTTTTATTGACAAAATTAGGGCCGCCCATCTTTGTGTGGGCTGTGCCAAGACTGTTACCATAATAGAACGTTCACTGTACAGATAGTGAAAATAAAACGTAATCCACGTTTTGTTAATTCCGATGGGTATACCGTAAGTTGAGGAATGCATCCACATTAGCAGGGTATTCCCGACTATGTCTTTTTTTATTAGGCGTATCTGTGATTTACAAGAGCAATCAAATCAGGAAGGGCGATTTGGTTGCGCGTTTCAGGACTTTTTTCGTTTAGCTGCTAACTAGATTCTGTTTAATGTTTCTCTTTTTGGCAATGATCTTAAATTATGGCATCTTCCAAATCAGTCTTGGATACGCCTTTATTTAACTAGATAGAAGCACTTTTCTACACCTCTTTTTATTTGTAAGCGAAGTATTACTTGGCATTTATTCAAATAATAAGTCCTGAGCGTCCTTTTAACCGATTTTATCCTTTGTTTCAGTTTGAACTTGGGCGCACGCTTACGCCGTTGCTACTAAGAATGTCTATACTTACTTTAACAGTGTAATAGTCTCCGTTGCACTTTTGTTTCAAAGTTCAGCATTATATTATTTTGTTTTTCGAGTATGTGAACTACTTTTTGGTTGACAAAAGTAGGACCGCCCATCTTTGAGTGGAAATAACGGCGCTTTTGTTAATGAACTCAGATTGGATATTTGTAAGAGTCAATTTAAATGCATATAGTAATAGTCTCCGTCGCACTTTGGTTCAAAGTTCAGCATTATAATAATTTTTTTCGAGTATGTGAACTACTTTTTTATTGACAAAAGTAGGGCCAAGACTGTTACCATAATAGAACGTTCACTGTACAGATAGTGAAAATAAAACGTAATCCACTGAAGTGTTGTAGATCTAAAGACGTTTGTTAATGCAGCTTCCACTTCTAAAAGTTGCGTATCAGAAACTTTGTTGGTTAATTCCGATGGGTATGCCGTAAGTTGAGGAATGCATCCACATTAGCAGGGTATTCCCAACTATGTCTTTTTTTGTTAGGCGTATCTGTGATTTACAAGAGAAATCAAATCCCTTCCTATCCCAGCTTGAACTTCCCAGTAAATGATGTACCCTTCAGAAATCCAGCGTGTTTAGCTTGTAGTTGCTGCAAGGTACCCATTGAACAAAGAACGAATATCTATTTTCTTTATCTGGTGGGCACAAAAATTGTAAGAATTTTTATGTTACGTCGGATGAAAAAAATATATAGTTGTTTATCCTTCAGCTTTACTATATTGTTGTGAATTCTCATTTCAGACAGTGAGCCTCCAGTGTTTACCTTTTGCCCTGGTGACATCCTTATTGATAACGCCACAGAAGTAGAGATGCGTATCTACTGGCAGCAGGCGTATGCCTCAGACAATTCTGGAGTGCCTCCAGCTATTTTTTCCAGCCGACACGCTGGAGATCTTTTCTCTGTTCCTGGCTCTTACGAAATTGTGTATAAGGCAGTAGATGGGTCTGGAAATGAAGCAACCTGCAGCTTTCGGATAATTCTACAAAGTAAGTTAAGCGCTCAGTGTAACCCAATGTGGAACTTGGTTTTGAGGGGCTTTTAAAGGGCTACGTCACCATTTTCAACATAGTGGAATGGATGTTGGTCATGCATATTGGAATTAAAAAAAACAACGATTTTTTTTTTTTACAAATCAATTGCTTACATGACAACTACTCACGGTACAGTTACTTACATTACTTACAGAAGGAAAAAAAAAAGAAACTACTTACAAATCAATTACTTGCACTTCTTACGGGACAATTACTTACATAACTTACAGAAACAAAGACTAATTACAAATCAATGCTTACACTACTAACGGTACAGTTATTTATATTACTAAATGAAATTATAATTTGTTTAAGAGAAGGAGAAGAAACTAACACTACTTACATTAAGTCTATAGGATCGAAAAACAAAAAAGAGAAATTGAAAACGATGCTATTTTACAAAATAAAAGAGGAGCTTAATAGTTTAAGTTTAGATGTCATTGTTTCAGATTTTCCACTTTGTATTTAAGATTGAGTTTGTTGCTAAAATCAGTCAGACAAAGTAAATTGTTATTTAGTTTACTTGCATATATATAGTATTTCATGAAGAGGAGGGTGTAATTGACTTTTCTCTCTAGCACCGGGTTGTTTGGGTATTTACAGGAAGAAAAAAGCATTTCCTTCGTATCCGGTTGGAAACTAGAGCCATTTTGAACATTAAACCAATCAATGACATTACGAGCGAAGGTTCGAGTAAATGTGCAATTAATGAAAGTATGATCTATAGAATCTGGTTCACTGCAATATGTACAATCACTGTCTGCGTGGATCCCATATTTGAAGAGTTCTTTCTTCGTGACGACAATCCTATGGATGAATTTGAACTGAAATTCTTTCAACTTATTTTCCTTGCATAGTTTTGGATTTGCGCTGAAGATTTCTTTCCAGTCTTCTGTATCCATTGATAAATCGGTGCCCCATCTTTTAGGGCCAGTAGGGAGTGATTGATGTTTCTTGGCAAGAAGTAGATGATAATAGTCTCTTGCTTTAAACTTCTCCAAATTTATTTCGGTGTTTTGGTTTAGTAGAAACGATGTATAATTTTCGCTGTAGTTAAGCATCGGATTTTGTCCTAGCGTTCGCGCTTTTTCTTTCAAAAAGCCAGGAATTGCGCTCAAGATTTGATAAAACTGGAGAAAGTTTGTTTTGCAATGATATTTTATCTGGAAATCTTGGAAGGTTAGATATTGACCATTTTCGTTCAAGAGCTCTTGAATAATGGTTCCGTTTTGTTTCGAATTACTATAAATACTGATTTATGCATTTATTAACACGAACGTCTGGCTGCAGGTAGCTAAGATGAAAATGAACCGGGATATGAATAACTGAGCCAACTTTTTTCAAGTTCTTCCCTTAGGTCTTGAAATTGTTTTTTCTACCTATGGAAATATCACTTCTCATTATATGGCAAGCAATTCTCAAGGCTAAATGGAGCACTGTACATCCCCCGAAATGATCCCAACCGCGACATGATCCCCAAATCGACCCCGAAATGATCCCCGTTTTTTGCCACGTTGACTTCGAAATGATCCCCAAGTAATTTTTGAAATGGTGTTCAAACCAAGGAATTGTGAAATGATCAAAATAAACGACATTGAAAAAATTTTCACGTATTTATTCACTTATTTGCAATCTTCAGTAGCATTTTTCATCGAATTGGGAAAAAAAATCAAATATGGTGTAGTATACGTCTTGAATTGTAACTGATAACAATATTATAATAAAAGAAAAGAAGTACAAAAGCCATTTCTGTTTTAGTTATAACAAGAAATGAATACCATTTTGTTGTTATGGACAAAAAAAAAAAGAAAACAAAACAAAATGAAACTAGAATACCACTAAGTAGACGTTGTTAGATACTGAACTAAAGGTGAAATGAATTACGAGCAATAGGTCACAACTGCTGTTTCATCGATCCTTTTTCTCAAGAAACTATCCAAAAGGTTTAAATAATTATACGTAGCTAAAAACTATTTTGAACGGAACAGGCATGTAAAAGTATTTCTTCCTAATTTTAAGGTCGAAATTAACATTTACTTTGCAGTGCTAAATTTATGGAAAAATTTTAGGAAGTAAACCAGTTTTCATTTTTTGTACACTTATTACCATTGAAAAGGCCCTTTTGGCCATGTGTTTCCCACACTCCAGCAAAATTCAAACTACGAAAAAACAAGAAGATAGAAAAAAACGTTTTTATTTTAGCTGGTACACAACAAATTAACGAGCTGGACATGTCTCTGATGTCTGTTTAGAAAATGGCTCGTCAATTAAAATTATCTTATATAGGCCATCGCTTCAGTCAGCACTTTCCACAAGAACAAATTAAAGCTACACGTATGAAACGGAAAGTGTACCTTGATTCCTCAGCGAGTTTTTTTTCCTGTAACGGACGTCCTTGAAAATAATTTTTACCTCCTTAGAAGTCCGCTTTTGCTGTAGCTCGCGCTAAAACCAACTTTGTTAGGTGCGAAGAAAATTTGCACTCAGCATCCACAAAGATTCCTAAAAAGCCATTGAAGCAAACAACTTGCAGTGTTTGACGAAGAGATGTTTTCTTTGTCTTTTTTCAAAGTTCGCGAGTTCCTTTGCTCACGTTACAGGCTAACACGCTGCCACAATTTTTAGTTTGAGAAGCACGTTTGTGAGATCTTATCGCAGCTTTTTGATTATTCTTCTTTTCCCCGAGTTTTCCCATAAAGAAGAAGTATTTTCAAAGAAAACTGTCTTGTGTTGTAGAGGGCGACGAAAAACTGACACATATAGTAGAAGCAGAGCAGTTTTCATTCAAGAACCACGCAAGTTTTCTCCGATCGACAGCAACGATCAGTTTCACCAGAAAAGAAAAAAAAAATGTTTTCGAGAGCTAGTTTAAATCACTGGCTTTTTTCCTAGACATCGCGCCGGAAATTGACTTGAATGAAGTACATGAGGTGTTGTTTCCTACGAAAAACGATGCCATTTAATAAACTACTTACTAACTTCACTTCCTCGGGACCGTACTGGGGAAGATTGGCCCTCGGTCGTTTTTACACGAACCTATCTGCGCTAGGTCCGTACTACCACGACCTTGGGCCAATATTATCCAGTACGGCCCTCGCGCTCTGTTAGTAAGAAGTTTTAAATATTTTCATTATGATTGTCCGGGTGAGTGTAGTCCTGAGAAGGCCTGTTTGTGGTTTAACTTTCACTGACTGTCAATGATTTACAGACTTGGTTTTCAAGGAGCATTTTTTGGCCAACAAAAGGTACTGCCTGGCGTTAATTTCAGCCTAAAATTTTTAGTTTGACCCTAAAACTTTAGTAAACATCCCCATGACCTAGCACCCTTGTTTGCGTTCTTAAGATGAATATTTATGTAGGTGAAAATTTTGGAGGGCAGAATCTTATCCTCCGAATTTTACGAGCTGCTGTTGCCGTTCTGAAATGAAAAGCCATATCATGGACCTTTTTTGTTTCCAAAACGACTTGGATCCCCCACAAAAAAAAAAGCCAAGAAGGCAAGAGAACATGATTAGGGGGATGAGTGTTACAGAAGACACCGTCTATCTTCTGAAAATTTGAGATGTGGCATTAATAATTTGTTAGCAAGAAGTCTGCCTGGCTATTGAAACAAGTACAAAGAGTTTAAAATTTCCGATAGAGGGGTGGCTACACAAAGCAGAAACCATTTTTGCAACAATGTGAATCTTGTTAGAGTACAAAAGTTATGTCTGTTTACCTAATTTTCTCGTTTTTCTTGCTTTTCTTTCTTTTTAACCCTTTGAACCTGTTTCAGCAACAGGAGCACCCAATGAGACAATTTTAGCGAAATCCTCGAAACGTCATTTTCTGCTTTCTTAGATTATTTCATTGCTTTTAAAGGCATATTTATGTGGGCTAAAACAGAACGATCTGTTGGAGTTTTCAGCTGAAAATGTAGGCCGGAAAACATTTTATCCGCCGAATTTTCGAGCTGCTAATGAATGTCCGAAAATGCTAGCTGACTTTATTAGGCTACCCACCCCGCGTAGTGGGAGAGGCCGCGTTCAGTTCCGCTGTCAAAAAATTTCGAAACTGTAAGTTTGCATTCCTTGTTATATAATCAATATGGCCATTCATACCTTTTTTTCTTATCCATTCGTACCTAGCGACGTACCTAGGACGATCAAGCATTCTTTAATCTCATGCCTACGTGAATTGTTGATTCCATGCGGATCCAAGTATCCGCCGTTTCGACCAAACACGGCTGAAAAAGTGTTCCAACCTAGTGAAGTAGTCCTGTGACCAGGCCTCACCTCACCTCATCCCACCAAAGGTGTTAAACCCTGGATGAGGTTCCGAGCCTTCCTCCAGGTTTTAGCCCCTTTGGTAGGATGAGGGGAGGTGAGTCGTGGCAACAGGCTAGGACTGATACAACCAAGACTTGTTGAGGGTTAAACGGCTGGCTTGAATGTAACACTACCTAAGCTTGATATGTGAGGTTTTAAATATTTTTTAAATTCATTTTGTTTCTTCGCAGGAAAAAGTTGTACTCTGTATCCTGCCCCCCAAAACGGAGCCCTGGCCTGTCGGAAGGTTGGCTCGGACCCCATTTGTGCTGTGATGTGCAAAAACGGGTGGGACTTTGACTTTAATCCTCCAATGCTGTACTATTGTAGCGGAGGAGAATGGCAGTATTATTCTATCGTGTCTTTCTCGCCAACGCTTCCTTGGCCAAACTGCTCAGGTAAGTTAAAGACCTCACTGGTTCCAATCATGAAAATGAATTATGGATCACAACGAAATGTCTTTTTGCTGGTAAATAGCCATCTTTGCACTCAGAGATTCCCGTGAAAACTGTAAAATGAGGGGAAGGCACCCAAACGATTCGGGCTTTTTTTCTACTGACAGTGTTCTCCCTTGAGTGCAGCTAAATTTTACTCTACCCAGAAGTCCATTTGCAGCGCGTGGTCTTGTATGACCGCGTCTGTGACTGACTTCAGAGGGGCTGTCTTCTTTGTGTTAGTCCTATGGCCTGCTTTATGCCGTCGTACATGCCCTTGCTGTATCCAAAATGGGCTGCGGTCTGATCTAAGAGTACAGTCTGAGCCAGTAGCATGGTGGTGGGCAGTCTACTCTGCGTAGGATTGAGTGCCCAGAGATTCTTTTAGCTTGGTAAGCTCTTACTGGAGGCGACGAGTTCTCTCCTCTCTTCTGTGAGTGGGTGCATATACGCTGAACGAATACGCTGAGTTAGCCTCGAACCAGGTTACTGACTCCGAAGACCAGAACGCGGCATTGTAGATGGTCTCTCTGAGGTATTCCCAACACTTAGTGACGTTGGCGTAAGCTGGGGCTGGCAGAACCTCTCTCAGACACGTAACAAACTCCTTCGTGCACGTTTTCCTGGTGTTGGATATTTTAGCATTGTAGATCGTCTCTCTGAGGTATTCCTAACACTCAGCGACGCTGGCGTAGGCTGGGGCTGGCAGAACCTCTCTCAGACACGTAACAAACTCCTTCGTGCACGTTTTCCTGGTGTTAGATATTTTCTCCTGCTGATGAGGAGTCTGCCCTCTTTCTTGAAGTGGTGCAGTCGCCTTAGCCTGGAGTGATTACAATTAAAGTGTTTGAAGCAGACTGTCCACCAATTATCATTTTTACACACAGTAAAAAAAAAAAAAATAATAATAATAATAAATAAAATAACATTAAAAAAGCAACAAAAAAAAAACAAAACAAAACAAAAAAGTACATGTCTTAAGCGACGGTTATTTCAGTCTAATGAAGCGGCCAAGAATAGTTATTTTAGATCACAATTAAAGACGATTAAATTAAGATATGGATATTTAGTTTCAGTATTTGCTTTGATTCATGACAGGGTATAGTTTCTTTTATAAGCGTTTGGACATTTTAATGATCGGATGCTCCACTTGTTGGGACGTTTAAACACAGTTAGTCTGGAGAGGTAGGATTACGGAATGGAACAGTTCGGAATGGTGCAGAAACCAAAAGTTTTATGCTGACGGGCGGTTATGTCTTTTTTAGCGTTTTTTTCTGCACAATATTCAAGAATTTCCAAGCCATGCTTAAACCAATACGATATATCAGACTGGACACTTACCCTTGCTGTGAATTTTTCCTGAAGTACAAGCTACAATATAATGCATTTTGTCATCAATCAGCTTGAGTTAGGTGTGTTTTTTCCTTGTTTATCTTTGCAGCCCAAGCGAACCCTTCTTCGATCAAAATGTTGCACTTGCCTTATTACTTCTTCAGTGGTGATGTGAGTGATCCCAATGTCATTGACGCTGTCAAGGATAACTTCATTTCCTTGCTAAAGCATAGTTATGTTCCTCCTATGTTTTGCCTTTTTGATCCACAATGCAACAAGGACAACGTAGAGGTCAAGTTCTAGACCGCAAGGTAAATAAATATAGGCTTTATATATACAGAGAACAAAAGCAAGAGATCTAGGTGACAGGAAGGAGAGAGAACCTGGAACGAGGTTGGAATGTCTGTGATGGAACTGCCAAAGGCAAAAATCATAAAATTTTTTAAACAAAACTACACATTAACTAGACATATGTCAACGAAATAGTAATTGTCATTAAAGTTTAACCAATTCATCATGGCAAATAACCTTCTGCTGTCGCTTATTTGAGACATTTGGAATTCCTAAATTCCATCGCAATAAAATTCAATAAGAAGGTGGTGGAATGGTTAATTTTTTTTAAGCATGCTGTTCATTGAATGAAAAAAATTCCCTTTTCTCTTGTGCTGTAATGATGTCTTTCCAGCGCGCCTTTTCTTATATATACCACCGTCCGTTCCAATTGCCTTAATGTCGTTAGGAAATCTCACTCTCCAGTAGAACGTCTTTATGGAATCGTATTGATTTAGTCGAGGGCAACCCACTCAAGGCGGAGACGAGCCTCAGCGGGTGACATGCGGTGGTCAGCTAAAAGGATAACGCACGAGGCCCGATCCTGAAGCCTTTAGAGTTTGGGATTGGCGGTTCCACCACAGACATCCCAACCTCGTTCCCAGGTTCTCTCTTCTTCCTGTCACCTGGAGCAGGAGATCTAGAGGCGGGGAGAAGAGAGGGTCTAGGAAAAAGGTTTTAGAATTTTCAAACAGCACAAAATGTTGCGCCATTATAAATGCTTTTATCTGTTGGTAATTGTTTGAAATAAAGATGAAGGAGGTTGATTATTTGGGCTATGCTGCTTTTGCTTAGCCAGACATTTACCGGCACCAGTGAACACCGCACCGTTATTTGTCTGATAAATCAAAGACCATCATCAGTATTTTTTACGCAGGCTTACTTAAATTAATTGTGTACCTTATAGCAAAAAATTCTAAGTAATTTTTCAATGTTGTAGCCCTTTTATTGGTCTCAGCATTTAGCTTCAAAAAATATTAGCGACCTCATGCAACAACGGCGGCAACCCTAAGAAAAGAAAAGTGACTTCACTCAAACAAAAATAATTCTAATAATACTTAAAGGTTTTTTAACTCGTTAAACTTGTCAAGTCGACACACTAACAAGAGCTGAATTCGTAGTGAAGGCATTCAACTTTATCAAGAGAAATAAATTCTCGTTATCTTTTGTTCAACTTCTCCATTAAGTCTTGAATACAGTAGAATTACCCGCTGTAAAACAATCACGCTGTGTAGAACCAACAAAGCTACTGTCTTGCTTATTTAAATGGAATTTCGTGAAGTGTTTCTTAATTTTTGTTTCTTCCTGCAGTTAAGAGTATAAAGCGTGGCACCCAGATTATGAAGCTCTGGATAAACTAATGGATTCATCATCGTAAAGAAGGAAAATTACATGATGTACCAAAAATGTTAATTGAATATATAAAAATAAATGTAATGTCACGCTTAAAATGTCTACTTCCTGACAATGTTTTAGGCTTTATTTCTAGTAAAGGAAGAACCCATATAAACAATAAGACACTTTCAATGATCTTTTTAAATCCTTTGAGACGAAAATGATCTATTCTATCCTAGAAAAATTATTTTGTTGCTTTGAGCCCTCCAAGGTCCTTCTAGAGCGTTACCATTTTGTCACCTTTTAAATATTGTATTTCCCCCTGAAAGCACGTTTGATCGGCCAACAACTCTTCATAGGGTTCCCTAAAACCTCCAAATATAGGTGTGGTGGAGGCATTGCAATAACCTAGCCATATCCCCAAGAAAACCTGAACGTCAAAAGATTAGCCCTCCTTCCCCCAGAGAATCATCAATCATTTATAATTCAAAATCCGCTTAAAACAAACCAAAAGCCTCGTAATTTTGAGGAAGGAATTATGTGCCGTTAGCGAATGAAACAAATAGTGGTTAGCAACACCGGCACGTTCACAGTAAATTTTATAAAATCGTGTTGGCAGAGTTCAACAAGTTGGAAAGTTTTCATCGTGGTTTAAAATGATGTCTTTGTTTATCGTTTGCCTCAAAATATTGTCACTTTGATGTGGATGGCGACGTTTCCACAGCTTTCTTATGGTCTTCATCAGGCGATGGTGACGACTAGGCATGTGTCACTATTTGTAGCGCCATGGCTGTTTGTGATTGGTGCATTTCGGTTCTCGCTGTGATTAATTTTTTTTTTTGGTCGGGGGATTTCGATCGCCATTGTTCTGATTTGACGCTGTTCCCTGACGGCGAGCCACTGTGGTACTGATGGGCTGCCGCTTTTATCGTAGGCATCCAAGCTCCCGGAATTTCAATTCCGTTATTCCTATTGATGTCATTAGGATTAAGTCTTATGTGAAGGGCCCCTTTAACCCTACGGGTGAACCAATGTGGGCCGGAATCAATAAATTGAAGCCTGTCCCAAAGCAGACGATAATTCATTTCATTTTGAGTCCACTATCAGAAATCAAAATCAAGGTTTATCCACTATCAAAATCAAGGTTTCTTTCGACGTAGAATCACTGTTTATTAACGTTGCAATTGAAGGCGCTGAACAGGCTGCATAACAGAGCCAGTGGGCCAGACCCAGGCCTTACCGTCCGCACGACTTTAACACCGACATAGATTAAGGGTGTCCTGGACTTCGTTTCTAGATGCACGTATTTCCAGTGCAACGGGTCAATTGATGAACAACAAGATGGTGTAACCACAGGGAACCTGCCTCCGCAGCTATATCGCAAACCTCTACATGGAGTATTTTGAACAGCAAGTTTTATCATCCCCTCCCTGCATACCTAAGATCTGGAAGCGTTACGTCGACGACATCTTTACTATCTTGAGTCGAGACAATGTGGACAACTTCCTATATACAGCACCTCAATAGCCAACGACCGACCATTCGTTTAACAGTAGATTTTATAGGCTTTTGGTATTTTTATGAATCTACAGACAAATAAGACGCTCTAATTTCACTGTCTTGCTGGATTTTGGAAAGAAGAAAATTCTCCTGTGAGTTTCACTAGCCCATTTGTGTCATGCAATTAACTCAGAAGACATTATCACCGATTTGACTGGATGCTTTGGGGAAAGTTTTTACTTACCCACTAGGTTAGATCCGTTTTAAAACGAAATATGCCACAGACAATTCGAAGGTGAGTCTCCATTTAAAAGGGAATTTCCTTGTCGGCCAATGTTTCTGTGACGTTATCTTTTCACAACCTTCTACCTTTTTTCTCAGAAACAAAAAAAAACCTTTTACTTTTATTTCATTTTTAATAAATAAATAAATAAATAAATAAATACATAAATAATGACTGTTTTAACGTGAGCTCACTAAAAACAACCTGAGGAAGACAGAATACCTCCACATGCGTTGTGAAATGGTGAACACATGTGTACGCTCGTTCGTCAAACAGCAAGGAACGAAGATGGGACGTTGATAACTGCGACATGTTCTGCTGCTTAAAACGAGAAAAAGGTCAAGCTCACATAGCTCCGTCGTAGCACAATTGCATCACTATGGCTAATCCATTCCCATTGCGTGGGCCTGAAATGTTTTCTAACTTCTTTTGTTGTTACATTTCTCCTGATAATCTCTGTCCATTTCTTTCATCTGTTGTTCATTGTGCAGTATTTGCATCTTGATACCAGGCTCACGTTTTACGCGGCTTACCTCGTAGTAGAACCAATATCAGAAATTTTTCCGCACACCATCAAATATTCTTACGCTATGCCAACGGATTGCATAATGGTATCGGGACCATTGCCGCAACTTTTTGAAAATGAAATAAACGAACGATATCTGTAGAAGTCTAATACGTAATTGCAAACTGTACTGAAAACTATTTGTGTCTTTGTTTAGGGACTGTGCAATAATTACCTGGAGGGGGTTGGAAAATGGGTAAAATACGACTCAAATTTAAGTCGCACCCCCTTCTCACGAACACGAAGCAAAAATTAACTGTAACCTCCCCTCACCTACTGATAATATTAAGGTCAACCCCCCTCCCCTGCTTCCTCCCCCCATTGTTTCCTTCATACCTAATTTACGTGTTGCATGTCTTCCTCAGGCACAAAAAGTGCTTTAAATGACTCTTCAGCGTATGTGTTCTCTCCATCGGAATCACTTGACTCTGATTCTGAAGTTGTGCCGTCTTCACACGAGTTATTAAATTTATCATCTTCCAGAACATCTCTAACAGCATTGACGTACGTGGCTGAGAACTCGTTTGGTTAAATCAGCCTTACTTTCGCTTATCGTGAGACCATGTTGTTTCAAGTACATTTGCAGCTGGTTGTTCGTAAGTGCTTCCACATCTTGTTCATTTTCCAAGAAATATTACACGGAAGAGTGTTCCTTTCTCTTACTCTTTTTTCGCCTCTGCATCCAAGAACTCAAGGTGCTCAACATAGCTTTTACACGCATTCTCGTCCACGTTGTACTGGGAACAAAACTCTTGCAAAGACCTTTCTTCAGAGGAAGACGATTTACCCACGTTGAGCAATTCTGGACACTCGGGAGACGTTTGCCGATCTCGTCTCCAGTGGACGTTGCCGTACTGGACGGTAAGTACTCTCCAGGGAAATTTATAGCAACTAGGGCTGGAACTGGAGAACGTTTGACAGGAACACCTCTTGTCCAACCTTGATTATTGCATTCATCGCAGGTTGGGGTGCAGAATTGCTAAGACGTATCCTAAGACGTGTCCATCTTTGAGTGGAAATAACAGTGCATTTGTTAATGAGCTCAGATTGGATATTTGTAATAATCAATTTTAATGCATATGGTAATAGTCTCCGTCGCACTTTGATTCAAAGTTCAGCACTATACTATTTTTTCGAGTATGGGAACTACTTTTTCATTGACAAAAGTAAGGCTGCCCATCTTTGTGTGGGCTGTGCCAAGACCGTTACCATAATAGGACGTTCTCTGTACAGATAGTGAAAATAAAACGTAATCCACTGAAATGTTGTAGATCTGAAGACGTTTGTTGGTGCAGCTTCCACTTGTAAAAGTTGCGTATCAGAAACTTCGTTGGTTATTTCCGATGGGTATACCATAAGTTGAGGAATGCATCCACATTAGCAGGGTATTCCCGACTATGTCTTTTTTATTAGGCGTATCTATGATTTACAAGAGAAATCAAATCCCTTCCTATCCCAACTTGACCTTTCAGTGAATGATGTACCCTTCGGAAATCCAGCGGATAATTGTGTGTCTGTCAAATTTACAAATCGTGGAAACATGACGGCTATTAGAGTTTCCGTAACTGCGTAACTCACGGCCTTGCTGATACGTGAATTATCGTTACCTTTACTCTCCAGAAACTCCAGCGGATAATTGTGTGTCCGTCGAATTTACGAGTCGCGGATAAACGATGGCTATGAGAGTTTCGTGACTGCGTAAACGTTGCGGATACCTGAGTTTAAAGGAGCTACGTCACGGATAACGCATCTTGAAAAAATTAGGCCAATTTTTTCCAGGTTGTCATTCGTAATCAGTCTTAATCTTTCTCAGTCGTAACCATCCTTGTTTAGTTTTGGTTTATTTTTATCTCTTTGGTGTTTTTCTACCTAAGGAAACTATTATTTTGAGGGTTCCTGCAATGTCAAAAGTCATTTTTTCAGATCAAAAAAAAAATGAAAATACTGTGACATAGCTCCTTTAAGGAAAGCGTTTCCGCACAGCCGCAGTTGCGGAAACGTAATGTACATGCTTGTTTCCCGCAATGGTTACTTAAATTTCCGTTTGCGGATATTCATGTTTCCGTTGAATAACCGTTATGAAACCTGAGACGTAAACGAAATGAATTAAGACAGAAACTCCTAGGGGTTGAAACGTGCAACTCGCGTTTTATGCTCGTGAATATTCATTTTTTCTAAGTACCATATTTGGAAACGCTTCGCTCCAGTCCACGCGCGAGTTGAGAGCTGAGGGGTCGCTAAAGGCAACATCCTTATGAGTTTCTGTTTAAGAGCAATAGGTCCAATACGTTTAGATCCAATACGTTTAGATATATTTAGCAAAATAGCATTTTGAACGGAACAGGTATGTAAAAGTCTTTCTTCCTAATTTAAGGTCGAAATTAACATTAACTCTGCAGTGCTAAATTCATTTTTCTCTGCAGTGAAAAATTTTAGGAAGTAAACCAATTTTCATCTTTTGAACAGTTATTACCATGGAAACAGTCCTTTTGGATATTTGTTTCTCGCACTCCAGCAAAATTCAAACAGCGAAAAAGCAAAAAGATAAAAAAGAGAAACGTTCTATTTTAGCTGGTACACAACAAATAAACGAGGTGAACTTGTCTGTTCAAGCTCTTAAAGCTCTTAAATTAACTTTACCGACTTTGATATAAGCAGAAAATCTCCTCAGTAGTGAATCAAAAAGCATAGTCAACGCACTTGGCCTATTTGATACTAATTTGTTTTCTTTTGTTTACGTTTTAGTTTTAATTCCAGAGCTTTCTAAAATATTGTAATTGCCTATTACAAACTTTCCCTATACTAGCGTGGAGGTATTTTTCACAAGACGGACATTAGGGGTTACTCTTCGTAATTGTGCAATTAGTCGCTTGCTAAAACTTTCCACCACCTGAAAACAAACTGGAAGGGTCGGCCATTTGCCAAACAGACAAATGCTTAAGAAGTACCGTACCATATTTGGAAACTATTACCAAATAGGGTTTGCCCCGCCATTTTCGGGGTAAAAGTTGCGCATGCAAACCCGGAAAGTACGGGACGCATTGGGGACCGCACAGGGTTTAGCCCTTTGGTAGGGTGGGGTGGGGTGCTTCAACAGGGCTAGGAAACATTCGTTTCGGAAACAAAATGTTTATGAAGAAAAATCAGAAATAGTTTTCATTCTTAAAAAAATTCCTCGTCTGAACGTTTCTTGTGCTTGCAAACGGGAAAGCAGTAAGGGAGACAGGGAGTGCTTACCATTTACAAAACAATCGGGAAATTTTGGTTCAACGGAAGATGGTTAAAGGCTGTTTTGGCTTGTCCGACCGGTCTTGACAGGTAGTCAACTGGAATATCCAAACGGAAAGTTGTGTTCAATTTATTTTCCACCAGTTCCAGGTCCTGCACTTATAGTCAAACTAGTTCCAGACTTTCAGTAAATCAGAGTGAATTGCACAAATAGTATATGCCACTCTCCAACGGGATTTCCCATTCGGGAAGTTGTCATTTGCACAAACAGCAGACCAACCAGTTTCCCCCTGTAAATGGTAAACAACCAGGGTTCCACAACACTGATTATGCGACGGTAGGTGCTTTCCATTATGCCAGACCGACCGGTCAGAGAGCCGTGGAACTAACCAAGGGAAAATGCAACAACATTGTACGAAAGAAACAAAATTTCCATCCAGACCGAAGCGTTCCATTTACGTTTCAACAGTAATTTTGACTACTTTTTAGCAAGTGAAGTTGGACTGGACCTGAGAAACGGCAAGTTTCGGTCGGACCGGACCGACCGGTAAAAGAGGACCTCGTCTGGAGGTGGACCACTTTTTCCGGAAAATTTCCACCTGGACCGAAGCTTTTAATTTACTTTTCGACTGAAATTTCCAGGACATTTTGGCATAATGGAAAGCACCTTGTTTCCTTTTTTGTGGGGGCCTCAACATTTTCCTTTCTTTTGCATTCTATTTTACAGAGAAGACCTGCCTAATGTTCCCTCCACCTAAGAATAGTGCGCTATCCTGCCTGTCTTTTGGAGGATATCCAATGTGCCAGGTGCAGTGTAAAGTAGGTTTTGACTTTGTTTTTACTCCTCCCTTGATGTACTTGTGCAGCAGCGGAACATGGTCTCCTTATGGCATCCTACCCTATGACCCTAGATTACCATGGCCCGATTGTTCAAGTGAGTATGAATTTAGGTTTTATCTATAAATATTAGCCGCAAAGAGAATCCACTGAAACTCGTTCTAACAATTAATATCCCTCTAAATTTAATATAGGCTAACCGGGTTATCGCGGGTCGTGGTTGTGCCAAACAAATTAAATCTCAGGTTTAGCTCTTTGCGCAAAGTCAACTGAGGGAGTGAGTGAGCGGGCAGGTGTGCTTAAGCTTATCACAATTTTGAACCGAAGGACAGATTCATACCTAACGTCGCTGTCGTTCTCGTCACGGCATCATCTGAAAACAAGAATTTCTATCGACCTAACAACTAGGATGAGTATCCACCCGACAGCATCATCCCCCAGAAAAAAAAAAAACCGCACCTAAAAAAGGCTTCTTTATTTAAAACAGCCATGGCAAATATGACTTTGTCACTGGGGCAGTGACTTCAACCGGATGTTCAGGAGGCGTAGCTAATAAAAAATACACAGAAGAATCGAGCTCACCCAAGACGTCTAAAAGATTTACAGGAGCTAATAAGTTCCACGAAGAGCCAAAGTGCAGTCTCGGATGCTCAAATTTGTCTACTTAAGGAAAGTTCAAATCAAGTTTTCTTAACCGAGAGTTTTGGTGTTACCAAGATTGTTGTAAATGTTGTAACCGCTCTTTTTTGTCGACAACAGGTACGGCAAACCCCAGTCAAATCCTTGTTTTTGCTCGTACATACTTTTTCTTCGGTGAAGACTGCAACGATCCGAGAACAAAACCTGCGATGAACCAGAATTTTATTGGCCTTCTGAGTCAACCATACATCCCTCCACATTGGTGTAAAAACATACCTGAAAAATGCAATGAGGACAACATTGACGTATATTGTGGAAGCCTCACAGCCGCAGAAAGAAGACGAAGAAGATTTCCTACCATGCAGGTATCTACAAGTTGGTTTCGAACAGGTTCAGCCTGGTTTAAGGCCTCTAACTTTTCTCAATTGTATCATCAAAAATTGGTCATTTTTAATGCTACTTTAGCCTGTTCCAGGCTCTCAGATAGTAGGGACGGCACGAAAAAATAGAAAGGGAATGTGAATATAAGACGCACGAGGCTAATCCAAGTTATAATACAATTGCATCCCATACACATGATATTCTTACGTTAAAAAACATTACACGTTAATAAAATCGTTTCCACTTACAAAACGTGTAGTAATCTATAAATGAAATAAACGTTACAGAATTGAAGTTCATTGTAGTGATCTTAAGTTGTCTTGATCTTGCATGATCGCCAATGTATATTTTCCACGTTTTTTTTTTGTTTCTTCCTGCAGTTAAAAGCATCAAGCGTGGCACCCAGACTATGAAGCTCTGGATAAACTATTGGATTCATCATTGTAAAGAAGGAAAATTACATGATGTACCAAAAATGTTAAGTAAATGTAATGTCACGCTTAAAATGTCCTTAATTGCTGGTGATCTCGATACAAAATGTTGGTGATTGCAAAAGAAAGTTGTGAAGGGCGTTCAAAGCCGAACTTAGGCCGTGAAAAAATTCGCAGCATGTATTCATTAAAAGCGATATTTGACACGAATCATTTCTGTCAGCAATGTAAAGAATTATATCAACACGTGCGGTCGGCATGTGTCCGTGCGGTTATTTAACAGCGTGACATGCATTAAGATTATGAGAAAAGCGATCACGTCGTAAAGCAAAAATTATTACAGGAAAAAACGAGCGCAGTCAGCGCCAGTGCGGGAATTTTAAGGTTAGTAAGTCTGATTTTCGGTTAACCTTCTTCTGGCTCTGTCGAATGCCAACAACAGAAAGGGCTTAAGTTGCACGATTTGTCACCATACGCCAGGAAACGAGACCCAAAACAGAACCAGAGAATTATTCAGTCTTGTCACGCCGTTTGTAATGATGTTCGTCGTTTCAGTTTTATGATATATTTTCTTTGCTAGACCGCCACCACAGTCCTTTGTGGCAATCAAAACCGGGTGATTTTAGTAGATTTTCCTGGGCAGGCTGTCAAAACAGAATCATAATTTTGTGTGAGAATTATCTGGCGGGAATTTATTATTTGTTTACGTAAGCCTGCAAATTCTCCTCGATGCCTCTTAGAAAGCTGCGCATATTAATTTGCTTTACTAAGGTGCGTTGATTTGTATGTAGGTCGAGCAAAGAACCCGACATCGATCAGTTTTTAGACTAAGGCTACTGATTTTTATGTGAAGAAATGTATGTTAGAGGACGCATGGGACGTGGCGCTTTCATGACTCCGATTATAATTTATTCGAGCTACACTGGTATCATGTATTAACATTCCCCAGCTTTATTGAGTTTTACTTCTTGTATTTCAAGTATAGAAGGTTTTCAACCTAATTATTGTAGCGACATCTGGTAATACCAGGTTTTCTTCAAAACATGATATTGCATTTGTGTTTTGCGTGTAACACAATGCTGGCGGGAAATATGTGTTTTTGAAAATCGTTGCGTCTTAACGACGTGACCGATCTACGATGCTATGGAATCGAGACAAAAAGAGACAAGAGGCCTTTGGTAAGTAGCAATCATAATTACGATTTTGTACATACCTTGAGACGAAATATCAGCAGCGCGTTCTTTATTCTGATTTCCTTAGATAATATGCTGTACCTGGAAACTTGATCGCTATCATATAGTGCGCTTTAGCTTATTCAGTTTTCCTTGGGTAGAATATACCTGGAAGCGTTAAGTTTAACATCTTGCTTAATCTTATTCTGTCTTCCTTGGGTAGCATATACCTGGAAGAGGAATGTCTAACATCGCGCTTTAGCTTATTCTGTCTTCCTTGGGTAGCAGATACCTGGAAGCGGAATGTCTAAAATCGCGCTTTAACTTATTCTGTCTTCCTTGGGTAGCAGATACCTGGAAGCGGAATGTCTAACATCGCGCTTTAGCTTTATTCTGTCTTCCTTGGGTAGCAGATACCTGGAAGCGGAATGTCTAACATTGCGCTTTAGCTTATTCTGTCTTCCTTGGGTAGCAGATACCTGGCAGCGGAATGTCTAACATTGCGCTTTAACTTATTCTGTCTTCCTTGGGTAGCAGATACCTGGAAGCGGAATGTATAACATTGCACTTTAGCTTATTCTGTCGTTGCAGCAATCAAAAGCGATCGAGCGATAATAACTGGCTTAAATAGGCGATGTATTGTGTCATCTCGCCTAAGCCTTAGCTTGTAGTGTTTGGTGCTGGAGCAAGGCAAATAATACCCCGAAAAATTAAAATAAATGTTTTTCGACATCATGGCTCTGTCGTAATCATTATTACCAGCTTAGCCTATTAAATTAGTAAGCGTAGGATGCGATATTGTTCGCGCTCGTTTTTGCCTTCGCGAGGAAAAATACCGCCAGCTACGCAGGCTACTAAACAAAGTGACTGAGAAGCCAAATTATTTTTATCCGCAATGAATTGTAATAAACATCACTCAGCATTGTCATCTTTTACAGCACACAAGTAATTGAAATAACACCTCGTCCCACCTTCATGAAGCTACAAGGTGTCAAACCATGGCATAAAGTTACTTATGCAAATTAGCTGAGGGCACATTCAATGTGCCCTCAGCTAATTTGCATAATAGGTTTTGGGCGGCTGGAAGCTCGTCAGTCTGAAATTGATAGTCTTCTGCCCGAGCAGGAAACCTCGCTGCGGGAATTTATTTTAGGTTGAAATACATTCTTGAATTTGCCAACAGATCTGTTATTTTCTAGTGCCTTTCAATCGCGGCGCAAGCTCTTTTCCAAAGGCCTCGTGGTTCCAGTGTTATCGTAGTGATATCCCCGTTGCAATTGCTTTTGAAAGACCAGCTGTGTTATCTCAATGATATTGGGGTTCCAGCGATTGCTCTTACTGACGACGAGAACAACATTCTCATTCTGCAGGTCCCAATAAGCGGCAAATAGCTACTCATTTATATATGCATGGTTCTCCTGAGTGATTTCTCTCAACTAAGTCTTGAAGAAGCATCTTTGAAATTATCGAAGGTTTCAAATAGATGTTAATTAGAGTTGCTATGCGCTATCGACGAGGCCCGCTGTACTACACAACGGTATTTAAGCTCACATAAATTTGTCTGCACTGATTATGAAATGTTTCTGTGTTGCTCTACTCTTACATTTCAATGTGTCTGCCAACAATTGAAAGTCGAAATTTGGTATCGTTTTAGAAAAAAAGTTTTTATTACTGCCTGTAGGAAAGCAGACAACTGTTGCGTCACACCCCAGGGTGACGCCATAGACAGACAAGTCTTCTTTGAGTCCTTTGCCGGGGTCCTTTTCTAAAATCCCTGGCAGAAAATGGCTTAACGTGAGCCTACTGCGGAACTGTGAAAAAAGTAAACTATCCGGCATTATGTGAGCGAAAGAAGAATTCACTGCATTCTAAATAGCGCTCCGGCTAACAGCCATAGCGAAAACAATAGGGCCATAGGCCCATGTTTCCAACACGGGCTGCGGTCTGGATCTAAGAGTACAGTCTGAGCCAGTAGCCCTTAGCATGGTGGTGGGCAGTCTACTCTGCGAAGCATTGAGTGCCCAGAGGTTCTTTAGCTTAGTGAGCGAGGAGTTGTCTCCTCCCCTCTCTGTGACTGAGCGCATATACACTGAACTAATACGCTGAGTTGGCCTCGAACCAGATTACTGACTCCGAAGACCAGAACGCGGCATTGTAGATGGTCTCTCTGAGGTATTCCTAACAATCAGTGACGTTGACGCAAGCTTGGCCTGGCTGAACCTCTCTCAGACACGCAATAAACTCCTTCGTGCACCTTTTCCTGCTGTTGGATATTTTCTCCTGCTGATGCGGAGTCCTCCCTCTTTCGTGAAGTGCTGCAGACGCCTTTGCCTGGAGCGATCGCAATTTAAGTGTTTGAAGCAGACTGTCCACTGCCTATTTTTTTTTTTTTTTACAGACAACAAAAAAAAAACAACAACAACGACAACAACAGCAACAACAAAACCTGTTTCAAGCGACGTTTATTTCAGTCTAAATGTAGCAGCCAAGAATAGTTATTTTAGATTACAATTAAAGAAGTGTGAGATATGTATATTTAGTTTCGGTATTTCCTTCATGACAGGGATAGCTTCTTTTAAAAGCGTTTGGACATTTTAATGATTGGATGCTGCACTTTTTCGGATGTTTAAACACGACTAGTGTGGAGAGGTAGGATCTTTATGAAGAGAACAAAAGCAATGGAACGTTTCCTCACAATGACCCTGGAACAAACAAAATAATCATTAACTATAATTTAAAAGTGAGAACAAATAAGAAAAATAAGTTACAAAGGCAAAAATCACAAAATTGTTTAACAAAACCAGACATTACATATGTCAACGAAGTAGTAATCGTCATTAAAATTTAACCAATTCATCATGATAAAAAAACCTTTTACCGTCGCTTATTTAAGACGTTTGGAATTCCTATAGTTTCCATTGGAATAAAATTAAATAAGACAGTGGTGGAATGCTTAAAAATCTTTTTAAGTATGTTCTTCACCGAAGGAAAAAAATTCCCTTTCGTGTAGTGTTGTAATGATGTCTTTCTATTGCGCCTTTTCGTATGTATACCACCGTCCGTGCCAATTGCCTTAATGTCGTTAAGAAATCACCCTCTCCATTAGAACGTCTTTATCGAAAATAAAACACAAACAGCGGTAATAAACATTATAAACTTACGCATTTTTATATAAACTTGAAGTTTCGTAAGCTAGTCAACATGCATTTTCAAAAGTGACCGTTACAGTTTTGACAAACCTTTTATACAATAGTGATAAGGGGTCAGGAACCAAGATTAAGAAAACAATCTTAACAGTGAATCTATAAAAAGCTACAGCTAATTAATAAAGTATCAGCTTCTCACTGCTGACGTTGACATTAAAAGCTGGCTTCAGTTCTTGGATCAACAATGTTTCTTTGATTTTGCAGTGGTAATCAGTTTTGCCCAATGCTAAAATGTCAAAATGATCCCACTTGATGTTGTGTCCGGTGGTTTTGACATGGTCTGCAATGGCAGACGTGTGGTCATTTTTAACGAGGGCCTTGAAGTGTTCAGTTTTTCTATCATGAAGTCGTCGTTTTGTTTTACCGATGTAGAAATCATTGCAGTCCCAGCAACTGGTTTTGTAAATTACTTTAGATTTTTGAGAACGATTCAAGCGGTCCTTGTGTGGAAAGAAAGATTTGATGCGGCAATTATTTTGAAAAATCATCTTGAGGTTGACAAAAGAATAGAAATTGTATACACATGATTTGAGGCGTTGAGAGATTTGGTTGCTCTGCAGACCTAAGTAAGGTAACAGAATAATGATATCTTTCTTAGGAACCGTGGAGACAGGGCTCCTTGGCTTGTTTCTGTTCCTGTTTAGAACATCGTTAATGTTGTAGGTGATTATCCCTTGGGGACTGTTCGTTATTTATAGCTAAGGGGGGTCGGTGATTTTCAACCAATTCAGGCATATGAAAAATTTACCCCTCCCCGAAAGTGGGTATTTTAAAAGATTACCCCCGTTTATGTGACAGGTTCAAAATTCCCCCCCCCCCCTCCCCTACTCTCAGGACGCGACGTACTTCTGATTGCGAATTTGCGTACAACACGTGTTCTGGCTGCGTGCCGATAAACCAAAATCCAGTGCAAGGTCATTTGTGATCGTACAGTATGGAAGCACTCAGCAAGGGAAGTAAATTTGCAGCACCGGTATTAACGTGGGCCCAGAGAAGATCCGATTTAAAAGAGAAATCAATGGTAGGAAAGTTTGTAAGAAGTTCATTGCAAGGCTTGAACCACGAGGATGTACTTCTGAGAAAATGACTCCTATATGGCGTTGGCAAGCTGGAACAATCTCTAGTTTTGCTGTTTGAGGATGGCTATATATGTACGCACTACAATACTGTAAACTACAACTGGCCCCGGCAAATGACACGTGTGTAGAGTTTGCATGTATTTAAAAGGAATTTAATAAGTTATATATTGGAACGTTTAAATAAAGCTACTCCACGTCACGTTTTCTTGGCTTTTCAAACTAAGACCAGTGTTGAAACAACAGTTTCTAAAAGTTTACCCCCCTATTTCTACTGCATTTTAAAAAACACCCCCCTTTTTCATTGATTTTGAAAATTTTACCCCCCCCACTCTAAACACCGGCCCCCCCTTAGACATAAATAACGAACAGTCCCTTGGGGGTAACCATTTTAAAGCAGAAGCTTTCGAAGATCGCCAAGAGCAGATTGCAGCAAGGAAGCAGAACTCATTAGCAGTGTCTTTGTTTTCAAACATGGTGAAAGTGTCATCAACGTACATGTACCAAAATGAAGGACAAACTTGACCGCTCATGACCCATTTTTAAACAGTATTTAAAACAGTATTTAAACAGTCGTCCCAACAGTATCAAATTTACCATTGAATTTGAACAGGACAATGAGATTCCATTTTTAGACATCCTTGTGAAACGCTGCCCGAACAACACTTTCGTGACATCCATCTACCGGAAAAAGACATTCACTGGCCTTTACACCAAATGGGATTCGTTTACTCCGCGCAAGTACAAAATAAATCTCTTACGCACTCTCACTTATTGTTGCTACCGAATTTGCTCCTCTGCTTCCTTGCTGCAATCTGTTCTTGGGGATGTTCGAAAGCTTCTGCTTCAAAATGGTTACCCCCAAGGGATAATCACCTACAACATTAACGACGTTCTAAACAGGAACAGAAACAAGCCAAGGAGCCCTGTCTCCACGGTTCCTAAGAAAGATATCATTTTTCTGTTACCTTACTTAGGTCTGCAGAGCAACCAAATCTCTCAACGCCTCAAATCATGTGTATTTCAATTTCTCAGAAACAAAGAAACTAACTTTGCTCGTAATGTTGCTAAGGTTTATTTAATTACGTTTTCAATATAACTATTAAAAATAAATAAAAATGACTGTTTTAACGTCAGCTCACTAAAAACAACCGGAAGAAGACAGAATACCTCCCGGCACATGCGTTCTGAAACGGTAAACACATGTGTACGCTCGTTTGTCAAACAGCAAGGAACGAAGAGGGAAGTTGATAACTGCGACATGTTCTGCTGCTCAAAAACGAGCAAGAGGCCAAGCTCACATAGCTCATGATCAGTCGTAGCACATTTGCATCCGTATGGCGAATCCATTCCCATTGCGTGGCCTGAAATGTTTTCCAACTTCTTTTGTTGTTACATTACTCCTGATAATTTCTGCCCATTTCTTTTATCTGTTGTTCATATGCAGTATTTGCATCTTGATACCAGGATACCAATGTTTTTCGCGGCTTACCTCGTAGAAGAACCAATCTCAGAAATTTTTCCGCACACCATGAAATATTCTTAAGTTATGCCAAAGGATTATATAATGGTATCGGGACCATTACCACAGCTCTTTGAAAACGAAATTAACGAACGGTATTTGTAGAAGTCTAATACATAATTTCAAACTGTACTGAAAACTATTTGTGTCTTTGATTATACTAAGAAAAACACATTCTCAGTTGGTGAAATGAAATAGTGCAAAAACAAAGACGAAAATAGCCTCCAGTCGAGCACGTTCCAAACAAACTCAATGGATGTCTCAAATGCATGATTTGAATATCATATCATTTCGCGTTGAAACTTTTACCGGCTAGCAATACGTTTATTATAAACAATCAATTTCAGTTTCTTTGCCAGGTAACACGTCCGCTCCTGCTGCAGGTTTTTCGAAAGCCACGGAAAGTTTTCGGCCGGGAAGAGCCATTTGTAAAAATGTTACGAGCTCATTCTACAAAGCTCTTATTTTAAGATGTCTCTTATATAAGAACTATAGTTTCATCTTAGAAAATTCTTTCGAGAAACGCACGCCTGCTCCGGTTCAACCCATTGCCAAGTAATAGATAAAGTATGAGCGGGAGACCTTTATGGGCATTTAAAACGGCGAGCCTTTTTAAAGCCCATAAAGGACTCCCGCTCATATTTTATCTTACTTGGAGTGAAATGAAACCGTGACTATAGATTGTGTTTGTCATGTTAATCACGCATGTAACGCATCGAAAACGGCGAGCCTTTTTAAAGCCCATAAAGGTCTCCCGCTCATATTTTATCTTACTTGTGAAATGAAACCGTGACTATAGATTGTGTTTGTCATGTTAATCACGTGGGCGTGGAGTTGTCCCATAGGAGTTTGGAAATATTCAACACTGAATTTAGCAATTCATTTTCATATAGCTTTTGTAGTAGAAACCTGGCTGGTCGGTTTCGCTCTCCAAAGAGTAAAGAAGAAGAGACCAGTCGGAAGCCACTCCGAAAGCAACACAATACAACACTAAATGGGGTAGAAAAGTCTTCGAGGAATGGCAGCAGCGACGGCAACATACATGTGCAATGTTAGAAGTTGTTGGAGTGGCCGATCTGAAATGCGAAGATGTTCAAGATCTGACCATTTCACAAGAGCACACGTCAGCAAATACGGTAAACTTTTGGTTGAGCAAGTTCGTTTGTGAAGTGGCGAAGCAAAATGTAGAGCGTTATCCGCCCAATTCGCTTTATTTGTTAATTTGTGCGATCAACCGTCAGTTGATACCGTGATTGATATGTCAAACTAGTGACATATTACAATGTGACATATTACATATTACAAATTTACAGGACTCGTCTTTATTAAAGTTAAGCATACTAATTAGGGGAGTTAGAGATCTTTATAAAAATGAATCCTATTGATAATTCTACTAATTCATAATTCATCACCCCCTGCCTTTCCCTGCTACCTTCTCAAACCCTCCCCAGACAGTTGATTTATATTGGGCTTTACAGAGGTAAACATGTGACTCAAATACTGCCTATTGATTGGTCATAATTCGTATGAATTATTAAATGAATTTTACAAGAGAATGTAAAAATCATTTCAAAATTGTCTCATATCGTGTAATCACTCTCCATTCAACAAAGTGTCCGTGTTAAGGTTGTCCCTGTTGAGTAGACACTGGGTATTTGTCGAAAAAAAACGCTTTTCAGTTTTAAGGCTCGTTTAATACTCGTTGAGGCAATGCCAGAAAGTGAAATTTCGCGTGAACACAATACCTGAAAATAGCATAAGGTTTTGTCAAGAGTCTTAAATGAAATGAATTCGATGGGTTATGGCTCGAGGTATGAATATCATGTTATTTCGCTTTTAAGCCTTTGTCAACAGTTAATTATTAACATTTAAATTCTCTCACACTGTTAAACCTGTTTTCATTCCGGTTTAGTTTCGATCCTAAGACTATTTCACTTCTTGTCAATGCTCGTTCGTCCACAGATCGGTCTGCTTTGAAAAGATTGAATTTCAGCTGCTTTTAAATAGACTATGATTTGAGGAGATTTTACAATGGCGGATTTCCACCTTACTGTGACGACATTATTGATCTTCTTGTTTAGCACCTGTACAGGTAAACAGTAAAAAAGAATTAAGATAGGGAAGGGCCTGACTATATGTATCGCAAATGTATGTACAACAATTTTTTTATTTAGACAAGACGAGGGCGCTTTTGAAGTTTGGTAAGTTTTGGCAAATGTTAAGAAGTAGGGATTAAAACCAGCGTCAGCACTGGTAAATCGGCATTTATGGCAGGTATTTTACACCCGCCATCAAAATTCTCCTCATGGCGTATGGGATCACAATTTCTTTGTGTGTGTTTCAATTGTTATGTAAACGTTACTTCTTGCTGAAAAGAATTTGTTTTAATTTGCTGGTTTGAGTGCACTGCTTAAAAGTTGCCAGTTTCACAAGAAAAATTTTACATGGTAATTAATCCATAATATTGTTTCAGAACTGATGTGCTGATTGGGGAAATTCATGATCAGATAAATTATCTTGCCACGCATAGATTTTTCAGAGAACTTTAAAACTGATAAAGCTTACTGTTGTCAGTTTAGACAGGGGAAGCCAAAGATTTAGTTATGCATAAATGTCGATAAAGTTATCTGAAACTATCACAGGCGTTTTATGGTAGGAAACGTTGGAAAAGTTGGAACTTCTTCGGTGCATAGCTGTCAATTGGCTATTGTTTAAATTCTTCTTTTCGGAAATTGTTTATTAATAAAAAGATAATTGGAAGTGTTGCATCTTAAGAGTTAGTGAACAGAGGTATGCTTGCGTTAGGGTAATGTGTATATAATAATTTTAATACTGGCTTCGAACATAGATTGGAAAGGCGATTATTCTGGCTAGGAAAGTGAAGCGTTCCCAAAAAAGCATGTAAGTAATATATTGACAAAGAAACATTGATCATTTCCAAAAAAAAAAAAAAAAGAATCGATTTTCAGTCATAACTAGAGCTTTTGGCTATATATGGTTCAAAGATGGAAACATAGGCTTTTCCTCTTGCCGTTGTTCTTTAGGTTGAGACTTGTACGTATCATGTTCGTATGCGAAAGAAAAGCTCATGACGACAAAAACCTTCGTTTCAAGGACATGTAGTAGCCTACACAAGTGTAACAAAACGAATGACTCTATTGAACATGCAAATCATTCTGTGCTTCATTGAGAAAAATAACTATAAGCAAGCGTATCACGTTTGGCTTTTGAAATGTGATTTTAAGGGAAGTATTTACCTCACAGAAAGAAATTTGCTATAGAAAGTAATTCTTTTTAATTTTTTCTTTTTTTAATTGTTCTTCGATTCAGTGTAACATGGTTACTCTTGCTGACAAAGAATCTCTTAAGCTTTTAAGAAACCGAAGCGTTTTGTTGTTCTTGAACAGGAGGAAATTATCAATATCCTTTTAAAAGGTAAAACAATTTGAGGCTGCTAAAAAGTTTCAACATATAATTTCGAAGTTCAGTTTCGAAGATTTAGTTTCCAGCAAATGCGAAACGTTTGCTACTCTGAAAACATTTAAAATAACAAATTACGCGGACTCAGAAGAAAATGAAGACATTGTGATAACGCCAAATCATTACTTTGCTCTGAGTTCTTTGCCAAGTTATTGCCTCTGAGTCCGCAGAATTTCAAAAGAGTAGTTTTAAGATTGCTCTTACCATGCCAAAAGAAATGTAGCAGAGAATTAAATAGTTTTTTTTTCTCGTGAGAAAAAATTGCTTTTGAAATACTCGTACGAAACCGATGTCTCCCAGTGTGGGAGGCGATTAAACAGAAATGTGCTTTGCAATATTTTCGACACTTGTGGAAGTAATATGTGCTTGATCATTTTATTTCAGGCAATTGTTCACCAAAGCTTCAAGAAGTTTATGTCTCGCTATCTGGCTTTGATTCGGACGGTTGTGGGTCTCTAGGGCTACCTTGCAGGTCCATAGCTCAAGCAGTTTGTCAGGTGGGCTGGGGTGGAATTATCTTACTACACGGGACTGGAACCGAGGAGCACCCTTACGACTGCAAACCCCATATGACGCGTGACTATCATCCGGGTATTTATGTAAACAAAAGCTTGATATTGAAGAGTTACTATTCGGTGCCGCATGTCTCCTGCATTGAGGGATTTCACTTTCGAAGGGCCACTGAGGAGGATCAACCACTGCAGATTGAAATATGAGGAATTAGTTTTCAACAAACCACCATAAAGTTTGAAGACTACAGTGATGTCAAGATATTTAACTGCTCTTTCCGCGACAGCTCAACGGCTTTAGCTATCAATATCAGAAAAAGTGCAAATTTGACTCTTGATATCCAAGGAATGTCGATCTTTAGGAATAATTCCGCCTGCATTGAAATCACCTTGTTTAATAATATAACAATCAAAGATCGTTATATTGCTGTTCGTGTCAATCACACTTATTTTTTGGAAAATGGTAATCATCGCAGCGGACGTTCTAAAGTTGGAGTTATCAAATTAACTGCTGATGTCGCTAAGCCTGCCAGTAGAATGTATCTTAATATATTTTGCTGCAAGGTTAAATGCATTACCAATCGCGGTTCCTTTATAATTAACAATATAGCAACAGCCGTCACAAAGGAAATATATAAGAATGTTCAGGTGAACTACAACAATGGAACTTTGTCAAGAGCAAGCCAGGCAGACGGCTTGTATTACTCACGAGCAATGAACGTACGTGCCACATTTCTCGATGTACGTTGCTTCAAGAACACGGGATTACGTTGTATTACAGTTAAATCTCACGACGTCAAAATAGAAATTGAAACTTCACAGCTTACTGGACAATCTGCCATAAACACAAATGGGGGTTGTCTTTCTTTGGAGGCCTACGGCCGCGTATCTTTAGGTATCTTTAACACCACCTTTTCAAGAAACAAGGCTAAAGCAGGTGGAGCGATATACATAAACTGTCCAAATGGTACCGTTAATCTCAACTTTACAGATGTTAATTTCAGTCGGTGCTCTTCCAAAAAGTATGGTTGTGCAGTTTCGGTCGGACGAACTAAACACCGTCGAAACCCGTATAAGCTAAGCGTTAATTTTAAAAATGTGAAGTTCGTGCACTGCAGTGGATTGATGTCTTATGACAAGTGTCAAGGTGTCTACCTCTCGTTACAGAGTGGAAATTTAAGAATTGAGCGATCTACATGGTCAGACAACTTGAAAAATACAGGTGGTGCTTTTTTTATGGGCGCGACTGGAGGTAAAGTCGATGTGAAAATTTCTGACAGCATTTTTATGGACAATAGTGCAAACCACTCAGGAAATGCCGATATTGTGAACACTTCATTTATCAATAAGAAAAAGAGGCAAAGTACTGCTATGCAAATAAGTGCAAAATATCATATTAAGCTCTTTAATGTTACTGCTTCACGTTACTGGGTAGGACTTGAGGTACAGTTAGCAAAGCTGAAGGACGTAGTCAATATTTTCGTTGACAACTGCAAATTTATTGAAAACATTAAGGACATCTACATATACTTACGAGAATCAAATAGAATTCAACTAATCTTAAAAAACACAATTTTTGTGAGTACTCTAACTACTGAATCAGGCTACGCTATACGAATTGTCATCCCTTACTTAAGGACCGTTACTTTCTCCAGAGTATCCATCAATTTGGATAACAACACTTTTGATTCCAAACCTTCTTCAGGTATCGCTCTTTTCTGCAAAGGAGAGAAAAATGTGACAATAACTAACACAACATTTAGAAAAAAGATCCATCTAAAGCGGAGTTTTTCCGCGAGACAGCTACTGGTGCTATATCAATTTTAACAAACCCTGATACGCCTTTACAATTTGGATGTGTCGAGTCAGATGTAGCCAACGACACACACCCACTGTGGAGTTACGACAATCATGTGCTATTTGAAGATACTAACTTTATAGATAATTTGGGGTTAATGGCTGGCGGTGTTTACATTTGCAATGGAAACGCAACCTTCAAAGGGTGTACTTTCCAAGATAATTTTGCGAGTCAACGCGCTGGGCACGTTTATTCTGCATATGGAACTGGACAAGTAAACTTTGTAGACTGTTCATTCACCAATCAAAAAGAGGGAAGGACGGTGAATAAAATCCGTTTTGACAAAGCCAGTTTTTTATACTCCGAAAGCGAAGGACCTGTTCATTTTCAAAACACAACGATGGTATCAAAAGTGTTCGGTTCTGGAATATATGCTTTTTCTGTTTTGGAAATTATCAATGGAGGGTTTGTTGAGATGGATGGCAACTCATCGATCCATTGTAATACAGGACACCGACTTGACTTGGAAAATAACACACATTTCGTGTATACCGAGAAAAACAAAAGCGATTGCCGAATAAATATTACTGTCTTGAGATACTCATGTTCGTTATGTGCTCCTGGATTTTATAGCCTGCAGAATGGAGTTTCACATGGATTACTCGTCGGTCCCAGATTTAAATGCTTAAGATGCCCATTTGGAGCCAATTGTGTTAAGAAGAACATAGCTGCCAAAACAAATTTTTGGGGTCATCAGATCTCAAAAAAACCACCGTCATTAAAATTCTTTGCGTGTCCGGAACATTACTGCCAAAGTCCACCTTCGTATTCAACGCAGTATAACAGTTGTTATGGAAACAGAACTGGAGTCCTTTGTGGTGAATGTTCGCCAGAATATAGCGAAACTCTTTTCTCTACCGAATGCCGCAAAATTACCGAATGCAATAACTTCTGGATGTGGAGTTTAACCATGTTGCTGTTAACAACCGGATTTGTTCTTTATCTGTTAATAAAACCACCAGTTTTGAGTTTTCCTGGAAAACATATCTTCTGGTTTCCAAAACGTGACATGGAACACATTAGACAGGACTTGGGTCAAGTCGAACAACACTCCGAAAATGGTTATCTTAAGATTACATTTTATTTTTATCAAGCTGCTGAGTTGCTAATTGTAGGCTCTGCGGAAAACTAACTACATAAAATACCTTTTGTATATGCTGTGGTTGCTGCATTTAACTTCAAAGTTCGATCTATAACTAACGGAGTAGGTTGTCCTTTCCCAGGAATCACGGCGGTGACAAAGGAGTTGCTTCTCTCTGCTACCGTTCTGATTACCATGGCGGAAGTTGCTATTCTGTTTTTAGCACATTCAGTTTTTAACATCATAAGACAGAAAAAGCGACCATCCCTGCTCCATTACATGGCGGTTGCTCTAGAAATACTTTTGCTGGGTTACGAAAGATTAGCTGAAACGTCACTTAAGCTCATGCATTGTGTGTCCATTGGCTCAGAAAAGCGCTTGTTTTTCAATGGAGAGGTTATTTGCTGGCAGTGGTGGCAGTATATCCTGCTAGCCTATATAGGAATATTCGTTATTCCTTTCGTCATTGTCCTTTATTTTGGTTCTTCCAAGCTTTACATGGCATCCATTTCTTCAAAAGAGTTTCTTGTAGCTTGCATACTTCCATTGCCATTTCTTATGTACTGGTTGGTAAAGAGGATACTTAAGAGAAAAGACAGCATTAACAAGGATAGGCGAAGCAACAAAGATGTTCTAGAAGTGCTTCACGCGCCGTTTCGGTATCCAAACGGTATTGATAAAGGAACGATTTACTGGGAAAGCGTTTTGATTGGTTGCCGACTTATATTTCTATTTTGCCATGCATTTATCACAACTTCAATGTTTCGAATGGTTTGCATGGCTGGAGCTTGCGTAATCATGTTACTTCACCACGTTTTAAAGAATCCATATCGTGATCCCATCGCCAACAAAGCTGAAACGTTTTCTCTCCTGACGTTAGTTATGATAGCAATAATCAACCTTACAAAAGCTACTCTGATCTCATTTGGAACAAGTCCTGATGGCCCAGCAAAGTTTTATTTGGAAACTCTGGAGTGGGCTGAAGTCGGTGCACTGGCTTTTGTGCCAACGCTGCTGTGCATTTTCTTGATGTTCGCAATTTTCTCTCAGCTTGTAAGACTGAAGTTGACCCTGACCAAGATAATGTCTCGTTGGGTTCGGCAGCATTCTTCACTTGGATTTACAAGTGAACTGCAAACACCGCTTTTGGGTGCGTCAGTTGAAGACTGATTTTAATTTCCTGTGGCGCTCATCATAACTAATTAATATAAAATAGTAACTTGTCAAGTAAAATAATATTCCGATCATAATTTACACAAAGGTACACAAAGAAGCCAAAAAAAAGATTCCCCGAATGGCACCAATAGTATGGCTAGTATAATGTTCTCCTGTTGTGCCCGGTACGAGTTTAAAACTTTAAACCTCTTGCATACCGTTGCAAGCAGTCTCAATCAGGAATAAAATGGCTGAAAGCAAAGTTGGGTGGGGGGAGGAGTTTCTTACACTGAAACACCAGTACCGCGTTTATATTATGCCAGTCGAATTTTCGTATTTATCGTTTGTAGACCGGCTCAATTTACAGAAGGTTCCTCAATCGCAAGAAGGCTTGTTCCTTAAAGCTTCCCATTCTCAACTTTTCTATGTGAACCATTACATTGTGGTGTATTACCTTTCTGCGTGGTATATGTTCATCTTTACGTTCTCCTACTGTGGTCGGGATGGAGTAAAGCTTGTTTCTTTGCTGATTTTTCTAAACACACCTTCGAGTCATTTGCTAGATATTCTGAAACTGGTTAAAACAAGCTTACTTAAACCTTGAAATGGCCAAATTTATGAATAGAGCGCTTTTCAAATGAGTGTCGTAAAACCAAAACCAAAGTAATTACCCCAGCCAATCACAACAAACACAAATTACCCAATGAACCAATCAGAACTCGAAGCAAGTACATGTAACCGGCGTCAAGCGCGGGAAAACGCGTGCGAGCGCGAGCAAGTCGCGACTGATCGGTTTGAGTTTTAATCCTGATTGGTCGAGAAAGTGGCGCGAAAGGTTTTAACCAATCACAGAGCGAAGTAAAGCAAAACACTCAATTGAAAACCGCTCTATTGGAAGTGACAGAAACCAGTTAATATTTCTTCGATTTCTTTATCTATTTTTGACTATAATCTGGATAGTGTAAATAGTTTCAAATATTTGGGAGTTAGCCTAGTTTCCAATTTTACGTGGTCGTGTCATGTCGAATATGTAATATCCAAAGTAAACCATAGACTATTACCTTTTGATTCACGTCTAAGTCTTTACAACAGTCTTGTCCTCCTCATCTTTGATTATGCCGACATAGTTTGGGGAGACAAGAGCAATATCGATCTCATGAATGACCTGCAGGTGCTGCAAAATAAGGCTGCCAAAACTATTTTGGATAGCCCCCTGCACTCATCAGCTACAGATGCCCTTGCGTCTTTAAATTGGCCAAATATGGAACAGCGCCGTCACACAGTTACAATGATCTGCACATTGTTTTATTGTTTTGTTCGTACATAGTTTCATTGTTTTATTGTACAATTAAACATATATTTATATTATATCTCAGCACTTTGTCTTTCTTTTGCGCATTTTTGTTAGTGGCAATACCAGCAAAGTAGCGATACTTACAAATTCTAATGAGCTAAGTGTATTCCGACCACGTTAATAAAGATTATTTTACATTACTTTTGGATCACTCTGTGAAACGTCAAACAATTGGCGATGTCCACAGTTACAATACACGTGACAAAGACATTTTCAGACTTTCCCGCGTAAACACGAAATTGGGGAAAATAGAGGGTTTGTTATTAATCCCTCAAGGACTGGAACTCTTTGGACAGAAAAATTAGAAACGCACCTACAATTTTATCTTTGAAACAAAATTTATTGAACAGAATTTTTAATTAATTATTTTGATATGTTAACTTAAGTATATTTTAATTTCATCTTTGCCATCTATTGTACATTTATTTTACATGGTTATTTCCTACTTATTGTATCTTGTTTTAATATTTTTTACATTTTGCTTAGGATCTCTCTGAAAACATCATATGTGAGAAAGCTTGTTAATAAAAGATCTCTATTATTATTATTATTATTATTATTATTATGATCGTCATCGTCATCGTCATCGTCATCGTCATCCTCCTCTTCCTCCTCCTCCTCTTCCTCATCATCATCATCATCATCATCTTCATCATTATTATTATTATTATTATTATTATTATTATTGTTATTATTGTTGTTGTTATTAGGTGGGTTCATACTAGGGTAGTAAGTAGACCTTAAGTACACTTGAGCTTTACTTCAGATGTGAATGGGTTTAATTTCAGCTCAAGTAGCCTACTTTGTGGCCATGGTAACACACTTCCTTCAAAGGGGCCGAAGTACACTCTCAAGTCTAGTTCAGACCATCCTTACGAGCCTACTTATGCTCTATCAAAACACATTCCGGAAACCGACGTCAATCAAACACGCTCTCGTGTGCTGTTTTTGTAAGTTTACTCTTACAAGGTCACATAAGTATTCAAATGTTTCTCGGGTGACTCTGAAATGTTCCTTTCAAATAAAATTAAGCTCTGGACTTGCTATTAAGTATCGAAGCCAGTTCTGTGGACGAGGCCAAACCCAGGCTCTTCGTCTCCGTTGAGCGTTTTGATGATTCATACGGGTCATAATCATCAACAACAACATTTGCCTGTTTCTCCGCCTAATTCTAATTCTAATGTTTCTCCGCCTAATTCTGACATTGCAGTAAAATAATTATGAGCCGTGATAAAAGGCAAGCAATTTGAAGGTTTCGAGGTCGCATGAATACAAGTGGAAAATTTGCTGCTTAACTTGATTGACAACCCGATTACCTTGAAAGCATACTTTGAATTCTAATGTGAACGCTTATCATGGTAAGTAAACATGCAAGATCTCAAGTGTACTTGAGCTCCGGTTATACTTAAGGTCTACTTATTCCGCTAGTATGAACCCACCTATTGAATTTCAAAACTGGGCACACTTAGAGTTACGTTCCCAAGGGAACTTTGATCTGACAGTTCTAGATTGCAGCTTTCTTCTGGCTGTACTTGTCTTAGGCGTGAGATCCAGAAAGAAAACAAAAAGAACGCAATTTAAAATTTTGTTTCAAATGAACCAAAATTTGCGATATAGTAAAATGAATTTCATGTCAATTATAGGCGCTTTTTAGGGATACCTCATTTAATTAAGAGATGTTTTAACATCTCTTACCGAGAACATAGGTATTACTGGTTACAGTAGCGAAATATATCTAGCCTAATACCGACGTTCAAGATGTTTAACTAGTCAGTTTCATGATATGTGATAATAAAATACTTCTGGTTGTTATTGTTGTAATTGTACAGTCTACTAAACTATGAATGTTATATGATTACATTAAATTATTCTATGCGGTTTAGGTTTCTGGGGATCCAGAAATTAATAAATTGAAAGGGAGGTAGAGGTTGACGCAAACGCTCTTGGGGCTGCGTGAACATGTTTTAAGAGACAAGGTCTCGCTAAAACACTTAAAATAAAATATTCGGTTCTGAAAATATCCATACCAGAACTCGTATCATTGATACCTTCGAATTTCTTGTAGCAAGTGGTTGTTCCACCCAGATAGTTTCAGGGACATTATAAACCAGTTCCGATGGTTCACCTAAAACTGAACCTTCAGGTAGCCTTTTCGCATCGATAACTTGTCTAGTTATGCTAAATCTAAAAAAAATTCAAGTATATCTACAGTACATCGGTTCAATTTATTTCGCTCATTTCAACTAATAGAAAGGAATTTGGCTTAACGTACCCAGCATTCGACGGAGCACCTAATTCTCCCGCGTTGTTTTGATTTTATCTACTAGAGACAAAAATGATGACATTTTATTCCATTTTTGCTTGTGTTTCTGCCGTATAATGCCATAAATTTATAGTGAACTAACTATACACAAGAAATAAGGCCATCAGAAATGGTAAAAAATAGCCTTGTTTACTAAACGTCATGCCCCGAATAAACGTCGGGTTCAAATAAACGCCTAGCCTTCCCCCCGCAGTCGTTTTAAGGGGGGTGGGGAGGAGTGTAACACGACTCCCTTAAAAACGACTGCGTGGGAGTCTAATAAACGCCTGGTCTACGAATTTATATTTTAAATAAAGCCCTCGGCGTTTAATCGAGAAAATACGGTAATTGTGTTGTGATTCTGTGATTCTACATCTTACCTTTGCATGGACAGCTTTCGAGCGCAAAACCGTGGAAGAAAAAAATGATTTGTTGGAAATCATATACCGCTATGTTCTTAAAATGAGCATAATAATGGTAGTGACTTAATGTAAAGCGCTTTTGAATATATATAGTATAGCGCTATATAAATTAATTATTATTGATTATTATTATAAAGGTGGGAGTTCCTCACTTCCAGCTCTTAGCTTCGGCTGTAGCATGAAGTAGTACTGCGTAAGTAGAAGCCTGTCCCTGCCCTTCTTACACCCAACCTCCAGAATTTAAGCCAGGTTTTTCACAAACAATCCGCTGCAACTGAGCGATAAAATGCCTTCAGCTAGCACAGAACACACTTGGAGGATAGACCTTACTCAAAATATTTCCGACACCTATATTTTCAATCTGATGTTTTGATTAAGTTTATTAGTCAAAGAAAGTCCGTTGAAAATATAAGAAGATAAGAGAAAGTTAGAAACAACAAGAAAATTTGTGGTTTTAATCAAAGACGGGCCCTTCACCTACAAACAGTGACAGAAGTAGTTGGAAAACCCTCATGTTGCATAGTGTTGTGAGCGCTTGTCTCCATCAATTTGGTGAAACGTTTTACAACATTGCCTAGTGGGTGCCTAGAGTGAGGCCGATTGTAGGTTCTTGAACTACATTTTTTAACTTATTCTGTTTGGTACTATATATTTTGTGGGATCTGTGATAGCAAACCGTAGTTGTTAGAATTAAACCTTTGAGTATTCCTAAAACCTTTCCATTTTCAATATTTTGCTACGCAGTAGTCAATGGCACACGTCTTAAAAATTGCGTTATACATATACTTGTAGAAAGGTGATATTTCTGTCATGTTGCTAAACGCCCGTGGAAAAGACAAACAAACGAATAAATAAATAAATAAATAAATAAATACCTAAATACATAAGTACATAAATACATAAATAAATAAATAAACAAATAAATAAATGAATGTATAAATAAGCAAAATCTTGTTCAAGTCTAAACGTTTGTTTTCATCACTAATCTTTTCGATTCAACAAAATTAACCTAGTGCAGTTCTATCGTTTTTGATCCCTCTTTACATGAGCGAGTTTTCAAATGCATGGATTAGCATTTTGGGTTTGAACTAAGTGACAGCTGCCGATAACAGCGACTTTCAAAATAACATCTATGGCCTTTTACACTCTCTTCAAGTTTTTTTCAGTTCAGCAATTTCACCCACTGAAGTTTCTAGCATTTTTACTCGCTCTTCATATCACAACACATATTTGTTAATTATCCAGTGGGTTTGATCCGTTGTAAAACGAAATATGTCACAGACAATTCGAAGAAGACTTTTTATTTATAAGGAAATTTCCTTGTCAGCCACTATCTCTTTGATGTTAGCTTTTCACGACTTCCTGTTTTTCTCAGAAGCAAAGAAAATAAGTTTGCGCGTAGCGTAGCTATGGTTTATTTCATTTCCAATATCACTAATAAAAGTTTACATTAAAATGACTGTTTGAACCCTCGGGCGTGCAAGCGGGGGGGGGGGGGGGCGTTAGATGCCACCCTCCCATAAGGTTTTCCTTGAATTTTTTCCTAGACGATTTATTATCTAGACCTTCCGTTTCCAGTGACTGTGCGCATATCCCTAAGACACATTTTGACACAAGCTTGATGAGAATCAGTTGCTATGGTTACGAGATATGACATAAGTAGCATGTGGTCAAGCCATTTTTTAAGGAAAATTTGTGTTTTTTATCCTTTGTAGGTGAAAAATGCAAAGAATGTCAACCAAAAGCACCAAAATGTTTAATCATGTCATATTCTACATGAACAGCATCAAAAGTTTCCAATTTTTAACGTTTTTTGACAAGTTTTAACTTTCGTTAAAATCCAAGATGGCGCCCAATATGGTGGCCATCTTGAATAACGTCACAGGCCCCCGGCAGAGCGGAAACCCATAATATATACGTCATCTTGTAGAGCACATCACAGGCTTTCTACTGAAGGCGAAATATTTTCAAAATATTGTAACATAATGAAAACCAAGGGGGGGGGGAGGGGGCATCAACCACCAGAAAAACTGCCAGAAGACAGAATACCTCCACATGCGTTGTGAAACGGTAAACACATGTGTAAGCTCGTTTTTCAAACAGCAAGGAACGAAGATGGGACGTTGATAACTCAGATATGTTCTGCTGCTCAAAAACAAGCAAGAGGCCAAGCTCACATAGCTCAGTTATAGCACATTTGCAACGGTATCGCGAATCCATTCCCATTGTTCGGGCCTGAAATGTTTTTCAACTTCTTTTGTTGCTACTTTACCCCTGCTAAATTCTCTCATCTGTTGTTCATATGCAGTATTTTCATCTTGATACCAGGAAAGCTCACGTTTTTTTATTGGCTTACCTCGTGGTAGAACCAATATCAGAAATTTTTCCGCACGCCATCAAATATTATTAAGCTATGCCAACGGATTATATAATAGTATCGGGACCATTACCACAACTCTTTGAAAATAAAAATAACGTTTAATACATAATCTAATACATAAGTCTAATACATAATTTCCAAGTGTATTTGTGTCTTTGTTTACACTAAGAGAAACACATTCTCAGTTTTAAAAAATGGTGAAATGAAATAGTGCAAAAACAAAGACGAAAATAGCCTCCAGCCGAGCACGTTCCAAACAAACTCAATGGGTGTCTCAAATGCATGATTTTTGAATATCATATCATTTCGCGTTAAAACTTTTGCCGGCTAGCAATACGTTTATTATAAACAATCAATTTCAGTTTCTTTGCCGCCTAACACGATCGCTCCTGCTGCGCGTTTTTCAAAAGCTTCGAAAAGGTTTTCGGCCGGGAAGAGCCATTTGTAAAAACGTTACGAGCTCATTCTCCAAAGCTCCTCCTATTTTAAGACGTCTCTACTATTGTTTCATCTTAGAAACGTCTTTGTTTACAAGAGTCATCGCGAGTCATCGTGCCCGAAATCGGCCCGAAAAGTTTTCGGGGCTTTCGAGAAACGAACGCCTGCTCCGGTTCTACCCATTGCCAAGAGAATGTGAAAATCATTTCAAAGTTGTCTCAGATCGTGTAATCACTCTCCATTCAACAGATCAGTTTAACCCGCACACTGAAGGAGCCTAAAGTGTCCGTGTTAAGGTTGTCCTTATTGAGTAGACACTGGGTATTTGACGAAACAAAATGCTTTTCAGTTTATCGTAAGGCTTGTTTAATACTCGTTGTGTCCAGCAATATGGTGAGATAATTGTGCACCTTTGGTTAAAAGCATAAAACTTGGCATACTTATAGTATAGCACAAACAGATTAATTTCAGCTATGGGCCCACCTCGATTTCTTCCAGGGGGGTGCAAATTCGCTACCTACAGGGTAGGGGTAGGGCAAATAACTGAAAAATCGTTAAAATTTGTTTATACCTAGTCAAATCAGCTCTTATCTTACAAAATTACGTCTCTAATAGCTTTATTATATTTCAAGCTTGAAATGATGCTGATTTCTTCAGGGGGGACACTTTGGGATACTCAGGGGGGAGGGGAGGGGAAGTAAACTTGTTTGTAATACCTCTAAACGTATAACAATGAGAGTTTTATAAATATTTTTATGTTGACAATATTACGTGGTGTTTACTTATCCTTCCTGATGCTCGTAGCTCGCACATCTGAAGGTTAAATAAATATGTTATCATTAAAAGCAATCTTTATTGACAAATTCCTTATTGCATTACTGTGGTTACCTGGACAGTCAATCACGTTGGCAATCGCCACCACATTTGCAGAGAGCGGTGCATTGCATCTCTGCTTTTCTGCACTTGCAGTGTCCTTTGCAGCCCTTTTCCATGCGGCAACCACATCGCAGAAGTTCTCTACAGGCCTTAGATGCTTCTGGGAGGGTCATCCATAGTGGTTTCCACAACTGTTCTTCAGACATGGTCCATCCCCATTCAGAGGGAGAGGGGATGACAGGACATGGGATATCACATTGTCCCCAACAATGGCCGGCTTGGTAGGCTACTCTCTTTGTGTGAAGCTGCAAGGCATCTGATGTGGGAGGGATATTCTCAATAGATCTTCCTTTCTGGGTAAATAGGACTTTACGGGCCTTATTTACGTTCTCGCATGTACTTGTTCGGTCGTACATCAAAACCACAAATCTCTCCAGCCTTGGCATCGCACTAACAATATCTTGCTCAGTTGGCGACTGACTCAAAGACAAAAATGCGATAGTGACTTCTTCATATGCCATCCATGTTTCCCAGGCTGTAGTTTTACCTCGACCAAGAAAGGCGGACGTCTGATCGCATCCAGTAAATGCATGGAAAACATGGAGAGTACTGGATTTCTGAGGACCAAGAGCTCGTACAATGGAATGCACAGCAACGTATTTAAAATACTTGCCCACGCCAAATGCAATCCACAGTTCATCAAGATTCAGTCTGCTGAATACAGAAACGGCTATCACAACAACATCAGTGTCTACTGTTCTTATCAGGACTTTTTAAAGTCCTTGTCTGGCACAGTCTGCTTCGTGCAAAAGAAGTCTCGTGTCAGCTTCTTCATGTGAACAGGGGGAGATGTTGTCCGTTATCTGTGCAGATGAGGAAAGCACCAGACTGTCCTTTGTAACCAGCACACACTTCCCATCATACTGGGCCAAACCTGTCTGCTCAGCGAGGTAGTGGAATAGCTCAACCTTGTTGGAATCTACTTTGAGGAACTGGGGCCAGTTCTTTGGAAGCTTGACACCAGGTTCTACCCTTTGTCGGATACCTGTCCCTCGCTTACTTCGAGTTGAGGCTTTCAAACTGTTGTCGACATAAATATCCCATATAATGTCAACTCTCTGAACACTTAGCAGCTGTGCTTCAATGTATGGCAAGTATGTTACATTTACATAATCTGTAAATGTCCTGGATTCCTTGCTTGGTTTTAGCATATTCACCAACGCTGCACCATCAATAAGTGTAGCATCTACTGTTGGGTGCCTTTGACATCCCGGAGATAGCTTCTCCAAGCACTTCATTAAATCAGATTTGACACCTAGTTTCAAATCTCCAAACTGAGAAATAGACGGTGGATACGCTTGGTTCTCGTGAGTAAAGAACTCATCAAGATTTCCCTGTCGAACCTGGCAAGACACATACAACTGCGAAAATAGAGAGCAGTTTTGCTTTAGGGAAACCACTCCTTGCTTTTCTTTGGAAGGCGGCTTTTGTGGATTGCTGAACAAGGCCAACTTGTTGCGCTTTATGACATCCATTACTCCTTTTTCTTTCTTTATAAGGCGTTCCTCCACGAACGAATGAAATTGCTGCAAACCGACTTTCTCTATTTCTTTTACTGTTGTTATGACCTTTTCACTTGCAATTTCTTTGGTATCAAGAACCAGCAGGTCATTGCTTTCCTCTTTGAATGGGTTTCCCATGCCTTCTATAACCTCTATAAGCGCTTGAACTTGCCTCTTGAAGTTCGTCTGAACACTGCTCACTTGGTCATGATGACGCATATCTGGACCTTTGCTTTGGTTGGATTTGATAACATCAAGTTGGGCCTCAAATGTGGCTGCAGCACGAGCAACTTCTGGCCCTGATACCATCCATCTTAATAGCTGCGACGAGTTCTCTGTCAAACCAACTGCTCCGCCATCTCCTTTGACTAGTTTGTTGTTTTGTTCATGAGCTTGATCAAGTGATATTCCAGAGAACACTCTCTGGGTCTTGTTGACGACGAAATGTCCTTGTTGAAACTTTCCTTCAACGTTTGGATGGGATTCGCTCAATTTCACCATATCATGTATATGGATTGGTAGCCATCGGGCGTAGTGGAAATGGTCGAGAGCAAAATGCAATGGGACCAGTTGCTTCAAAGATTCTTGGTAGAGGTTAAAATTGCCTTCCCGCAACGACTGGACAAACATCAGAACTAGGAGCTCAAACTTAAGTGTCAAAGCCCAATACAAGAATTGAGGACTTTCTGATGACTTCAGGTGATGCCACTGCCAGAAGTCGAGTTGCTGATCCTCTTCAGTTAACGCTTCGGAGAACGCCAGGTATGCTCTATACATAAGAACATAAAGGCTGCTTGCTGTAACTTCATGGGCATGCCGTGTTCGTGATATATGTGACGCTTTTAGAAACGACTCTGCAGTGCCAGGTGATGCTATGTTGGCTTGAACTATTGCGCTAGTCCAGCCACTACCACCAAGCCAATCCCCCAAAGCTCGAAGAGTTGCTGCTTCAACGTGCAATCCTCCAAGCATGATAATGAACTTCGATTCTCCATGGGTCTCAGGCCAGTGCCATTGGATTCTTTTGGCGATCGCATAGAGTGGTTGGTCGCATGCAATTACAGGAATCTCGCCTGGATTTAACACTTGCACTGACTTGTTGACTATATTCATTGCATGGAGTATCATCGCGACTGAATGAGCTTCCTCTTGAAAAAGTGGCAACAATGAGTTGATATCCGTCAACCTGATTGTATTCTGAGGGATTCTACTTGCATAGAATGCTGCCCATGACAAAGACATGATTTGAATTTCATCATTGCTTTCGTTCCCGTCTAGCTCATCTTTGACGTGATTCAGCCATTCGTACTGTGCTGTAATGTCGACAGTCTGCTCTTTAAACTGATCCAGAGAAACGCTGGTTTCAGGAAACAATGGCTCTTTTGCCCAAGGATCTACGGGGGGGAACGCTTGAATAGTCCTGTGGAAGTGGTGTGATTGACTTGGTAGACTCAAATGCAATGGTTGGTGTGAATTCTCGCTCTTGGCCTGGATTATCAGGAGTCGGATGCTGAAAAAGTGAAATTCCTGTACCATGTAGCGATCCAGTAGCTGTAGTGGAACTGGGATTGTGATCGATGTTGTCAAGTGCACTTGTGGTGAACAAACCAGTTCGGAGATTTATCGGACAGACTGCATTTTCCTCCTCAAATTGTGCACAAACTCTGTTTCCAATTGCTGTAGAAATCTCCAGAACTCTGTTATAAGATATGGAAAGTCCAAGGTCATACAATTTGTCAACTAAACCTCTTTTCCTGGTTTCAGCGTGTACCATGAGACCAAGATAGATGGGCAGTGGTGTCTCTCGAGCTTTAGCATGGTATGCGGCTACTGAATTTTTACGACGTCGAACAATACAGTTGTACCTAATTAGCTGCGATGTGCTCAGAGCGGCTTGGATTTCAACAACATTGCTTGATTGATCTTCAATATTTGTACCACCCATTATCATCTCTACTAGGGACAGCAACGATGGTGGGACAGAATTCTCTTGGCATTCTGTCTCGAATGTTCCAGAAAACTCATTGTTTTCCATAGCATGAATATCTCGACGAACGATTTTAGCTGCTTTAGAAAGAATCATTGCATCGCAATCATAACTTATTTCTGCTGATTTCTTCGGGAGTTGCCCGACGTCTTCGTCGAATGCCAAAATTACATCACGACCATCTTTATACTCTTTCAGACCAGGGCAGTAAGCTAGGATGCGTTCCTTTAGCCTTGTGCTGTGAATGCGTTTTGAAACATCAACATGAAGTTGTTTGAGCCTTGTTTCATACATTTTGGTGATATTTGCTAATTTAAACACTGGACTAACATTTGAATCTCCACGACTGTCCTCTATGAATGATATGAGCTCTGCTAGCGCTATACCTTCCTGAACTGCCTCATACGTGGTATCTTCAGATCCCTGTTCAACATTTGCAGCTTTTTTGTAGAGCGTTGCTAGACATTTGGTATGATACGTTGCATCTAGAGCTGGCATATCGCCAGCACTGAGCTTAGCCAACAACATAGTATCATTTAGTTTCAGGGCACATTCTCTAACTTTGGAATCTACATTCAGAGTTGAAACTCTGTGAAGTCCCCCTGACTCTTTTTCACAGAAAAAACAAGACTTGACATTTGTTGCAGATGTAATACGGCGCATCTTTTTACTGTCCTCAAATTTATTGTCTGATGCGGGATCTGCCGATCTTTTTTCACCTCTCTCTAGTTTAAGGTTGCTAAATCTATCCCTACAGGATTTGTGCCACTTAGCCTTGTTAGTATTCAGTGCTCCTGCCAAGGTATTATCTTGAGAGGAAAGACCTGCCACATTAACTTCGATAGGCATACGACCAAGATCGTGAAATCGTTGTATGTTAGCAGCAAGGTTCTCATACCATGATTCAACTCCTGCTTGTTTGGAATCATACGGACAGCGCAGCCTCTCTGCTGTTTCTTTCTGACACAATATACATCTCTTCCAGTCGATAGGATTGTTTTCTTTAAAATAATATTTTCAAATTGTCTTTAATTTTGGTGATTTATTATATTTTGAGCACTATCTAAAATCATGTAATTGTAAACATATTATAAAGATTGCCATTGTGTACTGCACATAATAATCTTACCTTTTGAATTGGTAGCCATTGTTGTTACTTGTAATTACTTGCTAAATTTGTATATTTTTACCTTATGAAATCAATAAAATCAAATAAAGTCTCAATAAAATAGTCAAAAGAAGATATTTAACACAAAAGTAAACCACATTTTGAAGATGTTCTTGCTATTATCAAATTCGAAAAGAAGAAAATACCTGATGGATTTTTACTCAAATGAAAGAACTTTTTAATAATTACAGCTAAGATATAGAGTGTAAATTAATAAAAATACAATATTCTCTTGCTAATATCAATAAGAGTTAATAGAAAGAATATAAACGTACCTCAAACCTTACAGAGCTTCTAGAAAAGGCGACCATGGGGCCGCCATCTTTAAGACCTTTGTAACCGAGCCCTCTCGTTCCCAGTCCTTTTTATACCGGTTGTCCCACAATTTAACTTAAACAATTTTTGGTTAAACTTAAATTGCATAGGAACGCTGAATTTATATTGTCAACATAAAAATATTTATAAAATTCTCATTGTTATACGTTTAGAGGTATTACAAACAAGTTTAATTCCCCTCCCCTCCCCCCTGAGTATCCCAAAGTGTCCCCCCTGAAGAAATCAGCATCATTTCAAGCTTGAAATATAATAAAGCTATTAGAGACGTAATTTTGTAAGATAAGAGCTGATTTGACTAGGTATAAACAAATTTTAACGATTTTTCAGTTATTTGCCCTACCCCTCCCCTGTAGGTAGCGAATTTGCACCCCCCCTGGAAGAAATCGAGGTGGGCCCATAGCTGAAATGCTATACTATAAGTATGCCAAGTTTTATGCTTTTAACCAAATGTGCACAATAATGGTCTTTTTGTGCACCATATTGCTGGACTATTGAGGCAATGCCAGAAAATGAAATTTCGCGTGAACATCGTACCTGAAAATAGCACACAGTCTTATTAAGAGTCTAAAATGAAATGATTCGATGGGTTATGGCTTGAGGTATGAATATCATGTTATTTCACTTTTCAACAGTTAATTATTAACATTTAAATTCTCTCACAGTGTTAAACCTGTTTTCATTTCGGTTTAGTTTCGATCCTCAGCGTATTTCCCTTCTTGTCAATGCTCGTTCGTCCACAGATCGATCTGCTTTGAGAAGATTGAATTTCAGCTGCTTTTAAGTAGACTATGATTTGAGGAAATCTTACAATGGTGGATTTTCACCTTGCTGTGACGACCTTATTGATCTTCTTGTTTAGCAATTGTACAGGTAAACAGTAAAAAAAGAATTAAGATAGGGAGGGGCCTGACTATGTGTATCGTAAATGTATGTACAACAATTTTTATTTAGACAAGACGAGGGCGCTTTTGAAGTTTGGTAAGTTTCGGCAAATGTTTAGAAGTAGGGATTAAAACTGGTGTCAGCACTTGTAAATCGGCATTTATGGCAGATATTTTGCACCCGCCATCAAAAATCTCCTCAGGGCGTATGGGATCACAATCTCTTTGTGTGCGTTTCTTTTGTTATGTGAACGTTACTTTCTTGCTGAAAAGATTTTGCTTTAATTTGCTGGTTTGAGTGTACTGCTTAAAAGTTGCCAGTTTAAAAAGAAACATTGTACATGGCATGGTAATAAATCCATAATATTGTTTGAGGACTAATGTGCTGATCAGGGAAATTCATGATCAGATAAATTCTCTTGCCACGCATAGACGTTTCAGAACACGTTAACACTGATAAAGCTTGCTGTCGTCCGTTTTAGACAGGGGAAGCGAAAGATTCAGTTTTTTATAAATGTCAATAAAATTATCTGAAACTATCACAGGCGTTGTTTGTTCCTCCTGAGCGGTAGGAGATTATCAATATCCTTTCAAAAAGTAAAACAAATAGATGCTGCCGAAGAGTTTCGACATGCAGTTTCGAAGTTCAGTTTCGAAGGTTCGTTTCCAGCAAATGCGAAACGTTTCCTACCCTGGAAACAGTTAAAATAACACATTACGCGGACTCAGAAGAAAACGAAGACATTGCAATATCGCCAAATCATTTCTTTGCTCTGAGTTCTTTGCCAGGTTATTGGTTCTTAGTCCGCAGAATTTTAAAAGAGCAGTTTTAAGATTGCTCTTACCATGACAAAAGAAATGTAGCGTAGAATTAAACAGTTTTTTTCCTGTTAGAAAACAAAAAAAAATTCTCCTGAATTACTCGTACGAAACCGATGTCGTCCAGTGCAGGAGGAGATCAAACAAAAATGTGCTGTGTAATATTTTCGTCACTTGTGGAAGTAATGTCTTTAATCATTTTATTTCAGGCAATTGCTCACCAAAGCTTCACGAAGTTTATGTCTCACTGTCTGGGTTTGACTCTGACAGTTGTGGGTCTCTAGGGCTTCCTTGCAGGTCCATAGCTCAAGCAGTTTGTCAGGTGGGATGGGGTGGAATTATCTTCCTGAATGGGACTGGAACCGAGGAGCACCCTTACGACTGCAAACCCCATCTGACAAGTGACAGTCATTCCGGTATTTACGTAAACAAAAGCTTGATATTGAAGATTTACTATTCGGTGCCGCATGTCTCCTGTATTGAGGGATTTCACTTTCAAAGGGACACTGAGGAGGAGCGACCATTGCAGATTAAAATAGCAGGAATTATTTTTCAACAAACCTCCCTGAAGTTTGAAGACTACAGTGATGTCAAGATATTCAACTGCTCTTTCCGGGACAGCTCAACGGCTTTAGCCATTAACATCAGGAAAAGTACAAATTTGACTCTTGATATCCAAGGAATGTCGCTCTTTAGGAATAATTCCGCCTGCATTGAAATCACCTTTTTTGATAATGTCACAATCAAAGATCGTTATGTTGCTGTTCGTGTTAATGACACTTATTTTTTGGAAAATGGTCATCATCGCGGCGGACGTTCTAAAGTAGGAGTGATCAAATTAACTGCTCATGTGGTTAAGCCTGCCAGTAGAATGCATCTTGATCTATTTTGCTGCAAGGTTAAATGCATTGCCAATCGTGGTTCCTTTATAATTAACAATATAGCAACAGCCGTCACAAGGGAAATATATAAGAATGTTCAGCTGAACTATAACAAAGGAACTTTTTCAAGAGCAAGCCAGGCCGAAGGCCTGTATTATTCACGAGCGATGAACGTACGTGCCACATTTCTCGGTGTACTTTGCTTCAATAACACTCTGTTACGTTGTATTAGAGTTACATCTCACGACGTCAAAATAGAAATTGAAACTTCACAGTTCACTGGAAAATCAGCAATAAACAGAAATGGGGGTTGTCTTTCTTTGGAGGTCTACAGCCGCTTATCTTTAGTTATCTTTAACACCACCTTTTCAAGAAACAAGGCTAAAACAGGCGGGGCGATATACATATACTGTCCAAATGGTATCGTTAATCTCAACTTTATAGATGATAACTTTACTCGGTGCTCTTCCAAAAGCTATGGCTGTGCAGTTTCGGTCGGACTAGTACACCGTCAAAGATTGAGCCCTTATAAGCTAAGCGCTAATTTTAAAAATGTACAGGTCATGCACTGCAGTGGATTGGTGTCTTATGTAAAGTGTAGGAGTGTCTACATTTTGTTACAGAGTGGGAGTGTAAGAGTTGAGAAATCCACATGGTCAGACAACTCGCAAAATACAAGTTCTGATTTGTTTATAGGCGCGAGTGGAGGTAAAGTAGATGTGGAAATTTCTGATAGCATTTTTTTGGACAATGGTGCGACAAAGAGAAGTGGGGTTGCTGTAAGTCTTCTGGATTTGAGTGACCACTCAGGAAGTGCCGATATTGTGAGTATTTCCTATATTAAAACGAAAAACAGGTAAAGTACCGCCATGCAAATTAGTGCAAAATATCACATCAAGCTGTTTAATGTTATCACCTCCCGTTACCGGGTGGGACTTAAAGTACAGTTAACGAAGTCGAAGAATGTAGTCGACATTTTCGTTGATAACTGCAAATTTATTGATAACATAAAGGACATCTTTACATACTTACGAGGACCAAACACATCTCAACTGACCATCAAGAATACACTTTTTATGAGTGCTCTAGCAACTGAATCAGGCTACGCTCTCCGAATTGTCTTCCCCCAGATGAGGACTAATACTTTCTCCAGAGTTTCCATCAATTTGGATAACAACACTTTCGATTCCAAACCTTCTACATGTGTCGCTCTTTTCTTCAAAGGAGAGAAAAATGTGACAATAACTAACACAACGTTCAGAAATTGTGTCTGTTTTCATCAAAAGCAATGGAAAAAAGATGCATCGAAAACGGCGATTTTCCGCAAGACAGCTACTGGTGCTATATCAATTTTAACAAGCCCTGATACGCCTTTACAGTTTGGATGTGTCGAATCAGATGCAGCCAACGACACACACCCACTGTGGAGCTACGACAGTCATGTGCTATTTGAAGATACTAACTTTATAGATAATTTGGGGTTAATGGCTGGCGGCGTTTATATTGGGAATGGAAACGCTACCTTCAAAGGATGCACTTTCCAAGATAATTTTGCGAGTCATCGCGCTGGGCACGTTTATTCCGCATATGGAACTGGACAAGTAAGCTTTGTAGATTGTTCATTCAGCAATAAAAAGGAGGAAAGGACGGTGAATAAAATCCGCTTTGACAAAGCCAGTTTTTTATACTCCGAAAGCGAAGGACCTGTTCACTTTCAAAACACAACGATGGTATCAAAAGTGGTGGGCACTGAAATATATACTTTTTTCTGTTTTGGAAATCTCAATGAAGGGTTTGTTTATATAGATGACAACACATCGATCCAGTGTAACACAGGACACCGACTTAAACTGGAAAATAACACACATTTCGTGTATTCGAAGAGAAACAAAAGCGATTGCAGAATTAATATCACTGTCTTGAGATATTCATGTACGTTATGTCCTCCTGGATTTTATAGCCTGCAGAAGGGAGTTTCTCATGGTGTACTCGTTGGCCCCAGTTTTGAATGCCTAAGTTGTCCATTTGGAACCAATTGTGTTAAGAAGAACATAGCCGCCAAAACAAATTTTTGGGGCCATCACATCTCAAAGAAACCACCTTCATTAAAATTCTTTGCATGTTCAGAGCATTACTGCCAAAGTCCACCTACGAATTCAACAGAGTATAACAGTTGTTATGGAAACAGAACTGGGGTGCTCTGTGGTGTTTGTTCGCAAGGATATAGCGAAACTCTTTTCTCTACCGAATGTCGCAAAATTAGCGAATGCAATAACTTCTGGATGTGGGGTTTATCCATGTTGCTTTTAACAACCGGATTTGTTCTTTATCTGTTAATAAAACCACCCGTTTTGAGTTTTCTAAGAGCACATATCTTCTGGTTTCGAAAACGAGACGTGGAACACATTAGACGGGACTTGGGTGAGGTCGAAGAACACTCGGAAAATGGCTATCTAAAGATTACATTTTATTTTTATCAAGCTGCTGAGTTGCTAATTGTTGGCTCCGTGGAAAACTTACTTTATAAAATACCTTTTGTATATGCTGTGGTTGCTGCATTTAACTTCAAAGTTCGATCTATAACTAACGGAGTAGGTTGTCCTTTCCCAGGAATTACGGCAGTGACAAAGGAGTTGCTTCTCTCTGCTACCGTTCTGATTACCATGGCGGAAGTTGCTATTCTGTTTTTTGCACACTCTGTTTTTAACATCATAAGGCAGAAAAAACGACCATCCCTGCTCCATTACATGGCGGTTGCTCTAGAAATACTTTTGCTGGGCTACGAAAGACTAGCTGAAACGTCACTTAAGCTCATGCATTGTGTGTCCATTGGCTCAGAAAAGCTCTTGTTTTTCAATGGAGAGATTACTTGTTGGCAGTGGTGGCAGTCTATCCTACTGGCCTATATAGGAGTATTCGTTATTCCTTTTGTCATTATCCTTTATTTTGGTTCCTCCAAGCTTTACAAGGCATCCATTTCTTCAAAAGAGTTCCTAGGAGCTTGCATACTTCCGTTGCCATTTCTTCTTTACTGGTTATTAAAGAGGATACTTAAGAAAAAAGACAGCATTCAGGAGGGCAGGCAGAGCTGCAAAGATGTCTTAGAAGTGCTCCATGGGCCGTTTCGGCAACCAAACGGTAATGATCAAGGAACGCTTTACTGGGAAAGCGTTTTGATTGGTCGCCGGCTTATATTACTCTCTTGCCATGCTTTTATTGCAACTTCAATGTTTCGAATGGTTTGCATGGCTGGAGCTTGCGTAATCATGTTACTTCACCACGCATTAAAGAATCCGTATCGTGATCCCATCGCGAACAAAGCTGAAACATTCTCACTCCTGACGTTAGTTATGATGGCAGTTATCAACCTTACAAAAGCAACTCTGATCTCATTTGGAACAAGCCCCGATGGCCCAGCAAAGACTTATTTGGAAGCTTTGGAGTGGACTGAAGTCGGTGCACTGGCTTTTGTGCCAGCGTTGCTGTGCATTTTCTTGATGTTCACAATTTTCTCACAGGTTGTAAGACTGACGTTGACCCTGGCCAAGATAATGTCTCGTTGGGTTCGGCAGCATTCTTCACTGGATTTACAAGCGAACTGCAAACACCGCTTTTGGATGCGTCAGAAGAAGACTGATGTTAATTTACTATGGCACTCATCATAACTAATCAATATGAAATAGTAACCTCTCAAGTAACATTCCAGTCAAAATGTCCATAAAGGTTTCAAAGTCGCTGTGAATACTGTGTCAGCTTTTTATTCCTAAATAGCCTGCGGTGTAGGCTTTTTGGAACGACCACACTTTAATATTCCCTCCTGTTTTGCAAGCCCCCATCTTGGGTTATGAGAGAACAGAGAAGGATCTCTTTTGTAGAAAACATGAGATAGATAAGGAAGAGATCCTGCCTGTTTGCCTTTGCCAAAAAAAAAAGAAGAAGAAAACAAAAACTCGGCAAAGCGTAAGCGTACAAAGGAATAGTGCTCGATGTGGGCCGAAAAACTCAGTTTAGCGAGCGACATAAGCTGGTATATTTATAACCAAGAAATGTGGTTGGAAGAACCATGAGAGGAACGAGAACGCAGATACCGATAGAGTCGTTGCCAGACGCGGAAAGAGAAGATGCTGGAGAATACTGTAAAGAATCGTGGCAGCGATTGAAAGGGAGAACAATCATGTCAAGCGAAACGCTCGTAGAAAAGCTCGATGAAACTGTTTGTTGTCGAGTTTGTCAGCCGGACGTGGCCTTCCTTGAAAACGTAAATTGCAAAAGTTGTGGCTCGAGTAATAAAGAAGCTTACTGTTTAACCCAACTGCTTGCATTTGTAACAGGACGTCCTCTCTAAGATCTTGAGCCGAGCACGCGGCGGCTAATCTCCGCGGTTTCACCGTACTTTCCTTTCGCATTTACTTTCGTCTTTCGGGTCTCAGCAGCTTGAACAGTCTTACCCTTTCTTCTTGTTGATGTCTTCGGCCTTGTACAACCGTAACCTGCGATCAGGCTCTATTTTCGTTTCGCTCGGTGAAACATTCAGGTGGGACGGCGAAACGAAAAATAGAGCCTTATACAATTCTTCTACGGAACGTCTACCGCCCACTTTTTTGATTGATTGACATTCAACAAAACAGCCAATCAAAATTTCTTCTGATTGCACGATCCTCGGTATGCAAATTTCCCATAACGGCAATCCGAAAAAAGTCACGGAAATGTCGCAAAATAAGAACATCATAGGCTACGATATATATTCTAGGCACAAGTACTCAAATGTACACGATTGCTAACTTGAACATTCCGGTATTGTACATGGTTGCTCTGTCTGAGCTGAAACTGAATGAAAATTCAAAACACGACGAGGTTGTCATGTATCAAAATATGCTGCATGTTTGAATCCTTTCCCATTTCAGGTGGTATCCGGAAATATTCTCTTCGCATTTGTCACCGATTTTTTGCGTAAAAAACCTTGGGCAATTAAGAGAAGTACCTTCAGTTTCATTCTTTAGAATAAAGATATAAATAAAACCGTTTATAAACAAAGGAGTATTTTGTAATTTAATTTAGTTCCAGAAGTGATAAATATTTGAGATTAGCAGCGAATCTCTAAACAGCAGCGAATTTTAAAACGAAGAACATTTATCATAAAACTAGCCAGATCAATGTCAGAGATCAATAAAACGACATAAGTGTTAAACAATGAATGAATATAAACTGAAATCATTATTGCGACTTGATTGCGGTTCTCGCCAAACATCAGTTTACCGTTAAGGTTACCGAATTATCGGTTGACTTGTTGATCATTCTTGGCGAAAGATACTTGTTCGTCTGCTGTTCGTTTTGCTTCGTAAAACGCGGAAACAACCACTACTCTGTTCATGTTACTAATACTAGCTGAAAGCCGTCAAATGAAAATTCCGAGACACGATGCGACAAAACGGAATACATACTTCACTGTTGCTGTACAGTGTGTTGCCCAGTTTTCGTACACTTTAGTTTGCAATCGCTATATCTTTTCGTCTGTGAGATGAAAATTCTGAAATTTCTGTTAAAGATAGCCCATTTAGCTACCTTCAGTATATAAAACGATTGACCGCTTGATCGAAGTATGTTCAAAATTAAGCCATTTTCCCCAAAACTCCTAAGTTGCCCAGTCTTCGTACACCTGGCCCAGTTTTCGTACATCGACAAAACAACATTTCTCCACGAAAACGCTCGACGCAAACTGAGGTGTCAGCCACCCTGCTGACTGCTTATCGTGTTTTCTCCTCGATTTGTGAAGCATTGGTGTAAATAGCAAATGGTTATTCGGGGGGTGGATGTTTAATCGATCCTGCAGTGTTGATTTTTTGGTCTGTCACTTTTGGGCGGCTTTTCTTACGCTCAATCCACTGTCTCGTACGTCATTGACTGCCTTGGTAAAGGTAGTTGACAGGTTACTATTCTGCCTGTATAAGATTCGACGTTTTCCTTCCGTTTCCGCTTACGCCTTTAGAATAGCAAACGCTTTACTTCCGTTTCCGCTTACGCTTGCTTTTCTTAGCTACTTTTGTAAATGTTTATTAGAATCGCAACAGAATGAAAAAAATCGGTAAATCCGGTAAACTATCGATATTTCAAGGTGTATGTCAACATTCTACGCATAGACATCTACCTTAGTTAATTATTTGACGATTTAGATTGTTTGCGCGGGATTAAGTTTATTAAATATTCGCGACCTTTGCATGACCTGGATGTAAAGCGTCGCTGTTATATCACAACAAATACATGTAGTGTATTGTACTTTGCAAGGATTGTTGTGTAATCTTTGCTGCACTTGCAACTTATTAGTTTTCAATAGTAAAGTTTAAAATTCAGTTCTTTAACTTATTTAAAAACAGGTTTTGAGAAAGGCGCAGCTAAGTGTACGAAAACTGGCACAGCAGGTCGAAATGTATGCGAAAATTCTCACCACTAAAATTCAGGAGCAGTTAAATTTAAGCTGGTGTTGAAAGTTCTTCCATTCACTTTCATCTTTTATCTATCATCTGTCCAAAAATCAGGAAGTTCCATGGAAAATTACCTACAAAACGGGCTATTTGTTCACCTACAATACCTTTACTGTGCAGTGAAAAATGCAAATATTAGCCGCTAAACTTTTACTTACCTCGAAAGAAATTGTCCGCACTGACCTGCTTCTTCGTCAAAAAGCCCGGCAAAACCGGCAATTTATAGCTGAAATGTTCCTTTTATTTTTGGAATTCTTCGGTTGACGAAGATTTAAATGACCGACGAAAATAATCAAACAAAGTTCTTTTTGTACGAAAACTGGGCCCGTACGAAAACTGGGCAACATACTGTACTTCTCTGCTCCAGGTGAGAGACAGCTTGCGTCAAACCGAACGCCATTCTCAGGAGAGAAAGAAATGGTGACAATTCTTCTAGAACGACGAGAATTTATTAGAGCAACACATTTCACTTCGGCAGATGTGTTCCTTGGTTGTTCCTCGGCGATGGCAGTCGGATCAAAATTGTGAACGAGTCTCGTAGACAATTTACTTCCGTTGACAGCTCTATTGTTAAAGGGCCAGTCAGATTGCGAGATTCCCGCGGCCACAATTTGGCCGCCGACTACTAACTCCTGTGAGAGATTGTATCAGGCCCTATTTTAGCGAGCGACCAACGTAAGAGAATATGAGAGCGATGCTAAAATTCGGCCTGATCGCAGGTTAGTACAACCGACGTGAGGTTATGAGGGTAAAATTTTCAATGTGTTAAGACCCTTTGAGCGGCGCGCGAACACAGACCTGAACGAAATACTCTGGACTCTGGACTGGACTCTGGACTGGACTTTGGACTGGACTCTGGACTGGAAAGCTAAATATAAATTTCATTTCACTAATTTGCAATTTTTTTTAGTTTTGCTTTGTGCCGCTATGCACGATTTTTATTTCTTCAATAAACGTTGTGCAGCAATTTTTTTCGTATTTGCCCCCACCCCCTTTTTCCAAAAAAAGAACAAAAATAAAATAAAATGGTCCATCCCTTAAGTAAAAACAACTCAATTTAATTATGAACCAATTTTTTAGACAGAAAACCCACGCTCCTCCACGATTGCACGCAGCTCGCGCGATATAATTTTCGCGTACCGATCGCACACGTACTATCTGGACTATCTATTACGGTATTCCCACGTTCAACTCTGTGTTTACAAAAAACTATGGATTGTGGAAGAAGTGGTTTTCACGATGGAGATGAGACGTCCACGCGTACATACGCTAGCGTTGTCCGTGGAGAGGATTCGTCGGCTCCGATGACAAATTCGTGTGGAGAAAATTGCAGCTACCTCCACTACTTATCCATATTTTTTGTAAACACAGAGTTGAACGTGGGAATACCGTAAGAGATAGTCCGGATAGTACGTGTGAGATCGGTACGCTATTGTTATTTGATGCTTGTTAACGCGCCTGTCAGTTACCTATATATTCTAGATATTCCCAGAATTGAATTTCAAAAAAATAAAGCGTCTTTTTTACTGACAGTTCTCATGCCAGATACCAGAAGTTTTCTTACATCGGACATGGCCGATCTAGCAACGAATTTCTACCGTCCGGTGTGACGGTTGGAACTGATTTCTGCTTGAATTTGGCAGGAAGAGATAAATTTCATGTCAAAGCCATTGTTTTTCCATTTTTCCATTGAAATTTCACTTTCCAAGCCGTAACATATGTCACAATTCTCAGGCTCGTCTATAAGAAGTGGGAAGTCATTCTTATTGATCCTTTGTTTGAAACTATCAAGGCTCGATTTCTTACGGTCGGAAGGGCTAAACTTTCCCTCTAGAAGGGGTCCAAAATAAACGCAGTGACGAAAACGAGGGATGTTGAAGTCAGCATTTCTGAGGTTATATCCTTTAGGAACTGTGTGAAATATCTCTGATATGTAGTGCGATACTAGGCCGTTTTTAATTTTAAACATCAAAGTAGCTATCTTTGGTAATCTTCTTTGGTACAGAGTAGGGAGACAGGCTCTTTTTAAGAGATCACTATAGGAGGCAGTCTAATCGACTCAGTCTAGTCTGATTTCAAAACTGCCTTTAATGCACGTTCTTGAATACGTTCAAGTTTGCTATTGTCGGAAGATTTGCAAAAAGTGCCATATAGTCACATTGTACATGCAATCACATTATCCTCGACATGGCTAACATCATTTTCAACTCTAGTGAATTAAACCAACCGTGTTATATGTATACTCAAATTATGTCACAAATCATTGATAGGTGTTTTACAGAGAACCAATTATAATATAGCCTAAGTACGTTTTCACTGAAACTGAGAGTGTCTTGTGAGAGTATAAAGAAAGGTGAAATGGCGCCGCCTGCGGCTCATGTTCACCTTACACCTCCTTTTGTGCTCCCATCACTTCCTTGCGTGCTTGACAACAGACCAAAGCATGGTTTAGGCCTTTTTATTTGTTAAATAATACGGTTCTGTTAACTTTACGAATGCAGTCAAAATTAATTAAGCTAGTCTCCTGTAAAGTAACGAACACTGATCTTGCTTCTATCAATCAAAACTGCAGGTGCTAAAACAATCCTAAAGCTACGTCTACAAGCGACTCTTAAAATATGATGCATGTTGTTAAAGGCTTTTAACTGAGCTACAGTACCGACACGATGATTCGGGCAAGTGTTATTGCTGCTATTTTCTTAATTCCATTTGCCGCTTCAGCCGCTGTTGGTAAGGAAAGCATAAGTTAAGTAATCTATAATTGTATTGTACGGTAAGTACGAAAACCAGGGACATCTCTTGCCAGCGTAATGCAACTGCGTAAACGGTTAAGTCGCGAAGATTACGCTGTGTTTGTTTGGGGGGAGCTGAAATCAGATTATTGATCTTTGTTCATGTAGATTTTTCACAAAGAAGAAAGATAATCGGAAGGCGTACTTTTCGATACCTGTATTTCACGGCAAGTGTAAAAACAAGGGCTTTTTTTTTTGCCAGCCTAAGTATGTGTTGACGAGTTGTAAGGCTTAAACAAAAAAAATGAATGAAAGTATGTAAGTAATTATGTCTACAGTTGCTTGAGCTGAACCGAGCCAATCACAGGAATATGATACAAAACGCATGGTATACGATTTTAAAATTCCAAAGTATTGTTGCTTGTTCCATAGTACGAGTCTGAAAATACCTGCCTTACGCTTGAACAAAATGAAACATTACAACAAAACATGTGCGAGGCAAGAAGCTACAAAGAACGAGCAAGGATAACTCCCTAGCTCCCTAAAATAGTAATATCAGATAAATAAATTTAACCAAAAAAAAAACGCATCAGCTTAAGAGGAAAAGTGTTGATCACTGACACCAACATTGACCGCGCTGACTTTAACGAATTATAACTTTTAAACGGCTGGACGAATAATCACCAACTCTCGTGACTTTTCCTAAACTTTAACAGAGAAAAATTTCCCGTGTCAATGACGTGTCTATGATGATTGACGTTTCCATAGCAACCGTCTACTCAGAAGTGTATTTTGACTTAGTATTTTCTGTCTTTTTTCAGTCTTTTTTCAGGATTTCCCCCTTCGTTTGTAAGAAGAAGACATTTTTTTTACTTTTGTGTGCTTGTTTTGACTAAGTATGTTTCTTAGAACAAAATCATAAATTTTTTATGGCGTCATTGTCAGCTGTATGACTGCAGGTTTGGGATTCAAGATGGCGGCCTCAAATTCAAAATGAAGGGTTTGTGACCTTATTGTGACGTCACGATAAGTCATAACTGACACGTCATAAGCCCAATCTGTTAAGCTAATGACGTGCTACAAACGTGTCAAGTGTCATCGCAAGAGCTTTAACACTTTTAGAGATCTATAGCCCCCCCCCCCCCCCCCCAGGCTCAGAAACTCAAAAAAAGCCCAGGCAGAATAGGGTTAAGTTCAATGTTATTTTCCTGATTTTGCAGCTTACACCTCTTCTTCGGCAATTGTTTTGCTTCTGATTTTCATTGACGAGTATTACGCACCAAATAATGTCGATTTTATTTTGAATCATGTTAACAAAACCTTATCAACTGAGCTACAGCACTGACTCCATGATTCGGGCAAGTTTTGTTGCTGTCACTTTCTTGACCTCATCTGCGATTGCAGCCGTTGTTGGCCATGGTAAGACACTAATAAGTTAAGTAACCGATACTTGTATTGCCTTACAAGTAAAAGAAACCAAGGGTGTTTTGCCAGTGAAGTTTGGAAAAAATGAACTTAAATGAATGGCCATATTTACAAGCTGATGGAGCTTAGGCAAGGTGATTGCACGACTGATATGAAAAGCACAATTAAGTTTTAACATGCTTAGTCATGAGTTAAAGTATTGACAGTTTATTGATGCAGTTAACGCGTGTCTTGTCATATGAAGACTAAAAGAACGATACTCACAAGGATAAAACCCCTCAGTATCTAAAAAGATGTAAAGATGAGACAAATCAGCAAAAATCTGAAAATAAAGGGGCTAAAACTGACGCAAATAAAAATCTCCAAAACGGTTTCAAATCACCTTTTTATGAGTAAATTAATTTCCCTGATCAAGTGTTTACCTTTAAGCCGCTACAAGGTACCCATTAAACAAACAACGAATGTCTATTTTCTTTGCCTGGTGGGCTCAAAAAATTGTATATTTTGTGTGTTACGTCGGATAAATAAAATGTGTAGAGGTTTATCCTCCAACTTTACTATATTGTTGTGAATTCGCATTTCAGACAGTGAGCCTCCAGTGTTTATCTTTTGCCCTGGTGACATCCTTATTGATAACGCGACAGAAGTACAGATGCGTATCTACTGGCAGCAGCCGTATGCCTCAGACAATTCTGAAGTGCCTCCCAAGATTTCTTCCCACCGACAACCTGGAGAAATTTTTTCTGTTCCTGGTTCTTACCAAATTGTGTCTAAGGCAGTAGATGGGTCTGGAAATGAAGCAACCTGCAGCTTTCGGATAACTCTACAAAGTAAGTTAAGCACTCATTGTAACCCAATGTGGAACAAGGTTTTGAGGGTCTTTTAAAGGGCTACGTCACCAATTTCAACATAGTGGAATGCATGTTGGTAATCCATATTGGAATGAAAAAAGAAAGAATAATGGTTCTGTTTTGTTTCAAATTACTATTTAATTAATGCTGATCCATGCATTTATTAACGCGAACGTCTGGTTGCAGATAGCGAGATGAAAATGAACTGGAATATGAAAGTTCATTCCTTAGGTCTTGACTTTGTTTTTGTCCCTATGGAAATATCACCTCTTGTTATAAGGCAAGCAATTTTTAAGGCTAAATGGAGCACTGTACAGCCATCGAAATGATCCCGACCCCGAAATGATCCCCAGCCTCGAAATAATCCCCAAATCGACCCCGAAATCATCCCAGGTAATTTTTGAAATGGCATTCAAAAGAAATAATGTGCCAGGTTCAGTGTAAAGTAGGCTTTGACTTTGTTTTTAATCCTCCCATGATGTACTTGTGCAGCAGCCGAATATGGAAACCTTGGGGCTACGGACAGTTTGACTCCAGATTACCATGGCAAAAAAAAAAAGGGATAAAACTGACGCGAATAAAAACCTCCAAAACGGTTTCAAATCACCTTTTTATGAGTAAATTAATTTCCCTGATCGAGTGACTGTTTACCTTTAAGCCGCTACAAGGTACCCATTAAACAAACAACGAATGTCTATTTTCTTTGTCTGGTGGGCACAAAAAATTGTATATTTTGTGTGTTACGTCGGATAAATAAAATGTATAGAGGATAACTTTCCCCAACCTCGAAATAATCCAAAAATCGACCGCGAAATGATCCCCAAGTAATTTTTGAAATGGCGTTCAAAACAAATAATTCTGAAGTGATCAAAATAAACATTGAAAAAATTTTCAAGCATTTATTTCCTTGAGATTATTTGCAATCTTCACTAGCATTTTTCAACAAATTGGGGAAAATCAATTATGGTGTAGTACATATCTTGAATTGTAACTGATGATAATTTTAAAATAAAAGAATAGAAGTACAAAAGCCTTTCCTATTTAATTTTAACAAGAAATGAATAGCATTTTGTTGTTATGGACAAAACAAAGTGAAACTAGAATATCACTCAGCTCAGTAGACGTTGTTAGATACATACTGAACTGAAGGTGAAATGAATTAGGTCACAACTGCTGTTTCCATCGATTTTTTTTTCTGAAGAAACGACGGGAAAGAGCTTTCTAAAATAGAGCTTTCTAAAAGATTGTAGTTACCATTTACAAACTTGCCCTATACTAGCGTGGGGGTATTTTTCTCAAGACGGACATTAGGGGTTACCCTTCGTAACTGTGAAATGAATCGCTTGCTAAAACTTTCCACCACCTGAAAACAAACTGAAAGGGCCGGCCATTTGCCAAACAGACAAATGCTAAAAAGAAGTATTGTGCCATGTTTGAAAACTATTACCAAACAGGGTTTGTCACGCCATTTGCAGGGGCAAAAGTTGCGCATGCAAACCCGGAAAGTACGTGACGCATTGGGGACCACACAGGTTTAGCCCTTGGTAGGGTGGGTGAGGTGCTTCAACAGGGCTAGGAAACAAAATGTTTTTGAAGAAAAATCAGAAACAGTTTTGATCCTTAAAAAAATTCCTCATTTGAATGTTTCTTGCGCTTGCAAACGGGAAAGCATTAAGGGAGACAGGGAGTGCTTACCATTTACAGAACAATCGGGAAATTTCGGTTCGACTGAAGATGGTTAAAGGCTGTTTTGGCTTGTCCGACCAGTCTTGACAGGTAGTCAACTGGAATATCGAAACGGAAAGTTGCGTTCTATTTATTTTTTCTAGCAGTTCCAGGTCCTGTGCCTATAGTCAAACTAGTTCCAGACTTTCAGTAAATCAGAGTGAATTGCACAAATGCTATATGCTACTCTTGAAAGGGATTTCCCATTCAAGAAATTTTTATTTGCACAAACAGCAGACCAACCAGTTTCCCCCTGTAAATGGTAAGCAACCAGGGTTTCCACAACACTGATTATGCGACTGTAGGTGCTTTGGATTATGCCAGACCGACCCGTCAGAGACCTGTGGAACTAACCAAGGGAAAATGCAACGACATTGTTCGAAAGAAACAAAATTTCCTCCCGGACCGAAGCGTTCCATTTACGTTTCGACCGTAATTTTGACTACTCTCTAGCAAGTGAAGTGGGACTGGAAACGAGAAACGGCAAGTTTCGGTCGGACCGGACCGACTGGTCAAAGAGGACCTCGTCTGGAGGTGGACCAATTTTACTGGAAAATTTCCACCAGGACTGAAGCTTTTAATTTACGTTTCGACCGAAATTTCCAAGATATTTTGGCATAATGGGAAGCACCGTGTTTCCCTGCTTGTGGGGGCCTCAACATTTTGCTTTCTTTTACATCCTATTTTACGGAGAAGACCTGTCCACTGTACCCTCCGCCTAACAATGGTGCGTTATCCTGCAGGTCTTTCGGCAGAGATCGAATGTGCCAGGTGCAGTGTAAAGAAGGCTTTGACTTTGTTTTTAATCCTCCCATGATGTACTTGTGCAGCAGCGGAATATGGATTCCTTGGGGCTACGGACAGTTTGACTCCAGATTACCATGGCCCCATTGTTCAAGTGAGTATGAAATTAGGTTTTACCTATAAATATTAGCTTCAAAGAGAATCCACTGAAACTCGTTCTAACAATTAATATCGCTCTAAATTTAATACACGCATAACCGAGTTAGAGGGTCGTGCTTGTGCCAAAGCAATTAAATCTCAGGTTTAGCTCCTTGCTGAAAGTCAAGTGAGGGAGTGAGTGAGCGGGCGGGTGTGCTTATCACAATTTTGAACCGAACAACAAATTCATACATAGCGTTGAGCCGTTCTCGTCATGGCAACATCTGAAAACAAGAATTTCTTTCGACCTAACAACTGGGATGAATATCCACCCGACAGCATCTTCCTCCAGAAGAAAAAACGGGTATTCAGGAGGCGTAGCTAGTAAAAAATACATTAGAAGAATCGAGCTCACCCAAGGCGACAAAGTTGCACGAAGAGCCAAAGCGCAGTCTTGCATGGTCAAATTTGTCTACTTAAGCAAAGTACAAGTTCTCTCAACCGAGAGTTTTGGTGTTACCAAGATTGTTGTAAATGTTGTAACTGCTCTTCTTTGTCGACAACAGGTACGGCAAACCCCAGTCAAATCTTTGTTCCTGCTCGTCCATACTTTCTCTTCAGTGGAGACTGAGCGATCCGAGCACGAAACCTGCGATAAAACATAATTTTATTGGCCTTCTGAGTCAACCATATTTTCCTCCACGGTGGTGTAAAGACATACCTGACAAATGCAATGAGGACAGCATTGACGTATATTGTGGAAACGTCACAGCCGCAGAAAGAAGACGACGAAGATCTCCTACCATGCAGGTATCTACAAGTTAGTTTCGAACCCGTTCAGCCTGGTTTAAGGTCTCCAACTTTTCTCAAATGTATCATCAAAAATTGGTCATTTTTAATCCTACTTTAGCCTGTTTCAGGCTCTCAGATAGTAGGGACGGCATACAAAAATAGAAAGGGAATGTGAAAATAAGACGTACGAGGCTAATACAACTTATAATACAATCGCGTCCCAACATATGATATTCTTACGTTAGAAGAACATTACACGTACTTAATAAAATTGTTTCCACTGACAAAACTTAAAGTAACCTATAAATAAAACAAACTTTACAGAATTGAAATGCATTGTAGGGATCTTAAGTTGTTTTGCATGATTGCCACTGTATAACTTTAATGTTTTTTGGTTAACAAAGAAAATGGAATTGATCGGTAATGCCCTTGTATAGTAACAATTGTAATCCGGCTGTCGCTATGGCGACCGCCAGTTTACAAATTGGGTCGGGTGCTTTTTTGGTCAGTTGGCTTAACGTTCGGTTTTCTGCTGACGATTTCTTAAAACTTCCTGTGTCGGTTATGATGCCAGGCAATTGGTACGTCATGATTAGGCCACGCCAGCGAAACAAAACTGAAGGGTAACGGTGTACATTATTAAGCTTAGAGAATATAAGTGAACACGGCATACTTATATCACAAGAAAAAGGTGCTGTAAAGCTTGTGGTAGGGGTACTCAATGTGCATATGAGTTTGCTGAATGTTACCTATGTGTGCTCTTGTATTTTAATTTACAGTATTTAAGATATGAACGGCAAAGGGTTGTTAAGTTTGGGGTTTCTGTATTTGTCTTGTATGAAGCATGCGCACCTGAGTAAAGCAACTAATAGGATTGAATGCGAAATTGGCTGTGTTGTGTAGTAAGTGGTTATGGTGAAAATTTTTTTTAGTGCAGGAGTTTTGTTATGGGGATTGACATTTTGAGGGATGTAAAAATGTGGGAGTCAGAAGGATTTGTGATTGTGAGGAGCATATGACGCTTCTGTGAATGTGATTTGCTTTAAAAGTTGCATTTTGTACAGCAGCGGTGCAATATTAAGCTGCGTGAGAGGCAGTTTCCCTTGGCGTTTTATGGGGGGGACGGTTTCCGAAGTGGATTGCAAGTTTGCTCATTGGGTAACCCGTATTTCGTAGCGGACAGAAACGACAGCTGCGTTTGCAGCTTATTAGCGCGGTAAGGAACGGTGGCTTAGGAAGAGAAGGGATTGGCAATAGTATGATGATGGGATTTTAGTGGATTGCACCATCGATACATCATAGTCCTTGAGAGGGGAGAGAGATGAGTGTCTATTTGAGGCAAGAAGTTAATTTTAATTGCATAAAGACGAAGGAATCGGTCATTAACAAGGAGATCAATTAATAAGGTAGGTGTCACGAGTCTTTTTGCATTGAAAGATAAGTGAATATTATCGACCGATGCGTGTGGTTTGCGTGTGGTGTTCGCTGTTTTGTTGGTTGGGTTTGAGGTAATTTTGTAAGTGCGTAGTCGTTTAGAAGCTAAGTTGCTTTTTAGTGAGCGATAGATGGATAAAAGTTAAATGCGGGTGTTATTTTTCTTTTGTCAAGTTTGCTGGGCAGTTGCTTGGTTTTTGTTACAGTTGTAAAGTGTAAATACAAGGTAGTTTGGTTGTCGATTGCTTAGGTTTTAGCAAGTTTAATATTTGATGAGAGGTAAATTTTACTTCGATGAATTGTGGTAACTTGAACGAGCATTCTTGGTGGGGAGGGGAGGGGATAAACTAGAGACCCCGAAAGGGATAGTGGAGGTATAGATGACGACAATGTGATATTTCATTTGTGTTTGGATTATCAAGCAGTATAAAAAATAAGGGAGTGAGAAATATACGTGAAAAAGTGAAGGGATTGGACTATTCTATTGAACGGAGAAAAAGGGGTGGATTTTGAAGTTAATTCTATTTGAGTTGTATTTAATATTAAAAGAGGATTGCTCATAATGTATAACGCAATTGAACAAATAAAAGACAGTTGTTTGTTGGGATCATGATTTCTAATTTTTATTCATGGTATTCACTTCATTGAAGCAAGTAGGATACCTGTAAAAAGAACAAAAAGAGTGTAGAGAGATTAAGGAAATATAGGAAAATGGTCATCAGGGTCGTGTCAAGAAATTTGCCCTAGACGTCCCTTCTTTATCAATTCAAAAACTCATGAATAATTAATGATCATTTCCACCAATTACATCACGCAAATGAGTCACGTGGATGCTTGTTTAAAACCGGTAATACATCAACAATCTAAAAAGCCTGGTGGCGGCATTTGATTTCAGTCCCAGGGGAAAGCGGGGCTGATTGTAATATACCTCATTACTATTCTCTATATAAAATGTTACCCTCATTAGTATTCTTTATATAAAGAATACTAATGAGGGTAACATTTTATATAACAGAAACAATGCTGTACAGCGTACGAGGAGGATAATTTTCCCCGGTATCTTTGCACACTTCCATTATGAATTTTGTTAACCAAAAATTTAGCGACTCTGCCGTCATATCAAGCACGTCGGTTTCCAAGTCTTGAATTTGTGATGTGTCATTAGTACAACTGCTCGGCTCTTCAGAAGCTTTCTTATTTACTCTTGTTGACTGCCATTCTGAAAAAATCTTCATAGCCCACTTATTGACGGAACGTGTTGACTTTGGTACGGCATTTTCCAGCAGTTGTTTCTCTTCTTCAGCATTTTTGGGTTTGCGAAACGTCCGCTTGTGCTTCGAAGCCATAATGTTCTCATCGGGCTCACTATTGAATGAAGTTTCCACTATACAAATCATCTAATCTTCTAATTCTTTTCAGATCTAGCAGCATGAACTAGGAGCACGGGAAAATGGTCCGAAGCTCATTAAACAAAACTTTTTATTCTTTTCAAAGACTATAGGAACTACAAAACATGAAAGAATGTCTTTATATTCTGTGAGATCGATTTTGACACTCTCTTGATGAGACTATGGAATAAGGTTATAGCACGGGAAAATGGCACCATTAGTTCATTATTCTATGAGATCGTTTTTTGAAGCCGTTCAATAAACTCGCAGATCGTGTTTTATCGGGTCTAAAACCACTCGGCTACGCCTCGTGGTTTTAAACCCGATAAAACACTCCTGCTCGTTTATTAAACAGTACATAATGAATTTACTTTCGCTTCGGAAAGGAGTGTTATGTGACAGAAAGAAACTGTCAGCAGAAGAATTGGAGAATCTAAAGGTAAATAAAAAGGATACTTTTAATTGGTGTGGTAGCATTAATTTATTAAACAGGCAAGTGACACACAGAGATGGGAATCCAGTCATCGAACGATGCTATGTAATGGTGTAGAAACGAACCCTGGGCCAGGAGTTGTTGATCCATCAAAACGTATTTGTGCTCCATATAGTCAAGATGATATTTCAGTTTTTGAGCGTAATGCACGCAAGCAGTGTGCAGCGATGAGTCTATCAGCAATAGTCTACAACTATAATTATGGAATAAGGTGTGCGTCTGATCTTGTAGAGATACTGAATCTTGGAAATGAATTGTTCGCATATCTATCACATTCTGCTCAGCAGGAGTATCTTATGTTTAGTGAAATGCCTGAAGTGGTCTGTGTAAGAGATGTCTTTGCAATATAGTGACAGTTGCCATGGTAACATAGCTTTAAGAGAGATAGTACCTGAAGGTATTGCTGTGCCTTTGGAAGTAGCAGTAGAGTCACTATTGGCACAGGGGTATAAATCATTGATTTTGACAATAGGCAGTGGCCATATTTCATGCAAATGACGGTTGCTTCAAAATATTTGACTCGCATACCCGGAATGCCAGAGTTATGAGTGATCCAATGGGAGCTGTGTGTTGTTAGAATTGACTTCTGTTGTGGAACTTGTGTAGTACTTTCAACAGCTGTATGTTGGGACACTTAACATAGAGTTTGAACTGAAAGGGATTGAAATAAGGACAAGTATTGATGAAAAAATAATGATATATCAGTGACATTCGTTGGTGAAAATACAAAAGACAAAAGTGATGGAGAGGAAGGGAATACTGGTTGGTTGCAGTGTTGTTTTATATGTTTGCATACGCTTTGCTTCTCAGTCATTAAAGGAATGAAATAGTGGAATAATCAAACATTGGCAAGTATTATAGATCATGGAGAAAATGAATGTAAACATTTGCCCATGAAGAAGGATTCAAATATATTTGACATTCCAAATCCTGTGATAATTCAAGGTGCACCGGTGAAAGTTAGTTTCAATGAGGTATGTGAGGCTGTGTTAGAGGAAGATATATCTGCTGTGTGTAAGGGGATGAAAACAAATATTATGTAACAACAGGACAAAAATGCTGGGTTGTTGCTATGTATACCGAACTGTCGATATGTTGCTTGGATGTTTAAAAAAGGAAATAATGGGAAAATATTAGCTTATAGCGTTTTTGGGATTGATGAAGAAAGGGACAAACGTTATATTACGAGTGGCGTGTCATTCCTCTGGTGGTTACTAAGTGGAAAGAGAAACTTGTTAGGATGATTGTATAAAATGTGCTTTCTTAGTTGCAATTGTGCAGCATCAAAGAAAGATTGAACTACAGTTAGTTATATGGAGGTATAAATCATTTCAGCAAAGAGAGAAACGTACAGAGAATATGATCGAATATTATGCAACTATGAAGCCAGAGAAAAAGAAAGCGAATTTGGACCACTGTGCTGAAAAATATAAAACAATGGGAACAAATGAGAAAAAGAAACTAAGTTTTCAGAACAAAATGAAATATAAGTCAATGAGTACAGATGAAGAAAAAAAAAAGTAAAAAAATTAACAAAAGTTGGGAAAAAATGAACGTTGAAAATCAAGGAGTGATTCACTGGATTATTGTATCAAACAGTTCAATATTGCAATCAGAGATGGTCCTTATTACATATGTGTCGTTTGCAACAGACTTTTATATAGGAAAACTGTAGTTAAATTTAAAAGTCCCAATTATAAGTGCGACTCAAGTTTGTTTACAGAAGTTGCACATTTAATGATATTATGTTTATTTGTTCCACTTGTCATCGCAAAGTGAAAAGGAACACAGTTCCATGCCAAGTAGTATGCAGTAGGCTTATTGTTGATGGTATTCTTCCTGAACTTGCAGAGTTACAAAAACTAGAAAAAATACTTATTTATCAGCGTATAGTCTTTTAAAAAATAGTTGTGATGCCTAAAGGTAAACAATGCAAAATTAAAGGACCCATCTGTAATGTGCCAGTCACCTGCGAGGACACATGTCAAATCTTGCCTCGGCCGCCTGATAGTTCTGGAATTATCATACTCAAATTGAAAAGGAAATTACAATTTAAAGGTCATGTATATTTTGAGGCAGTACGTCCACAACATATATTCCATACTCTTCAGTAGCTAATAAAGAATAATGAATTGTTCGAAAATATTGAAATTAACATGATGAACATTGATAGACAACTTACATCTATTGGTTATGAAGAAAATGGAAATGTCTGTGGTGAAGTGTCTGCTTGTGAAAGTGCTTCAGAGATAGTGGTTGTAGTGAAGATGATGTCAACAGTGATGATCGTGAAAAGGAAGATCCAACAAATGAACATAGAGGAGGAAGCTCTGAAACTTGTTTACAGGCTGTAATTCCAGATTATCCTTTCATAATTGATGAAGAGGAACATGATAATTTGTGTAGGTCTCTTGGGAATGAAATTTATGGTATTGCACCTGGTGAAAACAAACACCCTGTATGTGTTATGGGAGATAGGTACTGTGAAGAACTTGCGTTTCCTACTCTGTTTCCAAAAGGAAGATATGGCTATAAGGTAGGACGAAAAATTAAATTATCCTCTATCAAATATTTCTATGCACGGTTACTTCGTTACAATGGTAAGTTTGCAATGAATCCAGAAAATTTGTTCTTTGTTCCAGTTTCTAATTGAGCAGAAGAAAATCTCAGGTAGCATTATAAGCATTGCTTTGAAGAAACTGCGTGGTCAATTGGTGACTGCATCACAACTAAGATCAGGTGAGCAGTATATAAACCAATTGGTTTCTAAGGATCAATCTTTCCCTTTCCTTGGAAATATACCTGGTAGTCCAGCATACAGGCAAAAATTCCTATTTGAGGGCCTTGCAATGCTAAATAATTTAGGTGTGCCTAGTTGGTTTTTGACTTTATCATGTGCAGATCTGAGATGGCAAAACCCTTTTTCACATATTCTCGAAAATAAATGGACATCAAATGACAGATGATGGGATGGACACTTTATCATGTGATCGAACGTGTTCAATGTTCAGTTTGAGTCCTGTCATTGCTGCTAAGCACTTTCAGTATAGGGTAGAAGGCTTTTTCAGACATGTTTTACCCAGCAGCAGCAGCAGTGTGAAGCCAACAGGAGAATCTTTTATTATGCTCTGAGAATTGAGTTTCAAATGAGAGGTTATCCAAAGTTTTATATGGTTGTTTTTAATTCGTTCAAGAATGGCTTCGTGGCATATAAACAACAAAAATTGAGTTCCACTGCACAGAATTGAAATTATAATGGACTGGAACGGATAACAAAGTGACCTTAATTCTTTTTTTAGGATTTTGAAATGTCTACACTGCTCAGGACAGGCATAAAATTATATACCCTGTTTAGGACAAAGAGGCCAAAAACCATACCCTGTCAAGTGGCACATCCCTGTATAAGCCACCTCCCCCCGGCTTATAACTCAGGCCAAAGGTCATTTCCCTTTACTTTATTCCACTGCAATTTTAACCTGATATTTAAAATTCTTATTTTCGTTTCCCTTTCCAAACACATGTGTACGCTCGTTTGTCAAAAGCAAGGAACGAAGAGGGACGTTGATAACTCAGACATGTTCTGCTGTTCAAAAACAAGCAAGAGGCCAAGCTCACATAGCTCAGTCGTAGCCATTCTCGTCCCCAGAGCCTACAATCTGTTCTGCCAGCGGTGGGATCGTCGGGCTCTGGTATAAGCCATTACCAGATGTCGTGAAATTCGCAACATCCGGTAGTGCGTGTCCAATTCGTATAGGTGCTATTGTGCCTTCTCTATTCTTGTCCCTGGAGCTCTGGGCATGACAATTCTGGCGACAACCGAGAAATTTGAATTCTCATCGATCGAGTCAAGCTGTTCGGGACTGCAGAAAACCTGGGGCTTTAAAAGGTACAAACTTAAGAAACTGCCTTTCGTACAGTAGCTGTTCAGAAGAACGATCGTCCCTGCATTTTGCTCACGGGTTTTGGATTTGTGTCTTTGTCTTTTGTGGATTTGTGAAAAAAGGTATTGCATTTGCGATATACTGAATTGGGGAAGCCCTTAATTGTACAGTTATTTTCTTACATTCGTCTGGTTTCTGTTGAGGGATAATGCCAACTGTGTAAATATCGTTTCTCCACCAAACGCTACTCTGTATTACGTTTCACCACATCGGAAATTGATATCCAGAAGTATTTAACGGCCAATTTCTTAAACGTCGACATCAAGAGGTCATTACAGAGGTTGATGAGACAGTTGCATGAAAATTGTGCAGTGAATGCTGTAGCGAAAAAGGAATCGCTGACATTAAGCGACAATCTCTAACAAATTGAAATTTAGCAGATGCATCCTTACGTGTTTAATGAAACAGCAAAATTTGGTCGCTTAATCTGCCCTAAGTCATATTCTTTGCGTTGAAATTGATCAAGTCAGTAGATTAATTAGTACCCTGATTAATTCAACCGGAAACAAAAAGATATGTGTAGAAGCCAATTTAAGATTTTGGCCGTTACCAGAGCTACAAGAGACGTTATTTGAAAAAAGCCGCGTAGCTCTGGGGACGAGAATGAGGCGTAGCAGATTTGCATCGGTATCGCGAATCCATTCCCATTGCGTGTGCCTGAAATGTTTCTAACTTCTTTTGTTGCTACTTTTATAATCTCTGCCCACAGTTCTTTCATCTGTTGTTCATATGCAGTATTTGCATCTTGATACCAGGAAAGCTTATGTTTTTCGCGGCTTACCTCGTAGTAGAACCAATATTAGAACTTTTCTCCACACACCATCAAATATTCTTAAATTATGCCACTGGATTATATTATATAATGGTATCGAGAACTCAGCTGATTGTCCATTACCAGAACTCTTTGAAAAACGACAAACGAACGATACTGATTGCAAACTGTACCGGAAAATATTTATGTCTTTGTTTATACAACTGTACTAGGAAAAACACACTATTTTGTGCTAAATAGTGCTAAAACAAAGATGAAAATAGTCTTCAGCCGAGCACGTTCTATTCACAAACTCAAGGGGTGACTCAAATGCATGATTTGAATGTCATATCACTTCCCGTTAAAACTTTTGCCTGCTAGCAATACGTTAATGATAAACAGTCAATTTCAGTTTCTTTGCCGGCTAACACGTTTGCTCCTGCTAGCTGCGCGTTTTTCGAAAGCCACGAAAAGTTTTCGGCCCGGAAGAGCCATTTGTAAAAAATGTGAAGAGCTCATTCTACAAAACTGTTATTTTAAGATGTCTCTAAGATAAGAAATATTTAGCTTTAGCAAAGTTTCATGCTTAGGACTGAACTTCTTTGTTTGCAAGATACAGCGTGACTCAACATGCCCGAAATCGGCCCGAAGAGTGTCGGGGCTTTCGAGAAATGCACACCCGCTTCGGTTCCTGACCCAGTACCAAGAGAATGTGAAAATCATTTCAAAATTCTCTCATATCGTGCAATCAATCTCCATTCAACAGAACAGTTTAACCCTTTTAGCCCCAAAATCAAAATTCGTATTCTCCTTACCAGTGTTCTTAAATTTCTTATGAAGCAGGTCAGGAGAATTTGTTTGAATAACAAGACATTTTATCTTTCTTGTTAGCTTCCTTTATTCCTTTATTCTCATGTCCCGTATGCTTGATCAAGTAGTGATTTTGTGAGAAGAAATTAGATGCTTGTCACTGTTGGGCCTTAATCAAGGGTTAACATGGACACTTTAGGCTCCTTTGGTGCCCGGGTTAACCTTTTATGACGAAACAAAACGCTTTTCAGTTTATCCTTGTTCAATGCTCGTCGAGGCAATGCCAGAAAATGAAATTTCGCGTGAACAAATATCCTGAAAATAGCATACAGTTTCAGTCTCAGCTGAAATGAATTAGATGGGTTATGGGCTTTTTCACCTTAAAGCCTTTGTCAACAGTTAATTATTAACATTTAAATTCTCTCATTTCACTGCATTATAATAATGTCAAACTTGTTTTCGTTTCGGCTTAGTTTCGATCCTAAAACTATTTCAGTTCTTGTCAATGCTCTTTCGTCCACAGACCGGTCTGCTGTCTGCTTTGAGGAGATTAAATTTCAGCTGCTTTTAAATATGCTATGGTTTGAGGAAATTTTACAATGGCGGATTTCAACCTTGCCGTGACGTCATTATTTATTACGTCATTGGTTCAGAAAAGCGCTTGTTTTTCAATGGAGAGATTATTTGTTGGCAGTGGTGGCAGTACATGTATATTCTACTGGCTTATGTAGGAATATTCGTTGTTCCTTTCGTCATTGTCCTTTATTTTGGTTCTTCCAAGCTTTACAAAGCCTGCATTTCTTCAAAAGAGTTTCTAGGAGCTTGCATACTTCCGTTGCCATTTCTTATGTACTGGTTATTAAAGAAGATGCTTAAGAGGAAAGACAGGACAGTGAGAACAACAAAGATGTTTTAGAAGTGCTTCTTGGGCCGTTTCGGCAACCAAACGGTAATGATAAGGGAACACTTTACTGGGAAAGCGTTTTGATTGGTCGTCGGCTTATATTGCTCTCTTGCCATGCATTTATTGCAACTTCTATGTTTCGAATGGTTTGCATGGCTGGAGCTTGCGTAATCATGTTACTTCACCACGTATTGAAGAATCCGTATCGTGATCCCATCGCCAATAAAGCTGAAACATTTTCTCTCCTGACGTTAGTTATGATGGCAGTAATCAACCTTACAAAAGCTACTCTGACCTCATTTGGAACAAGCCCTGATGGCCCAGCAAAGTCTTATTTAGAAACCCTGGAGTGGGTAGAAGTTGGTGCGTTGGCTTTTGTGCCAACGTTGCTGTGCATTTTCTTGATGTTCGCAATTTTCTCTCAGCTTGTAAGACTGACGTTGTCTTTGACAAAGATAATTTCTCGTTGTGTTCAGTTGCATTCTTTATCACTGGGATTTACAAGCGAAATGCAAAGACCGCTTTTGGATACGTCAGAAGAAGAATGATATTAATTTCTCACTCCGGAATCATGACTGATTAAAGAATTTTCTAGTCAATATGTATGTGTTATTTCCATTAATGCTTTAAAGTCGCGGTAACTTTTGCTACATTTTAATGTATCCAAAAGAGCCTGGCCTTTTGCGCAGGCTGTTATAAGCGACCCATCGCTAATATTTCCTCTTGTTTTTTGAGCCACCATCTCGGATTAGGAAAAGCTACCATTAAGGAAGTAGGAGTCATTCTTAAACGCGAATGCGCTCACCCGGCAAAAACTCCTGCAAAACCATCTCGAAAACAGATGGTTATTCAGATTGTTTTCCTATGTCGATTAGGGGGTGGTCAAAAAAGGAGGAACTGAACAGAACATCAGACCAAGGAGTGAGAGGGCCAGAGAGGTGTGGAACAAGGTGAAGGCAGTTTGTCAGATTCTCAGCTGAGAAGGCGCACAAAAGTACCAGTATTTAAGTGATAGCTGTTTCACTGTACAGTGGACACCCTCCAATAGTGGTGTCTTTGGAGGATCTTCAAGAACTACTGGACTGTTAAAATGAACAAAAAAGAAATCGGTAAAAGATTGCCCAAATGGCACCAATAGTATGGCGAGATAATGTTTTCTCGACGTGTCCGGTCAAGTTTAAAACTGGTGGTCTTTCCAGTTATTGCTTGTAACTCGGCACAATTTTGTCGAAAGTTGCTCAATCGTAAGCAGGTTTCGTTCCTTAAAGCTTCCTTTTGTCGCTTTTTCTTTTGAACCATTACACCGTGGTTAGCTTTCCACAGGGTTCTTGTCTATCTTTTACTTTCCCCTACCGTAGTTGGGGTGGAGTAAACCTTCTTTCTTTACTGATTACTGTTTCTTACATAGGAGATGTTAATACCGAGATCATAGGTATTATTAATAGACATTCGCCGAATAAAATCTTTTAAGAACAGTTAGAAATTCTAAAAGTTAACTTTTATTTATTGTTTTAAACGTTTTAGCGGAGCCTGCGGGCAAAGCCCGCTAGCGGAGCTCCATTGCTAAGGAAATTTGGTATTAAATCTATCGATCCGAAAAATTTTGGTTGTGACGTCAGCGTACGCCAGTACAGACTCTGGGGGAGGGGGAGGGAAGTCCCAAGGCAACCCGACCGGGAGTGGAGAATGCCATCTTTTCTTGGCGGGAAATCGCGCGGTGCTTTTGGGCAACCGCGTTTTTCTTGGCGGGAAATCGCATGACCATCGACGCTTTTGAAAAAGAGGTTTCTTTAAAAGCTTAAGTTTATTTAGCAAAATGATTGTTCGACTTTACTGTAGTTTTAAACTTGAGAAAAAACAACATTTAATATCTTTAAATGGAAAGAAAAAGTTCAAAAGAATACTGGTAGAAGGCGAAAACTTGAAGTTACGAAAGCTGCCTTCAAAGGACCTCATCGCTTTGTTTTCTTCACGGCGGAGAGCGGCTTTCGTTACTTTTAGGGGACTCGCGCTATATAGAGAAAACATTGTCTGAATGCACGCGCAAAAATGACGAATTTAATTCACTCGGAAAAATGACGACTGCAATTAATTGTACAAAGTTTAGAAATAACTAAACTCAACAGTAACAAAGCTAACCATTGTAGAATCAGTGCTTAACCCTAAACAGAAGTATAGATGAGTTCTTAGGCCTAATCACTATCGATCAGTGCTTAACCCTAAATACTGTAGATGAGTGTTTAACCGTTTTTCATTTTGTTTTCATTTGTTTTTCTCGCTAATAAACGCTCGTAATCAAATTTGTCACTCGTCATTTTTGCGCGTGCATTCAAACAGTTTTCCTATGTAGCGCGAGTCCCCTAAAAGTAACGATAGCCCGGAGAGCTTACCTTGTTCTGAAACACAACCGAGTAAGTGAAGTTTTTAAAGTGTTTAAGGTGCATGATTTTGAGTATTTATTACGGTCAAAGAAATTACATTTTGAAATTGAAATTTAATTTATGTCATTAGAAATGTGTCTTTTACTTTTGACTTCAAAAAATTATTAGAAAACGAGCTCAGATTTCTGACAGATGTAGTCTTAGAATATTTTGCCATGCTGGAAGTGTAACGCGAATTGTATTTAAGTATAAACTTACGGGTTTTTGAATTAACTTTTTCAAAAATGATTTCTCTGTTTATTATTTTGTGTTTGTTTATTCATAACAGTAGGTCAAAGCATAGTCACAAGGCAACTGCACAAGCATCTCTAACGGCGAATAATAATTGCTTTCAATTTTAACTGTCGGGTCGGTTTGTGCAATTGCGAATTTCTTGTCCTAGAACTTTTCCTTAGTAATAATCGTTTAAGCGAAGCAGTTGTCGGTTTAAGACTATTTTATCCTAAAAACAAGTTTTTTGCGTTCCTCAAAGCGCCCAACTTTAAATAGGCTTACTTCGCATCCGCAAAACTTATGCCATAATTTAAAGCGTGTTTGGTGTTTGCTTGTTTTCAATCTTGATGGTATAAATTTTTGACCAGACTAATAGGGACAGTTCATGTTATTTGTTAACTGAACATCCGAACGCGATGAAGATAACCCATTTACTTCAGAATAAGTTTTATTTTCAAGTTCATTTTCAAGTTCATTCAAGCCAACAGCCAATAATATGGAAACATTTCAAAAACCAAGCAAGACGGCTTCTGAGTAAAATATGTGTTCAGTTTGATGCCCGAAAAAAAAATTAAGCTGAGCTCAGCCTCTAGAATGACCTTTCGAACTTGGTTTTACAGAACAGATCCTCAAAATATTGGAGGACAATTCGGAACACTTTCGGGCTTTTTGAGAAACACTTTTCGAAAGGGAACGAGCCAAAGAAAGCCCCGAAATATATTTCAGAGCGAAAAGTTTCAGGACTATTTTTGAGAAACGAACACCAGTTTATTCCTTAGAGGCTCCGCTTTTAGGCATGGCTAAATCTATATATTATTGGTCACGGTCCTCGAAATATATACAGCTCAATACAGATGATCGAGGTGTTTAACTGATCCATTTCATGACATGTGATGATAAAATTTTGTTGTTGTTGTTTTTGTTGTCGTAGCCGTAATAAAAACTATGTAATTCTACAGTCTATTTAATTTTCAATGTTGTATGATACTAAGTTATTCTATGCAATTTCGACTTTGAGGGTTTTATCTTGTGGTCGCTTTATAAACGTACAAAAGTAAGGAAAGCGACGGCAGAAAATGCAAACGCTTTTGGAGCTGCGTGAACATGTCTCCAAGTTTGAAGACAGAAACTATTAACCCTATTCAGACCGGTTTTTGATTGGTCTTCTGTCTTATTGGACCGAAGGGGGTGGGTGGGGGGGCTGATTCGGCTCTCACCTCTTAACTCCAAGAATATTGAAGCTATGAGAACGAAACTTGGAAGAGAGATGGTACGTCCAAAAATGTTTCCTATGAGGCTAGCAAATGAGCTAATGACGTCATATAACGTCGGAGTTACGTCATATTCTAAAACGGCGGCGATCTTGGTTTCGCCATCTTGGATTTATTGATTTTTTTAGAAGCTTTGAAAATTGCCAAAATTCACCAAAACATAACCGAAATGAATGAAAGAACATGAAAATGATATAAAAACGTTAAATTTACTTCAGAAAAGTTATAATTTTTTAATGAAAAGGTGAAAAAACAGCCTGTCAAAAAGTGATAACCGTGGTAACGTCAAACTTGATAGACAAATACTTGCCAAGCCAAATTGTTGCTAGTTAAATTTTAGGTAAATTAACCATGTTTGGTGGGTCTAGCTAGCTTATGGAAAAAGTTAGAAACATCCAAAGTCGGTGCGAGCACAATCGCACCCCCCCCGGGTCGGAATAGGGTTGAATAGCACATTTCCTTCATTTTCTGTATCTTCATCTCGATGCCAAAGTAATCGATAATGCCCCACGACTGTCATTTTTTTCAATGGCAGTTAAAAGCATTTTTATAATTGTATTTCCCTGTACAAGCTTCTATGTTCTATCTTTCTCTTTATTTCCACACACGACACTTTCAAAGTTGTTGACCCAAGCAGTGCGTGGAAAGTGTGTCAGATATAAACCTAGTAAATATGACCTACAATAGCTCGGCGGCGCATGAACCTTGTTGTGACTTAGCGTAGTATGGGTTCGAATCCGATCGCGAGGTCAGAATTCAACACCAGAAACACAACACCAGCGACAGAGTTAAGATTTTCTCTCGTATTCGTTTCCATCACTTCCACCCTCCGCTGCAAAAAAATGCGACACGGGTGTTACCCATAGGATCTTATGAATATAAGCGGTTTGGAGTTACAATTTTGGCTGACGTTGTAAGACGTATGGAGATCAAAGTGGCGTAATTCAAATTGGCGCAGTTTTCTGTCGTGTTTCTGTCGTGGGAACGATATACCCGAAACTACTGAGCTCTAAACGCTAAAACCATGAAACAGATCAAAAAAACCATCCACGATAAGTATGCGCCTGAGGGATACCGGCTTCTAATAAACGGCGACGAAAATCCTGCACAAACTGACGCTTAGCAACTGGGGACAAAGAGCCGTCCGAGGAGGCAAGCACAAACGCGGGTGAGGCGGAAGAAGCAGGCGTAAGCTTAAGGGCACACATACGATTAAACATGGTAACAGGACACAAGGGCGAATTGGGAATTGCAACAAGAGGCAACTGTAGATGACACGACCCAGTCTGATTAGTTTTAGACCACTTAAAAATGACTATGAGGCCGTGGGAGGCAGAAACGATATCTCCCCGACACAAACGTTTACGACCGTCAAAAGAGCGAGTAGAAAAGGGGACGATGTTAGATACACGGGCGAAAAGAAAAAAGGCAAACAAAAAGGTGCATGAGAAGGTGATATACTTGGGGGACGAATCTGGACTACATACAGACTGAACTAATGACAAAAGAATGGAAGGTGTGACAGGGGGGGGGGGGCGAGAAGGACAATGTAACGTAAGCCTTTCAATACCACGCAAAGTAATCCTAATGGCAAAGGTTCTTAGAGAGGGGAAATCATACCCCATACAGCAACATGTAAAAACTTAACCCCACTAAGGTAATTACGAACAGAAGCTGGCGTCATAGTTCTACTTAGAAATTGACAAAACAAGCAGATAGTGTCCACTGAAGCTGGTAAGGCCTCAAGCGAAAAATATAAACAGAACACAAAATATGTCCGCCACTGCGTGAGATGATTCTTGTGTGTCCCCGCCGCAAAGGCAGCCTTACGTGTGACCTTCAGCTCTCGTCGCAGTTCGTTTAATTCGCGATCTACAATAAGAAACAATTAATAATTATGTACAGTAAACAGATCACGCGACACGGCAACAGGGCTTAAACTTGAGTAGACGGGTAGTTGCCGGAAATGTTCCTCAAAAACACGATCAAGGTGTCAACGTGACAGTAAATCTGCGGCGCGATTCTCCTCACCCGGTAAATGAACCGCGCGCAATTCAAATTCGGATGAGGCTGCGACATACCAAATATCGCGTAAAATAGCTGCTAACGACAGGTCCTTCACTTTCCCGGACGTGAGCGCCGCAACCACTGAGGCATTATCGCAAAAGACTTGGATGCGTAGGCCAGCCCATAAGTGACCCCACAAACGCAGAGCCGACCAAAATAGCGAGCGCTTCCAAAAGGTGAATGTCAGAAAAGTGAACGAGAACCTCTGGGGGAAACTGAACATGAAAGTACTGAGACTGCGACAATCCGCCACATCCTGATAAGCACGCGTCTGTGGCAAAGACGGCGTCAGGCGCAGTCCAAACAAGAAATGAAATAACAGAAACGCCATTATAACGCCGCATGAACCGAAGCCACCACGCGATATCTCGACGAAATTCGCTGGTGAGACGTGTATGATGACTCTTATGCTGGAGGGTACGGAGCAGCGCTAAAATTCGAGACAAGAATAATCTGCTCTGTCTTACACATTTGGAGATGAACGAAAGTTTACCAACGAGTGATTGAAGCTCCGCTTTTGTAGCAGATTTTTTGGTGGACCAAGACACGAGCAAAGTTTCTATTTCCTGTAATCGTGCAGGCGTGACAGACATGGTCAATTGGACAGTGCCAAACTGTACACCTAAACAAGTTTGGACTGTAGCAGCAGGGCAGGCTTTACTCGGAGATTCTTCAAGACCAAGTTCTGTTAGAAGTTGACCGCAAAGTTCATAAGCTTGCCAAGCAACGTTCGGAGGAGCTACGCCGATAAAGTCATCTAAATAACTAAGAGTGGGATGACCCTTAGCCTCGCAAATGTAACACACGGCATTTGAAATACGCTGCAAGCCATTGCAGCTGACCGCAGTCCCATCGGTAAAACAAGGTCGAAATACAGAGAATGTTTCCAACAATAACCTAATAAAGGATAGTCGAAAGGGTCTACTGGAAATTGGCGATAAGCGCGCTTCAAATCTCGTTTGTAAATTAAACAACCGGCACCTGCCGACCATATCCGAGAAGCAATACTATCAACCGTCGGATAAGTTAATAAAATATCCTCACCCAGGTAACTTGAGGCAGAAATCCCATCATTGACAGAAGTGCCGGCTGGCCAGCTGAGGTCCACAATAATGCGACGCTCCATGGAATCTTGCTTGGGTAAGGAATTTAAGGGAGACAACGCGACAGGACAAGAAAATGGATTCTGCTCAAAGGGACCTATGACGGCCTTCCTTGATTTCTCAAGCGACAAGTACGAGTCAATGGCGGCTGGAAATGATGACGCACCTTGGTGATTACGTAATTGACTGACAGGAAAACCATGGCGAGCGTAGTCGTAACCCACGGGCCAGCCATACTCCAAGAAGTCACAAATCTGGTTGTCCCGATAATCTCGCAAGTACCATCGTCAGCGAGGAATGTTCAGACGAGAAGGGACGGGAAAACGACATGAAGCGTAATTCGGAAAACCGGAAGCATGTACAAGTTCATGCAACAGAACATGATCAGGAACGGAAACACTTGGAATTGAAGCTGGAATGATAACATTGTCACAAACAGAAACTGAAGCGTTGTGGGGTTGAACTTTAACATTATCACCGGAAGTAAAACTGCAACTGACTGGAACTAGAACCGGAACTTGAACACTGTCACAAACAGGAACACTGGAAATTACCGGCACGTCACAAGAAGCACGGGCTGAAGTGTTTGTAACTTGACTGATAACCTTATCGCCAAAAGTAAAACGAGGACTGACAGGGGCGTCACAAGACACATGAGGTGGAGCGCGTGAAGCTGGAAGTTCAACGGGAACAGGAACGTGTAAACTGACCGGTGCGTCCCCTGAAACAGATACGCTGGACGCTCTAACGTCAACACTATCACTAACAAGGTCAATACAACTGACGGATGTGCCCCCGGAATCAAGACCGGCAATGCATGGAACTGACATATTATCACAAACAGACGCACTTGGACGTAGAGGAACGTCATCAGAAACGAGAAAGGGGACTGGAGATACTTGAACTTTAACGCTTTCACAAACACTAACACTAGAATGTACCGGCGCGTCACGAGAAACGAGAACAGGGACGTTTGGAACTTGAGTGACAACAGGGTCACAAACAGAAACAATTGAACGTGGCGACGCATCAGATGAAGAGGAACAGGCGACGCGAGAAACTTGAACTGGTACATTATCGTAAACAAAGACGCTGGAACTGACGGGACTTTCGCAGATAGCGTTAACTAGAGGACTTGGAATTTGAACTTTGCTGCTCTGACTAACACAAAACTTCCAACCAACTGACAAGTCGGTTAACGAAGCAGAAACTGAAGGAATGTCAACAAATTCATGACTATCACAAATAGAATCACACGAAATAACTGGAACCTGCGCACGGGCTAGTCAGACGTTGGAAGAACTAACAGTTGAACTAACAGTTGAAGAGGTGGTTGACAAACTGGAGTTAAGAGGACATTCCGCCGAGTTCTCCCAATGGCGCTGTGCCTCCTGTTTAGCTAACCAGCACTTGGCACAAATGTGCTGAACCCACTTACGTTCATTTCGGATGAGGCCATAATGATCCTTACTGGAGGAACACTTACCGGTTTGGTAAGCTCTACAAAACTGAACCACCGACCTTGTCGTCGCCGCAGTGAAAGAACGAGACTGGTTTGTGGAACCATGCAATAAACGTGCCTCGAGGTGAGAAAACGAGTCACCCCAACGTAATCGGCCGCACTCAATTTCAAACAGGACGGCTGCATGGAGAGAGCGAACTAGAGGCCACGGAAATTGAGTAGCCAAGTACATCAAGTTGGCGAAATGATCGATACGCGCTGACCTCTCAGCAGCACTCACGCCAGGAAGGCGAAGGATGGACGCATAGCCCGCGGCAAATTCCGCCAAAGTTAACGTGTCATAAGAGACTTCTTTGCAAACATAGGACAGGCTTAACTCACTGTGCGGCCAAATTTGAAGATGTACTACTCTACTGGTAAGTTTGGCTGTCTTCCCAGACCGCAACTTCTTACCTCGTTTGGAGCGCTCGCGGCGAGTATGGTGGCCGTCCTCCTCATCCTCCGAATCTCCCGAACCACTGGAGGAGTCGGAGAGGCCCAGCTTCTTCAACTGAAGATCTGCTCGAGAACTCAAGCCTGAAACTGCCCGGATATCTTGCACGGTCAACGGCTGGGAAAAAGGGGGCGGATCCTCAAAACGTTCTTTCAGCTTAGCGTTCTGCTGTTGTAACTGAGCAAGCTCGCGTTGAAGGGCTCTTAACTCTGAATTTCGCATGAGATCTTCATTTTCCGCCTTAGCCGCCGCTATAGCGGAACGTAATGAGTCGACTTCTGTGGGCGCAGGCGGATCAACAGGTAATGACGAAACTGTTGTCTCCTTCCCAGAAGATGAGTTTGTTTTACGCGTATTCTCCAAAGGAAATGGCCTCGGTGATAGACCTGGTTCCAAAGCGGCGTAATCAACTTTAGGAATATCACGACGTTCGCGCTCAGACATCTTTAAAAGAAAGGTATTTAAAAGAAAAGAAATGTACTAATCAAAATGATACGTGTGTACAATAAATAAAACTAGAAATTGTGTGCGGAACGCCCCCCCTACTAATGCATTGTATACAATAGCTGTGAATCACGTGGACCGATTGATATACTATTACGCAATGTAGATGAGTGATAAACAACAAACCTAGGATATGGAGAATTAAAAATTTTGAAAAGTCTTTCAAAATAAACCGTTTTCGTTTGCGATGATCGAAAACGTTTAGCATTTTCAATTTACTTTTGCCCATTGTTTTACACGTATTATTGGTTACGGTCCTCGAAATATATACAGCTCAATACAGACGGTCGAGGTGTTTAACTGACCCATTTCATGACATGTACATGTGATGATAAAATTTTGTTGTTGTTGTTGTTGTTGTTGTTGTCGTAGCTGTATAAAAACTATGTAATTCTACAGTCTATTTAATTTTCAATGTTGTATAATACTAAGTTATTCTATGTGGTTTCGGCTCTGAGGATTTCATCTTGTGGTCGATTTCTAAACGTACAAAATTACGTAAAGGGACGGCAAATACTGATCTAGAATGTTACAAGACGAGGTGGAGGAAAATACAAACGTTCTTGGGGCTGCGTGAACGTGTCTCCCCTAGTTTAAAGAAAGAAACGATTAACCCTATTCAGACCGGGCTGTCTTTTTGGTCTTCTGCCTTCTGGGACCGGGAGGGGAGGGAGGGGCTGATTCGGCCCCCACCTCTTAACTCCAAAAATATTGAGGCTATGACAACGAAACGTGGAAGAGAGATAGTACGTCCAAAAATGTTTCCTACAGGGCTAGCAAAACGAGCTGATGACGTCATGTGACTACTGACTACGACAGGTTTTAAAACGCCGGCGATCTTGGTTTCGCCATCTTGATTATTTTGATTTTTCCAATTTTTGAAAGTTGCCAAAATTCGCCAAAACATAACCGAAACCAATTAAAGAACATGAAAATGAAATAAAAAATGTGAAATTTGCTTCAGAAAAGTTATAATTTTTTAATGATAAAGTGAGAATTTTAAATTCTGAAAAAACAGCCTGTCATAAAGTGGTTGCCGTTATAACGTCAAACTTGATGGACAAGTACTTGTTATGCCAAATTGTTGCCAGATAAATGTTAGGTAAAGTCACCATGTTTGGTGGATCTAGCTTGCTTATGGAAAAAGTTAGAAACATCCAAAGTCGGTGCAGGCACAATCGCAGCCCCCCCCGGTCTGAATAGGTTTAAATAGCACATTTCCTTCATTTAATTTTCTGTATCTTCAACTTCCGTAGTCGACAATGCCCCATGACTGGTATTTTTTTTAATGGCAGTTAAAAGCTCTTTTTTAATTGTATTTTCTCGTACAAGCCTCTATGTTCTATCGTTCTCTTTATTTCCACACATGACGCTTTCAAGCAGTGCATGGAAAGTGTGTCGTGTGTCAGATATGAGCCTAGTAAATATGGCATACACAGTAATATCTCGGCGGCGCATGAACCATGTTGTGACTTAGCGCAGTATGAGTTCGACTCCAATCTCGAGATCAGAATTCAACACCAGAAACACAGCACCAGCGACAGAGTCAAGATATTCTTTCGTATTCGTTTCCATTACTTCCAACCTCCGCTGCAAAAAATGCGACACGAGTGTGACCCATAGGATCTTATGAATATAAGCGGTCTGGGGTTACAATTTTGGCTGACGTTGTAAGACGTTTGAAGATCAAAGTGGCACAGTTCAAAGTGGCGCAGTTTTCTGTCGTTTTTCAGTCATGGGAACGATATTACCGAAACAGATCAAAAATACCACCAAACGTTTTACGAAGAGTTTATATTCTAAACGGCTGGCATTGCAACAAATACACTTTTTTTATCACAGGGCGCAGAGGAGTCATATTTGACCGTTATGCCGGCTAAATTCATCGCGCAAATCGATCTTGTTTTGAACGTGACTGAACAAAACATCATGCTATCTAGTTACGTGTCCGGTGAAATTCTATTCGCAACGTGCCGAGAAGAAAAAACGTCTCTTTCTTTACTGCTAGTCGCCTGTTAGTTTCTGGTGATACGCCCACAGTAACTGCTGTATGCGGTTTTTGTCTTGCGGATAGAATTTCACCAGACGCGTACTAGATAGCATGACGCTTTGTTCAGTCAGGCTTATTGTTTTGAATCAACAAGATCGATTTGCGCGATGAATTTAGGCAGCCCTACAGTCAAATATGACTCCTCTGCGCCCTGTGTTTTTATCAGGGGCCATGTGAATAGTGTGTTTAATTCACTAACTGCTGGCCGTAGTTATTCTACAATGAATAGGACACGTATGGGGAATAGCCTCTCTCTGAAATCTTCATCCTCTCTTAGGTGTATGCGGCTATTGTACCGTTTGGCCGATCTCTGTGCAGTTAAACCACGGTCGCGGCTACAATTAACTGTAAGTGGTTCGCAGAGACCACAAAAACTTCAGCTGGAACTATTAACGACCCATTCACGCTTTTATTAAGCGAGAAAAAAAAGCATTACAGGGAAGGCATATTCATAAATTGCGCACACAAGCAAGTTGATACTTTGTTACGCAACACTATCGTTAGCAAAGATCCTCTAGGCTTCGCTCTTTGTCCGCCAACACATGCTAACTTTACAATTACGCACTTAAACTACACCACATCGTCAGCAATCAAATTAGAAAGTTTTTACGAAAACTCGTTTTTCGAAAGTGCTCCAGGGATTAAAAAGGAAAGTCAATGAAACAAAGCATATTTAAAAATTTCTATCTAAATGCTAATGAATTAGAGATTGCTTTTATTATTTTAGTTGATCGTTACATTTACACAGGAGAGCAGTTAAATAAACACAGTATATAGGCTAGACCGATCCAATACTACACTGCATACAAAAAATAATAAGGCGAAAGTAAAACACCAAACAGCTTAAAATTTTAATCTAAATGCTAATTAATGAAAATACATCTCTTTTGAAAACATGTATCGAAGTACTAATAATAGTAATAATAATAATAATAATAAAAATAATGATGATGATGACGTTGATAATAATAATAATAATAATAATAATAATAATAATGATAATGATAATAATTTAAAAACGATGTCATAATTATAAGAACTTCTAATGATAGTAGTAGTGGTAGTAACAGTAGTAGTAGTAGTAGTAGTAGTAGTAGTAGTAGTAGTAGTAGTAGTAGTAGTAGTAGTAGTAGTAGTAGCAGTAGCAGCAGCAGTAGTCAGTAGAAGTTGTAGTAGTAGTAGTAGTAGCAGTAGCGGTAGCGGTAGTGGTGGTAGTAGTAGTAGCAGTAGTAGTAGCAGTAGTAGTAGCAGTAGTAGCAGCAGTAGTAGCAGCAGAAGTAGTAGTAGTAGTAGTAGTAGTAGTAGTAGTAGTAGTAGTAGTAGTAGTAGTAGTAGTAGTAGTAGTAGTAGTAGTAGTAGTAGTAGTAGAAGTAATATAGGAAAAGACCGGGGGTATGCTAACTAATTGATAGGTACTTTACAACTAATTTGAAACTGATCCTGTAATAAATAGAAGTTACATCGTATACTAAGCGGTCTAAGATTGTTCTAAGAAAGTGACAAAACGTAGATTGAAAAATTTATGCATGAACATATGTCACAATTCTCACACTCGTCTTTAAGAAGTGTGAAGTCATTCGTGTTGATACTTTGTTTGAAACTATTTAGGCTCCATTTCTTACGGTCGGAAGGGCTAAACTTTCCCTATAGAAGGGGTCCAAAAAAAAAAAACCAAGTGACGAAAACGAGGGATGTTGAAGTCAGCATTTCTGAGGTTGTATCCTTTAGTAATTTTGTGGAAATAGTTCTGATATGTAGTGAGGTACTAGGCCGTTTTTAATTTTAAACATCAAAGTAGCTATCTTTTGTAACCTTCTTTGGTACAGAGTAGGGAGAGGGGCTCTTTTTAAGAGATCACTATAGGACGCAGTCTAATCGACTCAGTCTAGTCTGATTTCAAAACTGCTCTTAATGCACGTTCTTGAAATCGTGCAAGTTTGCGATTGTCGGAAGATTTGCAAAAGTGCCATATAGTCACATTGTACATGAAATCACATTATCCTCGACATAGGTAACATCATTTTCAACTCTGGTGAATTAAACCAACCGTGTTATATGTATACTCAAATTATGTCACAAATCATTGATGGGTGTTGTACAGACAACCAATATTATAATATAGCCTAAGTACGCTTTCACTGAAACTGAGAGTGCCTTGTGAGAGTATAAAGAAAGGTAAAATGTCTCCGCCTGCGGCTCATGTTCACCTTACACTTCCTTTCGTGCTTCCATCACTTCCTTGCGTGCTTTACAACAGACCAAAGCACGGTTTAGGCCTTTTTATTTGTTAAATAATACGGTTCTGTTAACTTTACGAATGCAGTCAAAATTAATTTAGTCTCCTGTAAAGTAACGAATACTGTTCTTGCTTCTATCAATCAAAACTGCAGGTGCTAAAACAATCCTTAAGCTACGTCTACAAACGACTCTTAAAATATGATGCATATTGTTAAAAGCTTTTAACTGAGCTACAGTACCGACACGATGATTCGGGCAAGTGTTATTGTTACTATGTTCTTAATTCCATTTGTTGCTGCAGCCACTGTTGGTAAGGAAAGCATAAGTTAAGTAATCTATAATTGTATTGCACGGGAAGTACGAAAACTAAGGGCATCTCTTGCCAGTCTAATGCAACTCCGTAAGGTCGCGAAGATTACGCTGTGTTTTTTTGGGGGGAGCTGAAATCAGATTTTTGATCTTTGTTGATTTAAATTTTTCACAAAAAAGAAAGAAAATCGGAAAACGATCATTTTCTATGGTAACGCACAGTGGAGGCCAACAGAAACATCTATAGAACTGTCTACAAAACGAAGCTTTTTCCATCATTGTACCTGTACTGAAATGATTTTTGAAAATATCAACAAGTACATTATCCTAATCATTTCAGCTATCATAAATAAGCTCTTTTCCCCAAGGATTGAAATTGTGCAGAAATGAAATTATCGTCACTAATGATTAAACCTGTGCTTTAAAAGAAATTCTATATACAGGCATAATGAAATTACGGTAATGAAAGTACGGTATGTAAGTAAATGTCTTTGATTGCGGATGAAAATTTCATCTGCTGAATTCATTCGAGCTGTAGATTGCATGTATTTTTTTTTCGAATAGATTGCATGTTTTCTTTTTTGTTCGAATTCAGTTGAAAAGAATTCTTTATTTAGATTCAAAATTCCGGATTTGGATTTTCCCGAAAAATGCGCCCCAGAGAAGAACCGACATAAACAGTTTATCTACCGAATTGCCAGAGCTGAAGCACACCAAACACAGCGGGACTCATAGAAAAGGCGTACTTTCCGATACCTGTATTTCATGGCAAGTGTGAAAGCAAGGGCTATTTTTTTACCAGCCTAAGTATGTGTTGACGAGTTGTAAGGCTTAAACAAAAAATGAATGAAAGTATATAAGTAATTATGTCTACAGTTGCTTGATCGGAACCGAGCCAATAACAGGAATATGATACAAAACGCATGGTATACAATTTTAAAATTCCAAAGTATTGTTGCTTGCTCCATAATACGAGTCTGAAAATAGCTGCCTTACGCTTGAACAAAAAGAAACATTACAACAAAACATGAGCGAGACAAGAAGCTACAAAGAACGAACAAGGATAACTCCCTGGCTCCCTAAAATAGTAATATCAGATAAATAAATCTCACAAAAAAACGCATCAGCTTAAGAGGAAAAGTGTTGATCACTGACACCAAAATTAAACAAGCTGCACTCGGCGAGTTGTTTTTGGATTCAACAACGTAGCGGGCCTTCACTCAAAAATAATAATAGGAGACAATGAATAGACCAGCGGAGCAGAAAATTAAGATGTATTGTTTCCAGAATCTCGGACAAGAAGCCCTCCTGCTTCAGGGTGTTACTCAAAATGTTGAACGTTTCAAAGCTTACGATGTTAATCTTGTGGCTTAAATCACTAACGACTATTAACGAAAATGTTCTGGTCCTCTGGTGAACTAGTAAGAGGCTCTGACTGTAAATATCGAGAATCGGTGGACAGGCTTAAAAAATCGAAAATCCTGATAACTTGCTAGAAGAACACTTTTGGGGAGCTATCTTCAAAAATATTATTTAAACTTTCTGGAACTCAGTTTTTTTTTTAATGCGCACACTTACATATACAATTTACATTGGCTAATACAAAAAACGTGATACACCTAAGAAGAAAAAACAATACTGAATAAAGGAATAAAAGAAAAGAAAAGAACAAGTAAAAAAATAATAATAATAAAAATAAATAAATAAAGAACAGAAAAAAAAATTACAAGATATCAATCGAAAGGCACCTACGAGTTACTTACAATCTACATTCATTACAGTAGTGCTTACGTATAGCTATAAATATATCGCTTCGAGTCTTCCCTCCTTTTTAAAGTATTAATTTTTCGAAAGGGAGAAACAGAATTAGTGAAGAGCACATTTCTCTATTTGCCATTGCATCAACATTTTATTTTGGAATTCTTTCTGGATCGGTTTTTCTCAAGACACTTACAACTGTAGACATATTGTTTCAAAAGAATAACAAATAAGTGTAGTCTGCGTCTTGGGTATTCTGATAATTGATGAAAATCGGGCATTTCATTAAAGGCAATTTGCTCTTTAGAAAGTTCAATTTCGGTCTCGTTTACGCGGTTAAACCACATTAACGCTTCATAATAAAAAGACTTTGTCTCGGAGCAATCCCGGTAGACCTGCACGGTTCCAAACCTCTAATTTCGTTGGTCCCTATAACCTGCACCGTCTATTGTTATCAGGGTTAGGGCTATTGTTTCGTTCTTTACCTATTGTTCTCCTCGACCAATCCTAGACCTCGTCTGGAAGCGGTGCGGGTCCTCCCAGCAATCCAGAAAAGTATGCTCTATTGAATCTGAGTTAGGGCAAAAGGTACAGGTTGCATCATCGGTTAATCGAAATTTATGCAGTTCCTTTTTGGTTACTATAATTCTATGCAATAATCTAAAGGAGAACTGTCTGGAACTCTATTGTTTTCGATAAATTCGGAGAAAACAGTTTTGCTTAATTAATTATGCAAAAATCAGGCTCAAAATTAAACAAATTGTGTGCGTTTGCTTTTAAAGAATTTGCAACGTCAGAAAACTATTTTAATTTTAGATGATAGCAATTCTCTTCTACTTTCTAACAATGAGAGTTACCTGGAGTTTCGCTTTAGTTATGTGGTTTGGTGGCTCTTTGAAACAAAGCCATTTTACGGACTTCGGATAAAGGCAAAAATTGGGTAACTTCAGAGGCTGAAAATGGGTCTTGGTAAGTGTAATACCAAATTGAAATAAGTGCTGTGACAAAGTTCGGTCCTGATACTATTACAATATGAAATAAAAAATCTGGGCAATCCAGGCTCGCGCTGACAAAAACAAAAATTTCCGGACCAGCCTTGTAGGGGGGTCTGGGGGTATCCTGCCCCAGAAAATTGGGAGGCTCCGAAATGCTATTTTCAGCACTTGTCATGAGATATGTCTCCGAAAAATCGACCTCAAATAAGTGTGAAAAGGCAGTTGTTTTCAGTGCTTACGACATTATTTTCGAGGTCCTGTTAATTTGAAACACACCGTATATCCCAGCACTAATACACTAAAAAAACCTATAAAAGATGTCTCCAGTTTGATTTTCGTTCATAAATATCCATTGGCGTTGGCATGTAGTTGATTCCACGATGAATAAGCATCTTTGCGAGGCCCCTAAGGCGCTCTTCTGTCATTGAAGAACGTGTCCATAGCTTCAGACGACGCAGAGCAGAGAAGGATCTTTCACAAGAAACACTACCAAGATTGAACTGTGCAAATGGTACACACCAATCTCAATAGGGGGTTTTGCTTCGTTAGGCTTACCATTTGCACACATTGTGGATCAACCGATTTCCCGGCCATGAAAATGGCAAACAACTGCAAGTCACTACAATCAAAATAACTGAGTCTAAGGAAAACAAATCCTTTGAATAATGAAAATCCGCAATCCACAGATTTGATTTGTCTGGCTCAACTGGTCCAGGGGGAGCAGCTGCCCCCCTGCCCTCCGCAAGCTACGGCCCTGATATTAAGCACCAAATAATGCCAATTTGAATACGAATCATGTTAATAAAAGCTTTTCAACTGAGCTAAAGCACTGACGCCATGATTCGGGCAAGCTTTGTTGCTGTTACAGCCGTTGTTGGTAAGAAACTGATAACTTGAGTAACCGATACTTGTATTGCATTGCAAGTAAAAGAAACCAAGGGTGTTTGGCCAGTGAAGTTTGGAAAAAATGAACTAAAATAAATGATCATATTTGCCAATTGATGGAGCTTAATCCTATTTTCCTGGGCTTTTTAAGTTTCTGTGGCTGTTCCCACCCCCCCCCCCCACCATCATAGATCTCGAAAAGTATTCACGCTCTTGTGATGATACTTGCCATGTTTTTAGCACGTCATTAGCTTAAAAAAATTGGGTTTATGACGTGTCGATTATGACGTTCATGACGTCACCATAACGTCACAAAGCAGCCATTTTGAATTTTTAGCCGCCATCTTGGTTCGCGAGCATGCAGTCATATAGTTGACAATGACAACATCGAAAGATATATGAATTTGTTCTAGGAAACATACTTAATCAAAACAAGCACAAAAAAGTAAAGGATTATCTTCTTCTTGCAATCGAAGGGGAAAAGACGAAAAACAAAACGGAAGAAAGAAAGAAAATAGTCAAAACACCTGCTGAGTAGACGGTTGCTAGGGAAACGTGAATCATCAAAGACATGTCATTAACACAGGAAAATTTTCTCTGACAAATTTCAGGAAAAGTCACGAAATTTGGTGATTATTTGTCTAGCCTTTTAAAAGTCATGATTCGTTAAAGTCAGCGCGGGGGCAATGTGCCCCCCTCCCCCAACTCAGGCTAAATAGGGTTAAGCAAGATGATTGGAGGACTGATATGAAAAACACAGTTAATTTTTAACACGCTTAGTCATGAATGAAAGTAATAACAGTTTATTCACGGGGTGAAATAACGCGTTTCCGTAATTAGGAAAAGTGACGAAAACCTGACAGTTGACATTTCCGTTACGTTTCCGCAGATCGGTTACGACGGGAAACGTGTAAGAGAAGAATGGTGACAATGTGAAGCGTTTCCGCAGCGTTTCCGCTGGCTGAAACGTTTAAAGTGCTTCCATCGCGTTTCCGCAGCGTTTCCGTTGTCTGAAACGAGCAAGGTGTTTCCTTCGAGTTTCCGTAAACGGATTCGAACGGAGCTTGGCGGTTCTCCATTCCTCGTACACCGAGATACGCGCAGTTTAACTGATATACTCTCCAATTCGGATTCATCTTCATGATCAAGAGAGACATTTTAGAACGCTTTTAATGATGCTCTTATTGTTGCTTGGAAATGTTTAGAAATTTTAATCCATGGCCATAAAATAGTTTTCAAAACAAAGCTGGAGAACCTCATGAAGTTTCTTCACAAGTACACAGCAAAAAAAGCATTTTTGAAAAACTGACTCTTTGAGTAAAATGTGTATTTTACTCAATATGTTGAGTAAAGAATAAATCTAGATCTAGCACTGGACGAAAAAATGAATTTCCCGCTAGTTTGCCAATTGAGCAAATTTGTTGTACATTTAGAGTACTGAAATTGCTATTTTTGTGATGTACCACCGATTATATTATTCGAAAAGCAGTTTGCATTTTCATTTTTTAGCGGGTTCTCCTTGGTTCCCCGTTTGGCCGAGTGACCTTGGGTACGAATTGATCATGCGCAAAGTAGTTCCCTTCCCGACGTGCTTTTCGCATTTTTGGCGCCTGTTTCAACGACCCTCGGTAGCACTCAGGTTTTGAGGTATGAATTTCTGTCGCTTTGGAGGGATGGCTTGTGAACTATTCCTTCTTCTTGTTTCACGGTCTCTGCATAGATGCATACAATCTTCTTACAGCGGATTAACGATCGGTGGGAATGTTTTTCTGCCATTAATCAAGCTTTATCGAGTCAAGTTTGGCCGCCATATTTGATGGCTCATGGTTGCTGTTGTGATTGCCAAGGTAAGCTTAAGTATATAGACTGTAAAACGTAAGCTTAGGCTTTGATATATCCAAATATTCTTGGCTTGTTTGATATTTACTACGTTTGAGCGAAGTCCCCCGGACTTGAAGCGTTCTTAATGACATTTTCTTGGGGACTTCAAAAGTAATATTTATGAGGATGCTGAAGGGGTAAAATGGGAGCTGGGATTTGCCTATTTTAGCACTGGGAAAATGGGATTTGATGCACTGGGACTGGGATTTGGCGACTGGGACTGGGAAAAAAATAGCGTATAATGGGAATGAGAAAGATGTCCTACAAAGATGTCCTATTGAATCTGCAAACCATTTGAAACCCTTGTTAAGTCCCTTAAATGCATAAAAATGCAACAAAATAGTCTTAAGAATACCTAAAAATGTTTGCACTTACACTGTAAGTGTATATTGGTTATGCTCATTCACTCTTCACAAATGTGTAACAGTAAGTACATGAACTTGAAGGTCAACTATTAGCATAGCAGTCAAATTCAGAGATAAACCAAACTTATGGATTGAAATAAGCTTTCCTGGAAGGGGACAGTTCACAGGGTTCAAAATAGCAACCGGCACTTTGGCCACCCTTGCCGGAAATAGAAAAAAAAAAAGAAAAAGAAATAGAAAAAAATGGCTTCCCATCCCTTGATCGGCAAAATCAACGTCCCTAGAACGTCATAGTAAACGTTTCATATCAGAAAGTAATGCAACCGTTAAACACTTACACACATACCAAAAGTGAACTGGATGACGTTTTAAAAGCTTTCTTAATTAAAAAAAAAACAAATTACAGAACGTTAACAACTATTGTCTCGATTCGTGAAAATCAAATCTTTGTTCTAGCGACTATCTCTAGTTTCCAGCACTTTTTTATTTTCCGGCGTGGTTTCATATATGATCAACAACGCGACTTTTGAGGAAATAGGCCAGACACGGGGTAGCATCGCCACAGCAATTCAGTTCTCGTTTGTGAACCGGGTAAATTTTCAGTCACTGCGTCTTCGATCCTGTTCCACTTAACACTTTGTCGCTTTTTTCGTCTGCTTTCGCCTTCTCGTCCAATTGGATTTGCTGGAGACCAAATGAAATATACCGTCGCGCTGAAGACCAGTGTCACTGTTGCGGCATTTATCATTTTCACAGGCCTGATCTAATTTCGTTAAAAACGCCAGCAAGCAACCCTGCCAGTCCGCTGTCGACGAGATTTCCATGCTCAAGAGAAAAATTGAGCAGTCAGAAACGTCGATAGTTAAACTTCTGGCCCACACAGAAAAATTCACATACCCAAGAAACTTTCGCTATGTTGCAAAAGCAAACATCACTCCTGACGAGGAGTTTAAGACAGAAATACACTCCATAAACAGAGACCGAGCGAAAATTCATAGGCGCGCTGAGCAAGTTTCATTCATGCCGCGTTGAACGCAACAGTGATAAGTTCCGAAGAGCGAAATCTGATAAATGTAGGTCAAAGAGAGACACTGATCGGGCTTAGCATAACGCCACGTGCCCAGTCAAACGTTAGTACAAATGTTCTACACTTTTCTACCACTTCAGTGGGAAAGATACATCGATGACTTATTCTCGCTGTGGAATGTTGACAAAACGGAGATAGAAGAGTTTATTGTCCTAGCAAACAGTCACCACCCGACCCAATTAAATTTGCGGCTGAATCTCAGACAAAGAAATAAACTTCCTGGATACCACCCTTTTCAAAGGTGAAAGATTTAACAAGCAAGCAATCCGTGATATCCGCACACATTTTAAGCCCACAGAAACTTTCCAGTACACTCACTTCTCTTCCTGCCACCCACCAGGGGTTAGAAAAGGGTTTATCAAAGGTGAAGCCCTACGCCTTCTTAGTACATACTCTTCAGCGAAATCTTTCGTTGAGAATTTCACCTAATTCAAAACACGCCTCCGTGCGAGAGACTACCCCAACAGTCTAGAAGAAAGAATAAAGAATAACGTTCGAAGTCAAATGAAAGAAAGGCACTTCAACAAAGAGAGACAGTGCGGAAAAAATTCTGCCTTTTGTAAAAACCTACCACCCAGCTCTGCCTAATTTTAAGAACATCCTCATGAGCAAATGGCACTTAATTAAAAATCAACCATTGCTAAGAGAAATAAACAAAAACATATGCACGAGCATATGAGCCGCGTTTGGCCTGTCAACATTTCATTCCGTACTTGGGATAGGTGCTTGTTCTTTCTTGTTGACAGCCGGCTAAAAATCAGCCTTGAGAAAAAAAGCCGTCAAATTCAGGCTGAAAGCTCTGATTTTAATTTGAACCCTGCACTTTTTACTAACTTTTTATAGTAGTCATTTAATGAAGATTGTTCCTTATAAAGATTGGCTCAGAGTTTCATCTGAAAACAATGCATACTGCAGAAATGAGGATGCAAACAGTTCAACCGAATGCACAGTTTCATGCAGCTTCTATTCTAGTCTCCAGATGTACATGTTTTGTTGTTGTTGTTCTTGTCATTGTTTTTAATGTCATGCCGAGTACTTCATGTTTTTTTCACCAAACTCGTGTAGTGAAGATGCTGCATCAACATCAACATCAAAAACATAAAAAGTTTCGTCTCCCTGAAAGTATCCACCATCACAAGTGTTCTTCTTTACATAAGCATCCAAGGTCACAAGATCTTATTTACATTAAAATTTGTTAATTGTTTTACTTTATTTTTATTATTGTTTTTGTTCTTACATTCTTGATTGTTTCTTCAACAGGAAGAAACCAGTCTCGAATAAGTGGAAGATAGGGAAACAACGCCATATCCATTCATAATCTTCCAGGGTGACCTGGATTCTCCAGCCAATAACGTGTACTTAGCCGCTGGGAAGAAGCAATTTATGTATCTCAGAGACATCCATTGTTGAGGGAACTCTAGCCTTGTCGGCCACGTTTTATGTTTTTATGTATGAATATCCACCAGGCTTTGTAAATTGTTTATTGTATCTACAAAAATGCATTTTGCAGATAGAAGATGGAAGAAAGCTGCCATCATCCATCACACACTTTGTAAATTTAGTACATGACATAAAGGTAGGCACTCACGAGGGGACTGGTCCCTGAAACAAGCTCATGAGACTAATCCCTTCCTGTGTGCTGGCCTTAAAGGTCTCGCCAACTGAACAGTGTTAATTGCTACACGTACATGTAGAGTTCTCAACCTTAACGGTTCATTCACGTGGTCCATGGTCTACCGATAATTGAAATTTGGTAGACAATATCGACGTGACCTGGTAAACAAGCCCCAAATTATTTATTATCTTTTGAACACCTATCCTTGTCAAACACCACTCCTGGTTCTCGATTATTTCTGCAATGTAGAGAAAACCCAATTTTGACTTGTAAGTCTTTAGCTAGTGGACTACCGCTAAGGTCGAGCACATGCATGAGTGGATATAATGGCGCTTTTGTCAATGAACTCAGGTTGGATATTTGTATGAATGATTTTAAATTCATATAGTAGTAGTCTCCGTCGCACTTTTGTTTCAAAGTTCACCACTATAGTGAAGTTTTTATGCATATACCAACTATTTCTTTGAGAATACGATCTACTCTTCCATTGGCACAAGGTAGGGCCGCCCATCTTTGAGTGGGCTGTACCAAGGCTGTCCATCTTTGAGTGGAAATAATGGTACTTTTGTCAATGAGCTCAGATTGGATATTTGTAAGAATCAATTTAAATGCATATAGTAATAGTCTCCGTTGATCTTTGGTTTCAAAGTTCAGCACTATATATATATTTTTTCGAGTATGTGAACTCCTTTTTCATTGACAAAAGCAGAGCCGCCCATCTTTGAATGGGCTGTGCCAAGACTGTTTGTCCTTCTTTGAGTGGAAATAATGGCACTTTTATCAATGAGCTCAGATTGGATATTTGTAAGAATCAATTTAAATGCATATAGTAATAGTCTCTGGTGCACTTTTGTCTCAAAGTTCAGCATTATATTATTTTCTTTTTCGAGTATGTGAACTACTTTTTCGTTGACAAAAGTAGGATCGCCCATCTTTGAGTGGGCTGTGCCAAGACTGTTTGTCCATCTTTGAGTGGAAATAACGGCGCTTTTGGTAATGAGCTCAGATTGGATATTTGTGAGAATCAATTTAAATGCATATGTTAATAGTCTCCGTCGCACTTTGGTTCAAAGTTCAGCATTATAATATTTTTTTTTCGAGAATGTGAACTACTTTTTCATTGACAAAAGTAGGGCCGCCCATCTTTGTGTGGGCTGTGCCAAGACTGTTACCATAATAGAACGTTCACTGTACAGATAGTGAAAATAAAACGTAATCCACTCAAATGTTGTAGATCTAAAGACGTTTGTTAATGCAGTTTCTACTTCTAAACGTTGCGCATCAGAAACTTCGTTGGTTAAATCCGATGGGTATACCGTACGTTGAGGAATGCATCCACATTAGCAGGGTATTCCCGACTATGTCTTTTTTTATTAGGCGTATCTGTGATTTACAAGAGATATCAAATCAGGACGGACGATTTGGGTGCTCGTTTCAGGACTTTTTTCGTTTAGCTGCTAACTAGATTCTGTTTAATGTTTCTTTTTTTGGCAATGATCTTAAATTATATCATCTTCCAAATCAGTCTTGGATACGCCTTTATTTAACTAGATAGAAGCACTTTTCTACACTTCTTTTTATTTGTAAGCGAAGTATTACTTGGCATTCATTGAGCGTCCTTTTAACCGATTTTACCCTTTGTTTCAGTTTGAACTTAGGCGCACACTTACGCCTTTGCTGCTAAGAATGTCTATACTTACTTTAACAGTTTTCCTAAATAGAAGTCGTCTAAACGTGAGATCAAATAATTTACTCTTGCAGAGGTGACATGTCCAGCACTACCCACAGTTTCCGTTGGTACGTACAGCCCAGCCACATGCGATGACGAAGCGTCAAGTGTCGATGAAACATGCGCTCTCATTTGTCCATCCGGGTATCACATCAGTTATCAACCAACAAGTATTAGCACCGACACAAGAATATGTCTTGTGAATGGGACATGGGAATACAGAGAGATTTCTCCTACTTGCAAAGGTATTTGTTCTTTACCATTTATATGGGAAAACCGGTTGGTCTACGGTGTGTGCAAATGGTAGTCAAAACCTCCCGACTGGAAACTTATATATAGTTCCGTTCGAGATTGGCGAATACTTTCTGTGCAGGTCACTCTAATTTACAGAAAGAGTCTAGAACTAGTTTGACTATTGGCGCAGGGCCTGGAACTGTTCAGATAGTCGTCCCGTTCGGATAGTCCGGTTGGGAATTTGGACTACCTCTCAAGAGGTTCCCTTAACTCTGGAAATTTTCCAGTCTGGTAAATTAAAATCGCCCTTCTATTTACAGTTCAATAAAAAATTCCGGATGTTTTTTTTGTAAATGTGTTCTGAAAAATAATGATGATGATGATGATGATGATGATGATGATGATGATGATGATGATGATGATGATGATGATGATGATGATGATGACGACGAATTTATTGAGATTTTTTTATACATATGTTTTGAGGAAGAAGTAATTAACTGCACCAATTTATAATGCGACAAGTGCAGGGAAAAAAATGGAGTTCTCCGAAAGCACTCGCGTTCCACTCGTGCGTTCACTAGTAGTTTTTCTAGACGTTGGGCATTATCCTATATAGACAACATAGAACACCACCATCTGTTTAGTAAATAATACATGGCCTTCTTTATTTGTTAATAACTCAGATTGGGAGGCGCCAGTTCTGACCTGCCCTGGGCCAGAATTCCCCGTCCTCAATGACAAAGGAAAAAATGTTGCGACCGTGAACTGGGACTTTTCATTTACTGACAACTCTCTTAGAGAAAATGAGCCTGGAATAACAATCAATTCATTTAGCGTCCTGCTGAAGATAAATGGCAAGAATGTTGATACAAGTCTTCCAAAGCTCATGGGAATCGGCAAAAATAGCGTGACGTACGATGTGTTAGACGCTGTGGGGAATTCAGCGAAATGTGGATTCACTGTTGATGTAAAGGGTAAGTTGTGAAAGACCTGCTGAATTTTTGGCCTTACCAGTATCTACCATCTCCACAAACCTCTCAGGGTTAAATGTTTGGATATTTGTATGAATGGTTTTAAATTCGTATAGTAATAGTCTCCGTCGAACTTTTGTTTCAAAGTTCACCACTATAGTGAAGTTTATATGCATGCATGAAATACTTTTTTGAGTATGCGATCTACTCTTCCATTGACAAAAGTAGGGCCGCCCATCTTTGAGTGGGCTGTGCCAAGACTGTCCATCTCTGAGTGGAAATAATGGCACTTTTGTCAATGACCTCAGATTGGATATTTGTAAGAATCAATTTAAATGCATATGGTGATAGTCTCTCGCACTTTTGTTTCAAAGTTCAACACTACATTATTTTTTTCGAGTATGTGAACTACTTTCTCATTGACAAAAGTAGAACCGCCCATCTTTGAGTTTGTCCCTCTTCGAGTAGAAATAATGGCATTTTTGTCAATGAGCTCAGATTGGATATGTTGGAAAAATAAAACGTAATCCACTGAAGTGTTGTAGATCTAAAGACGTTTGTTAATGCAGCTTCCACTTCTAAAAGTTGCGTATCAGAAACTTCGTTGGTTAATTCCGATGGGTATACCGTAAGTTGAGGAATGCATCCACATTAGCAGGGTATTCCCAACTATCTCTTTTTTTGTTAGGCGTATCTGTGATTTACAAGAGAAATCAAATCCCTTCCTATCCCAACTTGAACTTCCCAGTGAATGATGTACCCTTCAGAAATCCAGCGGATAATTGTGTGTCTGTCAAATTTACAAATCGTGGAAACATGACGGCTACTAGAGTTTCCGTAACTGCGTAAACTTTGCTGATAAGTGAATTATCGTTACATTTACTCTCCGGAAATCCAGCGGATAATTGACGTGTCCGTCGAATTTACGAGTCGCAGAAACACGATGGCTATCAGAGTTTCGCGACTGCGTTAACGTTGCGGATACCTGAGTTTAAAGGAGCTACGTCATGGATAACGCATCTTGAAAAAATTAGGGCAATTGTTTCAAGTTTGTCATTCGTAATCCGTCTTAATCTTTCTCAGTTGTAACCATCCTTGTTTAGTTTTGGTTTATTATTATCTCTTTGGTGTTTTTCTACCTAAGAAATATGTTATTTTGAGGGTCCCTTCAATGTCAAAGTAATTTTTCCAGATCCAAAAAAAAAAAAAAAATGAAAATACTGTGACATAGCTCCTTTAAGGAAAGCATTTCTGCAGAGCCGCAGTTGAGGAAACGTAATGTACATGCTTGTTTCCCGCAGTGGTTACTTAAATTTCCGTTTGCGGAAATTCATGTTTCCATTGAATAAACGTTATGAAACCTGAAACGTAAACGCCTTATTTTACCCTGTGCATAACTTATTGTCTTTCCATCGCCCGAGTTCAGCAGCCGACTACCAAGGAAAATCAAACGAGGCAAGTAAAATCCTCTCCACGCCAAAACATGTGATTACAGAAACGTGTCCATACTGCATGCAAGGCGCTCAAGAATGATGTAGACAAATACTGTAGAGTTTGTGGAGGTGTCTTCGAGGTTAATCCTCGCTGGTAAACAAGCTAGGCGTTCTTTCAGCTCAACAAAGATTTGATGCAGTAAATGCATGTCTTGTCATATGGAGACTAAAAGAACGATACTCACAAGGATAAATCCCTCGTTACCTAAACAGAGATAACGGACGAGACAAATCAGCAAAAATCTAAAAAAAAGGGATGAAACTGACGCAAATAAAAAACTCCAAAACGGTTTCAAATAAACTTTTTATGAGTAAATTAATTTCCCTGATCAAGTGTTTAACTTGTAGTTGCTACAAGGTACCCATTGAACAAAGAACGAATATCTATTTTCCTTATCTGGCACAGGGTCCAGAGGAGTTACATTTGTACGCAAGAATTATCCTTCGTACATCTTACCTTGTAAAATACATAACCTCGTGATTTTGATCAATAAATTTGCCCAATGCAAGCTTTGTGAATCCAATTCAAACGGGTTTCTTCTCGTTCCATACGCTGTATTTCTCGATCTCGATCTTTGCGCTCTCACGCCATATCGTCCGCCATATTGAAATATGCTATTAACCGCAGACCATTCTTCCGCGTTCGCCTAACACGTTGCCCGAAGGGCAACCACTTTTCTTCGGAAAGCGAAGCTTTCCCAACGAGGCACGAAGTGCCGAGTAAAAATAAGGACAAGCTTGTCGTATTATTTAGCGTAAGTCGATCTCGGTGATCCTAAGAGCCCACAGTAATTTGACCTGCGGTAAAAATATAGGTAACGCGAGTAACGCAAGTTCGCAACAAATTATGTCGGTTGTCTTTCGCAAGGAAAACTAAACGTTCTGCTCGAACTTCGCTCCTCTACGCCCTGTGTATCTGGTGGGCACAAAAATTGTAAGAATTTTTATGTTACGTCGGCTGAAAAAAAGATATATAGATGTTTATCGTTCAGCTTTACTATATTGTTGTGAATTCTCATTTCAGACAGTGAGCCTCCAGTGTTTACCTTTTGCCCTGGCGACATCCTTATTGATAACGCCACAGAAGTAGAGATGCGTATCTCCTGGCAGCAGGCGTATGCCTCAGACAATTCTGGAGTGCCTCCAGCTATTTATTCCAGCCGACAAGCTGGAGAACCTTTCTCTGTTCCTGGCTCCTACGAAATTGTGATTAAGGCAGTAGATGGGTCTGGAAATGAAGCAACCTGCGGCTTTCGGATAACTCTACAAAGTAAGATAAGCGCTCAGTGTAACTCAATGTGGAACTTGGTTTTTAATGGTTCCGTTTTGTTTCGAATTACTATAAATACTGATCTATGCATTTATTAACACGAACGTCTGGCTGCATTTAGCTAAGATGAAAATGAACTGGGATATGAAATACTGAGCCAACTTTTTTCAAGTTCTTCCCTTAGGTCTTGAAATTGTTTTTTCTACCTATGGAAATATCACTTCTCATTATATGGCAAGCAATTCTCAAGGCTAAATGGAGCACTGTACATCCCCCGAAATGATCCCAACCGCGACATGATCCCCAAATCGACCCCGAAATGATCCCCGTTTTTTGCCACGTTGACTTCGAAATGATCCCCAAGTAATTTTTGAAATGGTGTTCAAACCAAGGAATTGTGAAATGATCAAGATAAACGACATTGAAAAAGTTTTCACGTATTTATTCACTTATTTGCAATCTTCAGTAGGCATTTTTCATCGAATTGGGAAAAAAAATCAAATATGGCGTAGTATACGTCTTGAATTGTAACTGATAACAATATTATAATAAAAGAAAAGAAGTACAAAAGCCATTTCTGTTTTAGTTTTAACAAGAAATGAATAGCATTTTGTGTTATGGACAAAAAAAAAAGAAAACAAAACCAAATGAAACTAGAATACCACTAAGTAGACGTTGTTAGATACTGAACTAAAGGTGAAATGAATTACGAGCAATAGGTCACAACTGCTGTTTCATCGATCCTTTTTCGAGAGTTCGAGAGTTCCTTTGCTCACGTTACAGGCAGTAACACGCTGCCACAATTTTTAGTTTGAGAAGCACGTTTGTGAGATCTTATCGCAGCTTTTTGATTATTCTTCTTTTCCCCGAGTTTTCCCATAAAGAAGAAGTATTTTCAAAGAAAACTGTCTTGTGTTGTAGAGGGCGACGAAAAACTGACACATATTGTAGAAGCAGAGCAGTTTTCATTCAAGAACCACGCAAGTTTTCTCCGATCGACAGCAGCGATCAGTTTCACCAGAAAAGAAAAAAAAATGTTTTCGAAAGCTAGTTTAAATCACTGGCTTTTTTCCTAGACATCGCGCCGGAAATTGACTTGAATGAAGTACATGAGGTGTTGTTTCCAACGAAAAATGATGCCATTTAATAAACTACTTACTAACTTCACTTCCTCGGGACCGTACTGGGGAATATTGGCCCTTGGTCGTTTTTGCACGAACCTATCTGCGCTAGGTCCGTACTACCACGACCTTGGGCCAATATTATCCAGTACGGCCCTCGCGCTCTGTTAGTAAGAAGTTTTAAATATTTTCATTATGATTGTCCGGGTGAGTGTAGTCCTGAGAAGGCCTGTTTGTGGTTACTTTCACGGACTGTCAATGATTTACCGACTGATGATGACTCGTGCGTTCAAACCATTTACAGACTTGGTTTTCAAGGAGCATTTTTTGGCCAACAAAAGGTACTGCCTGGCGTTAATTTCAGCCTAAAATTTTTAGTTTGACCCTAAAACTTTAGTAAACATCCCCATGACCTAGCACCCTTGTTTGCGTTCTTAAGATGAATATTTATGTAGGTGAAAATTTTGGAGGGCAGAATCTTATCCTCCGAATTTTACGAGCTGCTGTTGCCGTTCTGAAATGAAAAGCCATATCATGGACCTTTTTTGTTTCCAAAACGACTTGGATCCCCCACAAAAAAAAAAGCCAAGAAGGCAAGAGAACATGATTAGGGGGATGAGTGTTACAGAAGACACCGTCTATCTTCTGAAAATTTGAGATGAGGCATTAATAATTTGTTAGCAAGAATTCTGCCTGGCTATTGAAACAAGTACAAAGAGTTTAAAATTTCCGATAGAGGGGTGGCTACACAAAACAGAAACCATTTTTGCAACAATGTGAATCTTGTTGGAGTACAATAGTTATGTGTGTTTATCTAATTTTCTCGTTTTTCTTGCTTTTCTTTCTTTTTAACCCTTTGAATCTGTTTCAGCAACAGGAGCACCCAATGAGACAATTTTAGCGAAATCCTCGAAACGTCATTTTCTGCTTTCTTAGTTTATTTCAGAGCTTTTAAAGGCATATTTATGTAGGCCAAAACAGAACGATCTGTTCGGAGTTTTCAGCTGAAAATGTAGGCCGGAAAACATTTTATCCGCCGAATTTTCGAGCTGCTAATGAATGTCCGAAAATGCTAGCTGACCTTATTAGGCTACCCACCCGGCGTAGTGGGAGAGGCCGCGTTCAGTTCCGCTGTCAAAAAATTTCGAAACTGTAAGTTTGCATTCCTTGTTATATAATCAATATGGCCATTCATACCTTTTTTTCTTATCCATTCGTACCTAGCGACGTACCTAGGACGATCAAGCATTCTTTAATCTCATGCCTACGTGAATTGTTGATTCCATGCGGATCCAAGTATCCGCCATTTCGACCAAACACGGCTGAAAAAGTGTTCCAACCTAGTGAAGTAGTCCTGTGACCAGGCCTCACCTCACCTCACCCCACCAAAGGTGTTAAACCCTGGATGAGGTTCCGAGCCTTCCTCCAGGTTTTAGCCCCTTTGGTAGGATGAGGGGAGGTGAGTCGTGGCAACAGGCTAGGACTAATACAACCAAGACTTGTTGAGGGTTAAACGGCTGGCTTGAATGTAACACTACCTAAGCTTGATATGTGAGGTTTTAAATATTTTTTAAATTCATTTTGTTTCTTCGCAGGAAAAAGTTGTACTCTGTATCCTGCCCCCCAAAACGGAGCCCTGGCCTGTCGGAAGGTTGGCTCGGACCCCATTTGTGCTGTGATGTGTAAAAACGGGTCGGACTTTGACTTTAATCCTCCAATGCTGTACTATTGTAGCGGAGGAGAATGGCAGTATTATTCTATCGTGTCTTTCTCGCCAACGCTTCCTTGGCCAAACTGCTCAGGTAAGTTAAAGACCTCACTGGTTCCAATCATGAAAATGAATTATGGATCACAACGAAATGTCTAACATTGTCATTGCTCTAAAACATCACCCAAAGAGAAATTTTAAACATGGAGTACATATCATTCTCGCCAAAGAGTACGGTCCTTATAGAACCTTTAAAAATAACTTGGTTAGAAAAAGACGAAATTCAGAAAGCAAAAGTCAGAATGTTGAAGCTAAGTTAACCTTGATGTCATGAATTTAGTAACCCTTCAAAACTACCAACTATCTCCCACTCCACAAAATTAAATAAACCAGAACCGGGTATAAATATTGTTTCGTTTACTAGCTTTTTTAGGGAGTTATCTGTCACATTTAAAGACTGGGGAATAAAGCCTCTCTTGAAGTTTTCAAACTTTGCATGCAAATAGGTCTTGGTTTAGGTGGGTGTCAGAGAAGGTTCTTTATTGAAGTCGTTAGCTTTGAGCTGCCGTGGTAACTCCGGGTACTTTTTGCTGGTAAATAGCCATCTTTGCACTCAGAGATTCCCGTGAAAACTGTAAAATGAGGGGAAGGCACCCAAACGTTTCGGGCTTTTTTTCTACTGACAGTGTTCTCCCTTGAGTGCAGCTAAATTTTACTCTACCCAGAAGTCCATTTGCAGCGCGTGGTCTTGTATGACCGCGTCTGTGACTGACTTCAGAGGGGCTGTCTTCTTTGTGTTAGTCCTATGGCCTGCTTTATGCCGTCGTACATGCCCTTGCTGTATCCAAAATGGGCTGCGGTCTGATCTAAGAGTACAGTCTGAGCCAGTAGCATGGTGGTGGGCAGTCTACTCTGCGTAGGATTGAGTGCCCAGAGATTCTTTTAGCTTGGTAAGCTCTTACTGGAGGCGACGAGTTCTCTCCTCTCTTCTGTGAGTGGGTGCATATACGCTGAACGAATACGCTGAGTTAGCCTCGAACCAGGTTACTGACTCCGAAGACCAGAACGCGGCATTGTAGATGGTCTCTCTGAGGTATTCCCAACACTTAGTGACGTTGGCGTAAGCTGGGGCTGGCAGAACCTCTCTCAGACACGTAACAAACTCCTTCGTGCACGTTTTCCTGGTGTTGGATATTTTAGCATTGTAGATCGTCTCTCTGAGGTATTCCTAACACTCAGCGACGCTGGCGTAGGCTGGGGCTGGCAGAACCTCTCTCAGACACGTAACAAACTCCTTCGTGCACGTTTTCCTGGTGTTAGATATTTTCTCCTGCTGATGAGGAGTCTGCCCTCTTTCTTGAAGTGGTGCAGTCGCCTTAGCCTGGAGTGATTACAATTAAAGTGTTTGAAGCAGACTGTCCACCAATTATCATTTTTACACACAGTAAAAAAAAAAAAAATAATAATAATAATAAATAAAATAACATTAAAAAAGCAACAAAAAAAAAAAACAAAACAAAACAAAAAAGTACATGTCTTAAGCGACGGTTATTTCAGTCTAATGAAGCGGCCAAGAATAGTTATTTTAGATCACAATTAAAGACGATTAAATTAAGATATGGATATTTAGTTTCAGTATTTGCTTTGATTCATGACAGGGTATAGTTTCTTTTATAAGCGTTTGGACATTTTAATGATCGGATGCTCCACTTGTTGGGACGTTTAAACACAGTTAGTCTGGAGAGGTAGGATTACGGAATGGAACAGTTCGGAATGGTGCAGAAACCAAAAGTTTTATGCTGACGGGCGGTTATGTCTTTTTCAGCGTTTTTTCTGCACAATATTCAAGAATTTCCAAGCCATGCTTAAACCAATACGATATATCAGACTGGACACTTACCCTTGCTGTGAATTTTTCCTGAAGTACAAGCTACAATATAATGCATTTTGTCATCAATCAGCTTGAGTTAGGTGTGTTTTTTCCTTGTTTATCTTTGCAGCCCAAGCGAACCCTTCTTCGATCAAAATGTTGCACTTGCCTTATTACTTCTTCAGTGGTGATGTGAGTGATCCCAATGTCATTGACGCTGTCAAGGATAACTTCATTTCCTTGCTAAAGCATAGTTATGTTCCTCCTATGTTTTGCCTTTTTGATCCACAATGCAACAAGGACAACGTAGAGGTCAAGTTCTAGACCGTAAGGTAAATAAATATAGGCTTTATATATACAGAGAACAAAAGCAAGAGATCTAGGTGACAGGAAGGAGAGAGAACCTGGAACGAGGTTGGAATGTCTGTGATGGAACTGCCAAAGGCAAAAATCATAAAATTTTTTAAACAAAACTACACATTAACTAGACATATGTCAACGAAATAGTAATTGTCATTAAAGTTTAACCAATTCATCATGGCAAATAAACCTTCTGCTGTCGCTTATTTGAGACATTTGGAATTCCTAAATTCCATCGCAATAAAATTCAATAAGAAGGTGGTGGAATGGTTAATTTTTTTTAAGCATGCTGTTCATTGAATGAAAAAAATTCCCTTTTCTCTTGTGCTGTAATGATGTCTTTCCAGCGCGCCTTTTCTTATATATACCACCGTCCGTTCCAATTGCCTTAATGTCGTTAGGAAATCTCACTCTCCAGTAGAACGTCTTTATGGAATCGTATTGATTTAGTCGAGGGCAACCCACTCAAGGCGGAGACGAGCCTCAGCGGGTGACATGCGGTGGTCAGCTAAAAGGATAACGCACGAGGCCCGATCCTGAAGCCTTTAGAGTTTGGGATTGGCGGTTCCACCACAGACATCCCAACCTCGTTCCCAGGTTCTCTCTTCTTCCTGTCACCTGGAGCAGGAGATCTAGAGGCGGGGAGAAGAGAGAGTCTAGGAAAAAGGTTTTAGAATTTTCAAACAGCACAAAATGTTGCGCCATTATAAATGCTTTTATCTGTTGGTAATTGTTTGAAATAAAGATGAAGGAGGTTGATTATTTGGGCTATGCTGCTTTTGCTTAGCCAGACATTTACCGGCACCAGTGAACACCGCACCGTTATTTGTCTGATAAATCAAAGACCATCATCAGTATTTTTTACGCAGGCTTACTTAAATTAATTGTGTACCTTATAGCAAAAAATTCTAAGTAATTTTTCAATGTTGTAGCCCTTTTATTGGTCTCAGCATTTAGCTTCAAAAAATATTAGCGACCTCATGCAACAACGGCGGCAACCCTAAGAAAAGAAAAGTGACTTCACTCAAACAAAAATAATTCTAATAATACTTAAAGGTTTTTTAACTCGTTAAACTTGTCAAGTCGACACACTAACAAGAGCTGAATTCGTAGTGAAGGCATTCAACTTTATCAAGAGAAATAAATTCTCGTTATCTTTTGTTCAACTTCTCCATTAAGTCTTGAATACAGTAGAATTACCCGCTGTAAAACAATCACGCTGTGTAGAACCAACAAAGCTACTGTCTTGCTTATTTAAATGGAATTTCGTGAAGTGTTTCTTAATTTTTGTTTCTTCCTGCAGTTAAGAGTATAAAGCGTGGCACCCAGATTATGAAGCTCTGGATAAACTAATGGATTCATCATCGTAAAGAAGGAAAATTACATGATGTACCAAAAATGTTAATTGAATATATAAAAATAAATGTAATGTCACGCTTAAAATGTCTACTTCCTGACAATGTTTTAGGCTTTATTTCTAGTAAAGGAAGAACCCATATAAACAATAAGACACTTTCAATGATCTTTTTAAATCCTTTGAGACGAAAATGATCTATTCTATCCTAGAAAAATTATTTTGTTGCTTTGAGCCCTCCAAGGTCCTTCTAGAGCGTTACCATTTTGTCACCTTTTAAATATTGTATTTCCCCCTGAAAGCACGTTTGATCGGCCAACAACTCTTCATAGGGTTCCCTAAAACCTCCAAATATAGGCGTGGTGGAGGCATTGCAATAACCTAGCCATATCCCCAAGAAAACCTGAACGTCAAAAGATTAGCCCTCCTTCCCCCAGAGAATCATCAATCATAAAATCCGAAATCCGCTTAAAACAAACCAAAAGCTTAAAACAAACCAAAAGCCTCGTAATTTTGAGGAAGGAATTATGTGCCGTTAGCGAATGAAACAAATAGTGGTTAGCAACACCGGCACGTTCACAGTAAATTTTATAAAATCGTGTTGGCAGAGTTCAACAAGTTGGAAAGTTTTCATCGTGGTTTAAAATGATGTCTTTGTTTATAGTTGACTCAAAATATTGTCACTTTGATGTGGATGGCGACGTTTCCACAGCTTTCTTATGGTCTTCATCAGGCGATGGTGACGACTAGGCATGTGTCACTATTTGTAGCGGCATGGCTGTTTGTGATTGGTGCATTTCGGTTCTCGCTGTGATTAATTTTTTTTTTGGTCGGGGGATTTCGATCGCCATTGTTCTGATTTGACGCTGTTCCCTGACGGCGAGCCACTGTGGTACTGATGGGCTGCCGCTTTTATCGTAGGCATCCAAGCTCCCGGAATTTCAATTCCGTTTTTCCTATTGATGTCATTAGGATTAAGTCTTATGTGAAGGGCCCCTTTAACCCTACGGGTGAACCAATGTGGGCCGGAATCAATAAATTGAAGCCTGTCCCAAAGCAGATGATAATTCATTTCATTTTGAGTCCACTATCAGAAATCAAAATCAAGGTTTATCCACTATCAAAATCAAAGTTTCTTTCGACGTAGAATCACTGTTTATTAACGTTACAATTGAAGGCGCTGAACAGGCTGCATAACAGAGCCAGTGGGCCAGACCCAGGCCTTACCGTCCGCACGACTTTAACACCGACATAGATTAAGGGTGTCCTGGACTTCGTTTCTAGATGCACGTATTTCCAGTGCAACGGGTCAATTGATGAACAACAAGATGGTGTAACCACAGGGAACCTGCCTCCGCAGCTATATCGCAAACCTCTACATGGAGTATTTTGAACAGCAAGTTTTATCATCCCCTCCCTGCATGCATACCTAAGATCTGGAAGCGTTACGTCGACGACATCTTTACTATCTTGAGTCGAGACAATGTGGACAACTTCCTATATACAGCACCTCAATAGCCAACGACCGACCATTCGTTTAACAGTAGATTTTATAGGCTTTTGGTATTTTTATGAATCTACAGACAAATAAGGCGCTCTAATTTCACTGTCTTGCTGGATTTTGGAAAGAAGAAAATTCTCCTGTGAGTTTCACTAGCCCATTTGTGTCATGCAATTAACTCAGAAGACATTATCACCGATTTGACTGGATGCTTTGGGGAAAGTTTTTACTTACCCACTAGGTTAGATCCGTTTTAAAACGAAATATGCCACAGACAATTCGAAGGTGAGTCTCCATTTAAAAGGGAATTTCCTTGTCGGCCAATGTTTCTGTGACGTTATCTTTTCACAACCCTTCTACCTTTTTTCTCAGAAACAATAAAAAACCTTTTACTTTTATTTCATTTTTAATAAATAAATAAATAAATAAATACATTAATAATAACTGTTTTAACGTGAGCTCACTAAAAACAACCAGAGGAAGACAGAATACCTCCACATGCGTTGTGAAATGGTGAACACATGTGTACGCTCGTTCGTCAAACAGCAAGGAACGAAGATGGGACGTTGATAACTGCGACATGTTCTGCTGCTTAAAACGAGAAAAAGGTCAAGCTCACATAGCTCCGTCGTAGCACAATTGCATCGCTATGGCTAATCCATTCCCATTGCGTGGGCCTGAAATGTTTTCTAACTTCTTTTGTTGTTACATTTCTCCTGATAATCTCTGTCCATTTCTTTCATCTGTTGTTCATTGTGCAGTATATGCATCTTGATACCAGGCCGTCACGTTTTACGCGGCTTACCTCGTAGTAGAACCAATATCAGAAATTTTTCCGCACACCATCAAATATTCTTACGCTATGCCAACAGATTGCATAATGGTATCGGGACCATTGCCGCAACTTTTTGAAAATGAAATAAACGAACGATATCTGTAGAAGTCTAATACGTAATTGCAAACTGTACTGAAAACTATTTGTGTCTTTGTTTAGGGACTGTGCAATAATTACCTGGAGGGGGTTGGAAAATGGGTAAAATATAACCTGCGATCAGGCTTTCTTTTTTTTCGCGGCGGAGGGAGGGCGAAAAAAAAAGGAAAGCCTGATACAATTACTTGTTGAATCGTCTGCCGCCCCCCAATTAAAGTGTCTGTCAACGAGAGTGTCAGCGATGCCATCAGATAAGAGTGAGCTAACCTGCGATCAGGCGTTATTTTTCTCGCGCCCTCCCTCCGCCGCGAAAAAAAAGAAAGCCTGATCGCAGGTTAAAAGAGACGTTGTATGAGAATTAAAATACTGAGGTCTGCGAACGCTAAATAACGATAAATTTGAACTTCAGTTCAATACAATGAATAAAAAATAATTACCTTTGATAAAACGATGAATACACGGCAAAACACAAAAGAATACATCAAAGGTAATTATTTTTTATTCATTGTATTGAACTGAAGTTACACTTAAACTCGATTAGCCAATCAGGATTTAGCTTTATGTTGCCTTTTGTTTCCCGACCAATCAGAAAAAAGTCCAGATTCTGGACTTTTTACAGACGACTCGACAAGTAATTGTATCAGGCGTTCATTTTTCCGTTGACTACACCGCCGCGAGAAAAATAACGCCTGATCGCAGGTTAGGTAAAATACGGTTCAAATTTAAATCGCACCCCCTTCTCACGAAGCAAAAATTAACTGTAACCTCCCCTCACCTACTGATAATATTAAGGTCAATCCCCCTCCCCTGCTTCCTCCCCCCATTGTTTCCTTCATACCTAATTTACGTGTTGCATGTCTTCCTCAGGCACAAAAAGTGCTTCAAATGACTCTTGCGTATGTGTTCTCTCCATCGGAATCACTTGACTCTGATTCTGAAGTTGTGCCGTCTTCACACGAGTTATTAAATTTATCATCTTCCAGAACATCTCTAACAGCATTGACGTACGTGGCTGAGAACTCGTTTGGTTAAATCAGCCTTACTTTCGCTTATCTTGAGACCATGTTGTTTCAAGTACATTTGCAGCTGGTTGTTCGTAAGTGCTTCCACATCTTGTTCATTTTCCAAGAAATATTAGACGGAAAAGTGTTCCTTTCTCTTACTCTTTTTTCGCCTCTGCATCCAAGAGCTCAAGGTGCTCAACATAACGTTTACACGCAGTCTCGTCCACGTTGTACTGGGAACAAAACTCTTGCAAAGACCTTTCTTCAGAGGAAGACAATTTACCCGCGTTGAGCAATTCTGGACACTCGGGAGACGATTGCCGATCTCGTCTCCAGTGGACGTTGCCGTACTGGACGGTAAGTACTCTCCAGGGAAATTTATAGCATCTAGGGCTGGAACTGGAGAACGTTTGACAGGAACACCTCTTGTCCAACCTTGATTATTGCATTCATCGCAGGTTGGGGTGCAGAATTGCTAAGACGTATCCTAAGACGTGTCCATCTTTGAGTGGAAGTAACGGTGCTTTTGTTAATGAGCTCAGATTGGATATTTGTAATAATCAATTTAAATGCATATAGTAATAGTCTCCGTCGCACTTTGATTCAAAGTTCAGCACTATACTATTTTTTTTCGAGTATGGGAACTACTTTTTCATTGACAAAAGTAGGGCTGCGCATCTTTGTGTGGGCTGTGCCAAGACCGTTACCATAATAGGACGTTCTCTGTACAGATAGTGAAAATAAAACGTAATCCACTGAAATGTTGTAGATCTGAAGACGTTTGTTAATGCAGCTTCCACTTCTAAAAGTTGCGTATCAGAAACTTCGTTGGTTATTTCCGATGGGTATACCATAAGTTGAGGAATGCATCCACATTAGCAGGGTATTCCCGACTATGTCTTTTTTTATTAGGCGTATCTATGATTTACAAGAGAAATCAAATCCCTTCCCATCCCAACTTGACCTTCCAGTGAATGATGTACCCTTCGGAAATCCAGCGGATAATTGTGCGTCTGTCAAATTTACAAATCGTGGAAACGTGACGGCTATTAGAGTTTCCGTAACTGCGTAAACCTTGCTGATACGTGAATTATCGTTACCTTTACTCTCCAGAAACTCCAGCGGATAATTGTGTGTCCGTCGAATTTACGAGTCGCGGAAACACGATGGCTATCAGAGTTTCGTGACTGCGTAAACGTTGCGGATACCTGAGTTTAAAGGAGCTACGTCACGGATAACGCATCTTGAAAAAATTAGGCCAATTTTTTCCAGGTTGTCATTCGTAATTAGTCTTAATCTTTCTCAGTCGTAACCATCCTTGTTTAGTTTTGGTTTATTTTTATCTCTTTGGTGTTTTTCTACCTAAGGAAACTATTATTTTGAGGGTTCCTGCAATGTCAAAAGTCATTTTTTCAGATCAAAAAAAAAATGAAAATACTGTGACATAGCTCCTTTAAGGAAAGCGTTTCCGCACAGCCGCAGTTGCGGAAACGTAATGTACATGCTTGTTTCCCGCAATGGTTACTTAAATTTCCGTTTGCGGATATTCATGTTTCCGTTGAATAACCGTTATGAAACCTGAGACGTAAACGTCTTATTTCACCCTGTGATTGATGCAGTAAATGCATGTCTTGTCATATGGAGACTAAAAGAACGATACTCACAAGGATAAATCCCTCGGTACCTACAAAGAGGTAACGGATGAGACAAATCAGCAAAAATCTGAAAAAAAGGATAAAACTGACGCAAATAAAAAACTCCAAAACGGTTTCAAATCACCTTTTTATGAGTGAATTAGTTTCCCTGATCAAGTGTTTAACTTGAAGCCGCTACAAGGTACCCATTGAACAAAGAACGAATATCTATTTTCTTTGTCTGGTGGGCACAAAAATTGTAAGAATTTTTATGTTACGTCTGATGAAAAAAATATATAGATGTTTATCCTTCAGCTTTACTATATAGTTGTGAATTCTCATTTCAGACAGTGAGCCTCCAGTGTTTACCTTTTGCCCTGGCGACATCCTTATTGATAACGCCACAGAAGTAGAGATGCGTATCTACTGGCAGCAGGCGTATGCCTCAGACAATTCTGGAGTGCCTCCAGCTATTTATTCCAGCCGACACGCTGGAGATCTTTTCTCTGTTCCTGGCTCTTACGAAATTGTGGTTAAGGCAGTAGATGGGTCTGGAAATAAAGCAACCTGCAGCTTTCGGATAACTTTACATAGTAAGTGAAGTGCCCAGTGTAACCCAACGTGGAACTTGCTTTTGAGGGGCTTTTAGAGGGCTACGCCACCAATTTTAACATAGTGGAATGCATGTTGGTAATGCATATTGAAATTTAAAAAAAAAGCAAGAATAATGGTTCCGTTTTGTTTCAAATTACCATTAATACTGATCTATGCAATTATTAACGCGAACGTCTGGCTGCAGATAGCGAGATGAAAATGAACTGGAATATGAAAAATTGGGCCAAATTTTTTTCAAGTTCTTCCCTTAGGTCTTGACTTTGTTTCTCTACCTATGGAAATATGACTTCTTATTATATGGCAAGCAATTCTCACAGCTAAATGGGGGTGTGTACAGCCCTCGAAATGATCCCTACCCCGAAATGATCCCCGACCTCGAAATAATCACCAAATTGACCCCGAAATGATCCCATTTGGCGTTCAAACCAAGGAATTGTGAAGTGATCAAAATAAACGGCATTGAAAAAATTTTCACCTATTTATTCCCTTGAGATTATTTGCAATCTTCACTAGCATTTTTCAACGAATTGGGAAAAAATCAAATATGGTGTAGTATATGTCTTGAATTGTAACTGATAACAATATTAAAATAAAATAAAAGAAGTACAAAAGCCTTTTCTATTTTAATGTTAACAAGAAATGAATAACATTTTGTTGTTATGGACAAATAAAATGAAACGAGAATATCACTCAGTAGACGTTGTTAGATATATACTGAACTGAAGATGAAATGAATTAAGACAGAAACTCCTAGGGGTTGAAACGTGCAACTCGCGTTTTATGCTCGTGAATATTCATTTTTTCTAAGTACCATATTTGGAAACGCTTCGCTCCAGTCCACGCGCGAGTTGAGAGCTGAGGGGTCGCTAAAGGCAACATCCTTATGAGTTTCTGTTTAAGAGCAATAGGTCCAATACGCTTAGATCCAATACGTTTAGATATATTTAGCAAAATAGCATTTTGAACGGAACAGGTATGTAAAAGTCTTTCTTCCTAATTTAAGGTCGAAATTAACATTAACTCTGCAGTGCTAAATTCATTTTTCTCTGCAGTGAAAAATTTTAGGAAGTAAACCAATTTTCATCTTTTGAACAGTTATTACCATGGAAACAGTCCTTTTGGATATTTGTTTCTCGCACTCCAGCAAAATTCAAACAGCGAAAAAGCAAAAAGATAAAAAAAAGAAACGTTCTATTTTAGCTGGTACACAACAAATAAACGAGGTGAACTTGTCTGTTCAAGCTCTTAAAGCTCTTAAATTAACTTTACCGACTTTGATATAAGCAGAAAATCTCCTCAGTAGTGAATCAAAAAGCATAGTCAACGCACTTGGTCTATTTGATACTAATTTGTTTTCTTTTGTTTACGTTTTAGTTTTAATTCCAGAGCTTTCTAAAATATTGTAATTGCCTATTACAAACTTTCCCTATACTAGCGTGGAGGTATTTTTCACAAGACGGAAATTAGGGGTTACTCTTCGTAATTGTGCAATTAGTCGCTTGCTAAAACTTTCCACCACCTGAAAACAAACTGGAAGGGCCGGCCATTTGCCAAACAGACAAATGCTTAAGAAGTACCGTACCATATTTGGAAACTATTACCAAATAGGGTTTGCCCCGCCATTTGCGGGGTAAAAGTTGCGCATGCATACCCGGAAAGTACGGGACGCATTGGGGACCGCACAGGGTTTAGCCCTTTGGTAGGGTGGGGTGGGGTGCTTCAACAGGGCTAGGAAACATTCGTTTCGGAAACAAAATGTTTATGAAGAAAAATCAGAAATAGTTTTCATTCTTAAAAAAATTCCTCGTCTGAACGTTTCTTGTGCTTGCAAACGGGAAAGCAGTAAGGGAGACAGGGAGTGCTTACCATTTACAAAACAATCGGGAAATTTTGGTTCAACGGAAGATGGTTAAAGGCTGTTTTGGCTTGTCCGACCGGTCTTGACAGGTAGTCAACTGGAATATCCAAACGGAAAGTTGTGTTCAATTTATTTTCCACCAGTTCCAGGTCCTGCACTTATAGTCAAACTAGTTCCAGACTTTCAGTAAATCAGAGTGAATTGCACAAATAGTATATGCCACTCTCCAACGGGATTTCCCATTCGGGAAGTTGTCATTTGCACAAACAGCAGACCAACCAGTTTCCCCCTGTAAATGGTAAACAACCAGGGTTCCACAACACTGATTATGCGACGGTAGGTGCTTTCCATTATGCCAGACCGACAGGACAGAGACCCGTGGAACTAACCAAGGGAAAATGCAACAACATTGTACGAAAGAAACAAAATTTCCATCCAGACCGAAGCGTTCCATTTACGTTTCAACAGTAATTTTGACTACTTTTTAGCAAGTGAAGTTGGACTGGACCTGAGAAACGGCAAGTTTCGGTCGGACCGGACCGACCGGTAAAAGAGGACCTCGTCTGGAGGTGGACCACTTTTTCCGGAAAATTTCCACCTGGACCGAAGCTTTTAATTTACTTTTCGACTGAAATTTCCAGGAAATTTTGGCATAATGGAAAGCACCTTGTTTCCTTTTTTGTGGGGGCCTCAACATTTTCCTTTCTTTTGCATTCTATTTTACAGAGAAGACCTGCCTAATGTTCCCTCCACCTAAGAATAGTGCGCTATCCTGCCTGTCTTTTGGAGGATATCCAATGTGCCAGGTGCAGTGTAAAGTAGGTTTTGACTTTGTTTTTACTCCTCCCTTGATGTACTTGTGCAGCAGCGGAACATGGTCTCCTTATGGCATCCTACCCTATGACCCTAGATTACCATGGCCCGATTGTTCAAGTGAGTATGAATTTAGGTTTTATCTATAAATATTAGCCGCAAAGAGAATCCACTGAAACTCGTTCTAACAATTAATATCGCTCTAAATTTAATATAGGCTAACCGGGTGATCGCGGGTCGTGGTTGTGCCAAACAAATTAAATCTCAGGTTTAGCTCTTTGCGCAAAGTCAACTGAGGGAGTGAGTGAGCGGGCAGGTGTGCTTAAGCTCATCACAATTTTGAACCGAAGGACAGATTCATACCTAACGTCGCTGTCGCTCTCGTCACGGCATCATCTGAAAACAAGAATTTCTATCGACCTAACAACTAGGATGAGTATCCACCCGACAGCATCATCCCCCAGAAAAAAAAACCGCACCTAAAAAAGGCTTCTATATTTAAAACAGCCATGGCAAATATGACTTTGTCACTGGGGCAGTGACTTCAACCGGATGTTCAGGAGGCGTAGCTAATAAAAAATACACAGAACAATCGAGCTCACCCAAGACGTCTAAAAGATTTACAGGAGCTAATAAGTTCCACGAAGAGCCAAAGTGCAGTCTCGGATGCTCAAATTTGTCTACTTAAGCAAAGTACAAGTTTTCTTAACCGAGAGTTTTGGTGTTACCAAGATTGTTGTAAATGTTGTAACCGCTCTTCTTTGTCGACAACAGGTACGGCAAACCCCAGTCAAATCCTTGTTTTTGCTCGTACATACTTTTTCTTCAGTGAAGACTGCAACGATCCGAGAACAAAACCTGCGATGAACCAGAATTTTATTGGCCTTCTGAGTCAACCATACATCCCTCCACATTGGTGTAAAAACATACCTGAAAAATGCAATGAGGACAACATTGACGTATATTGTGGAAGCGTCACAGCCGCAGAAAGAAGACGAAGAAGATTTCCTACCATGCAGGTATCTACAAGTTGGTTTCGAACAGGTTCAGCCTGCTTTAAGGTCTCCAACTTTTCTCAATTGTACCATCAAAAATTGGTCATTTATAATGCTACTTTAGCCTGTTCCAGGCTCTCAGATAGTAGGGACGGCACGAAAAAATAGAAAGGGAATGTGAAAATAAGACGCACGAGGCTAATCCAAGTTATAATACAATTGCATCCCATACACATGATATTCTTACGTTAAAAAACATTACACGTTAATAAAATCGTTTCCACTTACAAAACTTGTAGTAATCTATAAATGAAATAAACGTTACAGAATTGAAGTTCATTGTAGTGATCTTAAGGTGATTCCATGGAAATAGAAGGAATATTTAAAATTTTCTAAAACTTGGTCCAGTTGGTAACTGTGTTTAGAACATTTCAAAATTGCAATAAAAAATAGGGGTCACCGTGCTCGTTTTTTCACAAAATGGATAGCCATTAATAGCAACTATACGACCCGCAAGGTTTTCCGGAGAAACCCTGGTAATCAGAAATGACAACTCTAATTGCTTTAAAAAGTCATTGCTTGCATTGAAATATTGGAGCAGTTCACCAAAACAAACATTTATCTTGTATTATATACTATTTTAGTTGAACAGGAATCAAGATTATGAAATAAATTTACAAATTTGCGGCGAGCGTACATACCCTGCAGCACCTAAAGACGTGTTCTTTTCGGCATTTAAATAACAATATCTCAAAGCAGAATTTTTAACTTTTCTCAAAATCGCGATATATTGTACTAGACGGGGTGCCATTTGAATTTATGTATTAAAAAATGGGGGTCACCGAGCTAGTTTAGGAGAAAACGACCATTTATTTCTCTGAAAAGCTCAGCTTTCATAGAAAACCTATCAAGTTCCGAAGGTGCGCGCGCTCGTGCACGCGCTAATCACGCAAGAAATGATGCGCAGAAAGGATGCGTAATGCAATTGAATGGAATCACCTTAAGTTGTCTTGCACAGTAATTTTCAAAGAGTTATTTTAACTCCAAAACTGGAGTTAAAATTTTAGGTTAAAAATAACCCTTTTTGGGGGTTATTTTAACTCCTTAATTTAACTCCAATTTCGGGGTTATAATAACTCCAGTGGGGGAGTCACTTTAACTCTATAAAAGGAGTTATTTAAACTCCATATGGGAGTTACTATAACTCCAAAAGTGGAGTAAAAACTTTAGGTTAAAAATAACTCCGTTTTGGGGGTCATTTTAACTCCCAAATTTAACTCCAATTTCCGAGTTATAATAGCTCCAACAATGGAGTCACTTTAACTCTACTCCATCAAAGACTAGGGTTATTTTAACTCTCCTCCATCAAAGACTAGAGTTATTTTAACTCCATAATCAGAGTTGTAGTTACTATGAAATCAGAGTAAAATTAACTCCGGTACATTCACCCTATTAGTTTCTTAGATAAAAAGCAACATCACACAAATTGACTGTCACTATAAAAGGTACAACATTTTTAATTCAATCCTATTTCATTTTCTTATATGAACTACAGTTTCTTACAGAATTTGAATTAACAGTAACAATGTAAATTTCGAGGACACTATAAACATATAAGTATATTTAACAATTATCCTGCGAAATCGCGCGGAATATCACCTGATACTTAGCCAACGAGGCCGTAGGCCGAGTTGGCTAAATCAGGGGATATTCCGCAAGATTGAGCAGGATAATTGTTTTATTATTCAACAAATTCCCATCGACTACCATTTTCAGAACGAGAAAAACTACGGCTCTATGATAAAAACGCTAAAAGCTAGCAACACATAAAGCTTAATAAAAATCAAAACAGAACTTCAAGAAATCGAAGTTTACTACCGTTCACTTAAAAAGACGTATTTACAAACTCATGTTTGGAAATGACAAGACAAAGGGAAAAATATTGCTACCTTACCGAGAATAAGTCCTCTTCCTGTGAATTAAAATCTTTTCAACTTTAGTCTTTACAACTTTCCGTGAGCAAGTGTGCTGCTTCGTTCGCAATAGCATTTTCTTGGTTGAGTTCTCACTGTGAAAATTCCAAGTCAACCGCTGGATATCTTTGTGAGCTGAAGCACATACTTGTTGACATTTTGAGAGCATTTAATCGTGGAAAGTTTCTTCCAGAGAGTTAAAATTTACGGAGAACACTGCCAAAACTGCTTCGCTTTTCAAAATGGCCGCCAAACAAGCAATGAAAGAAAATCTGCAGTGCACTTCCAAATATGGTCATTTACGTATATCGCAGGATATCTGTCATGTAGGATGACAGATATTGAGGGCTTCCTTGCCATATATGGGCATAGTGACAATTTGTTGAATAATAAAATTATATACATGTAAATGAAAATAAAGCATGTACAAGTATGTATAAATAAAACATGATTTCAAACTATATATATATATATATATATATATATATATATATATATACCCGGATTTTTGAAAACGGTACCGCTCGGTTGAGGTGTCCGAGCGGTGTGTCGCGAGCACTTTTTTGTCGTTCAGAAACTATCTCCAAAGTAGGCAATATAAAAATTATGAGTGCCAGCAGTCCTTTTTTCTTCTCCCCTCTCTCCCCTCCCTTCTCTTTTCTCTCCCGTGTGGTTTCTAGGCTCATGGGAGTCCAAAAAACCCGGTTTCCGTGTCGTTCCGGCCAAAATGGGCAAATCTTCAGGAGCCACCTTTTCAAAAATCCAGGTAGATATATATATATATATATATATTAAATTCACTTAAAATTTTTCTGTATTTTATATTTCCAAAAAATCTCATAAATGTAGTTGTTCTTCAATATTACTACCTCCATCTGCATGCATCCATGGAGCATAAAAAGAACTTTATAATTAAGGCTGGATAGTTTTGTGAAAATAATTAATACCCTTTAGAAAGACTGGTGTCCTTAAGAACCTCTGATCATTCAATCTACAGAAAATACATGGTTAATTAAAACCTTTTCAAATTGTTTCAGATTCTGACTGAAAAACCGGAAGAACTCTGGTGAAGCCCTAATGAACAATCTTCCCAGGCAAGACAGCCAAAACTTTATGAATTCGAATTTGAAGAAGCTGGAATTCAAATGACAAGATAGGAAAATTCGGAACAACACTATCTTTTGTTTAAAATTATAACTGGCTCAAAATTCAATTTTCTTAAATTATTATCTGGAACAGGAACAAAAAATTTCTTTTGTGTGCTTTAAAACCACTTTAAACTTTTTCCCCCTTAAGGAGCATTGAGCAGCAGTAAATACTGGTATACACCTAATTCCAATATGTTGCCATAGAACAATGAAAAAAAGAGAACAGAGCAAAGTCAAATAGGAATTCATTAGCCATGGAAATTACATTGTCAGATACATGTATGTATCAATTAAGTTGATAAGACAACAGTATTGCAATTAGATTACGTACAGCTAAAATGAAAATAAAGAAAGTACAAGTGATTTACAATTAAAACATGATTTTAAAATATATATTAACAATTCTCATAGAATGATTTGAATTAACCCGTGAAATAGATACTAAACTATTATGCACTATTACGCACTAATTCCATTGTTTTCTTTTGTTCAGCTTTGACTATTAGACACTATTGTTAGATATTGTTTCACGGGTTAAGTAAAATCACTCTAACTTTTTTCTGTATTTTATATTTCAAAAAAAACTTCAAAAATTAATGTGATTGTTCTTCAATATCACTACCTTCAGCTGCATGTATGCAGGCATGTATGGAGCATAAAGAACTTTATAAGTAAGGCTGCAACAAACAGGATACAATAATTTTTAAAATGTGCCTTCAGAAACACCAATGTGCTATATCACCTCCAACTATTAATCTGCAGAAATGCATGTTAACCTACTGCCTCGCATAATGGCGGTTGGGTGCCTGGGATATCCAGGGGCCTCCACTGTGGTCAGCCGGCCCCCAGATAGACTACGCCATCACTGGCAAATCCCCGGAACCCAGCCATGAGCCCCACACGCCCCGGCACCCGTCACACTGACTTAGTCAGTGGAGAGAAAAACAAAAAGAAGTAAATAAAACAAATAAGAGGGAGGGAGGGCCGGGGTAGAAAAACAAGCAGAAACGCTGCAAAATACCTAGACAAAACGAGCAAGCAGTAACAGCCCGCCATTGCAGTAAACTATGCAAACTGAGCCTGACTGCACCTGAGCCACCGCTGACCACCACCGCTTGAAAACCACATGCTCGTTGTAGGTTAACTTGGTTAAATGTAAATACATTTAACCTCATGTTACAGATTTCATTTTTGCCCCTTGTGATATAAACAAATATCAGCTACAGTGGTTACTAATCACATGATCCCCCATGTGAATTTTGGAAAATTCAATTAAAATTAAAATTGATTGCACTAAATTTTGACTTAAAAACACTGGTCGGGAGCCAAATGATGAACAATCTTCCCAGGTAAGAAAGTCAAAATTTTATGACTTCATATTTGAAGAAAGCTGGAGTTGAAATGAGAATAAAGCAAAATTCAGTGCATGTTTGTTCAAACACAACTCCATCTTTTCTTTAAAATTATAACCATAAGTCTGTGAAGTATGATCATCTGGGGGAGTGTACTCCTGAGATGGACTGTTTGTGGTGACATTGACTGACATTGACATCATCAGAGCCAGCCGGCTTGACCCTGATGATGAATTCGCTCAGGTTGTCGAAACGTCAGTCAATGTCATCACAAACATTCCTTCTCCGGACTACACTCACCTGGACAATCATACTTCACCAACTTATGATATGATTCATGGGTCCAAACCTTTTACAAAACTACAACCGGCTTAAATTTTAATTTTCATTTAAGGCCCACCTTCACCCAAAAGGCCTTGCGCACCGTAGCCTGCATAGCAGGTGAAGTGTGGAAGGGGGAAGGGGAGCGAGCACGGGAGAAAAACGGGGGTCTAGCCCCCAGACACCCGTTTTTCTCCCACGCTTGCTCCCCTTCCTCCTTCCCCACTTCACCTGCTACGCAGGCTATGCGCACCGCAGTTACTGTTTATAAATCTCATGTAACGCGAAATTGTTTCTGAGCAGGTTTTCTTTGAAAATCCGTTTCCTTCAGAGTCATCTTGTTGAAAATCGTCCATAAGCATGCAGGAATTTATTCTTCAATTATCAAGCTGTTGTTTCCAGGAATTATTTTGTGACTGTGCCGGCCAAACGTTTTTTTTTTCACTCCTACATTGTCCAATATGTTGCTGCCAAAGATACCTCGCAGTTGAAGATGCTGTATGGTTATCCCGAAGGAAAATATTGCCAGTATTTGTCTCAGAGGAGCTTGTGTTATGAAGCAAAAAAAAAAAAAAAAAAAAGATTTAATGAATCTCTTGTAGTGATCTGATTGTATTGAATGTGGGACCTTCGCAAGTAAGTTTGATTTGTACCATTCGATTTTATTTGCGGGATGTAAACAAAATGGCTTGCGACTGTGTAATAAATGAATGGTTTTGCAGAACTGTTTTCTTTTTCTTCCTCTGTGTCTATCATCGTAGGATTGAATTCAATAATAGTTTTCTTAGTTAGCCATAGGTTCAGGTAGATTTGATCGAAGATTAGTACAGTGCATATGTATGGCTGGCTTTCAAAGGTTACAATTGTAATGCAGGAGTCACCGGATAAGTGCTATTTTGCGAGCGATAATCAGTGAGTTGCTATCCAGTTGTATACGCTGTTTACATGTATTCCCCTTCAGAGCAACCTCTATAATGACTTGGAAACACCTTCAAAATCACTGTTACTTTATAAGACAATAAGATTGCAATTTGCAAACAAAAACAATCGAATGTCGAAGTAAATGTAAAGTCGCTAGCTGGCACTTAAAACTGCAAACATAAACTGAGTTCTCGCTTTCTATTTCATTGAAACTTTCATGTGGCGAACTACACATAATTCCAACGTTTTGGGGAGTAAATGCATTTCATGGAAGCCAAAAGACTTGTAGATTGAGGTCGTTCATGTAGATTGGTGCAAATCGCTATGAGTTCGCTTTTTTGGATTTGTTTTAAATATATGTGACGATTTTCTCGGTCGCAGAAATATTCTGGCAACCAATCAGATCGCGAGAAGGAAAATAAAGCCATTTGAAAACAATGACAAATGGTCGCAAGGCCATTTGGGTGAAGGTTACCCTGCAAGCAGAGGTTTCTTGGCCGCCCTATGTTCAGGCGGGCGAATAAGTAACCTCTGCGCAAAACCGTCTGATTTCCTGTCGAGCATGCGCAAAATTCGCCATACGCGTCGTCACTTACCTTTTGCACGCGCGTTCATTCGTGAGATAAACAAAACTTGTGAACTCCATAAAAACGTTACTTGCACCCGCTTTATTTGAGCGTTACTTTCATCTCCGGATAAATATCAGTAAAGCAAAGGTTTAACAATTGCTGCCTTATCTTTCTGCATATTTTCTGTGCTAGGAGAAATGACAAAAGAATTTTGTAACAAAAAAAAAGCAAATCTGTCGCGTACAACAACCTTGCAAGCGTATCACAGCGCGTGCACGTTTTGACAGCATTTACAGCATGCGTCAGCTTCAAAACCGGTTGAGAGCCGGTTAGAATCAAGTATTTTTAATTAATTCGTCCAAAATCCTGGACGGCGGCAGATCAAAGAATCAGACAGTTTTGCGCAGAGGTTACTTATTCGCCCGCCGGAACATAGGGCGACCAAGAAACCTCTGCTTGCAGGGTAGGTGAAGGTGGGCCTTAAAGTATAAGGACTGGTAAAACTGTTCATCATAAATTACCAACACAGCTTTCATGAATTGACATCCACCAAAAGTCAAAGTTGGCTTCTTGAACTTGCACCTACACGCATGAACACAATTCCTAAATGACCACCACAGCCAATTAATAAAAAAAAGGAATGAATTTTAGTCAAACATGGTATCATCCATTTTCTCAAATGCTTGACATCTGCAGAGAAGCAGGCCCTTAGATGTGGTCAACAACAACATACTTTCCAACAGCCTATAAAACATTGTTACAAAAACACAATATCATTCCATTTTCTTGCAATGTAAATTAGTTTTCATCGAGTAAAAAAAGGCTAAACCATGGAGGTCATTTAAGATTTTTTACCTTCCAATAATATCTTTCAAACAAGAATATTTTCACTAAAGAATTGTTGAATTCTTTACATTTAAATGCTACAGTTTTTAATGGCAATCCCCAGACTTTATATTGCTAACAATTATTGCAACTAAACAGTGTCAAAAGAACTGAACACGAAGATGCAGGCATACAGCTTTACAGCTACCCGTTTGTATTCACCTTAAGCTTCCTAGCTAGTAACATCTCCTTTGAATGACAAACTGGAAGGAAAGCCTTTAGGCTGAGAGTAAATTGAAGTTCCAAGCGTAAGCTTACCGGCAAAACGTCCATATTTCCTACGTTTGGCCTTTTGCGAATTCCACAATCCGCCAAAACAGTCGTTGATCCACTGTTGTTAATATGTTCACAACTTCGATTTCATTTGTTCACTTCGATCCAAAAATCCACATGCAAGGCTCCAAAACATTTCTTGGCACGTAATCCAATGCAAAAGATGCAATCGTCCACCATTGTTTTAACTTGAGAGATGCTTTTTTGTCCTCAAACTACGAACAAATGCTAGCTAAATGAATCATGCTTCCGTCAAGCAACCGTCACTTTCAAAATGGCGCCTGCTCTAATGTTACAAAGATCACATGACTCAATATTGACAACTGCTGACCAGTGAATGCAGGCGCATTGATTTCGGGCTCTTGAATTGAAATATTCACGCCATTTTAGACAGGAACTTACCAAAATTTTGATTTCAGTGGATGAATTGCCACAATATCTTTTATTTTATTTGCTTTATTTCCAAAAAATGAATTCATGATTAAACTGAGATCGAAATTTATCATAGAATTGATACGCGAGTCCCTGCACTCCGCCTTCAACCCTAACCCCCCAAAATAAGATGTACCTCTTTTAGCAGAGTAAAAAATACAATAATAAAGTAATGACTCTGATAGGGAGTTATTCCAACTCCTCCAAAACGACTCCATCAAAGTCACTTCAGAACTACTCTCTAAAAGGAGTTAAATAAGTCCACGAAAATAACTCCCAAAAGATAGTTATTTTAACCCTTTTTAGAGAGTTAAAGTCACTCCCTAATTACTCCCTAAGGGGAGTTGAACTATCTCCTCCAAAATGATCCCGAAAAAGGAGCTATTTTAACTCTCCTTGCAGAGTTAAACTGAAATTTAACTCCAAAAAAAGAGTTAAATTTAACTCCAGAGGAGTACAATTTAACTCCAAATTGGAGTTATAATAACTCCCACCAGCGTAACTCCACTTTAGGGGTTAACTTAACTCCCCTAAAGAAACTCCTTTTCGGAGTTAAAATAACTCCTTTTGGAGTTAAAATAACTCCCAAAAAAATACCTCCACCTTAAGGAGTTAGTTTAACTCCACTACAGGAGTTAAAATAACTCTTTGAAAATTACTGTGCCTTGCATGATCGCCAATGTATATTTTCCATGTTTTTTTTGTTTCTTCCTGCAGTTAAAAGCATCAAGCGTGGCACCCAGACTATGAAGCTCTGGATAAACTATTGGATTCATCATTGTAAGGAAGGAAAATTACATGATGTACCAAAAATGTTAAATAAATGTAATGTCACGCTTAAAATGTCCTTAATTGCTGGTGATCTCGATACAAAATGTTGGTGATTGCAAAAGAAAGATGTGAAGGGCGTTCAAAGCCGTAAAAGAGCAGTCTGAAATTGATAGTCTTCTGCCCGAGCAGGAAACCTCGCTGCGGGAATTTATTTTAGGTTGAAATACATTCTTGAATTTGCCAACAGATCTGTTATTTTCTAGTGCCTTTCAATCGCGGCGCACGCTCTTTTCCAAAGGCCTCGTGGTTCCAGTGTTATCGTAGTGATATCCCCGTTGCAATTGCTTTTGAAAGACCAGCTGTGTTATCTCAATGATATTGGGGTTCCAGCGATTGCTCTTACTGACGACGAGAACAACATTCTCATTCTGGAGGTCCCAATAAGCGGCAAATAGCTACTCATTTATATATGGTTCTCCTGATTGATTTCTCTCAACTAAGTCTTGAAGAAGCATCTTTGAAATTATCGAAGGTTTCAAATAGATGTTAATTAGAGTTGCTATGCGCTATCTACGAGGCCCACTGTACTACACAACGGCATTTAAGCTCACATAAATTTGTCTGCACTGATTATGAAATGTTTCTGTGTTGCTCTACTCTTACATTTCAATGTGTCTGCCAACAATTGAAAGTCGAAATTTGGTATCGTTTTAGAAAAAAAGTTTTTATTACTGCCTGTAGGAAAGCAGACAACTGTTGCGTCACACCCCAGGGTGACGCCATAGACAGACAAGTCTTCTTTGAGTCCTTTGCCGGGGTCCTTTCTAAAATCCCTGGCAGAAAATGGCTTAACGTGAGCGTACTGCGGAACTGTGAAAAAGGTAAACGATCCGGCATTATGTGAGCGAAAGAAGAATTCACTGCATTTTAAGTAGCGCTCCGGCTAACAGCCATAGCGAAAACAATAGGGCCATAGGCCCATGTTTCCAACACGGGCTACGGTCTGGATCTAAGAGTACAGTCTGAGCCAGTAGCCCTTAGCATGGTGGTGGGCAGTCTACTCTGCGCAGCATTGAGTGCCCAGAGGTTCTTTAGCTTAGTGAGCGAGGAGTTGTCTCCTCCCCCCTCTGTGACTGGGCGCATATACGCTGAACTAATACGCTGAGTTGGCCTCGAACCAGATTACTGACTCCGAAGACCAGAACGCGGCATTGTAGATGGTCTCTCTGAGGTATTCCTAACAATCAGTGACGTTGACGCAAGCTTGGCCTGGCAGAACCTCTCTCAGACACGCAATAAACTCCTTCGTGCACCTTTTCCTGCTGTTGGATATTTTCTCCTGCTGATGCGGAGTCCTCCCTCTTTCTTGAAGTGCTGCAGACGCCTTTGCCTGGAGAGATCGCAATTTAAGTGTTTGAAGCAGACTGTCCACTGCCTATTTTTTTTTACAGACAACAAAAAAACAACAACAACAACAACAACAACAACAACAAAACATGTTTCAAGCGACGTTTATTTCAGTCTAAATGTAGCAGCCAAGAATAGTTATTTTAGATTACAATTAAAGAAGTGTGAGATATGTATATTTAGTTTCGGTATTTCCTTCATGACAGGGATAGCTTCTTTTAAAAGCGTTTGGACATTTTAATGATTGGATGCTTCACTTTTTCGGATGTTTAAACACGACTAGTGTGGAGAGGTAGGATCTTTATGAAGAGAACAAAAGCAATGGAACGTTTCCTCCCAATGACCCTGGAACAAACAAAATAATCATTAACTATAATTTAAAAGTGAGAACAAATAAGAAAAATAAGTTACAAAGGCAAAAATCACAAAATTGTTTAACAAAACCAGACATTACATATGTCAACGAAGTAGTAATCGTCATTAAAATTTAACCAATTCATCGTGATAAAAAAGCCTTTTACCGTCGCTTATTTAAGACCTTTGGAATTCCTATAGTTTCCATTGGAATAAAATTAAATAAGACAGTGGTGGAATGCTTAAAAATCTTTTTAAGTATGTTCTTGACCGAAGGAAAAAATTCCCTTTCGTCTAGTGTTGTGATTATGTCTTTCCAGTGCGCCTTTTCTTATGTATACCACCGTCCGTGCCAATTGCCTTAATGTCGTTAGGAAATCACCCTCTCCATTAGAACGTCTTTATCGAAAATAAAACACAAACAGCGGTAATAAACATTATAAACTTACGCATTTTTATATAAACTTAAAGTTTCGTAAGCTAGTCAACATGCATTTTCAAAAGTGACCGTTACAATTTTGACAAACCTTTTATACAATAGTGATAAGGGGCCTGGAACCAAGATTAAGGAAACAATCTTAACAGTGAATCTATGAAAAGCTACAGCTAATTAATAAAGTATCAGCTTCTCACTGCTGACGTTGACATTAAAAGCTGGCTTCAGTTCTTGGATCAACAATGTTTCTTTGATTTTGCAGTGGTAATCAGTTTTGCCCGATGCTAAAATGTCAAAATGATCCCACTTGATGTTGTGTCCGGTGGTTTTGACATGGTCTGCAATGGCAGACGTGTGGTCATTTTTAACGAGGGCCTTGAAGTGTTCAGTTTTTCTATCATGAAGTCGTCGTTTTGTTTTACCGACGTAGAAATCATTGCAGTCCCAGCAACTGGCTTTGTAAATTACTTTAGATTTTTGAGAACGATTCAAGCGGTCCTTGTGTGGAAAGAAAGATTTGATGCGGCAATTATTTTGAAAAATTATCTTGAGGTTGACAAAAGAATAGAAATTGTATACACATGATTTGAGGCGTTGAGAGATTTGGTTGCTCTGCAGACCTAAGTAAGGTAACAGAATAATGATATCTTTCTTAGGAACCGTGGAGACAGGGCTCCTTGGCTTGTTTCTGTTCCTGTTTAGAACATCGTTAATGTTGTAGGTGATTATCCCTTGGGGACTGTTCGTTATTTATAGCTAAGGGAGGGGAGAGGAACGGGCAGTTAAATATCTTATCTCCCTATTTTTAAACTCATTTTTCTCCCTCCTCCCTAATTTTTTTGGCCGTTTCTCCCTCCTCCCTGTTTTTTCACCTTTCTCCCTGATTATGCTTTAACGAGTTCATATTACGTAACACTACACTGCAGTTTAAATTCCTTCCAATATTGTCCCTCAACTAAAGAACTTTGTGCTCTTTGAATACCTACAAACTGCTAGACTTAACATATAGTAACAGGGTACCTATGAATGATGTACCCTATCTTTGTGATTTTGCCAAGCTAACAGGCTCTTTTCCTCATCTCAAGCGACATTATATCCTCATGATCCCTTATGAGTTCCTCTCATATCTTCTTGTTTCCCTATTGTATGGCATTTGATGTCTTGCCTTACTCTTACTCTCAGTTTTTATCTATCATCACACAGTTCTCACTGGATACAGCAAAGCCAGAATTTCCTTTAATATATTTCATGATCAAATTAAGTCTGTAAACAAAGATGTTCTTTTCAAAGAAAGTCATGACACTTTGCCAGCTTGCAGGCACTCGAACCCGCCTGCTACTACGCGTAAGTGTGGGCATGTTACACTCTCAGTTCGTCGTCACTGTCACTATCGCTATTATTCAAAGACATGTTCAAAGCACCTTCAACTTCACTTTCCTGAGGAACAAGTTCGCTGATGTCCAACATCCCAAAGATTGGGTCAGTAAATTTGATGATTTTCTATTCTAGTACCTTAAGGACGGTGCCCCTTTTGTTACTGCGCATACGTCCTGGGCATCTCGGGTCTGGGGTGCGTTTCTCGAAAGCCCCAAAAAGCCATTTATAAAAACATGATCAACTCATCCTACAAAGCTGTTATTTTAACATGACTTCAAGGTAAGCAATGTATAACTAATAGGGGAAGTTTCATGCTTAACAAGTTCTTTATTAACAGGATACAGAGTAACTTGTGGTGCTCAAAATCGACCCGAAAAGTCTCGGGGCTTTCGAGAAAGGCACACCGGCCTGGAGCCCGTTTCTCGAAAGACCCGATAACTTTTCGGGCCCGGAAAGCTATTTTATGTGCTCGATGTTTACATCAAAAACTAAAATTTTGTCGGTTTGAAACCTGAGCAATAAAATTCTTAGTTGATAAAACAAGTTGGGCTGATCTGCGGGCTAAAAACTACGCCCCCCGTTCTATAGATTTTGATTTCAAATTATGGCTCCGGGCCCGAAAAGTTACCGGGACGTTCGAGAAACGGGCTCCAGGTCCGAGATATTCGGGTTTCTTAAGGAATTTGCCTACTAATACAACGGTATTAGGGCTATCAGAATCGTAAAAGAAAATTGGGGGTAACCGCGCATTTTTCAGAGATATTTGGAAAGAAAATGCCGTACATTCTTTGTATTTTAAAGCTTTTTTTAGAATTATGGTTGCTTAGTTATTTCTGAAAAATGCGAGGTTACCTACATTTTTCTTTTTAGATTCCAATAATCCTTACAAAGATCTGCTTTTCCCCCATAGTCATAACCTTTGCAAAAATACCTCTGTATTAGGACCCACCGTCCTTAAGAAGGTTTGCCTACATCGCAACTTTTTTGTTTGTGGCTGAACTAGAAATGTTTATTGGTTCTTGATGCATGAGCGTTAAAATGTTAGGATTTGTACCGCACTAACGTGCCAAGATAACGCAGCTTCAACTAGTACACGAAGTCCATAAAATTTTCTAAGTATCAATGATTTCTAAGTGTCAATGATTGAGTGACAGTCAAATAACTGTAAAGGATCTCAAAATGGAGCCGTTATCGATGACATGAATGCCGAAAGTGCGATTCCACGGTCTATAATAAAATACTTCTTAAGATTAAGTTGCTGCATTGTTTCACATTTCTGGGAACCTAATGGAAGCACTGAATCAGAAAGCACTACTCGTTTTATTGGTGACCTAAACACATGAAGTGCACAGAAAAGACAGAAAACAAGAAAGGCAAAACATTTCGTACTCACCATGGCCTTGCCCCTGACCTTCATCCTTAATATCACGTTTTAACGAACACTAACATGACTAACTCAAGGTCTCACGATTTTCCGATTTACCCTCTAAATCTCACGGTCAATCAGAATATCTTGAAATGGCCAAACAATAAAGCGAGAAATCTCTAGCGACCTCTAATAGCATGAAGCGCGAAAAATATCAAGAGACCATTCAAAATATCGCAAACAGTTGTACCTGAGCTTACGGGGTCAAAATAGTCTTGGGTACCCAGGGTCTACCCAGTCTTCTCTCGATATAATTGTTATGTGGGGAACAGATCCGTACAGTTTCTTATATTAGGATCTATTAAGGCTTTTAAGACTCATGTCACGTTTTTTAAAGACATTCTCCCTTCTCCCTTTTCATGCTGGTTCTCCCGTCTCCCTATTTTTTGGGGGTCCTTTCTCCTTCCTCCCTATTTTTTGGGGCCATTTCTCCCTCCTCCCTAAACTGTTCCTCTCCCCTCCTAAGGGGGGTCGGTGATTTTCAACCAATTCAGGTATATGAAAAATCTACCCCTCCCCGAAAGTGGGTATTTTAAAAGATTACCCCCCTTTATGTGACAGGTTCAAAATTCCCCCCCCCCCTCCCCTACCCTCAGGACGCGACGTACTTGCGTACAACACGTGTTCTGGCCGCGTGCCGATAAACCAAAATCCAGTGCAAGGTCATTTGTGATCGTACAGTATGGAAGCACTCAGCAAGGAAAGCAAATTTGCAGCACCGGTATTAACGTGGGCTCAGAGAAGATCCAATTTAAAAGAGAAATCAATGGTAGGAAAGTTTGTAAGAAGTTCATTGCAAGGCTCGAACCACGAGGATGTACTTCTGAGAAAATGACTCCTATATGGCGTTGGCAAGCTGGAACAATCTCTAGTTTTGCTGTTTGAGGATGGCTATATATGTACGCACTACAATACTGTAAACTACAACTGGCCCCGGCAAATGACACGTGTGTGGAGTTTGCATGTATTTAAAAGGGATTTAATAAGTTATATATTGGAACGTTTAAATAACGCTACTCCACGTCACGTTTTCTTGGCTTTTCAAACTAAGATCAGTGTTGAAACAACAGTTTCTAAAAGTTTACCCCCCTTATTTCTACTGCATTTTAAAAAACACCCCCCTTTTTCATTGATTTTGAAAATTTTACCCCCCCCCCCCCACTCTAAACACCGGCCCCCCCCTTAGGCATAAATAACGAACAGTCCCTTGGGGGTAACCATTTTAAAGCAGAAGCTTTCGAAGATCGCCAAGAGCAGATTGCAGCAAGGAAGCAGAACTCATTAGCAGTGTCTTTGTTTTCAAACATGGTGAAAGTGTCATCAACGTACCTGTACCAAAATAAAGGACAAACTTGACCGCTCATGACCCATTTTTAAACAGTATTTAAAACAGTATTTAAACAGTCGTCACAACAGTATCAAATTTACCATTGAATTTGAACAGGACAATGAGATTCCATTTTTAGACATGCTTGTGAAACGCTGCCCGAACAACACTTTCGTGACATCCATCTACCGGAAAAAGACATTCACTGGCCTTTACACCAAATGGGATTCGTTTACTCCGCGCAAGTACAAAATAAATCTCATACGCACTCTCACTTATTGTTGCTACCGAATTTGCCCCTCTGCTTCCTTGCTGCAATCTGCTCTTGGCGATCTTCGAAAGCTTCTGCTTCAAAATGGTTACCCCCAAGGGATAATCACCTACAACATTAACGACGTTCTAAACAGGAACAGAAACAAGCCAAGGAGCCCTCTCTCCACGGTTCCTAAGAAAGATATCATTTTTCTGTTACCTTACTAGGTCTGCAGAGCAACCAAATCTCTCAACGCCTCAAATCATGTGTGTTTCAATTTCTCAGAAACAAAGAAACTAACTTTGCTCGTAATGTTGCTAAGGTTTATTTAATTACGTTTTCAATATAACTATTAAAAATAAATAAAAATGACTGTTTTAACGTCAGCTCACTAAAAACAACCGGAAGAAGACAGAATACCTCCCGGCACATGCGTTCTGAAACGGTAAACACATGTGTACGCTCGTTCGTCAAACAGCAAGGAACGAAGAGGGAAGTTGATAACTAGAACATGTTCTGCTGCTCAAAAACGAGCAAGAGGCCAAGCTCACATAGCTCATGATCAGTCGTAGCACATTTGCATCCGTATGGCGAATCCATTCCCATTGCGTGGGCCTGAAATGTTTTCCAACTTCTTTTGTTGTTACATTACTCCTGATAATTTCTGCCCATTTCTTTCATCTGTTGTTCATATGCAGTATTTGCATCTTGATACCAGGATACCAATGTTTTTCGCGGCTTACCTCGTAGTAGAACCAATCTCAGAAATTTTTCCGCACACCATGAAATATTCTTAAGTTATGCCAAAGGATTATATAATGGTATCGGGACCATTACCACAGCTCTTTGAAAACGAAATTAACGAACGATATTTGTAGAAGTCTAATACATAATTTCAAACTGTACTGAAAACTATTTGTGTCTTTGATTATACTAAGAAAAACACATTCTCAGTTGGTGAAATGAAATAGTGCAAAAACAAAGACGAAAATAGCCTCCAGTCGAGCACGTTCCAAACAAACTCAATGGATGTCTCAAATGCATGATTTGAATATCATATCATTTCGCGTTGAAACTTTTGCCGGCTAGCAATACGTTTATTATAAGCAATTAATTTCAGTCTCTTTGCCAGGTAACACGTCCGCTCCTGCTGCAGGTTTTTCGAAAGCCACGGAAAGTTTTCGGCCGGGAAGAGCCATTTGTAAAAATGTTACGAGCTCATTCTACAAAGCTCTTATTTTAAGATGTCTCTTATATAAGAACTATAGTTTCATCTTAGAAACTTCTTTCGAGAAATGCACGCCTGCTCCGGTTCAACCCATTGCCAAGTAATAGATAAAATATGAGCGGGAGACCTTTATGGGCATTTAAAACGGCGCGCCTTTTTAGAGCCCATAAAGGACTCCCGCTCATATTTTATCTTACTTGGAGTGAAATGAAACTGTGACTATAGATTGTGTTTGTCATGTTAATCACGCATGTAACGCATGTAAAACGGCGAGCCTTTTTAAAGCCCATAAAGGTCTCCCGCTCATATTTTATCTTACTTGTGAAATGAAACCGTGACTATAGATTGTGTTTGTCATGTTAATCACGTGGGCGTGGAGTTGTCCCATAGGAGTTTGGAAATATTCAACACTGAATTTAGCAATTCATTTTCATATAGCTTTTGTAGTAGAAACCTGGCTGGTCGGTTTCGCTCTCCAAAGAGTAAAGAAGAAGAGACCAGTCTAATGTCGGAAGCCACTCCGAAAGCAACACAATACAACACTAAATGGGGTAGAAAAGTCTTCGAGGAATGGCAGCAGCGACGGCAACATACATGTGCAATGTTAGAAGTTGTTGGAGTGGCCGATCTGAAATGCGAAGATGTTCCGCAAGATCTGACCATTTCACAAGAGCACACGTCAGCAAATACGGTAAACTTTTGGTTGAGCAAGTTCGTTTGTGAAGTGGCGAAGCAAAATGTAGAGCGTTATCCGCCCAATTCGCTTTATTTGTTAATTTGTGCGATTAACCGTCAGTTGATACCGTGATTGATATGTCAAACTAGTGACATATTACAATGTGGCATATTACATATTACAAATTTACAGGACTCGTCTTTATTAAAGTTAAGCATACTAATTAGGGGAGTTAGAGATCTTTATAAAAATGAATCCTATTGATAATTCTACTAATTCATAATTCATCACCCCCTGCCTTTCCCTGCTACCTTCTCAAACCCTCCCCAGACAGTTGATTTATATTGGGCTTTACAGAGGTAAACATGTGACTCAAATACTGCCTATTGATTGGTCATAATTCGTATGAATTATTAAATGAATTTTACAAGAGAATGTAAAAATCATTTCAAAATTGTCTCATATCGTGTAATCACTCTCCATTCAACAAAGTGTCCGTGTTAAGGTTGTCCCTGTTGAGTAGACACTGGGTATTTGTCGAAAAAAAACGCTTTTCAGTTTTAAGGCTTGTTTAATACTCGTTGAGGCAATGCCAGAAAGTGAAATTTCGCGTGAACACAATACCTGAAAATAGCATAAGGTTTTGTCAAGAGTCTTAAATGAAATGAATTCGATGGGTTATGGCTCGAGGTATGAATATCATGTTATTTCGCTTTTAAGCCTTTGTCAACAGTTAATTATTAACATTTAAATTCTCTCACACTGTTAAACCTGTTTTCATTCCGGTTTAGTTTCGATCCTAAGACTATTTCACTTCTTGTCAATGCTCGTTCGTCCACAGATCGGTCTGCTTTGAAAAGATTGAATTTCAGCTGCTTTTAAATAGACTATGATTTGAGGAGATTTTACAATGGCGGATTTCCACCTTACTGTGACGACATTATTGATCTTCTTGTTTAGCACCTGTACAGGTAAACAGTAAAAAAGAATTAAGATAGGGAAGGGCCTGACTATATGTATCGCAAATGTATGTACAACAATGTTTTTATTTAGACAAGACGAGGGCGCTTTTGAAGTTTGGTAAGTTTTGGCAAATGTTAAGAAGTAGGGATTAAAACCAGCATCAGCACTGGTAAATCGGCATTTATGGCAGGTATTTTACACCCGCCATCAAAATTCTCCTCATGGCGTATGGGATCACAATTTCTTTGTGTGTGTTTCAATTGTTATGTAAACGTTACTTCTTGCTGAAAAGAATTTGTTTTAATTTGCTGGTTTGAGTGCACTGCTTAAAAGTTGCCAGTTTCACAAGAAAAATTTTACATGGTAATTAATCCATAATATTGTTTCAGAACTGATGTGCTGATTGGGGAAATTCATGATCAGATAAATTATCTTGCCACGCATAGATTTTTCAGAGAACTTTAAAACTGATAAAGCTTACTGTTGTCAGTTTAGACAGGGGGAGCCAAAGATTTAGTTATGCATAAATGTCGATAAAATTATCTGAAACTATCACAGGCGTTTTATGGTAGGAAACGTTGGAAAAGTTGGAACTTCTTCGGTGCATAGCTGTCAATTGGCTATTGTTTAAATTCTTCTTTTCGGAAATTGTTTATTAATAAAAAGATAATTGGAAGTGTTGCATCTTAAGAGTTAGTGAACAGAGGTATGCTTGCGTTAGGGTAATGTGTATATAATAATTTTAATACTGGCTTCGAACATAGATTCGAAAAAGCATGTAAGTAATATATTGACAAAGAAACATTGATCATTTCCAAAAAAAAAAAAACGAATCGATTTTCAGTCATAACTAAAGCTTTTGGCTATATATGGTTCAAAGATGGAAACATAGGCTTTTCCTCTTGCCGTTGTTCTTTAGGTTGAGACTTGTACGTATCATGTTCGTATGCGAAAGAAAAGCTCATGACGACAAAAACCTTCGTTTCAAGGACATGTAGTAGCCTACACAAGTGTAACAAAACGAATGACTCTATTGAACATGCAAATCATTCTGTGCTTCATTGAGAAAAATAACTATAAGCAAGCGTATCACGTTTGGCTTTTGAAATGTGATTTTAAGGGAAGTATTTACCTCACAGAAAGAAATTTGCCATAGAAAGTAATTCTTTTTAATTTTTTCTTTTTTTAATTGTTCTTCAATTCAGTGTAACATGGTTACTCTTGCTGACAAAGAATCTCTTAAGCTTTTAAGAGGCTCTGACTGTAAATATCGAGAATAGGCGGACAAGCTCAAAAAATCGAAAATCCTGATAACTTGCCAGAAGAACACTTTTGGGGAGCTATCTTCGAAAATATTACTTAAACCTTCTGGAATTCTATTGTTTTCGGGAAATTCGGAAAAACGGTTTTGCTTAATTTATTACGCAATAATCAGGTTTAAAATTAAACAAATTGAAAGCGCTTGCTTTTAAACAATCTGCAACGCCAGAAAACAATTTTAATTTTAAATGATAGCAATACTCTTCTACTTTCTATCAATAGGAATTGCATGGAGTTTTGCTTTATTTCTGTGGTTTGGTGGTTCTTTGAAACAAAGCCATTTTGCGCACTTCGGAAAAAGGCAAAAATTGGTAAACTTTAGAGGCTTAAAATGGGTCTTGGTATGTCTAATATCGAATTGAAATAAACACTGTGATAAAGTTTGGCCCTACTTCCATTATAATATGAAATAAAAAATCTGGGCAATTCAGGCTCGCGCTGACAAAAACACAAAATCGCGAACCAGTGTTGCCAAAAATTGAACAATGAAATGAAAAGTAGTAGTTTGGGTGAGCTCAATTTAGAGGATTTTATTTACTGAAGACACACAAAGAATGAACTAAAACATTCCTTCAATCTATTCTTGCATTGTTTTGGGCTTATACTATTTCTACGTAAAACTAAAGAGAAGGAGAAAAAGTTTTAAAAGTTCTACACAGCTGTTGCGTGACCTGAGTCACGTGAATATTTTTTGTCAATTTGTCAACCTACTTATGGCAGTTTTTAAATGCGGTCTCTTACATTGGCCGCTGTTTTATGCATGGCTAGTTCTCCAGCGAATACCGTACGCATCCCTGTGTTTGGGGCGTTCTGTCATGTGCAGCTGATATTCCACTGGGACGAAAATTGCGACAGGCAAGTCTAGAATTTGTTTCGTATACATGACACCTTTCTCTTCGAGAGAAGAAAACTGCAAAATATATTAGTATGTTGTTGTGTACGTGATACGATCGCTCTTTTCAAACGGCTACTAAGATTTTGGGCGACTTTTTGAAATGACACTATTTTGGCCAGGAGCAAAAGTGCATCATTATTATTATGATTTATATGCATTTGTCAAAAATTGTGCTGTTCCTATCGATATTATTACACTTGTATAAATGTGTTTAAAAAAACGCAAACCACGGACGTTCTGGCAGCGGGATCGGTATTTACGAGTTCTAAATGCTGCTGTACATCTAAGAGATATTAATACACAGCTTGTTTGGTTTACTTTGCAAGATCGCTGAGAACTCTTTCACGGTTTTAGAGGATAAGATTTTCATTGAAGAATATTTTCACGTTTGCATGAACGTGCAGTGATCGGTTGCGTGACTGGATTATTTTGAGTGATACTTTTGTGTTCCTTACTTTACACAGCCAAACTGAGCTCTCAATTTATACGCGTACGTCAACTTTAATGATTTGTAAACGGAACCGTTTGGATTTTCGAGAACAATAGTTTTTTCCCCCAAAAAAACTGCAAATAACAAAGAAAGGCCATTGGTGCTGCAGAGTATAGACATCTGACAAAAAATGATAACCCACTGCACTCTAGTTTCACCAACAATTTTCCAAATTTGTTCGTAGTTCTTCAGAAAGACAAATGAAGATATCAGCGAATGCATCATCTAGTAGAAAGACCATCCGAAAATAGTTACAGTAAACGATTTGTCGTCCTTCCATTACAGTTTTTTTCTACTATCCAAATTATGCACATTTTGGCAACACTGGTTCGCGAATTTGTGTTTTTGTCAGCGCGAGCCTGAATTGCCCAGATTTTTTATTTCATATTATAATAGAAGTAGGGCCAAACTTTATCACAGTGTTTATTTCAATTCGATATTGGACATGCCAAGACCCATTTTAAGCCTCTAAAGTTTACCAATTTTTGCCTTTTTCCGAAGTGCGCAAAATGGCTTTGTTTCAAAGAACCACCAAACCACAGAAATAAAGCAAAACTCCATGCAATTCCTATTGATAGAACGTAGAAGAGTATTGCTATCATTTGAAATTAAAATTGTTTTCTGGCGTTGCAAATTGTTTAAAAGGAAGCGCTTTCAATTTGTTTAATTTTAAGCCTGATTATTGCGTAATAAATTAAGCGAAACCGTTTTTCCGAATTTCCCGAAAACAATAGAATTCCAGAAGGTTTAAGTAATATTTTCGACGATAGCTCCCCAAAAGTGTTCTTCTGGCAAGTTATCAGGATTTTCGATTTTTTTAGCTTGTCCGCCTATTCTCGATATTTACAGTCAGAGCCTCTTAAGAAACCGAAGCGTTTTGTTGTTCCTGAACAGGAGGAAATTATCAATATCCTTTTAAAAGGTAAAACAATTTGAGGCTGCTAAAAAGTTTCAACATATAGTTTCGAAGTTCAGTTTCGAAGGTTTAGTTTCCAGCAAATGCGAAACGTTTGCTACTCTGAAAACATTTAAAATAACAAATTACGCGGACTCAGAAGAAAATGAAGACATTGCGATAACGCCAAATCATTACTTTGCTCTGAGTTCTTTGCCAAGTTATTGCCTCTGAGTCCGCAGAATTTCAAAAGAGTAGTTTTAAGATTGCTCTTACCATGCCAAAAGAAATGTAGCAGAGAATTAAATAGTTTTTTTTTCTCGTGAGAAAAAATTGCTTTTGAAATACTCGTACGAAACCGATGTCTCCCAGTGTGGGAGGCGATTAAACAGAAATGTGCTTTGCAATATTTTCGACACTTGTGGAAGTAATATGTGCTTGATCATTTTATTTCAGGCAATTGTTCACCAAAGCTTCAAGAAGTTTATGTCTCGCTATCTGGCTTTGATTCGGACGGTTGTGGGTCTCTAGAGCTACCTTGCAGGTCCATAGCTCAAGCAGTTTGTCAGGTGGGCTGGGGTGGAATTATCTTACTACACAGGACTGGAACCGAGAAGCACCCTTACGACTGCAAACCCCATATGACGCGTGACTATCATCCGGGTATTTATGTAAACAAAAGCTTGATATTGAAGAGTTACTATTCGGTGCCGCATGTCTCCTGCATTGAGGGATTTCACTTTCAAAGGGCCACTGAGGAGGATCAACCACTGCAGATTGAAATATCAGGAATTAGTTTTCAACAAACCACCATAAAGTTTGAAGACTACAGTGATGTCAAGATATTTAACTGCTCTTTCCGCGACAGCTCAACGGCTTTAGCTATCAATATCAGAAAAAGTGCAAATTTGACTCTTGATATCCAAGGAATGTCGATCTTTAGGAATAATTCCGCCTGCATTGAAATCACCTTGTTTAATAATATAACAATCAAAGATCGTTATATTGCTGTTCGTGTCAATCACACTTATTTTTTGGAAAATGGTAATCATCGCAGCGGACGTTCTAAAGTTGGAGTTATCAAATTAACTGCTGATGTGGCTAAGCCTGCCAGTAGAATGTATCTTAATATATTTTGCTGCAAGGTTAAATGCATTACCAATCGCGGTTCCTTTATAATTAACAATATAGCAACAGCCGTCACAAAGGAAATATATAAGAATGTTCAGGTGAACTACAACAATGGAACTTTGTCAAGAGCAAGCCAGGCAGACGGCTTGTATTACTCACGAGCAATGAACGTACGTGCCACATTTCTCGATGTACGTTGCTTCAAGAACACGGGATTACGTTGTATTACAGTTAAATCTCACGACGTCAAAATAGAAATTGAAACTTCACAGTTCACTGGACAATCTGCCATAAACACAAATGGGGGTTGTCTTTCTTTGGAGGCCTACGGCCGCGTATCTTTAGGTATCTTTAACACCACCTTTTCAAGAAACAAGGCTAAAGCAGGTGGAGCGATATACATAAACTGTCCAAATGGTACCGTTAATCTCAACTTTACAGATGTTAATTTCAGTCGGTGCTCTTCCATAAAGTATGGTTGTGCAGTTTCGGTCGGACGAACTAAACACCGTCGAAACCCGTATAAGCTAAGCGTTAATTTTAAAAATGTGAAGTTCGTGTACTGCAGTGGATTGATGTCTTATGACAAGTGTCAAGGTGTCTACCTCTCGTTACAGAGTGGAAATTTAAGAATTGAGCGATCTACATGGTCAGACAACTTGAAAAATACAGGTGGTGCTTTTTTTATGGGCGCGACTGGAGGTAAAGTCGATGTGGAAATTTCTGACAGCATTTTTATGGACAATAGTGCAACAAAGAGAAGAGGGGCTGTTGTAAGTCTTCTGGCTTTGAAAAACCACTCAGGAAATGCCGATATTGTGAACACTTCATTTATCAATAAGAAAAAGAGGCAAAGTACTGCTATGCAAATAAGTGCAAAATATCATATTAAGCTCTTTAATGTTACTGCTTCACGTTACTGGGTAGGACTTGAGGTACAGTTAGCAAAGCTGAAGGATGTAGTCAATATTTTCGTTGACAACTGCAAATTTATTGAAAACATTAAGGACATCTACATATACTTACGAGAATCAAATAGAATTCAACTAATCTTGAAAAACACAATTTTTGTGAGTACTCTAACTACTGAATCAGGCTACGCTATACGAATTGTCATCCCTTACTTAAGGACCGTTACTTTCTCCAGAGTATCCATCAATTTGGATAACAATACTTTTGATTCCAAACCTTCTTCAGGTATCGCTCTTTTCTGCAAAGGAGAGAAAAATGTGACAATAACTAACACAACATTTAGAAATTGTGTCTCTTTTCATCAAAAGCAATGGCAAAAAGATCCATCTAAAGCGGAGTTTTTCCGCGAGACAGCTACTGGTGCTATATCAATTTTAACAAACCCTGATACGCCTTTACAATTTGGATGTGTCGAGTCAGATGTAGCCAACGACACACACCCACTGTGGAGTTACGACAATCATGTGCTATTTGAAGATACTAACTTTATAGATAATTTGGGGTTAATGGCTGGCGGTGTTTACATTTGCAATGGAAACGCAACCTTCAAAGGGTGTACTTTCCAAGATAATTTTGCGAGTCAACGCGCTGGGCACGTTTATTCTGCATATGGAACTGGACAAGTAAATTTTGTAGACTGTTCATTCACTAATCAAAAAGAGGGAAGGACGGTGAATAAAATCCGTTTTGACAAAGCCAGTTTTTTACACTCCGAAAGCGAAGGACCTGTTCATTTTCAAAACACAACGATGGTATCAAAAGTGTTCGGTTCTGGAATATATGCTTTTTCTGTTTTGGAAATTATCAATGGAGGGTTTGTTGAGATGGATGGCAACTCATCGATCCATTGTAATACAGGACACCGACTTGACTTGGAAAATAACACACATTTCGTGTATACCGAGAAAAACAAAAGCGATTGCCGAATAAATATTACTGTCTTGAGATACTCATGTTCGTTATGTGCTCCTGGATTTTATAGCCTGCAGAAGGGAGTTTCACATGGATTACTCGTCGGTCCCAGATTTAAATGCTTAAGATGCCCATTTGGAGCCAATTGTGTTAAGAAGAACATAGCTGCCAAAACAAATTTTTGGGGTCATCAGATCTCAAAAAAACCACCGTCATTAAATTTCTTTGCGTGTCCGGAACATTACTGCCAAAGTCCACCTTCGTATTCAACGCAGTATAACAGTTGTTATGGAAACAGAACTGGAGTCCTTTGTGGTGAATGTTCGCCAGAATATAGCGAAACACTTTTCTCTACCGAATGCCGCAAAATTACCGAATGCAATAGCTTCTGGATGTGGAGTTTAACCATGTTGCTGTTAACAACCGGATTTGTTCTTTATCTGTTAATAAAACCACCAGTTTTGAGTTTTCTTGGAAAACATATCTTCTGGTTTCCAAACCGTGACATGGAACACATTAGACAGGACTTGGGTCAAGTCGAACAACACTCCGAAAATGGTTATCTTAAGATTACATTTTATTTTTATCAAGCTGCTGAGTTGCTAATTGTTGGCTCGGCGGAAAACTTACTTCATAAAATACCTATTGTATATGCTGTGGTTGCTGCATTTAACTTCAAAGTTCGATCTATAACTAACGGAATAGGTTGTCCTTTCCCAGGAATTACGGCTGTGACAAAGGAGTTGCTTCTCTCTGCTACCGTTCTGATTACCATGGCGGAAGTTGCTATTCTCTTCTGTGCACACTTTATTTTTAACATCATAAGACAAAAAGAGAGACCATCTCTGCTCCATTACATGGCGGTTGCTCTAGAAGTACTTTTGCTGGGCTACGAAAGACTAGCTGAGACGTCACTTAAGCTCATGCATTGTGTGCCCATTGGCTCAGAAAAGCGTTTGTTTTTCAGTGGAGAGATTATTTGTTGGCAGTGGTGGCAGTATATCCTGCTGGCCTATATAGGAATATTCGTTATTCCTTTCGTCATTGTCCTTTATTTTGGTTCTTCCAAGCTTTACAAGGCATCCATTTCTTCAAAAGAGTTTCTGGGAGCTTGCATACTTCCATTGCCACTTCTTATGTACTGGTTGATAAAGAGGATACTTAAGAGAAAAGACAGCCTTAAAAAGGATAGGCGAAGCAACAAAGATGTTCTAGAAGTACTTCATGGGCCGTTTCGGCAACCAAACAGTAATGATAAAGGAACGCTTTACTGGGAAAGCGTTTTGATTGGTCGTCGGCTTATATTACTCTCTTGCAATGCTTTTGTTGCAACTTCAATGTTTCGAATGGTTTGCATGGCTGGAGCTTGCGTAATCATGTTACTTCACCACGTATTAAAGAATCCGTATCGTGATCCCATCGCCAACAGAGCTGAAACATTCTCTCTCCTGACGTTAGTTATGATGGCAGTTATCAACCTTACAAAAGCAACTCTCATCTCATTTGGAACAAGCGCTGATGGCCCAGCAAAGTCTTACTTAGAAACGCTGGAGTGGGCTGAAGTCGGTGCATTGGCTTTTGTGCCAACGTTGCTGTGCATTTTCTTGGTGTTCGCAATTTTCTCTCAGCTTGTAAGACTGACGTTGACCCTGACCAAGATAATGTCTCGTTGGGTTCGGCAGCATTCTTCACTGGGATTTACAAGCGAACTGCAAACACCGCTTTTGGATGCGTCAGAAGAAGACTGATATTAATTTCCTGTGTCGTGCATCATAACTAATCAATATGAAATAGTAACTTCTTAAGTAACGTTCCAGTCATAATTTCCATAAAGGTTTTAAAGTCGCTGTGAATACTGTGTCAGCTTTTTATTCCTAAATAGCGCGCGGTGTAGGCTTTTTGGAGCGACCACACTCCTGTACTTTACAGTTGATCCACGTCACGCGTGAACGGAAACCTCAGCACGTGATCCGAGTCTTCAAATAAACAAGCTATTTTCAGTGAGATAACGGAGATCACAAGGGAAATATTGAAGATCTCATTGAAATTTCCGAAAATGGCTTCTATCTTTGTAGAAGCAAGGGGTTGTGACGGGACATATCTTTGTTTTATCGAGAGACCACGTTATTTTCTGGGTTCGCTTCTCGTCAGTGGTTCAAAAACGTTTTAGACGACTAGAAGGAGGTGAAATTATGGCAATTATTTTGCTGACGCGTGATTCCTGTTTCAACCGAACGAGAACAAACCTTGGAGCTGAACGCTTGTGTAAGAACGGTAGCTCCGAAGGAAGTGGACGAAAACCAAGATACATCTGCCGTGTCAAGCAATTACTGAGCTTCTAGAGGCCGTTTGCGGCGATTTTCTGTTTAACGGTCGATGCGACATCTGTCAAAGTAAAGCCAGTACGCGACAAGACGACGCTTCGACCGTTAAACAGAATATCGCCCCAAACGGCATCCAGCAGTTCGGAAAAGCGGTAAAGACACAGCAAACACACAAAGATAAGGTTTTTCAAACTCTATTTTGATTTTTAGGTATTTTCCACGGAAAACTGCCGATTATTTTCAATCGAATTTCAGCTCCATACAAACTCTCATATTACGCTTTGGTGACCTGTGCTTCGTCTATTGCATAACCTACTGCTCAACAATCTTTCGCGATTTTCCCATCCATATATCCTAGGTTTCGCTAGTTTGAACAATTCAATAGATTCTACATGCAACGTCGTCTGAAAGTTTAGAAGGATAACTTCGTCCCCCTTGACTGAACGCCTCACATGTACTGAACGTTTCATGATGTCGATTGATACAATAAACAGAGAATAAACAGCGCCAGGAGTTGCACGAGCTGCTGTGGAGATCGCTTTCGGTCCCTGTCCAGTCAAATAACGATCAACTATTCGTCTTCTCGTTTCCTTGTGGAGAGGCCTACATGGCCTGTTCTTCCGACCTAAGGCATAAACATAACCAGGTCTGAACATTTCGAAAAATCTGTGACAGATTCGAAATCTCCTTTCGATTTTCGAAATCCCTCTCTGAATCTCAAGAAACACAAGGCGAATTCCCAAATATGGAGAGCGTGACTCGTCACGTTGTTTTGAATTTTAGAGTTTCCGTTCACGCGTGACGTGGATCAACTGTTATATTCCCTCCTGTTTTGCAAGCTGCCATCTTGGTTTATGAGAGAACAGAGAAGGATCTCTTTTGTAGAAAACATGAGATAGATAAGGAAGAGATCCTGCCTGTTTGCCTTTGCCAAAAAAAAATATAAACTCGGCAAAGCGTAAGTGTACAAAAAATAGTGCTCGATGTGGGCCGCAAAACTCAGTTTCGCGAGCGACATAAGCTGGTAATTTTATAATCAAGAAATGTGGTTGGAAGAACCAAGAGAGGAACGAGAACGCCGCGTCTGCGAGCCGCCTAAAATAGATACCGGCAGAGTCGTTGCAAGACGAGGAAAGAGAAGATGACGGAGAATGCTGTAAAGAATCGTGGCAGGGATTGAAAGGAAGAACAATCATGTCAGGCGAAACGCTCGAAGAAAAGCTCGATGAAACGGTTTGTTGTCGAGTTTGTCACCTGGACGTGACCTACCTTGAAAGTCTTGAAAACGGAAATTGCAAAAGTTGTGGCTCGAGTAATAAAGAAACTTACTGTTACCCAACTGCTTGCATTTTTGACAGGACGTTCTCTCTAAAAACTTGAGCCGAACACGTGGCGGCTAACCTCCGCGGGTTTCAAAGTGCTTTCCTTTCGCATTTACTTTCGTCTTTTGGGTCTCAGCACCGTGATCAGTCTTACCCTTTCTTCTTGCTGATTTCTTCGGCCTTGTAGTGCCGACGGGAAGTTATGAGGGTAAAATTTCCAGTGCGTTAAGACCCTTTGAACGGCACGCGTACACAGACCTGAATGTAAGTCGATTTCCGATAATAGAAAAATATATATATGACACCACACTTGGCGGCATGTTTCAGCTATTGTTATAACACAGCATGAAATCTTAAATTTACGCACTCGTAATGACTACGTAAAGAAAGCGTATTGACCCTGCAAACGCAACTTTACGGACTTCTTTACATTTCCGTTCAGAAGGTCTTTACGCATTAGAAACGATAGTGCGTAAAGACGTCTTAGAGAGACTTTAAACGCTGTCTTTACGGATATCGGAAAAACTCGTAAAGCCTTCATTTACGATAATTTACGACTTCCGTAAGGTTACCAAAATGGAAATGTTACGCGTTCTCTAAGTACGCCTTTAAGGATATGGTGAAAACCGTGTAAACGCTTTACATTTACGACCCTCAATACAGTGCATTTTTCAAACAGTCTTTACGGATGGTGAGGGTTATATGATATTTTAAGTGGTCACAGCAAAGCCGGTCAAAATACAAGGGGAAAATCGTTGATGATCACCTTATATTTCATTTTTGCCTGTCTTCTGCAAAAATAACCTGTCAATTAGAAAATGTATTGCGCGTAAAGAAGGATAAAGAATCGTAAAGAGCATAAACAGTAGTGCGTAAAGATTCGTAAACAGCGTTAAAGAGCCGTAAAGTATTGACAGCAATGCCAGACAAAATACAGCGCGAAAATCCTGAATGAATACGGAGACGTAAAAATTTCATTTCTTTCTCTATTTTCACAAATAAGAACAGCTAATTACACCCATCTTCATTTTTGTGCTTTACGAATCTTTATTGCCTTTTCCGTAGCCATTACGCGTTCTGTGAATTTACGCGTCTTTACGCACCACGGAACCAATGCGTAAAGAAAAGGCCTTTTATTTACGTATGTTTACGCGTGATATAAACATTCGTAAATCCATGATTTCATGCTGTGTAAGGTAAGTTAAGCCTCCCTCTATCAAACCGCAGGTAATTATCCTGACACCTAGGTGTTTTAATCTTAACAAGCCGGAAAAAGTGTCATCACCAAAAGAGGCTTTGAATGTTTGAAACACTTCTTAACTCCAAGTAGCGGAACGCATGACTCTTATTTACTCGAATAGTTAAGATATTATTTAACTTGACTTCGGAAACCTACATTAGTATAATGCAAAAACCGTTTTTAGTACAATCTGAAAATTGTTGTTGCAAAAAAAGCTATAGATTTCAGTCTGCAAATTTTTCAGGACAATGAAAAAAACTGTGCTGCACCCCTACCCCAGCCCCCACACTAGCAGCTGAGTACCTTCCAAAACATATTTCCTCTCGTGCGTATAAACACTAGAAACACAACACCAAAGACAGAGTTAAGATTTTCTCTCGTATTCGTTTCCATGCAGCACTTTCACCCTCCACTGCAAAAAATGCGACACGAGTGTGGCCCATAGGATCTCATGAATATAAGCGGTTTGCGGTTACATTTTGACTGACGTTGTAAGACGTATGGATATCAAAGTGGCGCAGTTGTCTGTCGTGTTTCTGTCGTGAGAACGATATTACCGAAACAACTGAGCTCTAAAAGCTAAAACCATTCCACCAAACGTTTTACGAAGAGTTTATATTCTAAGCGGCTGCATTGCAACAAATACACTTTTTTTATCGGGGGTCATGTGAACAGTGTGTTTAATTCACTACTGCTGGCCGTGATTATTGTAACATGAATATTACACGTAGAGGGAATAGACTGTCTCTGAAATCTTTATCCTCTCTTAGGTGTATGTGGCTATTGTAGCGTTTGGCTGATCTCCGCGCAGTTAAATCACGGTCGCGGCTACAAGTACCTGTAAGTGGTTCGCAGAGACCACAACAACTTCAGCTGGAACTATTAACGAGCCATTCACATATTTATTAAACGAAAAGAATCATTACAGGGAAGGCATATTCATAAATGGCGCACGCAAGCAAGTTGATACTTTGTTACGCAACACTCACTGGTCTGTCGTTAGCAAAGATCCTCTAAGCTTCGCTCTTTGTCCGCCAACACATGCTAACTTTACAATTACGCACTTAAACTACGCCACGTCGTCAGCAATCAAATGAGAAGTTTTTCACGAAAACTCGTTTTTCGAAAGTGCTCCAGTGATTAAAAAGGAAAGTCAATGAAACAACGCATAATTATCAGTCTAAATGCTAATGAATTAGAGATTGCTTTTATTATTTTAGTTGATCGTGTCATTTACACAGGGGAATAAACACATGCAGTATATATAGGCTAGACCGATGCAATACTACACTACATACAAAAAAATAATAAGGCGAAAGTAAAACACCAAACAGCTTAAAATTTTAATCTAAATACTAGTTAATTAAAAAACACATCTTTTTGTAAAACATGTATCGAAGTACTAATAATAGTAATAATAATAATAATAATAATAATAATAATAGTAATAATAATGATGATGATGATGATGATATGATGATGATGATGATGGTGATGATGATGTTGACAATAATAATAACAATAATAATAATAATAATAATAATAATAATAATAGTAGTAGTAGTAGTAGTAGTAGTAGTAGTAGTAGTAGTAGTAGTAGTGGTGGTGGTGGTGGTGGTAGTAGTAGTATAGGAAAGGACTGGGGGTATGCTAACTAATTGATAGGTACTTAACAACTAATTTGAAACTGACCTTGTAATAAATAGAAGTTACATCGTATACTAAGCGGTCTAGGATTAGCGGTCTAAGAAAGTGACAAAACGTAGATTGAAAAATTTAAGAACATATGTCACAATTCTCACACTCGTCTATAAGAAGTGTTAAGTCATTCTTGTTGATGCTTTGTTTAAGGCTCCATTTCTTACGGTCGGAAGGGCTAACCTTTCCCCATAGAAGGGGTCCAAAAAAAACGCAGTGACGAAAACGAGGGATGTTGGAGTCAGCATTTCTGAGGTTATATCCTTTAGAGATTGTGTGAAATAGTTTTGATGTGTAATGCGCTACTAGGCCCTTTTTAATTTTAAACATCAAAGTAGCTATCTTTTGTAATCTTCTTTGATACAGAGTACGGAGGGAGGCTCTACTTAAGAGATCACTATAGGACGCAGTCTAATCGACTCAGTCTAATCTTTGATTTCAAAACTGCTTTCAATGCATGCTCTTGAATTCGTTCAATTTTGCACTTGTGGGAAGATTTGCAAAAGTGCCATATTGTCACATGTACTCCTCGACATGGATAACATCATTGTCAAGTCTAGTGAATTAAACCAACTGTGTTAAATGTTCTCAAATTATGTCACAAATCATTGATGGGTGTTATACCGAGAACCAATTAGAAAATAGCTTAGGTGTGTTTTCCCTGAAACTGAGAGTGCCTTGTGAGAGTATAAAGAAAGCTGAAATGTCGCCGCCTTTGGCTCATGTTCACCTTACACTTCTTTCGTGCTCCCAGCACTTCCTTGGGTGCTTTACAACAGACCAAAGCACGCTTTACGCTTTTAAAAATTTTTTAAATAATATTGTTCTGTTAACTTTACGAATGCAGTCATATTAACTTAGTCTCCTGTAAAATAACGAATACTGATCTTGCTTCTATCAATCAAAACTGCAGGTGTTAAAACTATCCTACAAACGACTCTTAAAATATGATGCATGTTGTTAAAAGCTTTTAACTGAGCTACAGTACCGACACGATGATTCGGGCAAGTGTTATTGCTGCTATTTTCTTAATTCCATTTGCCGCTGCAGCCCGCTGTTGGTAAGGAAAGGATATGTTATCTATAGTTGTATTGAACGGCAAGAACGAAAACCAGGAGAATCTCTTGGCAGCCTAATGCAACTGCGTAAAGTCGTGAAGACTACGCTGCGTTTGCTTGGGGGAAGCTGAAATCAGAGTGTTGATCTTTGCTCATGTAGATTTTTCACAAAAAAGAAAGAAAATCGGAAACCGATCATTTTTTAATGGTAACGCACAGTGGAGGTCTACAGGAATATGTTACAAATTTAAAACGCATAGTACACAATTTTAAAATTCCAAAGTATTGTTGCTTGCTCCATAATACGAGTCTGAATATACCTGCCTTACGCTTGAACAAAAAGAAACATTACAACAAAACATGAGCAAGGCAAAAAACTAAAAGAACGAGCAAGGATAACTCCCTGGCTCCCTAAAATAGTAATATCAGATAAATAGATTTAACAAAAAAACCCATCAGTTTAAGAGGAAAAGTGTTGATCACTGACACCAAAATTAAACAAGCTGCACTCGGCGAGTTGTTTTGGGATCCAACAACGTAGCGGGCCTTCACTCAAATAATAATAGGAGACAATGAATAGACCAGCGGAACAGAAAATTAAGATGTATTGTTTCCAGTATCTCGGACAGGAATCGCAAAGAAAATTAAAATTGCTTGTCAATCGTATGGTCCTCTGGTGAACTATTAAAAGTTAGAAACGTTTTGTGAAAGTTTTCCATTTGATCATTGACGTCCGAGACGATTCCACCTTCTATTGCTTTAAGCTGATCATGAGTTATAACTTTCTTACAAAACTTCCACTTCTAAAGGATTTCAAATTCGTTTAAAAGATCATCACTAGTTCTTCTAACTTATACGTTCAATGTTATTTTCCTGATTTCGCAGCTTACACTTCTTCTTCTTCGGCAATTGTTTTGGTTCTGATTTTCATTGACAAGTATTACGCACCAAATAATGTCGATTTAGCTTATCAAGTGAGCTACAGCACTGACGCCATGACTCGGGCAAGTTTTGCTGCTGTTACTTTCTTGACCTCAGCTGCGATTACAGCCGTTGTTGGTAAGAAACTAATAAGTTGAGTAACCGATACTTGTATTGCATGGCAAGTAAAAGAAACCAAGAGTGTTTTGCCAGTAAAGTTTGGAAAAAATGAGCTATAATAAATCATCATATTTACCAGCTGATGGAGGTTAAGCAAGGTGATTGCAGGACTGAGTGAAAGTATTGGCAGTTTACTGATGCAGTAAATGCATGTCTTGTCATATGAAGACTAAGGGGCTGTTCACATGATACCAGAATGAGTTTCATTCCGGAATGAGTTTCGTTCCATAATGAAGTTCGTACTTCATTCACATGACAAAATCAACCGGCTCAGCCATCTTGCAAACGACCGTTTTGTCCTCCATTTTAAAAACGATACGCATGCGCCACTCGCACCAGACTACACGGTTTGCGTTTTCATCTCGGAACGGAGTTCGTTTTCAGTTTACATGATACCAGAATGAAATATCATACCAGAACGAGAATTTCATTCGAATTGAAAACCGGAATGAACTCATTCCGGAATGAGTTGTGCGGGGACAAATTTCGTTTCGGTATCATGTAAACAGATACAGAGAAATATATGGGGATGGAATGAACTCGTTCTGGAATGAAAGTCATTCCGGTATCATGTAAACGACCCCTAAAAGAACGATACTCACAAGGATAAATCCCTCGGTACCTCGGTAGAGATAAGAGATGAGACAAATCAGCAAATATCTGAAAAAAAAGGATAAAACTGGCGCAAATGAAAAACTCCACAACGGTTTTAAATCACCTTTTTATGAGTAAATTAATTTCCCTGATCAATTGTTTAACTCTAAGCCGCTACAAGGTACTCATTGAACAAAGAACGAATATCTATTTTCTTTGTCTGGTGGGCACAAAAATTTGTAAGAATTTTAATGTGTTACGTCGGATGAAAAATATATATATATATGTTTATCTTCCAACTTTACTATATTGTTGTGAATTCTCATTTCAGACAGTGAGCCTCCAGTGTTTACCTTTTGCCCTGGTGACATCCTTATTGATAACGCCACAGAATTACAGATGCGTATCTACTGGCAGCAGCCTTTAGCCTCAGACAATTCTGGAGTGCCTCCAGCTATTTATTCCAACCGACACGCTGGAGATCTTTTCTCTGTTCCTGGCTCTTACAGAATTGTGGTTAAGGCAGTAGATGGGTCTGGAAATAAAGGAACCTGCAGCTTTCGGATAACTCTACAAAGTAAGTTTAGCACTCAGTGTAGCTCAATGTGGAACTTGGTTTTGAGGGGCTTTTAAGGGGCTACGTCCTTAGGTACTGACTTTGTTTTTCTCCCTAAGGAAATATCACCTCATATTATAAAGCAAGCAATTTTTAAGGCTAAATGGAGCACTGTACAGCCCTCGAAATGATCCCCAACCTCGAAATAAACCCCAAATCGACGGCGACATGATCCCCAAAGAATTTTTGAAATGGTGTTTAAAACAAGGAATTGTGAAGTGATTAAAATAAACGACATTTTCAAGTATTTATTCCCTTGGGGTTATTTGCAATCTTCCTTAGCATTTTTTAATGAATTGCGAAAAAAATGAGTCGACCAGCACCTCATTGAACATCTCACATGATTGGCCATAAGAACAATAAGATAAGGGCACAAACAATGCCCCTATCCCTGAAGACAATGAGCAATATTGTTTTAGAATGCCTCTGAAATTAGAGGTTCACAAGAGGTACTGGACTACTCAAAAAAATCAAATATGGTGTAGTATATGTCTTGAATTGTAACTGATAACAATATTAAAATAAAAGAAAAGAAGTACAAAAGCCTTTTCTATTTTAATTTTAACAAGAAATGAATAGCATTTTGCTGTTATGGACAAAATAAGTTGAAACTAGAATATCACTCAGCTCAGTAGACGTTGTTAGATACATATTGAACTGAAGATGAAATGAATTAAGAATATCGAGAATCCCACGACAGAAGCGAAATTTCATATTTCATTTTATTTCACCATAAATACCTCTTTGGTAAACTATTTTTAAAAATCATAATTAAAAGTCCATCCGCTTTTTGGTTTTTCCAAAAATTAGAAAAGTTCAAAATACGGCTAGAAGCTCGCTTGCGCCCCACGGAAACAAGGGAAAATCGTGCATTTTTAGCAAGCTCGTACGCAACAATGGAAATCGTTTCCGTTTTACCATTTGGCTCATAACTACACCATTCTTTCCTCTATCTAAAAATATAAAATCGGATATAAATTTGTATTTTTAAACTGCTTGTTGACCTGTTGAAGATACTAGCCTTGAAGGGTTCACAGTCAAAGTGAAATTTGGGTCAACTTCAGAGACCTATAACTGACCTAGCATATATTTTTCAAACCAAAAATATACATCAAAAGTAAGCTCAAGCATTCCTTTTCACTCTCTGAAAGTGTCGTTTTTGGCCCGCTAAAAGCGACGCGTCGAGAAAAAAAGTGTGCAGGGTATTTTGAGCAGTCGGTAGAACGGCCGCTGTCACGCGAGCCACATCGGTTCCACTAAAGCAGTCATAAAACAAGGTTTCACTGGCTCATTGTTTTGAATAGGTTAATAAAGTAAAAATATATACTTTTCATTTAGAGGTAACTATGTTACTATGGCTTTGGGGCAACCCGGTTTACTTTTCTACAGTGCAAATTTATTGACAATGTAACAATATTATTTGATTGATACCAAAGATACTCTCACCTTAAGACATCATCTTGTGAATCTCTTGGTTCAGGTTATCACTCTTTTTACCAGAATTATTGGCTGCATTAGTCATGTTAATTTGTAGATTGAAAAAACGAAAGTTACAAACCACGTCAAACTATGCACTCCGTATATAAATTGTCATAAATGTGAGACATGAAATGAGCTGAGCTTTTCGTGATAGTCACGATGTAGGATAGCGTGACGCAGTGACTCAGAAAGCTGGAAGACCCAAATTGGCTTAAACCAGGAACCCTTGCTTAAACATAAATGTTAGTTTTCCGGTAAATAGCTGTTTTGAATGTATATATGCGAAGTGACATTTCTCTAATGACGAAAAGAATCGTAAGGGTCATTTGCAATTTCAAATATGTTAGGGTCGGATCATTTACTGTTAGAGGGGGTGGTTGGAAAAAACCGCAATATTCCCGGAAAGCTTTTGTGGAAGAAAGAGCGCAAAAACACCAGGGAAAGAAAATTCAAGCAAAGCTTTTAGTTAAAAAAAAATAATAGATAAATCATAATCGTAATAACTAAGCAGTGTAAAAATTTAATGACACGTCTCTTATTGTCTTTGATCGGTTTTAAATGGACGTGTGAGTGCTATTTTAAGTCTCTTGGGACACATCCAGTTAACAGAATTGAAACCATTTCTTCTAGTAAGCTGGTGTAGGGTACTTTTCTTCTAAGTTTCAACGGAGGTGTTTACAAGTCAAAGCGCTGTTAGTGAAACTGAAAGAGTCCAAGTTTCCGGTTCCCGTTCTTTGCCATCAGCGCACATGTCGTACTGGTCGTACACGGTGAGATGTTCCAGTTGAAACCTGGAGAGGATATCTTGTCTTGCTGTACAATGTAGTCAAATTGGTTTATTTTATTTTATTTTTTTATGAGGGGAGGGATGCTAGGGGTCATTTGCAGATTCAGATATTTTAGGGTCCGACCATTTATTTTAGAGTGGTGGTCGGAAAAATAAGAAAAGTTTAATTTGGAAAGCTTTTGTAGAAGAAACGCTGCAAAGCTTTTTGTCGCAAGAAGAAAGTAAAGAAAGCAGCTAATTCGGGAGAATTATGTATATCTTTTCCGATCGCTGTTTGGCCTTGCACCGTCGTAGGAAGGTGTGGAATGATACCTGTGCTGAAATCTCAAGAGCCCTCTGAATCCTTAGGCTTTGTTCACACGGATCGATTTCCAAACGGTTCCGGTTCGGATAGGTCTTCTGTTCGCACGGAAACTGCTATCCGTACCGTCTATCCGGTCCAGTAAAGATCCGGTTTTTGGACCTCCAAAAATTCAGGAACAATTCCGCTCCCATTGAACACCTTGACCGGTGAACACCTTGACCGGTTCGTTTTGGTTCCATGCAACAGCGTAATTTAGGCTTGGGCACTAATATTATTTATCGCGTGTATCAGTGATGTGTTTTTGATTAAACTCACCTAGAAATTTAAAGAGAGACCAAACTGCTGTCTGCGACAGCATAACTGCCACATAGCTTATTGTTATTCTGGGTTTAAAGCTTGAAAAGGTTAAAAGCTAAAAGAAGAAGGTTAAAGCTTTGTGTATTTTGTAATCGGCAGGGATGGAGTAATCTATTATGAGGGGAGAGGAACAGTTTAGGGAGGAGGGAGAAATGGCCCCAAAAAATAGGGAGGAAGGAGAAAGGACCCCCAAAAAATAGGGAGACGGGAGAACCAGCATGAAAAGGGAGAAGGGAGAATGTCTTTAAAAAACGTGACATGAGTCTTAAAAGCCTTAATAGATCCTAATATAAGAAACTGTACGGATCTGTTTCCCACATAACAGTTATATCGAGAGAAGACTGGGTAGACCCTGGGTACCCAAGACTATTTTGAGCCCGTAAGCTCAGGTACAACTGTTTGCGATATTTTGAATGGTCTCTTGATATTTTTCGCGCTTCATGCTATTAGAGGTCGCTAGAGATTTCTCGCTTCATTGTTTGACCATTTCAAGATATTCTGATTGACCGTGAGATTTAGAGGGTAAATCGGAAAATCGTGAGACCTTGAGTTAGTCATGTTAGTGTTCGTTAAAACGTGATATTAAGGATGAAGGTCAGGGGCAAGGCCATGGTGAGTACGAAATGTTTTGCCTTTCTAGTTTTCTGTCTTTTCTGTGCACTTCATGTGTTTAGGTCACCAATAAAACGAGTAGTGCTTTCTGATTCAGTGCTTCCATTAGGTTCCCAGAAATGTGAAACAATACAGCAACGTAATCTTAAGAAGTATTTTATTATAGACCGTGGAATCGCACTTTCGGCATTCATGTCATCGATAACGGCTCCATTTTGAGTCCTTTACAGTTATTTGACTGTCACTCAATCATTGACATGTTCTGGACTTCCCTCTTGCACTGTGTCATGTTAAACTCCGAAGTCTTTTTGTGCAAAAATATTTCTACTGCAAATTGCTTAATAAGAATAATTTGCAGGAAGGGAAGTCAGAAAACTATGAAACTAAACTGACAATGTGATCGTACTTAGAAAATTTTATGGACTTCGTGTACTAGTTGAAGCTGCGTTATCTTGGCACGTTAGTGCGGTACAAATCCTAACATTTTAACGCTCATGCATCAAGAACCAATAAACATTTCTAGTTCAGCCACAAACAAAAAAGTTGCGATGTAGGCAAACCTTCTTAAGGACGGTGGGTCCTAAAACAGAGGTATTTTTGCAAAGGTTATGACTATGGGGGAAAAGCAGATCTTTGTAAGGATTATTGGAATCTAAAAAGAAAAATGTAGGTAACCTCACTTTTTTCAGAAATAACTAAGCAACCATAATTCTAAAAAAAGCTTTAAAATACAAAGAATGTACGGCATTTTCTTTCCAAATATCTCTGAAAAATGCGCGGTTACCCCCAATTTTCTTTTACGATTCTGATAGCCCTAATACCGTTGTATTAGTAGGCAAATTCCTTAAAGTGCATATGACAGATTTTTTTTTATTTGCCTGTTCGAATCTAAATGTCATCCTGATATGAATATCAAAAATTATTTTTCGATTTCGATTTTCCTTCCCCGCGCTTTTGCCGTTTAAAAACGTGAAATTTTACTTCCGGTCATGTCAAAAACCGCGCAAAGGGAGACCTGGGCATAGTCACGTTGTGACGTCATACCAGGAACGGAGTCGATGCCAAAACAAGCTACGTGGGCCGCATTGCGGAGATCTATTACATTTTGTTTTTCTTTATTCCGCAACTGCCAAATTAAGCACGAAATTATGTGAAACTGCTAGTGTTACAAGTAATCTGGGCAGTGATTTGGAGGTTTTAGAGTCCATAGAATGCGAATCGCCAACCTCTGAAGTTGAAAGCAAAACAGATCTCGAGATCGAGAAAGAAGCTATTCAGAACCAGAAGATCCTTACATAGACACAATTTTAAAATTCCAAAGTATTGTTGCTTGCTCCATAATACGAGTCTGAATATACCTGCCTTACGCTTGAACAAAAAGAAACATTACAAAAAAACATGAGCAAGGCAAAAAACTAAAAGAACGAGCAAGGATAACTCCCTGGCTCCCTAAAATAGTAATATCAGATAAATAGATTTAACAAAAAAACACATCAGTTTAAGAGGAAAAGTGTTGATCACTGACACCAAAATTAAACAAGCTGCACTCGGCGAGTTGTTTTGGGATCCAACAACGTAGCGGGCCTTCACTCAAAAATAATAATAGGAGACAATGAATAGACCAGCGGAACAGAAAATCAAGATGTATTGTTTCCAGTATCTCGGACAGGAATCGCAAAGAAAATTAAAATTGCTTGTCAATCGTATGGTCTTCTGGTGAACTATTAAAAGTTAGAAACGTTTTGTGAAAGTTTTCCATTTGATCATTGACGTCCGAGACGATTCCACCTTCTATTGCTTTAAGCTGATCATGAGTTATAACTTTCGTACAAAACTTCCACTTCCTTCTAAAGGATTTCAAATTCGTTTAAAAGATCATCACTAGTTCTTCTAATTAACTTACGTTCAATGTTATTTTCCTGATTTCGCAGCTTACACTTCTTCTTCTTCGGCAATTGTTTTGGTTCTGATTTTCATTGACAAGCATTACACACCAAATAATGTCGATTTTATTTTGAATCGTGTTAACAAAAGCTTATCAAGTGAGCTACAGCACTGACGCCATGACTCGGGCAAGTTTTGTTGCTGTTACTTTCTTGACCTCAGCTGCGATTACAGCCGTTGTTGGTAAGAAACTAATAAGTTGAGTAACCGATACTTGTATTGCATGGCAAGTAAAAGAAACCAAGAGTGTTTTGCCAGTAAAGTTTGGAAAAAATGAGCTATAATAAATCATCATATTTACCAGCTGATGGAGGTTAAGCAAGGTGATTGCAGGACTGAGTGAAAGTATTGGCAGTTTACTGATGCAGTAAATGCATGTCTTGTCATATGAAGACTAAAAGAACGATACTCACAAGGATAAATCCCTCGGTACCTACAAAGAGATAAGAGATGAGACAAATCAGCAAATATCTGAAAAAAAAGGATAAAACTGGCGCAAATGAAAAACTCCAAAACGGTTTTAAATCACCTTTTTATGAGTAAATTAATTTCCCTGATCAATTGTTTAACTCTAAGCCGCTACAAGGTACTCATTGAACAAAGAACGAATGTCTATTTTCTTTGTCTGGTGGGCACAAAAATTTGTAAGAATTTTAATGTGTTACGTCGGATGAAAAATATATATATATATGTTTATCTTCCAACTTTACTATATTGTTGTGAATTCTCATTTCAGACAGTGAGCCTCCAGTGTTTACCTTTTGCCCTGGTGACATCCTTATTGATAACGCCACAGAATTACAGATGCGTATCTACTGGCAGCAGCCTTTAGCCTCAGACAATTCTGGAGTGCCTCCAGCTATTTATTCCAACCGACACGCTGGAGATCTTTTCTCTGTTCCTGGCTCTTACAGAATTGTGGTTAAGGCAGTAGATGGGTCTGGAAATAAAGCAACCTTCAGCTTTCGGATAACTCTACAAAGTAAGTTTAGCACTCAGTGTAGCTCAATGTGGAACTTGGTTTTGAGGGGCTTTTAAGGGGCTACGTCACCATTTTCAACACAGTGAAATGCACGTTGGTAATGCATACTGGAATAAAAAATGCAAAAATAATGGTTCCGTTTTGTTTCAGATTACTATTAATACTGATCTATGCATTTATTAACGGGAACGTCTGGCTGCAGATAGCGAGATGAAAATGAACTGGAATATGAAAAATTGGGCCAAATATTTTTTAAGTTCTTCCGGCCTCCTTAGGTACTGACTTTGTTTTTTTCCCTAAGGAAATATCACCTCATATTATAAAGCAAGCAATTTTTAAGGCTAAATGGAGCACTGTACAGCCCTCGAAATGATCCCCAACCTCGAAATAAACCCCAAATCGACGGCGACATGATCCCCAAAGAATTTTTGAAATGGTGTTTAAAACAAGGAATTGTGAAGTGATTAAAATAAACGACATTTTCAAGTATTTATTCCCTTGGGGTTATTTGCAATCTTCCCTAGCATTTTTTAATGAATTGCGAAAAAAATGAGTCGACCAGCACCTCATTGAACATCTCACATGATTGGCCATAAGAACAATAAGATAAGGGCACAAACAATGCCCCTATCCCTGAAGACAATGAGCAATATTGTTTTAGAATGCCTCTGAAATTAGAGGTTCACAAGAGGTACTGGACTACTCAAAAAAATCAAATATGGTGTAGTATATGTCTTGAATTGTAACTGATAACAATATTAAAATAAAAGAAAAGAAGTACAAAAGCCTTTTCTATTTTAATTTTAACAAGAAATGAATAGCATTTTGCTGTTATGGACAAAATAAGTTGAAACTAGAATATCACTCAGCTCAGTAGACGTTGTTAGATACATATTGAACTGAAGATGAAATGAATTAAGAATATCGAGAATCCCACGACAGAAGCGAAATTTCATATTTCATTTTATTTCACCATAAATACCTCTTTGGTAAACTATTTTTAAAAATCATAATTAAAAGTCCATCCGCTTTTTGGTTTTTCCAAAAATTAGAAAAGTTCAAAATACGGCTAGAAGCTCGCTTGCGCCCCACGGAAACAAGGGAAAATCGTGCATTTTTAGCAAGCTCGTACGCAACAATGGAAATCGTTTCCGTTTTACCATTTGGCTCATAACTACACCATTCTTTCCTCTATCTAAAAATATAAAATCGGATATAAATTTGTATTTTTAAACTGCTTGTTGACCTGTTGAAGATACTAGCCTTGAAGGGTTCACAGTCAAAGTGAAATTTGGGTCAACTTCAGAGACCTATAACTGACCTAGCATATATTTTTCAAACCAAAAATATACATCAAAAGTAAGCTCAAGCATTCCTTTTCACTCTCTGAAAGTGTCGTTTTTGGCCCGCTAAAAGCGACGCGTCGAGAAAAAAAGTGTGCAGGGTATTTTGAGCAGTCGGTAGAACGGCCGCTGTCACGCGAGCCACATCGGTTCCACTAAAGCAGTCATAAAACAAGGTTTCACTGGCTCATTGTTTTGAATAGGTTAATAAAGTAAAAATATATACTTTTCATTTAGAGGTAACTATGTTACTATGGCTTTGGGGCAACCCGGTTTACTTTTCTACAGTGCAAATTTATTGACAATGTAACAATATTATTTGATTGATACCAAAGATACTCTCACCTTAAGACATCATCTTGTGAATCTCTTGGTTCAGGTTATCACTCTTTTTACCAGAATTATTGGCTGCATTAGTCATGTTAATTTGTAGATTGAAAAAACGAAAGTTACAAACCACGTCAAACTATGCACTCCGTATATAAATTGTCATAAATGTGAGACATGAAATGAGCTGAGCTTTTCGTGATAGTCACGATGTAGGATAGCGTGACGCAGTGACTCAGAAAGCTGGAAGACCCAAATTGGCTTAAACCAGGAACCCTTGCTTAAACATAAATGTTAGTTTTCCGGTAAATAGCTGTTTTGAATGTATATATGCGAAGTGACATTTCTCTAATGACGAAAAGAATCGTAAGGGTCATTTGCAATTTCAAATATGTTAGGGTCGGATCATTTACTGTTAGAGGGGGTGGTTGGAAAAAACCGCAATATTCCCGGAAAGCTTTTGTGGAAGAAAGAGCGCAAAAACACCAGGGAAAGAAAATTCAAGCAAAGCTTTTAGTTAAAAAAAAATAATAGATAAATCATAATCGTAATAACTAAGCAGTGTAAAAATTTAATGACACGTCTCTTATTGTCTTTGATCGGTTTTAAATGGACGTGTGAGTGCTATTTTAAGTCTCTTGGGACACATCCAGTTAACAGAATTGAAACCATTTCTTCTAGTAAGCTGGTGTAGGGTACTTTTCTTCTAAGTTTCAACGGAGGTGTTTACAAGTCAAAGCGCTGTTAGTGAAACTGAAAGAGTCCAAGTTTCCGGTTCCCGTTCTTTGCCATCAGCGCACATGTCGTACTGGTCGTACACGGTGAGATGTTCCAGTTGAAACCTGGAGAGGATATCTTGTCTTGCTGTACAATGTAGTCAAATTGGTTTATTTTATTTTATTTTTTTATGAGGGGAGGGATGCTAGGGGTCATTTGCAGATTCAGATATTTTAGGGTCCGACCATTTATTTTAGAGTGGTGGTCGGAAAAATAAGAAAAGTTTAATTTGGAAAGCTTTTGTAGAAGAAACGCTGCAAAGCTTTTTGTCGCAAGAAGAAAGTAAAGAAAGCAGCTAATTCGGGAGAATTATGTATATCTTTTCCGATCGCTGTTTGGCCTTGCACCGTCGTAGGAAGGTGTGGAATGATACCTGTGCTGAAATCTCAAGAGCCCTCTGAATCCTTAGGCTTTGTTCACACGGATCGATTTCCAAACGGTTCCGGTTCGGATAGGTCTTCTGTTCGCACGGAAACTGCTATCCGTACCGTCTATCCGGTCCAGTAAAGATCCGGTTTTTGGACCTCCAAAAATTCAGGAACAATTCCGCTCCCTTTGAACACCTTGACCGGTGAACACCTTGACCGGTTCGTTTTGGTTCCATGCAACAGCGTAATTTAGGCTTGGGCACTAATATTATTTATCGCGTGTATCAGTGATGTGTTTTTGATTAAACTCACCTAGAAATTTAAAGAGAGACCAAACTGCTGTCTGCGACAGCATAACTGCCACATAGCTTATTGTTATTCTGGGTTTAAAGCTTGAAAAGGTTAAAAGCTAAAAGAAGAAGGTTAAAGCTTTGTGTATTTTGTAATCGGCAGGGATGGAGTAATCTATTATGAGGGGAGAGGAACAGTTTAGGGAGGAGGGAGAAATGGCCCCAAAAAATAGGGAGGAAGGAGAAAGGACCCCCAAAAAATAGGGAGACGGGAGAACCAGCATGAAAAGGGAGAAGGGAGAATGTCTTTAAAAAACGTGACATGAGTCTTAAAAGCCTTAATAGATCCTAATATAAGAAACTGTACGGATCTGTTTCCCACATAACAGTTATATCGAGAGAAGACTGGGTAGACCCTGGGTACCCAAGACTATTTTGAGCCCGTAAGCTCAGGTACAACTGTTTGCGATATTTTGAATGGTCTCTTGATATTTTTCGCGCTTCATGCTATTAGAGGTCGCTAGAGATTTCTCGCTTCATTGTTTGACCATTTCAAGATATTCTGATTGACCGTGAGATTTAGAGGGTAAATCGGAAAATCGTGAGACCTTGAGTTAGTCATGTTAGTGTTCGTTAAAACGTGATATTAAGGATGAAGGTCAGGGGCAAGGCCATGGTGAGTACGAAATGTTTTGCCTTTCTAGTTTTCTGTCTTTTCTGTGCACTTCATGTGTTTAGGTCACCAATAAAACGAGTAGTGCTTTCTGATTCAGTGCTTCCATTAGGTTCCCAGAAATGTGAAACAATACAGCAACTTAATCTTAAGAAGTATTTTATTATAGACCGTGGAATCGCACTTTCGGCATTCATGTCATCGATAACGGCTCCATTTTGAGTCCTTTACAGTTATTTGACTGTCACTCAATCATTGACATGTTCTGGACTTCCCTCTTGCACTGTGTCATGTTAAACTCCGAAGTCTTTTTGTGCAAAAATATTTCTACTGCAAATTGCTTAATAAGAATAATTTGCAGGAAGGGAAGTCAGAAAACTATGAAACTAAACTGACAATGTGATCGTACTTAGAAAATTTTATGGACTTCGTGTACTAGTTGAAGCTGCGTTATCTTGGCACGTTAGTGCGGTACAAATCCTAACATTTTAACGCTCATGCATCAAGAACCAATAAACATTTCTAGTTCAGCCACAAACAAAAAAGTTGCGATGTAGGCAAACCTTCTTAAGGACGGTGGGTCCTAAAACAGAGGTATTTTTGCAAAGGTTATGACTATGGGGGAAAAGCAGATCTTTGTAAGGATTATTGGAATCTAAAAAGAAAAATGTAGGTAACCTCACTTTTTTCAGAAATAACTAAGCAACCATAATTCTAAAAAAAGCTTTAAAATACAAAGAATGTACGGCATTTTCTTTCCAAATATCTCTGAAAAATGCGCGGTTACCCCCAATTTTCTTTTACGATTCTGATAGCCCTAATACCGTTGTATTAGTAGGCAAATTCCTTAAAGTGCATATGACAGATTTTTTTTTATTTGCCTGTTCGAATCTAAATGTCATCCTGATATGAATATCAAAAATTATTTTTCGATTTCGATTTTCCTTCCCCGCGCTTTTGCCGTTTAAAAACGTGAAATTTTACTTCCGGTCATGTCAAAAACCGCGCAAAGGGAGACCTGGGCATAGTCACGTTGTGACGTCATACCAGGAACGGAGTCGATGCCAAAACAAGCTACGTGGGCCGCATTGCGGAGATCTATTACATTTTGTTTTTCTTTATTCCGCAACTGCCAAATTAAGCACGAAATTATGTGAAACTGCTAGTGTTACAAGTAATCTGGGCAGTGATTTGGAGGTTTTAGAGTCCATAGAATGCGAATCGCCAACCTCTGAAGTTGAAAGCAAAACAGATCTCGAGATCGAGAAAGAAGCTATTCAGAACCAGAAGATCCTTACATAGACACAATTTTAAAATTCCAAAGTATTGTTGCTTGCTCCATAATACGAGTCTGAATATACCTGCCTTACGCTTGAACAAAAAGAAACATTACAAAAAAACATGAGCAAGGCAAAAAACTAAAAGAACGAGCAAGGATAACTCCCTGGCTCCCTAAAATAGTAATATCAGATAAATAGATTTAACAAAAAAACACATCAGTTTAAGAGGAAAAGTGTTGATCACTGACACCAAAATTAAACAAGCTGCACTCGGCGAGTTGTTTTGGGATCCAACAACGTAGCGGGCCTTCACTCAAAAATAATAATAGGAGACAATGAATAGACCAGCGGAACAGAAAATCAAGATGTATTGTTTCCAGTATCTCGGACAGGAATCGCAAAGAAAATTAAAATTGCTTGTCAATCGTATGGTCTTCTGGTGAACTATTAAAAGTTAGAAACGTTTTGTGAAAGTTTTCCATTTGATCATTGACGTCCGAGACGATTCCACCTTCTATTGCTTTAAGCTGATCATGAGTTATAACTTTCGTACAAAACTTCCACTTCCTTCTAAAGGATTTCAAATTCGTTTAAAAGATCATCACTAGTTCTTCTAATTAACTTACGTTCAATGTTATTTTCCTGATTTCGCAGCTTACACTTCTTCTTCTTCGGCAATTGTTTTGGTTCTGATTTTCATTGACAAGCATTACACACCAAATAATGTCGATTTTATTTTGAATCGTGTTAACAAAAGCTTATCAAGTGAGCTACAGCACTGACGCCATGACTCGGGCAAGTTTTGTTGCTGTTACTTTCTTGACCTCAGCTGCGATTACAGCCGTTGTTGGTAAGAAACTAATAAGTTGAGTAACCGATACTTGTATTGCATGGCAAGTAAAAGAAACCAAGAGTGTTTTGCCAGTAAAGTTTGGAAAAAATGAGCTAAAATAAATCATCATATTTACCAGCTGATGGAGGTTAAGCAAGGTGATTGCAGGACTGAGTGAAAGTATTGGCAGTTTACTGATGCAGTAAATGCATGTCTTGTCATATGAAGACTAAAAGAACGATACTCACAAGGATAAATCCCTCGGTACCTACAAAGAGATAAGAGATGAGACAAATCAGCAAATATCTGAAAAAAAGGATAAAACTGGCGCAAATGAAAAACTCCAAAACGGTTTTAAATCACCTTTTTATGAGCAAATTAATTTCCCTGATCAATTGTTTAACTTGAAGCCGCTACAAGGTACTCATTGAACAAAGAACGAATATCTATTTTCTTTGTCTGGTGGGCACAAAAATTTGTAAGAATTTTAATGTGTTACGTCGGATGAAAAAAAAATATATATGTTTATCTTCCAACTTTACTATATTGTTGTGAATTCTCATTTCAGACAGTGAGCCTCCAGTGTTTACCTTTTGCCCTGGTGACATCCTTATTGATAACGCCACAGAATTACAGATGCGTATCTACTGGCAGCAGCCTTTAGCCTCAGACAATTCTGGAGTGCCTCCAGCTATTTATTCCAACCGACACGCTGGAGATCTTTTCTCTGTTCCTGGCTCTTACGGAATTGTGGTTAAGGCAGTAGATGGGTCTGGAAATAAAGCAACCTGCAGCTTTCGGATAACTCTACAAAGTAAGTTAAGCACTCAGTGTAGCTCAATGTGGAACTTGGTTTTGAGGGGCTTTTAAGGGGCTACGTCACCATTTTCAACACAGTGAAATGCATGTTGGTAATGCATTCTGGAATAAAAAATGCAAAAATAATGGTTCCGTTTTGTTTCAGATTACAATTAATACTGATCTATGCATTTATTAACGGGAACGTCTGGCTGCAGATAACGAGATGAAAATGAACTGGAATATGAAAAATTGGGCCAAATGTTTTTTAAGTTCTTCCGGCCTCCTTAGGTACTGACTTTGTTTTTCTCCCTAAGGAAATATCACCTCATATTATAAGGCAAGCAATTTTTAAGGCTAAATGGAGCACTGTACAGCCCTCGAAATGATTCCCAACCTCGAAATAAACCCCAAATCGACGGCGACATGATCCCCAAAGAATTTTTGAAATGGTGTTTAAAACAAGGAATTGTGAAGTGATTAAAATAAACGACATTTTCAAGTATTTATTCCCTTGGGGTTATTTGCAATCTTCCTTAGCATTTTTTAATGAATTGCGAAAAAAAACAAATATGGTGTAGTATATGTCGAATTGTAACTGATAACAATATTAAAATAAAAGAAAAGAAGTACAAAAGCCTTTTCTATTTTAATTTTAACAAGAAATGAATAGCATTTTGCTGTTATGGACAAAATAAATTGAAACTAGAATATCACTCAGCTCAGTAGAGTGACGTTGTTAGATACATATTGAACTGAAGATGAAATGAAAAGAGCAATAGGTCACAACTGGTGTTTTCATTGATTTTTTTCTCAAGAAACGATGCAAAAGGTTTAAGTATATGTAGCAAAGTAGCATTTTGAACGGAACAGGTATGTGAGTCTTTCTTCCTAATTTTAAGGTCGAAATTAACATTAATTTTGCAGTGCTAAATTTATGGAAAAATGTTAGGAAGTAAACCAATTTTCATCTTTTGTACAGTTATTACCATGGAAACGGTCCTTTTGGATATTTGTTTCTCGCACTCCACCAAAATTCAAACTGCGAAAAAGGCAAGAAGATAAAAAAGGAAACGTTTTTATTTTAGCTGGTACACAACAAATAAACGAGGAGAACATGTCTGTTCAAGCTCTTCAATTAACTTTTATTACCGACTTTGATATAAGCAGAAAAACTCCTCACTAGTAAATCAAAAAGGATAGCCAACGCACTTGGCCTATTTGATCAAATTTTTTTGTTTTCTTTTGCTTACTATTTTTTTTAATTTCTTAAGCTTTCTAAAATATTGTAATTGCCATTTCCAAACTTTCCCTTTACTAGAGTGGAGGTATCATTCCGGCGGACGGACATTAGGGGTTACTCTTCGTAATTGTGAAATTAGTCGCTTGCTAAAACTTTCCACCACATGAAAACAAACTGGAGGCGCCAGTCATTTGCCAAACAAACAAATGGTCAAAAGAAGTATTGTGCCATAATTGGAAACTACTACCAAATAGGATTTGACCCGCCATTTGAGGGGGGCAAAAGTTGCGCATGCAAACCGGAAAGTACGTGACGCATTGGGGACCGCACAGGGTTTAGCCCTTTGGTAGGGTGGGTGAGGTGCTTCAACAGGGCTAGGAAACAAAATGTTTATGAAGAAAAATCAGAAACGGTTTTCATCCTTAAAAAAATTCCTCATCTGAATGTTTCTTGCGCTCGCAAACGAGAAAGCATTAAGGGAGACAGGGAGTGCTTACCATTTACAAAACAATCGAGAAATTTTGGTTCAACTGAAGATGGTAAGACTGTTTTGGCTTGTCCGACCAGTCTTGACAGGTAGTCAACTGGAATATCCAAACACAAAGTTGTGTTCCATTTATCTTTTCTAGCAGTTCCAGGTTCTGCGCCTATAGTCAAACTAGTTTCAGACTTTCAGTAAATGAGAGTGAATTACACCAATGGTATATGCTACTCTCGAGCGGGATTTCCCGTTCGGGAAGTTCTCATTTGCACAAACCGCAGACCAACCGGTTTCCCCTTGTAAATGGTAAACAACCAGGATTTCCACAACACTGATTATGCGACTGTAGGTGCTTTCCATTATGCCAGACCGACAGGTCAGAGACCCGTGGAACTAACCAAGGGAAAATGCGACGACGTTGTTCGACAGAATAAAAATTTCCATCCGGACCGATGCGTTCCATTTACGTTTCGACCGAAATTTTGACTACTCTTTAGCAAGTGAAGTGGGACTGGAAACGAGTAACGGTTAGTTTCGGTCGGACCGGACCCACCGGTCAAAGAGGACCTCGTCTGGAGGTGGACCACTTTTTCCGGAAATTTCCACCGGGACCGAATCGTTTAATTTATGTTTCGACTGAAATTTCCCGGAAATTGGCATGATGTTGGCATAATGGGAAGCACCCTGTTTTCTTGTTTGTGGGGGCCTCAACATTTTCCTTTCTTTTATATTCTATTTTACAGAGAAGACCTGTCTAATGTACCCTTCGCCTAAGAATGGTGCGCTATCCTGCCTGTCTTTTGGCGGATATACAATGTGCCAGGTGCAGTGTAAAGGAGGCTTTGACTTTGTTTTTAATCCTCCCATGATGTACTTGTGCAGCGGCGGAACATGGTCTCCTTATGGCTTGGGACAGTTTGACCCAAGATTACCATGGCCCGATTGTTCAAGTGAGTATGAATTTAGGTTTTATCTATAAATATTAGCCGCAAAGAGAATCCACTGAAACTCGTTCTAACAATTAATATCGCTCTAAATTTAATACAGGCTAACCTGGTTATCGAGGGTCGTGGTTGTTGCAAACAAATTAAATCTCAGATTTAGCTCCTTGCGGAAAGTCAGCTGAGGGAGTGATTGAGCGGGCGGGTGTGCTTATCACAATTTTGAACCGAACAACAGATTCATACCTAGCGTCGTTCTCGTCATGGCATCATCTGAAAACAGGAATTTCTATCGACCTAACAACTAGGATGAGTATCCACCCGACAGCATCATCCCCTAGAAAAAAAAACCTTACCAAAAAAAGGCCTTCTACATTTAAAACAGCCATGGCAAATATGACTTTGTCACTGGACTAGTGACTTCAACCGGATATTCAGGAGGCGTAGCTAATAAAAAAATACACAGAACAATCGAGCTTACCCAAGGCGACAAATCCAAACGTCTAAAAGATTTATATCAGCTAATAAGTTCCACGAAGGGCCAAAGTGTAGTCTCGGATGCTCAAATTTGTCTACCTAAGCAAATACAAGTTTTCTCAACCGAGAGTTTTGGTGTTACCAAGATTGTTGTAATTGTTGTAACTGCTCTTCTTTGTCGACAACAGGTACGGCAATCCCCAGTCAAATCTTTGTTATTGCTCGTCCATACTTTCCATACCTTCTGAGTCAACCATATATGCCTCCACAGTGGTGTAAAGACATACCTGAAAAATGCAATGAGGATAGCATTGACGTATATTGTGGAAACTTCACAGCCGCAGAAAGAAGACGACGAAGATCTCCTACCATGCAGGTATATCTACAACTTGGTTTCAAACTGGTTCAGCCTGGTTTAAAGCCCCCAACGTTTCTCAAATGTATAATCAAAACTTGGTCATTTTTAAGCTAGTTTAGCCTGTTTCAGACTCTCTCAGATAGTAGGGACGGCACTAAAAAATAGAAAGGGAATGTGAAAATAAGACGCACGAGGCTAATACAACTTATAATACAATCGCGACCCATACATATGATATTCTTACGCTAGAAAAACATTACACGTTAATAAAAAATCGTTTCCACTTACAAAACTTATAGTAATCGAAAAATAAAATACTTTACAGAATTGAAATTCATTGTAGTGATCTTAAGTTGCCTTTGATGATCGCCCATGTTTTTTATTTCTTCCTACAGTTCAAAGCATCAAGCGTGGCACCCAGATTAGGAAGCTCTGGATAAACTGTTGGATTCATCATCGTAAAGAAGGAAAATTTCATGATGTACCAAAAATGTTAAATAAATGTAATGTCACGCTTAATGTCTTGCTGGAGAATTGCAGAAGAAAGTTGTGAAGGGCGTTCAAAGCCGTAAAAGAGCAGTTTGAAATTGATAGTCTTCTGCCCCAGCAGGAAACCTTGAATATGCCAACAGATCTGTGATTTTCCAGTGCCTTTCAATCGCGGTACACACTCTTTTCCAAAGGCCTCTTGGTTCCAGTGTTATCGTAGTGATATCATCGTTGCAATTCCTTTTGAAAGACCAGGTTTGTCATTTCAATGATATTGGAGTTTCAGCGATTGCTCTTACTGTTGACGAGAACAACACACTCATTCTGCAGGTCCTAATAAGCGGCAATTAGCTGCTCATTTATGGCTCTCCTGAGTGATTGCTCTCAACAAAGTCTTGAAGAAGCATCTTTGAAATTATCGAAGGTTTCAAAGAGATGTTAATCAGAGTCGCTATGCGCTATCGACGAAGCCCGCTGTATTACAAAATGGTATTTAAGCTCACATAAATTTGTCTGCACTGATTATGAATTGTTTCTGTGTTGCTCTACTCGTACAATTATAAATAATTTGTCATCTGCCCTCCTTCCGCTTACTATTATAAATTAGGGAATTTTCAATCCACCACCAAAAGAAGTCGAAATTTGGTACTTTTTTCAATGTGTCTGCCAACAATTGAAAGTCGAAATTCGGTACCTATAAATAAAAAAGTTTTTTCTATTGCCTGTAGGAAAGCAGACAACTGTTGCGTCTGTGCCCCAGGGTGACGCCATAGACAGACAAGTCTTCTTTGAGTCCTTTGCCGGGGTCATTTTCTAAAATCACTGGCAGAAAATGGCTTAACATGAGCCTACTGCGGATCTGTGAAAAGAGTAAACAATCCGGCACTAAGTGAGCGAAGTCATGTCATCAATGTCATTAACTTGAACTTCAGCTAACAAAACAAGCCAATCGAAGGTTACGTTAGGAAAAATCTCTCCTAACCTCAGGAAAATCTTCTGAAAGTATCTCTGTTGTGTGTTTACAAATTCTGTTTTTTCTCTCACAAGGTTTCTAACTTCGTCAACATTAGCTTATAAGAATTCACTGCATTTTACAGCAAGGAGCCCAAAAGTGTGACCACTTTTAATTAATTCGCATTCTTTCATGCAGATTATCCAATCAGAAGCCGAGGATAGCTTCAAGAAAATTAACTCAAACCGCAAAGCGATCTTGCGGGGAAGACGAATTTGGTTTTTCATGGATACCCGTTTTTGAGGCTTTTACTTGTCAACTTTGGAGTTTTTCGCCTTGAAATCCTACGCTAGACAAATTTCGTAACTCCGAAATGCGAGATATTGACCGCGAAGCAGGGAAATTGATACATCCGCTCAACAGCTGTGTTTTTTGTTTGGGTATTCTCAGTCGATCGACCTGGCCGGGCAACCCTAGCTAGTATAAAGTCCTTGATGCAAGTCCTAAATTTCTATTTCTAATGCATTTTTGCTTACTTTCACTCGTAAATATCACGAAGTTACTGTGTATGTTTTTTACTGTCGGCATTTTGGGTTGAAGTCTTTCAGTTAGCTAAATAGCGCGTCGAAATATAAACAATGATTCAAACTTTATCGGAAAGGCTGGTATTACCGCTGAGCGACTAGTTTTATCGCTTGATTTCCGATAAAATAATTGTCCCCTGAATAAACTAATAATATATAAAATATCCTGCAGATATCAATTAACTTTCCTTAGAACGTGTGTCATAGCATTCCCTTCTCGTTTGTGAATCAGTCTGATTCAATGAATATTGAAGTGGCAGAAATGACGGATTTTACACTGGAAAAAAGAACAGTTGTACGCCTACTAAACTTTCCAGTTAGTGAACGAAGTTATGTCTGTAGTAGACGGATGCGTACGAAGTCGAGCTTCACGCATTTCATCGCACTGGTAAGAAGAGAAATGATGACTGGATAAAATAATTGTCCCCTGAATAAACTATAACCTTCGCTCTTGTGAAAACCCAGGATTGTCATAATTCAATCATCTGATGCAGTTTGGCTGCTGAGTTTCACGATGTCGTGATGTAAATCACGGCCATGCAGGGTCACGACGATGTAAACAGCGGAGAAGTCAGTTAAACGGCGAATTTGTTGCGCAGACAAAACTATTCATCTCAGGACGAGCTAAAAAGAATACCACTGGAGGACCCGAGAATATGAGGTTATAAGTTTGTAATTTCTGGAGGGCTAATAAAGTTTCCGATACTTGCATTGTAACTCACAGCATTATTTTGATATTGACTTACATTGTAATACGAACATTTTGCACACTATAAATAAAGTTGTTGCGTGATCTGTTATTGCAAGCACGATTTATTTGCATCGCATGCAGTTGCCAGCGTTGAGCTATGTGCTGAGCTGTTTCGACGTAGTCTATCATAGGAGAATTCTTATGGTAAAGTTGCAGGCATACTGCAGAAAGATCCTAACATGCAGCAACAGCTAAGTGAATTGACGACTTTTATCAACGCGCAAAACTCCATCGCCATCGCGCGATAGGCTAACCTCAGGAAAGTTACTAGGCTGCTGTGCAAGCATAATATTTGTAAAGAATATAAATATTTTCTAGTCAGTTTTGGCGCTGAAATTAGACGCTAAAATAACTTCTCCGAAATGCGAAATTCTACGGTATCTAATCGAAGTAAATGCACTTGCCAGTCGAGCAGCAGTTCCTTGAGTGACTTTTCGCGCTTCTTTGTTTACATCGTGAAACTCGACAAGTGAACTGTTGCATCAGATGCCTCGTTAAATTATGACCACCCTGGGTTTTCACAGGGGACAATTATTTCTCAGAAACCAATCGATGAAAACTGTTCGCTGAGATGTACAGCAGCCTTTCCGAAAAAGTTTGAACCACTGTTTATATTTCGACGCGCTATAACAAGTCAACCGCTACATCTTCGCTAACTGAAAGACGTGAAGCCAGAACGCTGACAATAACCTCATGGCATTTACAAGTAAAAGTAAGCAAAAATGCATTTATGCTGGCGGTAGAAATTACTTACACTTCGAGCTTTTAGCCTTTATACAGTGAGCTACACTTGCTCGGCGGCCCGTTCGACTGAGAACAGTTACAATTTTACCGCAAAAGAAAAAACACGTTATCGATTTCTCCAATTTTCGCATTTCAATTTGCAAAACTTGTCTACTGAAAGTTTTCAAAGCCAAAAACTCCAAAGTTGACGAGTAAAAGCCTCAAAAAACAGGCATCCGTCCACCAAAGAGCAACTTCACCTTCGCCGCAAGATCTCTTTGCAGTTTGAGTTAATTTTCTTGAAGCTATTCTCGGCTTCTGATTGGATAATCTGCACGAAAGAATGCGAGTAAATTAAAAGTGGTCACACTTTTGGGCTCCTTGCTGTAAGTAGCGCTCCGGCTAACAGCCATAGCGAAAACAATAGGGCCATAGGCCCATGTTTCCAACACGGGCTGCGGTCAGGATCTAAGAGTACAGTCTGAGCCAGTAGCCCTTAGCATGGTGGTAGCGAATCTACTCTGCGCAGCGTTGAGTGCCCAGAGGATCTTTTAGCTTAGTGAGCTCTAATTGGAGGTGAGGATTTGTCTCCTCCCCCTCTGTGACTGGGTGCATATACGCTGAACTAATACGCTGAGTTGGCCTCGAACCAGATTACTGACTCCGAAGACCAGAACGCGGCATTATAGATGGTCTCTCTGAGGTATTCCTAACACTCAGTGACGTTGACGTATAAGCTTGGTCTGGCCGAACCTCTCTCAGGCACGTAATAAACTCCTTCGTGCACCTTTTCCTGCTGTTGGATATTTTCTCCTGCTGATGCGGAGTCTTCCCTCTTTCTTGAAGTGCTGCAGACGCCTTTGCCTGGAGAGATCGCAATTTAAGTGTTTGAAGCAGACTGTCCACTGCCAATTTTTTTTACAGACAGTAAAAAAACAACAACAACAACGACTTAAGAGCAAATGTTGCCAAAAATCAAACATTTTCAAAATATTGTGGCAACAGCTCAAAAATCAATTCCGCTCATATTCTTATGTTAGGTAGACCTTAATGTGAAACAAATCGCTGCATAGTTCGTTTGGCTGAATATCGATTTGTTTTCAAGAAAATCGATATTAACGGAATTCGCTCAAAAGACCGCTTTTGAAGCTCAAAATTGAAGGCAAATCTCGAGGCTTCGCGTGACAAAATGAAGCACTCCAGAGCAATAAAAATTAACCAAACTTGTAGAGCGATGTTTAAATATATGTCAAAAGCAATTTCAGCTATTTCTGCCCATTTATTTACGAGCTCTAATTAAATTTAACCGACATACTTTTGACTAGATAAAAAGTATATCAAGTTTAACCCCTAAAAAAAGGATGTGGTACCGAATATTATTCGTCAAGAATCTGGATTTCAAGAGGAGAAGGGATGTTCTTTTGCCTCCTAAAAGGATTTTTTGGGGAAATTTATTGACGCGATGTTATAGGATTTTAAAGTTGGACAAAATGCGTCGATTCAAGCGATCAGAAAAGTCACCCTAATTAACTCAGAGTGTACACATACACAAACAACTTCACGTTTACCGCAGGTTTTGATCAGCAAACAACCGATTTTAACACAAAATCTTCTAACCTTCATGTTGCTGTATCACAGATGAGAGCTGTGGTCCTTGTTTATGATAAAATTCAAGCAAACTGCAAGGAAACTTGACAGGATATCACAACTTGCCATGCCGTTTCACCAAACATCCGCCGTTTTTGATGTGAGGATTCTCTTTTCCTATTTTCGTTAGAAAACAGGCTTAAGGTGTTGTACAAAGATGCCTTTCCTTTGAAACTAGCTCTGAACTGAACAGCGAAACAAGAAGTCGTTAATACAAAAACATTTGTTACGTGCTTTGGGTGATGCCGCTAATTAATTTAGGCAGAACGAGTCTTAGTGAAATCGACAACTGCATGCATGTACCATGGTAACGAAATTTTGGGTGCATCGAGTGACTTTGGGGAATAAGGTTAAATTGTTTTTTCAAATAAGCTATTTTTGTCATCCTACGTTTATTAATTTAAGGACTGAGCGAAGATTCTCAGTAGATTGGTTTCAGATGAGCACTTAAAATTGCGTGAAACTGAAAAAAAAAAACGGCCGTTGGTTGCGTGACATTAACCCCAGAGCTTTTTCCTGATGGGCAGGGCGAAGGGATTTTAAAATATATTCTCTTTTGGTTTTCTAAGAGGTAGCACAGGTAATGAACTATGGTTGGATTAAAATACAAAGTTGGACATGAAGATCTCCTCGTTTTCAGTCTGAGAATGTTTTCTTTCTTTTTGTTTAGGGTGGGACGGGGTTTGGGCTAAAGGTGTTAGAAAAGACGTTCAAGAGAATACTAAATCGACTGATTGTAAGTGCCCGGGTAAAAGTAATAGTATAAGTAAACGGTTTTTGGCATTAAAGGATTTTCAAATAAAGCGGAGCTTTTCCATCTGTTGTTTCAGAACTCAGTCACCTAACCCACCTTTAATGTATCAATTATGCAGAAGTGAAACCTTTTGCTTTACAACATCACACAACATTCAAGCCAGCCACCTGTATATGATAAAGCTTTGTTCAGTAATTATGAAAGCGGATCGGAAAGGAATTTGCAGGTTATCGATTTTCCGAAAACTTGATTTCACAGACCCAAAGGGCCCCGAGTAGAAATACTTAGTCCGTGCCTGCACCCTTTCCTCGTGCGTTTTAATATTCTTTAAAGGCATCTTGAGGTGACTTGGACATCTAAGTCACCCTCATATCAAGGTCGATCGTCTTCGAACACCTTTAAGAGTGATAGCAGGTCGCTGCGGCTCGCTTGGAATTATCATCTTGGAATTATCTTTCCCTTTTGCTTAACCGATCAACCGACCGACCCACTTTCGTGAGGATGGAGGCGATGGGTGGGGGGGGGGGGGGGAGGGGTTGGAAACCTACTTAAGGGGAAACCTTTTCATGTTGGGGGATTAAGGGTTCAAACTTCCTCCTTCTCTTAGCCTTCAACCCCAGCTGCGCCCTCATCTTTTGTTGGCTCACGCTCTTTGCGTTTTTGGCGTTTGCAAACTTTATGTCTCGGCCAAACTCCTTCAACACTATTCAACAATCTTGAACACAACTTTGTTGTGCGATGTTGAACAAGGTGGGCAAACGAATTCAATACTTTTGTTCACACCTGAGAACATAGAAAAAGTTGAATCAATATTACAGAACATCATTGCACAGGGTGGCACAGCTGAAAACAAAAGGAAAGTCGGCAAAATTGTGAAACATCATTAAGCTGGAATGCCAAACTAATGTTTTTAAAATTCAACAGCGTTGATCGGTGTTGAATAGAACGTTGAACCCCCCAGTTAACCATTTTGTGGTTTTCTTCACTGTTGGAAGCTTTAAAAAAAGACTGCACGCACTACAGTGTCAGTCGAGTAGAGTCGTTTTTCGTTGGTGCCTGTTGAGCATCGAAAGCGGAAAACCCAAGACTCATAAAAAGTCATCCAAGTAAAGCCCGTAGTGGGTTGTATTTTCTGCCACAGGACAAAGCTCTTAAAAATCTTGCAGATCATTAAATTTATTCCCTGAGAACCAGTACGAGTTTTGATTTTTTTATTAATGTCTATTCTCCGTAAATAAGTGTTTGTGCGTTTAATGTACACTAGCACGCAAATACGAACAAGAACCAGGTAAAAATAAAAAGGTTTAACGTATCACCACTGTCTTATTTGAAAGTCTTTGAATGCCAGGAATCAATACAATCAGTCGATTCAGTGTTCTCTAAAACTTCTTTCCCCGAAACCTATAGCCCAAGCCCCACCCCACCATCACCCCAACAAAACGAGAAAAGAATTTTAAGACCGAACAGGAAATTTTTATGCCTGACTTCGTATTTTAGTCTAGCCATAGTATATAATATAGCGTTCATTAACTGTGCGACTTCTTGGAAAACCAACAGAGAATACATGTTTAAAACCCCCTTTGCCCTGCCCATCAGGTAAAAGCTCAGTCTAGGGTATGTCACGCAACCAAGGTGCGCTATTTTTCAGTTGCACAGATTTCAAAGTACTCATCGAACCCAATCTACTGCGAATCTTCGCTCAGTCATTAAAGTAGTAAACGTAGGAAGACAGAATTAGCTTATTTGAAAAAAATTAAACCTTATTCCCCAAAGTCACTCGATGCACCCAAAATTTCGTTACCGCGGTACATGCATGCAGTAGTCGATTTCACTAAAAACTCGTTCTAACTTAATTAGCAGCATCACCCAAAGCACGTAGCAGATGTTTTTGTATTAACGACTTCTTGTTTCGCTGTTCAGTTCAGAGCTAGTTTCAAAGGAAAAACATCTTATGTACAACACCTTGAGCCTGCTTTCGAACGAAAATAGGAAAAGAGAATCCTCTCATCAAAAACGGCGGATGTTTGGTGAAACGGCATGGCAAGTTGCGAAATCCTGTCAAGTTTCCTTGCAGTTTGCTTGAATTTTATCATAAACAAGGACCACAGCTCTCATCTGTGATACAGCAACATGAAGGTTAGAAGATTTTGTGTTAAAATCGGTTGTTTGCTGATCAAAACCTGCGGTAAACGTGAAGTTGTTTGTGTATGTGTACACTGAGTTAATTAGGGTGACTTTTCTGATCGCTTGAATCGACGCATTTTGTCCAACTTTAAAATCCTATAACATCGCGTCAATAAAGTTCCCCAAAAAATCCTTTTAGGAGGCAAAAGAACATCCCTTCTCCTCTTGAAATCCAGATTCGTGACGAATAATATTCGGTACCACATCCTTTTTTTAGGGGTTAAACTTGATATACTTTTTATCTAGTCAAAAGTATGTCGGTTAAATTTAATTAGAGCTCGTAAATAAATGGGCAGAAATAGCTGAAATTGCTTTTGACATATATTTAAACATCGTTCTACAAGTTTGGTTAATTTTTATTGCTCTGGAGTGCTTCATTTTGTCACGCAAAGCCTCGAGATTTGCCTTAAATTTTGAGCTTCAAAAGCGGCATTTTGAGAGAATTCCGTTAATATCGATTTTCTTGAAAATAAATCGATATTCAGCCAAACGAACTATGCAGTGATTTGTTTCACATTAAGGTCTACCTAACATAAGAATATGAGCGGAATTGATTTTTGACCTGTTGCCACCAAATGTTTGACCGTTGGTAACATTCGCTCTTAAAAACATGTTTCAAGCGACGGTTATTTCAGTCTAAAGGAAGCAGCCAAGAATAGTTGTTTAGATTACAATTAAAGAAAATTAAGATATGGATATCTAGTTTCGGTATTTCCTTCATGAGAGGGATAGCTTCTTTTAAAAGGGTTTGGATTCTCCACTTTTTCGGATGTTTAAACACGATTATTCTGGAGAGGTAGGATTACGGAATGAAGGCTTTCTTTCTGAAGAGAACAAAAACAATGGAACGTTTTCTACCAATGACCCTGGAACAAACAATAGAAGTTAAAAGTGAGAACAAATTAAAAAATAAGTTACAAATGCAAAAATCCCAATTTTTTTGTAACAAAACCAGAGATTACATATGTCAACGAAATAGTAATTGTCATTAAGGTGTTTCGATACAGTTTTTGGGGACCATACTTAACTTTTAAAATCGGCTCTTAGACAGTCTTCTTCTTGTCGGATCAACGTGAAATTTTCAATACTTGTTGCTTTTGGATTGAACTTTAGGGTGGTTTACATTTTGTGAAAAGCGATATTTCCATGACAACGATAAACAAAAATCCTCGAAAACAGTAAAATTGAAATTTTGCGCGATCCAGATTTCACTTTGAAAAGCAAATACCAACATCTTTAACTGTGAAGAGTGATGAAGAGTGATATTTCTACTCTAAACAAGAATGTAAAGTCCGCGGAAGAAAAGATTCTCAACTACGAAGCAGACGTGGCAAAAGCGAACGGTGAGATGGCATCTTTACGCAAACAATTGCAATATATGGAAACGTACCAGAGAAGGGAAAATCTACGGTTCTATGGCATACCCGAGCAGTCTGAGGGTAAAGAAAATTCACGCGAAGTTCTGGTAGACTTTTTCAAAAACAACCTGGGCATTGATGATGCCGAAAGTATCGAATTACAGCGTGTGCATAGGATCGGGAAATACGACTCCGAACAGACGAAACCTCGGCAGATGATCGCGAGATTTCTCCGATATCCGGAAAGGGAGGAGGTTTTCTCAAAAGCGGGGAGGCTAAAAGGAACGGGACTTGGAATATCTGCAGATTTGCCCAAATCTATTGTTGAAGCAAGGAAGAAATTGATCAATAAATTCAAAGCGGCGAAAAAAGACGGGAAGACCGCGTTTTTCAGCAGAGCGGAGCCAGACAAACTTTACATTGATGGTGTTCTAATTTCTCCTTAAGCTTATATCTACTTACTTTAGGCGTAAATATTAGTTACTAATCAAATCTTTACCTTCTGTTTAATCAGTATGTCTGCATATTTAGACGTTAAGATTATTTATTGATGAAATCATGCCTTTGGACTTTTGAATCCAGTCGAATATTTTTTGTATTTTCGGAGGCCCGCGTTATGCAAATTTTGCTAACCGTTGTAAGACCTAGACTATAAGCAGCGTTATTTTAACAGCTTTTGCTGGCTGCTTTCTTAAGATCTTTATTTGTTCTTTTATGTGAATGTTCTTCGTTGTGTTAATTGATAATTGTAGTTGGATGCTTGACAAGTGCAGTAATTTTGGGCATAAATTACCTATCATTGTCATTCAAAATCAAGCGTGTAGGTTGTACGGCAGCACCAATAGTTGTCATGAAATCACGGATCTCGATGTGATGTTCTTTTTAGGCACTTTTTTTACTTCTCTCGATGGAGGGTAATAATCTCCAATTTAAACTGCTTTCCCTGAACGTTAGAGGTATTCGCACCTTTGAAAAAAGAAAATGCATATTTAATTGGCTAGGAAAACAGAATGCAGATATCTATTTTCTTCAGGAAACTTATAGCACGGAGGAGTTAGAGAACCAATGGAGGAAACAATGGAGAGGAGACTTGTTCTTTGCTCATGGAACCTCGCATAGCAAAGGTACTCTTATTTTGATTAGAGAGGGTTTGGATTTTCTAATTAAATCAGTGCAAAGAGATGAAATGGGAACTTTTATAATCCTAGATGCCTTGATCCAAGATTCCCCCTTTTTGCTGGTTAATATTTATTCACCTACAAAGCCGTGTGAACAGATCCAATTTTTTGATAAAATTGCATGTCTCATAGAAGAGAAAATGTCGCAATCAGATTATCAGATCGTACTAGGTGGGGACTTCAATGTTACTTTTGAACCCAACTTGGACTGCTCAGGAGGGAAACCTTCCGTAAAGAATTCTGTTAAGAGTCTCGAAGACATCATATCGAAATATGACTTGACTGACATTTGGAGAGTAAGAAATCCGACCAAAAAACGTTTCACCTGGAGACAGAAAAATCCATTAATCCAAAGAAGACTAGATTTCTGGTTAATTAGCGACTCCCTACAGGATGACACAAATAAGGCAGACATTATAACTGCAATTAAAACTGATCACTCCGCAATAACACTAGACATTGATAGTATAAGTGACACAAGTCACGGTCCCTCTTTTTGGAAGTTTAATAATAGCCTTTTGGATGATGAAGCATATTTAAAATTGATAACAGATCGAATTCCTTCTTGGCTTACCGAGATTAGTTATAATCAAGACGTTAGAGTTCAGTGGGACTGGATAAAATATAACATACGGAAGGAGGCTATTCAGTATAGCAAGGTAAAAGCAAAGCAACGCAGGGAAAGAATGATTATGATCGAGAACAAATTGAAACTAGCGGAGGAAAAAGTAGCTGAAATTCCAACTATAGCAAACCAAAATGAACTTGAAAATTTGAAGATTGAGTATGAAAAGGAATATGAATACATAACTAGAGGGGCGATCACTCGTTCACGTGCATCCTGGTATGAAAAAGGGGAGAAAAATAATAAGTACTTTCTAAACCTTGAAAGAAATAACAAGAGAAAAAGCACGATCAGGAAAGTCGAATTCGCTGATGGTAACGTAACGACAAATCCTAAAAAGATCATGGATGAGTTGTATTCTTTCTACTCAGACCTTTACAGCGAGACAAATCAATCGGAAATCAACCAGTCTTGTCCTTTCCTGGATTTCATACCAAGACTATCTCCAGAAATGCAACAGCTTTGTGAAGGTGAACTGTCTGTTGCCGAGTGTTATAATATATTATCAACTTTTCAAAATAATAAGACACCTGGAAACGATGGTCTCACTATCGAATTCTACAGGAGCTTCTGGCCCGTTCTTGGTGAGATGTTAGTAAAAAGCCTAAATTATTCCTACAAACATGGAGAGCTTTCATCTTCACAAAAGGAAGCAGTTATTGTCCTCATAGAGAAAAAAGATCGAGATCGACGGCAAATAAAAAACTGGAGGCCAATTTCTCTAATTAATGTTGACGTTAAAATTGGAACTAAAGCAATTGCTAAGAGACTGGAAAAGGTATTACCAGAAATTATACACCACAACCAGAATGCTTACGTCAAAGGAAGAACAATTTTTGATGCAGTACGTACGATTGACGATATTATTTCTCTAACAGCTTCAAAGGACATAAGCTCCCTATTAGTAGCAATTGACTTTGAGAAAGCTTTTGATTCTGTCAATTGGAATTATCTCAAAAAAACCCTCGAGAAATTCAACTTCGGACCGTCTTTTATTGCCTGGATTACTACTTTTTACTCGGATATATCTAGCAGTGTCATGAACAACGGCTTCGCAACCCAGCCCTTCAAACTCTCCCGAGGGGTTCGTCAAGGTGATCCTCTCTCTCCTTATCTCTTTATTCTTGTACTAGAAACACTAGCCATCAATATCAGAAATGATATAAAGATAGGAGGAATCAAAATTGACAATCAAGAATTGAAACTGGTCATCTTTGCGGATGATTTAACGGTCTTTCTTAAAGACAAGGAATCTTTTTATCAGCTTTCCAATACTTTACACACATTTGGTGTGTACTCCGGCTTGAAAATGAACAAACAAAAGACAGAAGTTATGAATCTCGGTTCTTCGAGAGTCACTGCAGAGGAATTAAGTGTGGAACACATCCCTAAAGCAGTCAAAATCTTGGGGATACATTTCACCTATGATTATGCGCTTTTCCAAAGATTAAACTTGGACTCCATCGTTAAATCCTTAAAAAAGACACTAAACAGTTGGAGCTGGAGAGGTCTCACACTACTAGGTAAAATACAGGTAATTAAAACCTTTGCTATTCCAAAAATTCTATATCGTATGAGTCTCATCTGCTCGAACAAAAAATTTATCAAAGATATAAATCAAATTTTATTTAACTTTATTTGGAAAGGTAAAGACAAAGTGAAACGTGCTACCCTGATAAATGATATTAATGAAGGAGGCTTAAAGATGCCTCATATCGAATCCATGATTGAAGCACAAAGAATCATGTGCATCCAAAAATTTCTGGATAACTCACTACGCTCTTGGAAGTGCATTCTAAATCACTACCTCAATAAAGTTGGAGGTAGACTCTTATTTTATTGCAACTTCGAATACTCAAAATTACCTATAGATTTACCAAAATACTACAAGGAATGCTTGATAGCTTGGTCTCTCTTGAAAAACTCCAATCCTTCTTCTCTGGACGAAATATTCAACCAGCCAATTTGGAACAATAGGTTTATATGTATTGACAACAAATCTGTATTCAGTAGGAAACTCTTCTCTGCAGGACTTTGTAAAGTCGGAGATTTATGTGAGTTTATTTGCATCAAGCCGCACATAACCGAATCTCTGTTAAACGTGCTTGACTTATTTTATTTAAAATGTCTTTATCATTCCCTTCCACCGGAATGGAAAAAAGAAATGAGCAGCAATGTGACTCAGGCAGCAAACAAAACGACACCGTTTAATATTTTCGCTCAAGAAGAATTATCCTCGAAAAAGATTTATAATCTTCTCATCTCAAAAATATCTAAACCACCAACAGCAAAAAAGAAACTTGAAAATCAATATGCCTCAGAAACAAGCAATCTTGATTGGGAAACTATTTACACGCTCCCTTTCAAATGTGCACTTGATACAAAATCGCGGGAATTCCAGTATAAAATCCTGAATCAAATATTACCATTAAACACATTCCTTTTCAAAATTGGCAAAACCGAGTCTCCTCTCTGTGCGTTTTGTCTTTGCAACGAGGAATGTATGTCGCACTTTTTCTTTCAATGTACCGTGATACAAAACTTTTGGAGCTCAATACAACAATTGTTTGGGAATCACATAATTACTGAGAGTGACGTAATTCTTGGCATAACTCACCAATCAGAAGATGCTCTTTTAAACAATCATCTCATTCTACTTTCAAAACAGTATATTTATAATTGCAAGCTAAAGGGTGTGTTACCATCTAGAGCTGTGTTCTTAACCAAAGTGAAAGCAGTTTTTGAAATGGAGCATCGGATCGCCAAAGAGAGGAACAAACTCTCTATCCATTATAAGAAATGGAACAAGCTCCTTTCCCAAGAACATCACATCCAATTTCCATTTTAATCTTAATAGACCTGATTTTTCAACCAACCTACTTTTCTATAGCTATTTATTACTTTAAATTTTTGTCATTTCTATAACAAGATTGTGACACGTAGTGCCAGTAGTAATAACAATAGTCTAAGCCTAGAGAATACGATTCCTTGCCCAACTATGAGTGCGTGTGTTGTGTGTGTGTGTAGTCTTACAGTTGGTAGTGTAAGTAATTATGTGTAGTGTTAGTTTTCGCATAATAAGTAGTGGCGCAAGCAATAGTATTGTATGTAGTATAATTTGTTTTTGTTTTTGTTTTTTGTTTTTTGTAGTAGACTTGCTTTAGTATTGTATGTAGTGTGTCGGTGTTGTAATAAAGTTTCATTACAAAAAAAAAAAAAAAAAAAAAAACATCTTTAACTGTGGTGTATGGCAAACAAAATATACAAGAACAAAAAAATTCTGTATGTTTGTTTTGAAGTAAATCGCAAAAACATTTTCAACTTTAGTTTTTGCATAGCAATAGAAAGTACACCGAAAAATGATCAATGCTTTGATGAAATGGCTATACTATTAAATACTGTTAAAATGTGTCTTTTACTTAGCATTTTACGGCTAGAAAGTTTTGTCGAAACTGGTGTTCGCGATCTCGAGAACAAATTGTTTTTCTAAGATCATTCATAATATCAATTTTTATCTCTTTTCTTAGTTTTTAATTTTTATTTTTATTATAATTTGCAGGGCCCCACTGAAAACCGCCAAAGCAAGTGGGCTCCCTGGTTAAATATTATTATTATTATTATTATTATTATTATTATTATTATTATTATTATTATTATTATATTATTATTATTCGCGTAATAATTCTGTGGTAATTTTGAATTTGAGCACTTTTGCAAAAATCTTAAGAACGGCTCGATAGATTTTTTTAAAACATTAAAGATGCGTGCTTGACGATGTGAACAATTTTATTATTGAGTCTTATTAACCTTGATTCACTAGAACACTTTTAGATTTAACGTTAAAGAGGACGTATGAAGTGACGGAAAAGCTTGCGTTACAAATTCACAGTTGGCAATTAAATGCTAATATATTCAAAGTAATGCGCAATACATTCCTCCGTGATTTTTACTTTTAGTTGTAATCTCCAGTACAATAAAGAACAAAGAAACCAAAAAAAAAAAAATCACGAAGCAATGAATTACGCATTACTTTGAGTATATTAGCATTTACTTGCCAACTGTGAATTTGTAACGCAACGTCCTCTTTAACGTTAAATCTAAAAGTGTTCTAGTGAATCAATGTTAATAAGACTCTATAATAAAATTGTTCACATCGTCAAGCACGCATGTTTTAATTTCTACGTCGATCAGCTGAGACAAATTTTTCGCTTTGCCACACTCAATTGTACTTGAATCCTGTGTGAAAGGATTCCAATTCAAAGTACTTAACTCTATTTTATACACTAATTCAAAACTGCATAAAATAGGCTTCAAAACAGACGATCTGTGCTCATTCTGCAAAGCAGAACCGGAAACCTTGTACCACCTTTTTTATGAATGTTCCCACGTAAGGAATTTCTGGAGTGAGTTTCAGAATTACTGGCATCAAATCTCAAACCAACAGGTTTATCTTTCCCTTCAAGATGTTTTATTTGGAATATTAACCAAACCATGCCCATTACTAAACTTACTGAATTACTTTATAATAATTGGAAAACTATTTATATGGGACTGCAGAAGATGTGAAATTCGGCCCAAAATTCAAGGTTTTCGAACACAAATTTCTATTAAATATGAGACAGAAAGTAATATCAATAAGAAGGATTTTTTTTAAGAAAAAGTGGGTATTAATCCCTAAGTAATTTATGTAGCATTTTTGCAATAGTTTGACAACTGTAAATTTTGTAATATGTTGGTATTTAATGTGTTCTCCCATATCCTGTTTGTATTCGTATCCTCAGTCTTGCACGTATCGTAAGTAAAGTCATAATTATTGTCAGAAACGCAATCGTGTTTGTAATAATCTATCGAGAGGAACTGTTAATTAAAGTTTACAAGTTATGTAGTTAAGTAATTTATGCTACAAGTATGTGTGTTATGTACTGTAATTTAGGTTAGTTTGTTAACTGTATCCATATTATGTACTGTAAGTTAGGTTAGTTTGTTAACTGTATATAAGACGTTGCGAATTCCTAGTTTCCAGTGGAATAAAATTAAATAAGACAGTGTTGAAACGTTTAAAAATCTTTTTAAGTATACTCTTCACCGAAGGTAAAAAATTCCCTTTCGTCTAGTGTTGTAATGATGTCTTTCCAGTGCGCCTTTTCTTATGTATACCACCGTCCGTGCCAATTGCCTTAATGTCGTTACGAAATCACCCTCTCCATTAGAACGTCTTTATCGAATCGTATTATTTAGTCGAGGGCAACCCAGCCAAGGCGGAGACGAGCGTCAGCGGGTTACATGCGATGATCAACTAAAAGGATAACGCACGAGGCCCGATCCTGAAGTCTTTAGAGTTTGGAATTGGCGGTTCCACCACAGATATCCCAACTTCGTTCCCAGGTTCTCTCTTCTTCCTGTCACCTGGAGCAGGAGATCTAGAGGCAGGGGGAAGGCAGAGTTTATTAACAAGGTTTTAGAATTTCTAAACATGATAAAATGTTGCGCCATTATAAATGCTTTTATCTACTGGTAGTTGTTTGAAATACAGATAAAGGAGGTTGATTATTTTGCCTATGCTGCTTTTGCTTAGCCAGGCCTCATCCGACACCGTACCATTATTCGTCTGATAAATCAAAGACCATCAACACTATTCTTCCCGCAGGCTTACTTAACCCTTTAAGCCCTGATATAAAAATGCATGTTCTCATTACTGATCTCCATACATTTCTTATGGAACTAGTAAGGAGAATTTGTCTAAATATCAAGACATCTCATCCGCAGTGATCACTTCCTTTATTCTCATCACTTGAATGTTCAAACAAGTAGTGATCATGTAAAGAGAAATTTCATTTTCATCAGGGCTTTTGGCTTAAAGGGTTAAATTAATTGAGTACCTTACAGAAGAGAATTTTCTGAGTAATTTTTCATTGTTGTAGCCCTTGTACTGCCCTCAGCATTCAGCTTCAAAAAATTACAGCGACCTCATGCAACCACGGCGGCAACCCTAAGAAAAGAAGAGTGACTTCACAAATATTTAAAAGGTTTTTCTAATTCGTTAAACTTGTCAAGTCGACAAAGTAACAAGAGTTTAATCCGTAGTGAAGACATTCAACTTTTTCAAGAGAAATAAATTCTCGTCATCTTTGTTCAACTCCTCCATTAAGTCTTGAATACAGTAGAATTACCAGCTGTAAAACAATCACGTTATGTAGAACCAAGACAGCTACGGTCTTCCTTATTTAAATTATTAAATAAATCTTCAATTTCGTGAAGTGCTTGCTAATTTTCGTTTCTTTCTGCCGTTAAAAGTATCAAGCGTGGCACCCAGATTATGAAGCTCTGGATAACATACTGGATTCATCATCGTAAAGAAGAAAAAATACATGATTTACCAAAAATGTTAAATAAATGTAATGTCACGCTTAAAATGTCTATTTCCTGACTTTTTTTAGGCTTTAGTTTTAGTTACGGAAGCACCCATGTAAACAATAAGAAATTTTCAATGATATTTTAAATCCTTTTTGGACGAAAATGCTATATTCTATCCTAAAACAATTAATTTGTTGCTTTGAGCCCTCTAAGGTCCTTCTAAATAGTGTATTTTGACCCGTATAATGTTCTAAACTCTCCTTAAAGCATTTTTGATCGGCCAGCAACTCTTCATAGGGTCCCTAAAACCTCAAAATGTAAGCGTGGTGGAGGCATTGCAATAATCTAGCCATATCCCCAAGAAAACCTGAACGACAAAACATTAGCCCTCTACCGTCCCACCCCCAGAGAATCATCAATCATTTATAGTTCGAAATCCGCTTAAAACAAACCAACCACCTCGTAAATTTTGAGGAAGGAAATATGTGCCGTCAGCGAATAAAACAAATAGTGGATAGCAACAACGGCGCTCATTTCGCAACGTTGCGTAAATGCACGTTCATTCTAAATAGTGTTGGCAGAGTCCAACAATTTGGAAAGTTTGCATCGTAGTTTAAAATGATAGCTTTGTTTATCGTCTGTCTCACGATATTGTCACTTTCATGTGGATCGCGACGTTTCCACCGCCTACTGCTGGTCTTTATTAGGCGATGGTGACGACCAGGAATGTGTGTCAGCATTTGTAGCGCCATGGCTGTTTGTGATTGGTGCATTTTGATCCTCGCTCTTGTTAATTTTTTGCGCCTGGTGATTTTCGATCGTCATTGTTCTGATTAGACGCTGTTCCCTCGGCGGTCCGCTGTGGTACCGCCCGGCTGTCGTGTTTTTGATCGTGGGCATCCACGCTTCTGGAATTTCAATTCCGTTATCCCTATTGGTGTCATTTGGACTAGGTCTTATGTGAAGGGCCCCTTTAAGCAATGTGGGTCGCGGTCAATAAATTTAAACCTGTTCCAAAGCGGATAATAATTCAGTTCATTTTGTGTCGACTATCAGCAATAAAAGGGTACAAGAACACAAATCAAGGTGTCTTTCGACGTAGAATCATTGTTTATTAACGTTCCAATTGAAGACGCTGTACAACGTGAGTAACGGAGCCAGTGGGCCTAGGCTCAGGCCTTGCCGGCGGCACGCCTTTAACAGCGACACAGATTTCGGATCTCCTGGACTTCGTTTTGAGATCCACGTATTTTTTTTTTCAGTACGATGAATCAATTTATCAACAACAAGATGGTACAACCATAGGGAACCCTGTCTCCGCAGCTATCGCTAACCTCTACATGGAGGATTTTGAACAGCAAGCTTTATCATCCCCTCCCTGTATACCTAAGATCTGGAAGCGCTATGTAGACGACATCTTTACTATCTTAAGTCGAGACAATGTTGAAAATTTCCTACAACACCTCAACAGTTAACAACCGACAATTTGTTTCACAATAGTATTACAGTTTCATGTGCTTTTGGTATCTTTATGAATCTACCAACAGGGAAGGCGCTGTAATTTCACTACCCTGCTGGAGTTTCGAAAGAAGAAAATTCTCTCATAAGACATTATCACCGATTTGACTTGATGCTTTGGGGAAGGTATTTACTTGCCCAGTAGGTTAGGTCCGTTTCAAAACGAAATGTGACACAAACAATTAATTCGAAGGTGAGTTTCTATCTAAAAGGAAATTTCCCTTTCGGCAATATTTCATGACATTGGCTTTCCACAACTTCTTTTTTACTCAGAAACAAAGAAACTAACTTTGCTCGTAATGTTGCTAAGGTTTATTTAATTACATTTTCAATATAACTATTAAAAATAAATAAAAATGACTGTTTTAACGTCAGCTCACTAAAAACAACCGGAAGCAGACAGAATACCTCCCGGCACATGCGTTCTGAAACGGTTAACACATGTGTACGCTCGTTTGTCAAACAGCAAGGAACGAAGAGGGAAGTTGATAACTACGACATGTTCTGCTGCTCAAAAACGAGCAGGAGGCCAAGCTCACATAGCTCATGATCAGTCGTAGCACATTTGCATCCGTATGGCGAATCCATTCCCATTGCGTGGGCCTGAAATGTTTTCCAACTTCTTTTGTTGTTACATTACTCCTGATAATTTCTGCCCATTTCTTTCATCTGTTGTTCATATGCAGTATTTGCATCTTGATACCAAGGAAAGCTCATGTTTTTCGCGACTTACCTCGTAGTAGAACCGATCTCACAAATTTTTCCGCACACCATGAAATATTCTTAAGTTATGCCAAAGGATTATATAATGGTACCATTACCGGGACCATTATCACAACTCTTTGAAAACGAAATTAAGGAACGACATTTGTAGAAGTCTAATACATAATTTCAAACTGTACTGAAAACTATTTGTGTCTTTGATTAAACTAAGAAAAACACATTCTCAGTTAAAAAATGGTGAAATGAAATAGTGCAAAAACAAAGACGAAAAAGCCTCCAGCCGAGCACGTTCCAAACAAACTCAATGGATGTCTCAAATGCATGATTTAAATAACATATCATTTTGCGTTGAAACTTTTGCCGGCTAGCAATACGTTTATTATAAACAATCAATTTCAGTTTCTTTCTCAGGTAACACGTTCGCTCCTGCTGCACGTTTTTCAAAAGCCACGAAAAGTTTTCTGCCCGGAAGAGCCATTTGTAAAAGTGTTAAGAGCTCATTCTACAAAGCTCTTATTTTAAGACGTCTCTAATATAAGAACTACAGTATCATCTTAGAAACTTCTTTATTTACAAGAGTCATCGCGAGTTATCGTGCCTGAAATAGGCCCAAAAAGTATTCGGGGTTTTCGAGAACGCACGTCTGCTCCGGTTCAACCCATTGCCAAGAGAATGTGAAAATCATTTAAAAATTGTCTCATATTGTGTAATCACTCTCCATTCAACAGATCAGTTTCACCCGGGAACGAAAGGAGCCTAAAGTGTCCGTGTTAAGATTGTCCCTGTCGAGTAGACACTGGGTACTTGACGAAACAAAACGCTTTTTAGTTTATCTTAAGGCTTGTTTTAATGCTCGTTGAGGCAATGCCAGAAAATGAAAATTCGCGTGAACGCATATCCTGAAAATAGGATACAGTTTTGTCTAGAGTCTTAAATGAAATGGACTCGATGGGTTACAGCTTGAGGTATGAATATCATTTCGCTTTTAATCCTTTGTCAACAGTTAATTATTAACATTTAGATTCTCTCACAGTGTTCAACCTGTTTTCATTTCGGTTTGGTTTCGATCCTAAGACTATTTCACGTGTTGTCAATGCTCTTTCGTCCACAGATCGGTCTGCTGTCTGCTTTGAGAAGAGTGAATTTCAGCTGCTTTCGAAAAGACTATGATTTGCGGAAATTTTACAATGGCGGATTTCCACCTTGCTGAGACGACATTATTGATCTTCTTGTTTAGCAACTGTACAGGTAAACAGTAAAAAAGAATTAAGATAGGGAGGGGCCTGACTATATGTATCGTAAATGTATGTACAACAATTTTTTATTTAGACAAGACGAGGGCGCTTTTGAAGTTCGGTAAGTTTCGACAAATGTTTAGAAGTAGGGACTAAAACCGGTGTCAGCACTTGTAAATCGGCATTTATGGCAGATATTTTGCCATCAAAATTCTCCTCATTGCGTATGGGATCACAATCTCTTTGTGTGCGTTTCTTTTGTTATGTAAACGTTACTTTCTTGCTGAAAAGATTTTGTCTTAATTTGCTGGTTTCAGTGTAGAGCTTAAAAGTTGCCTGTTTAAAAAGAGAAATTGTCCATGGTAATCATAGTAATTAATCCATAATATTGTTTGAGGACTGATGTGATGATTAAGGAAATTCGTGATCAAATAAACTCTCTTGCTACGAAATTATCAGTCATAACTAAAAGCTTTTGGCTATATATGGTTTAAAGATAGAATCTTTGGCTTTTCCTTTTGCCGTTGTTCTTTAGGTTGAGACTTGTACGCACGTATCATATTTGTTTTCGAAAGAAAGGCTCACGACGAAAAAAAAACCTTCGTTTCAAGGACATGTAGTAGTCTACACAACTGTTACAAAACGAATGACTTTATTGAACATGCAAATCATATCCTTACTTCATTGAGAAAAAAAATAAGCAAACGTATCACGTTTGGCTTTTGAAATGTGATTTAAAGGGAAGTATTTACCTCATAAAAAGAAATGTGCCATAGAAAGTAGTTCTTCTTTTCAATTTTTCCCTTTTTAATTAATTGTTCTTCAATTCAGTGTAACATGGTTACTCTTGGTGACAAAGATATATCACGAAGTGTTTTGTTCTTCCTGAGCGGGATGAGATTATCAACATCCTTTCAAAAAGTAAAAAAAGAAGATGCAGCGGCAGAGTTTCGACATATAGTTTCGAAGTTCAGTTTCGAAGGCTTAGTTTCCAGCAAATGCGAAACATTTCCTTAACTCTGGAAACAATTACAATAACAAATTACATGGGCTCAGAAGAAAACGAAGACATTGCGATAACGCCAAATCATTACTTTGCTCTGAGTTCTTTGCCAGGTTATTGGCTCTGAGTCCGCAGAATTTCAAAAGAATAGTTTCAAAATTGCTCTTACCATGACAAAAGAAATGTAGGAGGGAATTAAATTTTTTTTTTCCTGTGAGAAAACAAAAAAATGCTTGAAATACTCAAACGAAATCGATGTCTTCCAGTGCGGGAGGAGATTAAACAAAAATGTGTGTTGCATATTTTCGACACTTGTGGAAGTAATATGTCTTTGATCATTTCATTTCAGGCAGTCTTTCACCAAAGCTTCAAGACGTTTATGTCTCACTGTCTGGCTTTGATTCTGACAGTTGTGGGTCTCTAGGGCTACCTTGCAGGTCCATAGCTCAAGCAGTTTGTCAGGTGGGCTGGGGAGGAATTGTCTTCCTGAACGGGACTGGAACCGAGGAAAACCCTTACGAATGCAAACCCCATATGACAAGTGACTATCATTCGGGTATTTTCGTAAACAAAAGCTTGATATTGAAGAGTTACTATTCGGTACCGCATGTCTCCTGTATCGAAGGATTTCACTTTGAAAGGACCACTGAGGAGGAACAACCACTGCAGATTGAAATATCAGGAATTAGTTTTCAACAAACCACCATGAAGTTTGAAGACTTCAGTGATGTCAAGATATTTAACTGCTCTTTCCGCGACAGCTCAACGGCTTTAGCCATTAATATCAGGAAAAGTACAAATTTGACTCTTGATATCCAAGGAATGTCGCTCTTTAGGAATAATTCCGCCTGCATTGAAATCACCTTTTTTGATAATATCACAATCAAAGATCGTTATATTTCTGTTCGTGTTAATGACACTTATTTTTTGGAAAATGGTTATCATCGCGGCGGACGTTCCAAAGTAGGAGTGATCAAATTAACTGCTCATGTGGTTAAGCCTGCCAGTAGAATGCATCTTGATCTATTTTGCTGCAAGGTTAAATGCATTGCCAATTGCGGTTCCGTTATAATTAACAATATAGCAACAGCCGTCACAAGGGAAATATATAAGAATGTTCAGCTGAACTACAACAAAGGAACTTCGTCAAGAGCAAGCCAGGCCGAAGGCCTGTATTACTCACGAGCGATGGATGTACGTGCCACATTTCTCGATGTACTTTGCTTCAAAAACACGATGATACGTTGTATTACAGTTACATCTCGGGACGTCAAAATAGAAATTGAAACTTCACAGTTCACTGGACAATCTGCAATAAACACAAATGGGGGTTGTCTTTCTTTGGAGGTCTCCCGCCGCTTATCTTTAGCTATCTTTAACACCATCTTTTCAAGAAACAAGGCTAAAACAGGCGGGGCGATATACATAAACTGTCCAAATGGTGCCGTTAATCTTAACTTTATAGATGTTAATTTTAGTCGGTGTTCTTCCAAAAGGTATGGCTGTGCAGTTTCGGTCGGACTAACACACCGTCAAAGATTGAGCCCGTATGAGCTAAGCGCCAATTTTAGAAATGTAAAGGTTATGCACTGCAGTGGATTGGTGTCTTATGAACAGTGTAGGAGTGTCTACATTTTGTTACAGAGTGGGAGTGTAAGAATTGAGCAGTCTACATGGTCAGACAACTCTCAAAATACAAGTAATGCTTTGTTTATAGGCGCGAGTGGAGGTAAAGTCGAGGTGGAAATTTCTGATAGCATTTTTTCGGACAATGGTGCGTCAAGGAGAAGTGGGGTTGCTGTAAGTCTTCTGGATTTGAGTGACCGCCCAGGAAATGCCGATATTGTGAGTATTTCCTATATTAAAAAGGAAAACAGGCAAAGTACTGCCATGAAAATAAGTGCGAAATATCATGTCAAGCTCTTTAATGTTACCACCTCCCGTTACCGGATGGGACTTAAGGTGCAGTTATTGAAGTCAGACAATGTAGTCAATTTTTGCGTTGATTACTGCAAATTTATAGATAACATAAAGGACATCTTTATATACTTACGACTACCAAACACATCTCAACTGACCATCAAAAACACAATTTTTATGAGTGCTCTAACAACTGAATCAGGCTACGCTCTCCGAATTGTCATCCCCCAGATGAGGACTGTTACTTTCTCCAGAATATCCATCAATCTGGATAACAACACTTTCGATTCCAAACCTTCTTCAGGTATCGCTCTTTTCTGCAAAGGAGAGAAAAATGTGACAATAACTAACACAACATTCAGAAATTGTGTCTCTTTTCATCAAAAACAATGGAAAAAAGATCCATCTAAAGCGGAGATTTTCTACGAGACAGCTACTGGTGCAATATCAATTTTAACAAACCCTGATACGCCTTTACAGTTTGGATGTGTCGAATCAGATGTAGCCAACGACACACACCCACTGTGGAGTTACGATAGTCATGTGCTATTTGAAGATACTAACTTTATAGATAATTTGGGGTTAATGGCTGGCGGTGTTTACATTGGCAATGGAAACACCACCTTCAAAGGATGCACTTTCCAAGATAATTTTGCGAGTCAACGCGCTGGGCACGTTTATTCTGCATATGGAACTGGACAAGTAAACTTTGTAGATTGTTCATTCACCAATAAAAAAGAGGAAAGGACGATGAATAAAATCCGTTTTGACAAAGGCAGTTTTTTATACTCCGAAAGCGAAGGACCTGTTCATTTTCAAAAAACAACGATGGTATCAAAAGTGGTGGGCATTGAAATATATACTTTTTCTGTTTTGGAAATCTCCAATGGAGGGTTTGTGAAGATGGATAACAACACATCGATCCAGTGTAACACAGGACACCGACTTAAACTGGAGAATAACACACATTTCGTGTATTCTGAAAGAAACAAAAGCGATTGCCGAATAAATATTACTGTCTTGAGATACTCATGCACGTTATGTGCTCCTGGATTTTATAGCCTGGAGAAGGGAGTTTCTCATGGTGTACTCGTTGCCCCCAGTTTTATATGCTTAAGTTGTCCATTTGGGGCCAATTGTGTCAGGACGAACATAGCTGCCAAGACAAATTTTTGGGGCCATCAGATCTCAAAGAAACCACCGTCATTAAAATTCTCTGCATGTCCAGAGCATTACTGTCAAAGTCCACCTACGAATTTAACAGAGTATAACAGTTGTTATGGAAACAGAACTGGGGTGCTCTGTGGTGTATGTTTGCCAGAATATAGCGAAACTCTTTTCTCTACCGAATGTCACAAAATTAGCGAATGCAATAACTTCTGGATGTGGGGTTTAACCATGTTGCTGTTAACAACTGGATTTGTTCTTTATCTGTTAATAAAACCACCAGTTTTGAGTTTTCTTGGAACACATATCTTCTGGTTTCGAAAACGAGACATGGAACACATTAGACAGGACTTGGGTCAAGTTGAACAACACTCAGAAAATGGTTATCTAAAGATTACATTTTATTTTTATCAAGCTGCCGAGGTGCTAGTTGTTGGATCCGCGGAAAACTTACTTCAAAAAGTACCTTTTGTATATGCTGTGGTTGCTGCATTTAACTTCAAAGTTCGATCTATAACTAACGAAATAGGTTGTCCTTTCCCAGGAATTACGGCGGTGACAAAGGAGTTGCTTCTCTCTGCTACCGTTCTGATTACCATGGCGGAAGTTGCTATTCTCTTTTGTGCACACTTTGTTTTTAACATCATAAGACAAAAAGAGAGACCATCTGTGCTCCATTACATGGCGGTTGCTCTAGAAGTACTTTTGCTGGGCTACGAAAGGCTAGCTGAAACGTCACTTAAGTTCATGCGTTGTGTGTCCATTGGCTCAGAAAAGCGCTTGTTTTTTAATGGGAAGATTATTTGTTGGCAGTGGTGGCAGTATATTCTACTGGCTTATGTTGGAATATTCGTTGTTCCTTTCGTCATTGTACTTTATTTTGGTTCTTCCATGCTTTACAAAGCCTCCATTTCTTCAAAAGAGTTTCTTGGAGCGTGCATATTTCCATTGCCATTTCTGATGTACTGGCTGTTAAAGAAGCTGCTTAAAAGAAAATACAACAGTCAAGAGGGCTGTCAAGGCAGCAAAGATGTTTTAGAAGTGCTTCATGGGCCGTTTCGGCAACCAAACGGTAATGATAAAGGAACTCTTTACTGGGAAAGCGTTTTGATTGGCCGTCGGCTTATATTACTCTCTTGTAATGCATTTATTGCAACTTCAATGTTTCGAATGGTTTGTATGGCTGGAGCTTGCGTAATCATGTTACTTCACCACGTATGGAAGAATCCGTATCGTGATCCCATCGCCAATAAAGCTGAAACATTTTCTCTCCTCACGTTAGTTATGATGGCAGTAATCAACCTTACAAAAGCTACTCTGATCTCATTTGGAACAAGCCCTGATGGCCCAGCAAAGTTTTATTTAGAAACTTTGGAGTGGGCTGAAGTCAGTGCATTGGCTTTTGTGCCAACGTTGCTGTGCATTTTCTTGATGTTCGCAATTTTCTCTCAGCTTGTAAGACTGGCGTTGACTTTGACAAAGATAATTTCTCGTTGGGTTCGGTTGAACTCTTTGTCACTGAGATTTACAAGCGAACTGCAAAGACCGCTTCTGGATACGTCAGAGGAAGACTGATTTTAATTTCGTACTCTGAATTCATGACTGATCAAACAACATTCTAGTCAAAATGTACATTTTATTACTATAAATGCTTTAAAGTTGCGATGAACTTTGTTGCAGCTCATTATATCCAAAGTAGCCCGGCAGATCGATTGCTATAATTTCCTTCGGTTTTTCAAGCCGCCATCTTGGATTAGGAAAACGGAAGAGAGTTGGAGCAAGTAGCAGAAGATACCATTAAGGTAGTGGCAGTCATTCTCAAACACGAATGCGCTCACCCGGCAGAAAATCCTGCAAAACTGACGTTTGCACGGGTTGTTTTCCTAAGGCGGTTAGTGGGTGGTCAAAAAAGGAGGAACTGAACAGGAAGTCAGAGCAAGACGTAAGAGGGTTAGGGCAGTCTGCTACGAGGTGAACACAATTTGGCCAAATTCTCAGCCGAGCAGGAGTACAAAAGGACTAGCATTCAAGTGATAGCTATTTCGCTGTACGGTCTTCAAGAACTATGGGACAGTTACATGAGCGAAAAAGAAGTCGGTAAAAGATCGCCCAAATGGCACCAATAGTTAAGCGAGTATAAAATTCTCCCGATATGTCTGGCACGAGTTAAAACTTTATGCCGTGTTTACTTAAACCGTTTAAGCACTGTTACAATCAGTCTCACTCAGGAATGAAATATTGAAAACAAGGATGCGTTGGCATTTCCTACGAATACCAGTACCGCGTTAAAAGTTTCGTATTGGTTTAACACTTATCACTCGTAACCCGGCTCAATTTACCACAGGTTGCTCAATTTTAAGCAGGTCTCGTTAATTAAAGCTTCCCTTTATTGCTTCCTTTATGTGAACCATTAAACTGTGGTGCAATAAACTTTCAACAAGGTACTTGTTTATATTTTACTTTTCCCCACTGTGGCTGGGGTGGAGTAAAGCTTAGTTCTTAACTGATTTTTCGGAACATGCCATCGAGTCATTTGCTCGATGTTCTGAAATTACGAAACTGGACGCGTTAAGATTTACGTTCCCAAGGGAACTTTGATGTGATAGTTCTAGATCGCGGCTTTCTTCTGGTTGCACTCGTGTCTTGCGACTTAGGCGTGAGATCTAGAAAGAAAACAAAAATAACGCAATTTAAATTTTCTTTCAAATGAACCAAAATTTGCGACATTTAAACGGGATTTCTTGTCAATTATAGATGATTTTCATGCATACCTCATTTACGTATGAGATATTAATGCCAAGAACATAGGTACTATATAGTTAATAGACATATTCGCTTAATAAAATGGTAAAAAAGTAAGTAAAATGTTGTAAGAATAGTTAAAAATGCTAAACATTTTCGTTTTCGATGATTGAAAACGTTTAGCATTTTTTAACTTTTATGCACTTTCGGCTCCGAGGGTTTCACCTTGTGATCGTTTTCTAAACATACAAAAGTAAATAAAGCGACGTAAATGCTGATCCAGAATTTAATAAAAGGGTGTGTGGGAAAACGCAAACGCCGCTGCGGCTACGTGAACATGTTTCTCAAAAAAAGTTTCAAAATATAGAAACTATTAAAAAAGACATGATCTATGCGGAGCTGCGAAAGTAATTATCGATAATGCGTCGTAACTGATATAGTTCAAGGGCAGCTCAAAGCACAATTTTTTATTGTATTTTCTCGTACAAGCCGCTGTATTCTGTGGTTCTCTTTAATTCCACACAGGACGCTTTCAAAGTTGTTGACCAAAGCAGTGTGTGGAAAGTGTGTCGTGTGTTAGATATGAACCTACTTAAGGTATCATGGTACCCCAAAATTGACCATGTTTTCGAAAAATACACTTCTGTCATTTTCAGATAGATATTATTCAAACCTCTCTTTTACAAAAAGTTTCAGAAAAAAAGACTGTTTCTACGCAAAGTTATGGACGAAAAAAGATTTGAGGCATTAATTTTCTCTAATCATATGTTGACAGTCATCTGTCAACAACGCTGAAAATAGCATGTGACATAACAGGGCCCCGATGTTTTGACACGCGATCGATTGCGTAGCAGTTCCCGCTTATTTCGAGTGTGTTTACAAAGTGGCTTCGATCATATCTGTGAAAGAGAGAGAGAGAGAGAGAGAGAGAGAGAGAGAGAGAGAGAGAGAGAGAGAGAGAGAAAAGATCGAGCGTTGAGGAATTACTTGCGCTTCCTGACTCCTCACTTGTCAGTGTGATAAGCTTCGACTGCCAGCTCGCCTTTCGTAACGCGAACGGCGAAAAACAATCCACCCATTCAAATTCCAGAACATTTCTACAAAGCCAGATGTATCAAAGAATCAACTTGGCGCAAAAGACGGCATGTCCAGGAAAGTACAAAATTTGTCTCCAGTAATAAAGAAGTTTATTTTTTTCCCAATTGCTCGCATTTCTGACAGGATGTTCTCTCTTAGATCTTGAGCCGAACACGTGGCGGCTTCTTCGCAGATTTCAATGTGCTTTCCTAGGCCTTTCGCCTTTCCTTTCGTCTTTCAGGTCCCGGCAGCTTGGGTAGTCTTACCCAGCTCAAATGATGATGCCTTCGTCATTTTACAGCCGACGTGATATTATGACTTTAAAATTTCCGTTTATTGCGTTTGAAGACCCTTTGAACGGCACTCGTACTCAACGAAAGTCGCTTTCCAACATCGACACTATTCTTGTCGGTATGTTTGTGCTATTGTTTTAAGGCGGTAAGTTGAGCCTCCCCTCTGTCAACCGCAGGTAATTATCCTGACACCTAGGTGTTTTAATCTCCTCAGACCGGAAAAAGTTTCCAAATCATATTTTGGCTTTTTTCTCGAAACTAATTTTTCAAGAAATTGGGCGCACATTTTAAGTTCGCGTTCAGCGAGTTTTCAACCATTTTAGCTCAAATTTGGCGACAATGTTGCCACATAATTTGACACCAAAACCGCGTCTCCCAATTTTATTTTTTGCTTTCATTCAAAAGTTATGAGCCGTAAAAGAAAGAGGAGAGGTGTTTCTTCGAACTTCAAAGTTTAACTGAGTGCAGAAAATAAACCAGGCCAGAAACAAAAATTCCGAGACACGGTTTTTGAGACAAAGGTGTGAAGAATTCGGCGCGATGTTCGTCTTTCTCTCCAGATCATTGTCGACTGGAGCGGAACCGATTTTGTGAAGGATGTACTTTTTAAAAACGTAGTCTCTATTTTCGACACAGTTGTCTTTTTTTCGTTATCTAAGTACGTTTTCGTAATCTTCAATTATTAAGCTTTCAGAAAATATATAGTTTGTTAAGGTCCTTGTGAAACGCCTGACGCTCAAACGGTGAAAACCCAATGCTGTCATTTGGGGTACCCTGATACCTTTAAAATATGACCTGTCTCGCCATGAGTCTGTTTGTGACTCAGTGCGGAATGAGTTCGACTCCCATCACGAGATAAGAATTTTCTTTTCTCCATGTTCTTAACGTGCAGCGCACCGTACCATTATTGCATGATGGATCCCCCCGTCTAATATCATTTTAATTCTGAACTTTTCGAGAGCGTAATTCTCTACCCATCCTCGGAGCCCCATAGACAAATAGTCCGGACAGGACAACGATTTTACAGGTGTGAAATCGGCACAAGCGAGAGTGGCTCTGAGTCTCCGAGGATGCTCTTTACCTGACCGTCAGAGGTCGAAACTGTTTGCCATTTTACCTTCGGGAGGAATACCAAAGAAAGCACCATGGTTGTACACAAATAGATCAAAGAATTGTTGAAGATTCTCTTGGCCATAAAGTCGCTTAGAACAAACTCAGCCGTGATGGAAAGTCCAGAAAACAATAAGATGTTATACACAGCTACACCAATGTTCCTGGAATCGTTCAGCTCCGCATAATGGACGTTTCTTGTTTCCCAGGCAAGGAAGACACCAAAGAGAAGAAGTATTCCTTTGTAGACGATTATACCAAGCATCCATCTGGCGACGTGCTTCGAGATACAATGATGAGTTATGGTGTGGATTTCTATGTCTTCATTTTCTGGGTGTTCCTGTTATTTACGAGATCAGGAAAGGCAAATGAATGACAAAATTATTATCTCATGGCAAGAACGATCTTCAATTTCTTAAAAGCCAGTCCTTTAAAATCAATTTTAAAAATATTCTGACCAGGTTGGATTGAGAAATGTCAACATCGGCTTGCTGGTGGTGAAGTGTGCATTATCCATCACTGGATGTAAAATTTTCAGGTTTGAACCTGAACGTTCAGGGCCAGCGAAGCAGTTTTAGATTTGAGGTGAAGATGGGGGCCTTAAATCCATTACGTCAGCGTTAGTCATCTTGGGGGTGTGCTTGTGGGGGCATGCTACTGCTGAAAATGTTGCCTGAAACTTACGTCTTCTGAAATGGCTGGAAATGCATCCAGAACGGCCAAGCGTGATAAAAATATATTTTTTGGGTGAAACATTAATCATGAAATCAAAACAATCAATTAACCACTATGCTATCTGAGACTTATAGGGCCAGGAAACACAGGCATGTTCGCGTTTATATATGAGAAGCTCGAGGTTTTGCAGGTTATATTACTGAAAAAAGAGTAGGAAGGAGAAATCTACTATTGACTAGAGCTAACGAGGGTTCGAGAGACCGCCATACTACTGTGGTTACCACGCTAATTGTCCAAACTTTAAGTTAGACTTTTGACAATAATTGTTTTTCTTAGACGTTAATGATCGAAAAGACCAAGTAATAAGTTGAGCTTCATGTTTATCTGTAAATCTTCTTACCTCTACCGATATTTGTATGGGCTCAGATTGCAGTGGATCAACTAGCTCCCAGCTCACTAGCACCACAATATCAAGGAGTAGAATGTATAAGATTCTAAACAACAGACTTGTCGTTGTCAATCCACCTATCTGTGTAAAGGGAACAGAACAACGACTGTCTTGTTACCATGCCAGACGAAACATCCTGTCCTATATTTTGAGAAACCCAACCTCCATCCCCATTTCAACGTTGAATGTCAGCATGCTTTGGGAAAATTAACTTGAGTATGGCCACTAAAAGTCGTTAGGCTAGAGTGTCAAAACGGTCTTTTTGTTTGTTTATTTTATAGCAATTAGTGCCACGCATACGTCACTTGTAGTTCTAGGTCGTTTTTGCTCTTTTTTACTATACAGGTCTACTTAACGAGGCGGGGTGCGTAAGCTGGATCGTTGACCCACTATATGAGTGGTACGGATGTAACTTAGCTGCAAGTCATGTTAGGTTATGCAGTGAACGTACGGAGTCGGCGATGCGGAAAAAGGTAAATATTCAAATCTTCCGTTAATGACAGATAAAACCTGGGATTCATACTTCTCGTTTGAGACGCCTGTTTGTAAAGATCTTGTAGACTCGCCACGTTTTTGCAAACATTCCTCCAAACACAAATGTGAATCCTATGACTATAAGATACACTCGGATCTGCAGAGGAAAGAGGAGAGAAACTATAATAATCATTTTATTTCTAAAGCTTATATTCTGACTCCAAATTGATACCTGTCATTGAACATGTGGAGAGTGAGCACAATAGTTAATGTTGTTCTGACGTGGCTTTCATAGTTGTTGAAAGCTCAAACTCTGGCATTACGTAGCATCACTAACACTGAACAAACGCATTTTAACGTATCCGGATCTAGGTACATTGATTAAACAAACAAACTAACAAGCAGCCAGCCGTGAAATAAACAAACAAATTAAGGAAACAAAAAACACAGGGGTAGACAACTAAACAATAAGCAGGGGGGGGGGGGGGGGGGCGGAAGAGGCAAGAGAGTAATCCAAAAAAATATCAACCCCAACCAGGAATGTTACGTAAAAATAATCATAGCCCACAACCATTTCTTGCAGCTTTAGAATCTACTTTCACAAGATATCGCTTATTAGAAGCTCAATATATTCAAAACCCCAAAAGAAACACCAAGTCCCTCATCAATAATTCATTTCTTAGTGAAATAAAACATTCTAGTTGTTTAACAGACGTAAACGAACAAAAACGATTCCATAGACTATGCGATATGGAGAGAAATAATCCATCATATTCTAACAAGAAAAGATCCATGAACCTGCAACGAACCTAGCTAACAGATCTCTTGCCGTGAGCCCAGTTTTGAAAACCACTTTCGGTGACACTGATGCTGCTGCTGCTGCTGCTGATGATGATGATGACGATGATGATGATAATGATGATGATGATGATGATGATGATGATGATGATGATGATGATGATGATGATGATGATGATGATGATAATGTTGATGATGATAGTGATGATGATGACGATGACGGTGATGACGATGATAATTTACGCCGGATCTTAAAATTATAAGTCCAGGGGCAGATGAAATGGCAACTTACCAGACAAAGACATCTACATCCACCGACATAGATTCTTGAGTTGTTGAACGTTGCTAGTAAAACATAGGTGTAACACAAGAAACCACCAAATGCAGTGATGGAATTGAAACGTGGAGACGACATCTTGATTATCCTGAAGTGCAAGAACGATGGAACAAACAGCTAGTGTTGGCAGCATCATATCGAAATAAATGGTCGATGGCCAAGGAAACTCAGAGTCGCTAGTGAGATTTCTTTTGTTTTATTTTAATTTTAAAGTTTAATTTCATTTTGCCATAATTTTGCATAATTTTATGATGTCACAGTAGAGGAGGAGGGAAGGGGAATCTCAGGATTAGCATTTATTGGGGGTCTGGACTTTCTTGTTTGCGTGGTGAAGACAGCTGTCAACATTATAAAGAAAAGGAAATAACACTTCTCCGAGCTTATATTCACCATCCCTCTTTACTTATCACCTATAGGGCACTTCGACATTGCTAATCCTAGCAGTATGTAGGACCCCTGTCACCACAAACTCAGAAAATATGACCTATGTTCGCTAAAAGTCTCCCAGTAGTTCACTGGTGAGAGCGCCCGACCGGTGTATGGAAGGTCACGAGTTACTCAGATTTTTTTCTTTGCCCAACACTCGCGACATGTTGATTATTCCATCTTTTCTTATGAAATAACACAATTAACTAAACCCAGATCAGGTGGTTTGGGTAAAGATTTTTTTTAAATCTAGGGGGATATAAATTTTGAAATTGTATTTTTGGGGGTAGAAATCTTGTGAATTTTTTAATGGCAATTTCATGATCACAAGGTTTTCAGTAGTATTTCACAGGTTTTTCATGGCAAAAAATAAGGGTATTTCCATGGGTTTTACCCATGAAAAAAAAAACATTAAAAAGGCCACTCCTCTTAAAACTTCACCGTTCATGGCCCATGAAAATTCAAAAGTTTGTAACAAGCCACTAAAAACGCATGAAAATGCCATTAAATTTTAATGGGCCATTAATTGTACTTTAATGGGATTTCCATGGTCTTGAATATAAGCCATGAAACGTACCACTGAAATTTCATGGCACAGGAATTCATGGAGTTTTAATGGCTTAACAATTTCATGGTACATGAAAACGCTGTGAACAGGGAATTTTTAATGGCCCATGAAAATTTTTCTCCCTAATTTCATGGCCTTTCCACAGCATTTTTATGGTCTATGAAATGTGAGTCCCTGTTATTTTCATGGGTTAAATAATGACTACTCTGTACCATGAAAAATCCATGAAAATTTGGTTCCCTTTTATTTCCATGGGGTAAATGATTACCGCTGTGTGCCATGAAAATTCTATTAAAAGTCCATTAAACAAGTTAACAAACCCACTCACCAAAATCCTGTGAACTGTTATTGCCCATCTGCCCAGGCACAGAAGATGGAATGTTCAGTTTATATCATTGTACAAACAACTGAAACATCAATGACTGCTCCTAAATGTTTTTGTTGAACCCACCTTGGTGTCATATTTTCTTACAAATTTTATAATTTGAAGATCTATGCTCTGCATTAGAAAATATTTGTAAAAAACATCGATTCTCTATTTCAGTCTTGTAAAATAAATAAACTTTGCTATCATACAATTCTTACTCAAAATAATGTAATGCAGGATTTAACTTGTAATATCATGATATCTACAGCAGTTTGTTTAATGATTATATATTTTGATTTCTAAACAGTGACATTTCATTCTACAGTATAGGTATACGTAGTTACTTGACAAACCCAACCAGTTGAAGATTAGCAATACAGAAAATTATTTAATAATCTGGTTTATTATGCAGTGTTCCATGTCAGACATTGAAAGGTTTTCATTCAGTTGCATATTTACTATAACTGTATAACAGAACCTTTCTTATAATGTGACCTAACAATATTGTATTAAATGGATTCCTTAAAAAGGAAGAATGTCCAGCATTTAAAATATAATTTAAAAAATAGGGTTTTAACTTATTTTCCAAATAAGGTTATTTTTCGTTGTCCAAAAAGGCAAACCTGCAAAACATGTAGCATGTCATGCCAAGAAAACTTGTAGCATTGGGTACATTACGATGTTTACATCTTGTAAGGTTTTACACTCAAACGAAGAAAACCGTGAACACTGAAAATATTTCTGGAATGTTAATTGTGTTTTGACCAATCACATGCGAGACCTTGTAACCGCAGAAAACGGATGGGTTTCTCAGTCACGGAATCGAGTTGGTTCTCCATTTGTTTCGAAAGTCATGAAGATTTAAGCTTCATCTTATCTTACAGACACTGAAATAGCTATTCCTTCCTATTTGAAAGCCACGTGGACTAAGGAAGCGAAAAATAGGTTTCAGCCGTTTTGGAGAACAGAATTTTCGACAAGCCGACGCAACGATATTTGCCTGTGATTCCAAAGATTTAATTTTTTGTAGTTCATGGGTCAGCGCTCGCTTTTCAGCGAGAAGCAGACGTTTTGGCAGTGAAAATATATAATCGAGATCGCCGTCTTGAAGATACTGTAACGACGTTCGTGTTGAAAATCCCCGAGATTCAAATTCCTCCGTCAACCTCTCTGTCCCTGGTATCCCCAGTGACAATAACCAATTCTTGACTTCTGACATTTCAGCTTATTTCTCAATGATTTCTCGAATTCTTGCAGTACAGTAAGTGTACTCGTCCCTCGACAAACAATCACGCTCCTGCCACAAGTTCAGAAGGAAGGCAGGAAATAACATAGGCACGCATTGCGTGCTTGACCTATGTTGAAAAAATGGCAAGTCTCATCCTAGCTTATTTGCGATTTTTAAGACATGCTCTGAGCATAGTTAGTAGAGGAAGACTAACTATGCTCTGAGGACAAAACAACACAAGCGATCATTCTTGTCAATACTTCCCCCTCCACTATAGCACACTGAGCGCTGATGGAAAGTAACTGTTTCGAAAACAGCTTTTTCGTTTACTCAGCAATACCCTTAGAATGCAAGACAAAATCCTGCTAAAAACCCAGTCGGACCAAAATTGGAGATAGAGCAACCATCAGGCTAGTAGGCTACAGGCTAAAAAGTCAAACTGACACTAGAACAGAACAACTCCATAAAAATTTCAAATTAAATCTAAAACTGAAACCTCAGTTAAGGTCAACTAATAATTGTCTGCATAGTACTAAATGACACAAATCTAGGTCAAGACAAGAGGTGAAAGAAACAAATGTATTAGATAATAATTTGAGAAGACGTCAGCCATTCGCACTCCCAGTTGCACAAACTTGTTCATGAAAATTGAAGACCAACAGAGGACAAGGGTCGTTTTTCAAGCAAATTTTCTTTCCATATGTTCTTGTATACGATAAAACCAAGAAAGAAATCATTTCTGTGTCGGCTGGAAAATCTGTGGATATGACTGATATAAATCATGGACAAAACATCGTAAAACTTAACCGAATTATGGGAAGAGAAAACAGTTTTAAAAACCTACAGACACGCTTGAATGAACAAACTAATTTATGCAAATTGCTATCTTAAACAAGTCACTATGAATTTCAAAACCCATATGTTCCAGTCTACGATTAAACCAAGAAAGAAATCATTTCTGCGTTGGCTGGAAAATCTGTGGATATGACTGATATATATCATGGACACAACATCGTAAGCCAAAACTTAACCGTATTATGGGAAGAGAAGACAGGTTGAAAAACCTATACAGACACGCTTGAATGAACAAACTATTTTATGCAAATTGCAATCTTAAAAACGTCGCTATAAATTTCAAATTACCAAACAAAGCTGTTTCAAAAACCTGGCAAAGTACAGTCAAAATTATCCATATCAAGCACAGATACAATCTTTTCAACCAGCATTTTGCTCAAAGATACATAACCAAAACAGCTGTTTCATAACACAAATCACAAAAGAACAAATTAAATTACAGTTTCTCGTCAACAAGTCTATTTTTGGAACGAGATCGTGTTTTTGTCAAGTTCCACCGTTGGCCACGACAAAGTTCAATTTTACCTGCCCTTACAATAGCTTCTGGAAATTACCATCAATTCCACCGCACCAAGCGTTTACTGAAAATATAAAACTCGAGAGGAAAAAGTAGAAAAGCACATTTGCGCTGATCCTTTCCGTCCCCATATGTACATTCAACATGGGGGTCTTTCTTCGGGTACCAGAGCACATTGTCCTTCTTTTGTATGTGAGACATTGTAATTTGGTTCTATTTTGGAGTTGAATTGTTTTCTATCTTTTGTTTCTTTTGTTTTGCGTCATTCGTTCTCCGGTACTCACAGAAGGAACCCAACATGGCCGGTAAGCTTAACCTTGTCTGACCTTCAGCTTCAGTAAGCGGATTCTAACCAGCTCTTTCATTGGTAGACTGTACTCTTGGCTTAGTAGCCTCAATCTGTTTGGTGCCACATAGTGCCACATAAATTCCCCGGGGGGCGCACTCTCATGTGAAAGGTGCATGGATGCTCGTCGTCTCGCATTCACCGTCAATTTCAGTTTTGCTTTAATTCAAATTTTCCGACGAGCATTCGCGCCCGTCTCACATGGGACCCCCCTACCGGATCAAAAATACATACATACATACAAACAAACAAACAAACATAGAAAGCGACAAACTGCAGTCTGACTAAGACCCTATGTTTTCAACATAGGTCAAAAATTTGATGTGTTTCGTTTGACAGCTGTCAAATCCCCGTAAATGTCAAACACCCGAAAAGAATCGATCACGTTTAGCCACGCAATAGCTGTTCTGGGTTTCCAAAGCAGCTGGGGAGGCAGGTAAACTTAAGTGTAAAGAGCGCTCGCGTATATGAGGAGTAAAATTCTGATAAACAACTGCGTAATGAAAGGGCATTACGTTCATCAACATCCAGTGAACGTGAGGATACATAAAAGTGCGTACCGTAAATAAATACAGGCTTGGGAGGGCCGCTCTCCCCCCAGAAATTTTAAAACTTGAATTATAAAATTATGTAGGTGGACAGCAGTCAACGGAAACTGCTGTTTGAAGTCTCATACTGTCTGCAGAAATTTAGAAAAAGATAAGGATAGTTAGACCGGAAGCGAGAAACATAGAGGGAAGTAAGGGGGGGTAGTAATTTTCACCGCGCGCTCGTCTTACGGGGAATTTCCTTATGTAATTACCCTGCTAGCAGTGGTTCCCGGCAAACGAGAGGACGAGGAAATAATTACTTCAAAAGTAACTCCAAACACTGCGTGCAAAAGCCCGTGGTAACTAGAGACCCCAGTCTGAGGACGTTGTCATTTCATAATGGCGGTGTATATCACACACCCGGGGAATATCTAAGGGTCTATGGGAGATTATGGTTTTGTCTTACGCTGTGGTAACGTTTTTGCACCCTGGCCCTGGATTTGGGAGATTAGCGAAGGCATTGTAGTACCATGTGATTATCCTGTGTTCTGCGATCCTCAAGATCATTTACTTGTTTTAATACCAAATGTTACACACACCTATGATATTCACGCCCGGCTCACGCGTGACTATTGAAGCCTAAACTTACGAGGACCATTTTCTGACGGCTAGTTGTGAACAACAAAAATATCGTTGCCGTATTTTTTTCCACGGAACTTTGGTACTTGAAAGTCAACTGCTGGACTGATGTTAGGTCGATCAGAAAAAGTCATAAGTAACCACAGTGCTTGAAATAAGCTATACAGTTTTGTTGCGTGGTATGAGAAATACCCTCTGCGATGGCAATTCGGGTTTCTTGTTGGGCGAAGACAGGAAACCGACGGACAAAACCTTTCAACTGATTGAAGCAGAGTTCACAGGTATTCAAATGTGGACAATAAGCAGGTTGAAACAGCAACCGTACTCCAAACTCATCGAACATGTCTCTGAGCATTCCTTCTGCGAAATGCCCATGATGGAACCCGCAGTTGTCCATGACAACCGTGTCTCCTGTCTCTAAAACAACACTCCCATCTTGCAAAGTTAAGGCGTCCTCAAAAAATAAAAACATTTCAGTTCCATTCGAGGGACCTTCCAAAATATTATAATGTTCAACTCGCAAGGCCGAGTGTAGTAAATTAACTGTAAAGTCTGCATTTGAGGCATACTTCTGACGTTCAAACGCCGGCTCTCCGATATACAAGTTCCCGTATCTTCCATTTCCTTCAGTTCGAATCACGCTCGTTTCATCGAAGAAATGCAAGGCGCGTGGGTCAATTCGGCTGATTTCGTCGAGAAATTCGTTTTGCCTTTAGATATTTGGACCTGTCATTGACTCCAATGGAACCTGTTTGATTTTTTTCGTGGTCATTCCGAGGTCCTTATAAAGGTACTTGGTTATGGAAGTTTGCGATGGAATCTCGGCTGGTAAACAGACACCGTCCAGCAATAATCTTTTTTGTAACTTGTAAGAATATATGCTTGGTTGGTTTAGCTTTTCTACTTCAAGGTAGGATCGTACATTTTCGGTCAGAATAGACTTCTTGCGTCCACAGAGGGCCTTTTGTGGGATAGAATAATTCCTTTCATTGTACTCCTTCAGTACTTTCGTTATGAACCCGTTGCTAACTCGTGCTTGCGCGCCTATTTCTCTGATGGACAATCCGTTGTTGTGCAGATCTAAAACGTTCTCCCTTATAACTTGAGGATATGAACGCCCCATGTCGTATATTTGACCATGTAAATTTTCCCTCACGCGAACGTTTGCTGCATAAAACAAAAAAACAAACAAACATTAACAAACAAAAAACAGTGAAACGTCGGGTCCGACAAACGTTGGGCAGCGATTGAAAGCAGAGAAAACTCACCTTGCATCATTATGAAGCAACTGTCGTTTGTCGAATGTTGGAATCGCTTTCTACTGCTTACCTGCCAGGCCGGTGTACCGTTGCAAATTTTGAAAATTTTCAAATTTAGCAACGGCACACCAGCTGTTGAAGAATAACTGACGCCGGTTTCGACAAACCGCGGCCGTTGCTACAATGCAGCTCAAGAGCACTCAAACATTTCTCGTTCGCGTAGTGCATGTGGTTCTCAGATAGAAAGAAACAACAATTTTAAAAATTTCCTGTAAGTTTAGATGAAGGTTACACGTAAATCTTGGTCTTTTGAAACAAATTGAGAACCAAATTCGTTCCGTGACTAAGAAACCCATTCGTTTTCTGCGGTTACAAGGTCTCACATGTGATTGGTCAAAACACAATGAGCAGTCCAGAAATATTTTCAGTGTTCACGATTTTCTTCGTTTGAGTGTAATATATTGAATGAATTGAATGAAGCAATAATCGATTTGCTGATCAAAAAAGATTTTGTCCCTGGAAATCATTTGATTTTTTCAACAACGATTGCTTTCAAAGAGTCGCTCATTTAAAAGTCTTACATCTACAAAATTAGCTGTGTTCTGTACTTAGTAGTAAATTTTAAGCAACTTCGCTTGTTAAAAGCCTGCATTGGTGACTTGATATTCCCTTGAAGCTGTTCAAGTCTCAGTCTCTCACAAGAACATTAAGCTGAATACAGTCAATACACCTACAACAAAACATTAAGTGGTCATTTAAAGCTGTTTATTTGAGGGTATTGAAAATAGACATGAGCAATTCTTTTTGAGTCTGTAAACCCAATTCATTTTAAAATTTAGGACACCCATTCCAAGGTTATAACCCAAACTTAAATCCTGTTATTCCTGAATTAAGTCACTTTACACAGAACAAAAAGCTGCACACAACTCCCATAAAAAGTCTCTAAATTCACATGTAAGAGCCTGAGTCAACTACTGACTGTTCAAGCACACGGTTGATCCTCACTTGAAAAATTATCAGTGTGTGAAGCCATTCTTTAAGAAATGTCATTTGCCTTTAACTTACCTCCTTCTAAAGACGCTTATTAAGTGTAGTTGATCCATACCTGTTTCTCTGATGCATCAGTTTTGGTTGAAAAGATTAGGGATACACAGCTAACTAAACATTCTGCCAATGGCGCCCAAAACCAAAATCAACGGTCACTCTCTGAGCTCACAATAGTCCGGCTGCTAACCGAAGTAGCTCATTTGTTCCCAGGCTCCTCATGATGGGTATCCAACATGGCGGTTCAAGCCAATCTCATACTGCAAACAAGTTCCGCTTTTCTGTCCGATTTTAAAAGCTAGCATGGTGCCAGACAATGATCAAAAATCATTTGCTGATTTTTCTGGTGACTTAAAAACAATTTTCTTCTTGCAAAAGTTTCGAAGTCCGGCTTGTCATTCTGAAAAATGTATTATGAAGCGAGCTGATCGAAGTTACTTCATGACCCATACACCGGTGTTGTCACGGATTACAACCTTCAGATAATCAAGGTAAACTGCTTTCTTTGAGTACAGGATTTTTAGTATACAAAACTTAGTGCTCCATTTTCACATATTTCTAGCAGAAAAAGAAATGACTCTAAATTAATAGACTCTTGATCTTTTAAAGCTTCTTTTTAGCTCAAACTGAAAGCGGTCTTTTTTCAACATATACTAACAGTTAACAGCAGTTAATTGTGCTCAATGCGCGTCAAGGCAATATTAAACAACACTTTTGATGAAGGCCATTTCAGCCCATGAAACATTCAGAACTATTGAATAATTTCTTAGGGCCTTAACTTTTAAGGTGGAGTGACCTTGTGTATATGGGTAATTTACACGTGGCTGCAAGAAAAGGCTTCCACTGTGGAAACAACAAAACAACACAGTTCTGAAGTCCAATACGCTAACCACTACAGTACTGCGCCTTTTCTCCTTGAGCACACTGATAACTGACTGAAATTCCGGCGTGGTTGAGCCTGGCTTGAAGCTTGGATTAGAACACAAATTGTTATTCACATACATGTACTGTATGGTTATACACATATTCACACATGTATATATTTTGTATGTAACTTGACTTCTTTCGTTTCATTAATGTAAAACACTACGGGCCCGGACTAGCCATTGCTATTTGCAGGATAGTGTAACCCTTTTATTAATTGTAATTATGACAAAATTATGACCAATAAACCTTGAACTTTGAACTTCACCAATTCAAGCAATGATCCCAAAGGCATTTAAAAACTCCACAGCAATATTTCAACGAGGAATGAACTCCAAATAGTGATGGACTTCACACTGAAATGGTATGCTATCATAAGAATGAGAGCTGGTGTTGTGCTTGACTAATGATTTGTTATTAAATGGCCTTGAGAAGCAAGGAAAACAAAAACAATAAATATGAAAGTTAAAAATTTCCTTTTGATTTTTTTCTGCTGTATAAACTAGTCATGTTCTTACTTTCTGTGTGGATTCTTGTGAAATTAAAGTTGTTGTTTCACGTTTTGTAGGTTATTGTACCTTACCCTAATTTTCATGACCTGTGATTCATGGATAATTCATGGGGTCATTAAAAATTTCATGCCCCATGAAATCAACTTTGGTGTGGTCCAAGATTTTCATGGCCATGAAAGATGTTTTCATGGGTCATGAATTAAATCACGTAGTATTTCATGGAATTTTCATGGGCATGAAGGTTTGTTCATGGGTCATCAATTAAGTCATATAATATTTAATGGAATTTTCATGGGCTTGACAAAGGCCATGGAATGGGGAATCACCATTTTCATGACCGTGAAAAATGGGTTCATGGGTTTTTAACAAACTTTTAATGGAATTTTCATTAAACTGCAATTGGTAAATAAATGAAACTCATCCAAATATGATCCCACTGGTGAGTCCGGCATTCGTACTCGAGACAATTTGGTGGGGAGTGGGAGGGTATGTTGTCACCACAGCTTTCTAAAGATAAAACGTTGATTGACGCCGAAAGTTGAATAAAATTACCAAAACGTTACCAACCTGTGTTTTCTGTATGCGATATTCACAATCAGACAAACAACTGAAAACAAGATTCCAGCAACAGATAAGGCCAGTATTATGACTGTTTGTTCTTGAGAGGCTTTGTAAGCCTCCTTCTTTTTAATGACTCCATCAGTTGGACGTTTACCTTGCAATAACAACAACAAAAAAGGTTAGACAACCACGAAATATCTGTTATCTCGTAGGTGTAATATTCAACGGCCAGAGGGTTTGCCAAACGGAAACTTGTATATGAAGTCATTGATCATAATGATCTTATTGTTAGTTCATTTTTATGACGCTGCCTCTGGTATACACACCTTACCATATTGGCAAGGAGGGTTTTCTTTTTTTTTAGAAACAAGTTCGGAACGCTTGCCCGAAAAATCGGTTAATAATAATAAGAATAATAAAATAGTATTAAAACAGGATTACTCCTTCAGTTTTTGAAAACTGCTTTCAATACAGGTCCTGTTCCCTACTATGAAATTAAAATAATATGGCAAGGTACAAACTAAGAAGTATACGTTGGCATGTTATGAAAAGTATAGACAATGAATTAAAAATGCAAGCCCCTGCGTTTTAACTTTACTTGTTGATAAATATGGAAGAAATTAAGCCAAGATCGAATTAGTTCAGTTGCGTGTAGCTTTAAGGGTAATAACGCCTTAGTTTTGCCATTTCACACAACAAGAGTAGATCAGAAGATCAAGATTTAGTGCCAGAATCCAGCTGTTCGTTTTATGACCCTTTAGTAATCCAAGGATAAGAAAACGTCAGCTCAATGCTATCTTAAGGACGGTGCCTCCTTTTGTTACTGGGCATGCGTTCTGCGCATCTTGGGATATTGGGGTTTCTTAAGGAATTTACCCACTAATACAACAATATTTTTGCGCGGTTTATGACTATTTGGAAAAGGCAGATCTTAGCAAGGGCTATCAGAATCCAAAAAGAAAATTGGGGGTAACCACGCATTTTTCAGAGATAATAGAGCTTAAATTTGGAAAGAAATGGCGATACATTCTTTGTATTTTAGAATTATGGTTGCTTAATTACCTCTGAAGAATGTGTGATTACCCAAATTTTTGGATTCCAAAAACCCTTGCTGAGATCTACTTTTTCCCTATAGTCATAACCTTTGCAAAAATACAGCGTCCTTAATAGTGATTACCTTCCCACTTGAGAAGTGATTCGTTCAGGTTATTTGAAGATTTGTTACATAATCCAACCACTACCCTTGCATCACCTGCAAGTTGAACCAAGGAGACAAGTGAACCGGCAAAGCTATCCAGTGCCATGGAAGAATATAATCACTGACAAATTAAACAATCCGTTACTAGTTTGACGAAAAGACGCAAATTCACAGTCACTGGATATTAAAACACTCAAGGTGAAATCATCGGCCACTCAACAGAGCCATTTTGGTTCGAACTTAAATGGTATAACAGTTTTTGGAAATTTCTTTCGGAACCTGCGGAATTCCTCAAGCAGTACTTCTCAGTTTCCCAGAAGGGAGCATCGGAAAATTTCGTACCATTTGTCATTTTTCCTGTTTCCAGTGTTTGATCGAGGTTATTTAGTGGCGCAGACTGGTTATTAGTAAGCGCCTACGTCGATTTTGAATACCCTTTGGCTTGGAAAAGCATTATTCAACAGTCATCTCAAGTGGTGTTTTTCCTGCTTATGGTAAGCACTCTACTGTGACATGTACTGACAAATAGCAAAACTAAACATCATTTGTTAGAGCCAGCAGTAGTTTGTAGAGAGAATCTTAAGCTTCTTGTCTGAGAAAGCAGAGAACTGTGAGAATTCTGCACCATTTTTTTTTTACTGCCCCATAAAAGCGAGTGAGTATCCAAGCAAATAAAGCTCTTTTAAAAATTACAGAGACATTTGAAGAATCTACTGCTCACAGGGTAAACTCTGTTACCTTTAAATAGGATTACTTTTTATGCTAAAAGACATATTGCAATCGAAGGAAACCCAAAAGTGAAAAAATGTTTCACTTTTGTTTAAACTGAAATTTATTTAAGTGTGTTTGGCTGCCGATCACAGCTGGGATGGAATTGTACTGCAACTTGAGAAGAAACCTCTCCAAAGAACAGTTCGATTTTATCTGTGTCATGCCTTTACAAGGTACTAAAATAAAATCAAACCTTGTTGCTGCAAAATCTCTATCGTTGTCTCTCGATCCCCACGATTGTCAAATTTTACCATTCCCTACAAGTATAGAGAAGAAAAATGTCAGTTCACTACCTTTGTGGAAGGGGGAGGCTGATAAACGACCGACGTAATTTTTAAGCGCACTCCATGGTGTTAACCTCGTGCATTTCGAACTAGTATCAAAACCAATATACTGTAAATCGTTTGATTACAGGAGTCTTAGCATAGGTCGGACAAGTATGGTCGTCCCGGTGAGTGTATTTCCGAAAAGGACTATTTGTGGTGACAGTGACTGACGTTTCGACAACCTGAATGGAATCAGAGTCCACTCCACTCAGGTTGTCGAAACGATCACACCTCACTGACTTATGAAAAACCGATATGATAACTATATACGGTAACTATATGTGGTAGCTAAAAATCAAAAGATAATTATAAAATGCACCATGAAAAGTATCTATATACCTACCACGGGCAGAAATATTTAAACGTTTAACCACTTACACACTTTTTCATGGCTTTAAGGCAACTCTTGCAACACAGCCATACAAACATCCGTAACTTGTCGTTTTTCAAGAGGAATTAACCCGGTTAAACTCTCCAGTCTTTTCAGAGGTAAATGGCATAAACGCAGCATAGACACTATCAGGCAGTTTCGGCATGCCTACAAGTTTGCGAGACTAAATTAGCTTTTTTTAAATTTGTTAATAAAGTTTTCGAAGAATTTTACATTTATGTAAACAAAGTTTGCCCTCCCTTTTCTCCGCAGAGTCTAAGCTTAAGCGATTCAGTGCCGAAATAAAAGAATAAATAAATAAATAAATAAATAAATAAAAATAAAGTGGACTAAGAACATTTCATATTAAATTACTGACCGACATGCCAGCAAAACTCAAATTTCGAAGCACTTTTCTGAACAGGTCAGCGGATTCTCTGTCACCGTAAGTAAAATTTGCCAAAGTCTTGTTTCGGGCTTCAAGGATGGAAGAGGACTGGTGTAGAGTGAGAGCGATGCTCCATATTGCATCATACGCGAAAGACGAGAACGGATTAATGGGGTAATTCTCTCTTTTGCTTTTCTCCATGAGTTCGTTGTTAAGTTCAGTTGCAGTCTGAAATGTAGATATCGAGAGGTTACTCGTTGCTTTTGAGCTGCCTTTGAATTAAAAAAAACCTTCATTACTGAGAATATTAACAATGCTTTTAGGACCATATTGGTCTCAAGTTGAGTTTTGCCACGTTGCGCGTTTTATCATATATTGAAAAAGAGCAAGGAATCATTTTCGCCTATTTTGTAAGGTTCTATGAAGCTAGAATTTTTGAAAATAGATTTTAAAGTTGTCCTTTCATTTTCTGAGTAGTAACGACTTCGCATGAGAAGAGACAATAATAATTTCCGTTTTTTTTTTCCAGACCGCCTTAAGTTTCATTGTGCACTGCATACATAACGCAACTTCAGAGCTGAATAATGCAAAATTAAAAAACCTTCTTGGCAATGGTAGAGGTTTCAGATCCACCAAGCGGCAGTGGTCTGGTGGCAAGGTAGTTGCCTGCTGCTTTCTTTACGTCGTCTTTGGTGCATGAACTGTCCCCAGAATTCTCCCACCATTTTTCACTGTACCAACCCGGTAGGATCCACACGTACTTCCTGCCATATATTCCCATCTTATACGCCTGGAGAAGACAAAGTAAACGTTCTTACTGGGATGATTGTCAGCTCATGGGAGAGCCCAATAACATTACATCTTTCAAAAGAAAAACGGTTTTCAATTGAGTGTCAAAAATATTTTGCTTTTTCTTTGGTTTTACTTCACTACTTTAAACGAATTTACAAAGCATGCAAACGCATACATTACGTAAATATACTAGCCTGTTCCAGGCGTTCAGATAGTGGCGCGCGAACGAAAACTTTCTCTGCTCTCAAAATGCTCTAAGCTCTCAATTTGTGCGCCAAGTGGCGCACGGATTGAACTGAACGCCTGAACTGAACGTCTGAAAGCCTGGAACAGGCCAATAAATTACCTGACATGCTACTTTAATGAATTTGTCTTCATACATCAGACCAATGATTATTCTAACGTCTTTGCTCTGCAAGATATTTAAAATATCATTTTTGGAGACTGGATGTCAACACCAATGTAAAAAAGGGAAACAAATACTTTGATTAGCGAACATTATCGCAAAGGGGTGTATTGCCAGCTTTATTAAGTATTTAGAACGAGCAAACAACGGCGAATAAGAAAACCATAGTTGTGTTGTGTTCTAACGAGAAATTACAAACGGGAGAAAGCGTGCATTTCAACAATAGTGGACTCCGATAAGAATGAACAACAAGAACATCTCTTAAATTGTAAAATAGACAGAAACAACAAATCAGTAAACAAAACAGACACTCTGTAATGGAATCAAAACCAGAGCCACATATTGAAGATCTAGACATTAATAACTCCTTGGAATAAATTGGCAATTCTAAACTGTTTCATGTACGTATATTACCTTAATACTATGAACTGGATACTCGGTGTCGTCGTCAAAGCTCTCCATAAACTCTATTGTATTGCCGTTTTTTATTAGCAGAGAGATGAGGTTCTCTTTAGTCTGAAAGTTAAGAAAAATAATGGTCATGGATGTCTTCTAAGTGGAATATCAGGAGCAGAGGAAGGTAGCATGTGCCATATAGTTGACATCGAATTAATTCACCGTAAAATAACACGATCATTCCCACATGACATGTGTGATATCTCGGTATCTCCTTGGAGGTAGTTTTTTCCGCTGCTTCGGATTCCTTAACTCGGGTTTATCACCAATTTCACAAACTACGTGGTTTACAAGAACAACAAAAGGCTTAAAGCATTCACTTACTAGTCTGCAAGACGACTTACGTTACCTTGCAACCCGGGGGGGTACTCCCTTATATGGCCTATACGGGGATGTGCCGCTGGACAGGATATGGTTTTTGGTCTCTCTGTCCAAAACAGGGTATGTGATTTTGTGGGAGTCTGTCCTAAACAGGGTATATAATTTCGCGCGAGTCTGTCTAAGTTGTAAACAGGGTATTGCATATCCTAAACAGGGTAATAAAATTGAGGTTGTTGTCCTAAACAGGGTTTGTATTGTAGGATTTTTTTGTCCTAAACATGGTCAGGGTATCAAACCCTAAGCGGCTCATCTATACCCATGTATGGGTCGAGTACCCCCCCCCCCCCGGGTCTTGCAACAGTGAAAATGAGACTGAAGTTGGCTAAAGATACCGGCATAATACATTAACAGACAGTAAACATGTAATCACCTTAGTAAATATGTGATCCTGTTGTACAATAATTGCAACTCGCCTCCATTCGAATTTTTGCAACAGCTTTACTATCGCCACGTTATTCACTGTCTCAGATGGACTGGTGCGAGAAAACAAGGGGAACCGAGAGTCGTCGGAAAGCAGAGGAGACGTGTTACTAAAGCCAACCTGGTGAAAAGAAAACGTTAAAAAAACTTAAGTTGGCCAGTGACACAGGTAGAAACTGCGTTCTTAACCCATACAACAACGCATGCATTCATGTATGTATCACCCATTCATCCAATATTTATCCATCGAGTTAGTGATTTATTGAGTCAGTACGTTAATATCAGTCGGTCAGTCAGTTAGTCACTCACTCAAGTCAGTCAGTCAGTCAGTCAGTCAGTCAAGTCAGTCAAGTCAGTCAGTCAGTCAGTCAGACATTCAATCAATCAGTCAGTCACTCACTTACTCAATCAGTCGGTCGGTCAGTCAGTCAGTCAGTCAATCAGTCAAGCAGTCAATCAGTCAGTCAGTCAGTTAGACAATCAGTCAGTCGGTCAGTTAAAGGTTATCGTAGTGTCTTATTAAAGATGGCTTATCATGATGCTGAAGTTTATTCAGTAAACAACATACACGTAGCATGATGTTTAATTAAATTAATCCTTGAAGAATTTAATCCTTGAAGAAAAAATACCTGAAAGAAGAAACGATTGTTTTAAGACAACAGTTTAGCCAGTAACAAATGCAAAGCTCCTCGAGTCTTCTAGCAACTCAGTGGTCAGAGTATAATCTAACAGGTGCGAGAGGGTCATGGGCTCGATTCCTGAGCTTTATTATACAAATTCTCCTTTCTGGTCTCCATGCTTTTCGATGAGTACTAGTTGGGAGAACTTGTTTAAACATCACAACAAATCGTCTTTGGTGATCATTTCCTTACTTCGCATGACCTGTACATGTTATAATGAACTGATATAATTACGAGAAATTAGATGCTGATCACTATTGCGGCTTAAAGGGTTAAGTGTTTCCTGCTAAAAGCCAGTTGCAATTTAGTGATATCCTAATATAAGCTACAAAAATCAGCTGGTTTACATGATTGCCGTGTGCAAGCCTAAGGAAGAAAAGTAAGCTTTCACCTTCTTTTTGAAAACCCCCAGAGAGTTACATTTTCTAAGATCCTATGATATCATTATTGCTAGAAATGGGTGTGACATATGGTAGCTCAATGTGCATATTAAATTTACATGTTTCATGGCAAAAATAATTTAGAGACAAACTACAACGGAAATTTTAATGCAATATTACCTGCACTGCTCCCCAAAACGAAGCCGCTTCTGCGATTGGTTCTGCCGCTGGAGAGCAGCCCGGTGCCGTAAACATGATCTTTGTTGGAGGCCTGGACACTAAATCCAGCATAGCCCTAATGGCAGCACCGCTGTCGCACTAGAAGGAAACATGAAAAAAATAATAATTCCTCGCGAAGCGAGGAGGGTCGAAGGCCCTCCGAGCGTAGCGAGGTTTATAAATTTGTCGCGTGGGGATCGCGCGAGGATTGCTAAAGGGCGGTCAAATCTCGATCTGTCTATATTTTTTCAATGGTGCCCGCACAGTTGCCTAGCAACAAAGCCAAATCGCGACCGCTGACAGTTGCGCACTCTCATGTTTCTTCATTTCTTGCTTGCTTCGCTGTGAACATTTGCGTGCTGACATGTTTATTCATCGTCTGTGAATAAGTTACTGGACCAATTTCTGATGGAAATGAGGGACCAAGCAAAGACAGCAACCCCTGATTTAACAAGTGGCTGGAAATCCATTCCGGGGGATTTACAACTGAAACCCAGCGTGAACGCCGACTTGAAATTCAGCGCGTTCAACGAAGGCGAAACAGTCGACGACAAACCTAGCGAAGAATAAATTGACTAAAGCCATCAGCAGGACAAACAGGAGACTGGAATATCACAGGCGAGAAATCTTAGAACGTAGACAACTTAGTTTAAATTTAGCTTATTTAACAATAACACAGCGCTACTACTAAACGAGATTCCACAACAACGCGAGAATCGATACAAGGTCTTCGAAATTATAACTCAGTCACACCGATTGAATAGTGAGAATGAACTCAGCGGCTACAAATTAAACTCTTCGAGAAAATGTGTGCTAAAACCGATCAGGACCGGCGACACCGACTATCAAGTGCTTCGACAAAATGATTTTGTTAGAGTTAACGAGAGGCGACAAAAATACACGATCATCAAAATACTTTTGCTAGAATACCTTTCCAACGGATGGTGACTGAACAGATTCAATTATTTCCTCTCCCTACCATTATCTTTACTCTTGATGTACCAGTAATTTTCAACATATAATTATTTTTCCAAGTATGATCAAAACCACAAATTACACAAGAGGCTTAAATTATTTTGGACAACGAAATACACCTTCCTGGCTATTCTTGCTTACGATCTGATAGATTAGGAAAAGTTGGCGGTGGATGTATGACTTATGTTCGGGATGGGATTCCTTATCGCCCAAGGCCTGATCTCGGTACCTCTTCTACCGAGTCATGTGTTATCGAAATATCTCGGCCTAAATGCAAAAAGCTGTTGATTTGGACCATCTATCGCGCGCCTGACATGAATATGGAGTCATTTATTCAAGATCTGGACACTTCATTATCCGCATTACCTGAAAACATTGAGTTGATTTTACTCGGTGACTTAAATGTCAATTTCACAGACTCGAACTTGAATAATGATAAAGCCATGAAACGTAAATTGATTCAGGTAACAAATTCTCATGAACTTGACCAGCTCATCAACAAACCGACACGGATTACAGAAAGATCATCTACTCTGATTGATCTACTGTTTTCGAATACAACGCATCGAGTCACTGATCACGGACCGAGTTATTCATTTAACAATAAGTGATCATTCCATGATATTCTGTGTCGTTGAGTCAGGCGTTACCAAAGCACCAGGGAAAACTATTGAATATCGTTCTTTTAAAAATTATTCCAAAGAAGATTTTGTAAATGACTTGAAGGATGTTGACTGGGAATCTGTTGCAAACAAGGAAGATGTCGACTCCGCCGTCTCCACTTGGAACAAATTGTTTACTAATATCGCTGATAGACATGCCCCTGTGAGGAAAGCAAGGATACGTGGAGTCTGCTGTCCCTGGATGAACTCGCAGTTGTCACAAGCTATGAGTCAACGCGATTATCTCCATCGCAGAGCCATTAAATCTAACTCACCTCACCTCTGCTCACATTACAAGAAGCTTAAAAACTATGTAAACAAAGAAATACAAAAGCGCAAAGCTGAGTACTACTCAAACCTAATATCGGAAAACAAGAGCAATCCAAGTGCATTGTGGAAAACCTTGAATGAAATCACATCACGTAAACAGAGCTCCCCAATCTCTTGTATTGAAGCCGATGGCCTAGCACATTGTGACAATCAATCTATCGCCAAGATCCTTAATGTCCATTTCTCTACAATTGGTACAAAGCTCGCAATGAAACTAAAATCTTTCATTACCTTGCCATCTTTTCCTGCAAGGTCAACTGATTTGCCAAAGTTTGTTTTCAAACCAATCACCGAAGAGTTCGTACGCGGTCAACTTAAACAACTTAGAACTAACAAAGCAATTGGCCTAGACAATATCAGTGCTCGTCTTCTGAAAGACTCGGCTAGTGCAATTAGTAAAAGTCTTACAAAATTGTTTAATCAATCATTGGTCACTCGTACCTTCCCTTCCTTATGGAAGTTTGGAAAGGTATCCGCCCTCTTCAAAAAAGGCGATCGCTGTGACCCAAACAATTACAGGCCAATAACTGTGCTACCTACGTTGAGCAAGATTCTGGAGAAGGCGGTACATAACCAACTCTACTATTTTCTCAATGACAACAAGATCATTACCTCCAAGCAATTTGGTTTTCGACCTAAGCTATCAACAAATACAGCCTTGACACACTTTACAGATAATGTACTTCTGAACATGGACTCTGGTCGTCTTACAGGAGCTGTTTTCTTGGATCTCTCGAAAGCGTTTGACACAGTTGACCACAACCTTTTACTTCATAAGCTTAAATCGGTCGGACTCTCAGAGGACACTGTTAATTGGTTCCAGTCATATCTCGCGAACAGAAAACAAAGGATGTCTGTCGGAGATACACTCTCTGTTGCTGTACCAATAACTGTTGGGGTCCCACAAGGAAGTATATTAGGACCGCTTCTTTTTCTTATCTATGTGAATGATTTACCATCGTGTCAGCTTGCTAGTGAAATCATTCTTTACGCTGATGACACTGTGATTTATTACTCATCGGCTGATCTCTTTGACCTTGAAAGCAAGTTAAATTCTGATTTGGCTACAATTTCCAATTGGTTTTCGAGCAATCTGCTGACCCTTAATATTTCTAAATGCAATTTCGTTATTTTTGGTAACTCACGGAAGCTTAAACTGGTTAATGAGGTTTCTCTTAAAGTTAATTCCACTGCTATTGATAGGTCCGGCTCGTTTAAGTACCTGGGAGTGGTTATAAACCAAACTATGTCTTGGTCCGAGCACATTGATACTATCAGTACAAAGATCAATCAAAGGATTGGAATGATAAAGAGAATACGACATCTTTTGCCTTTACATGCTAAGCTAACACTATACAATTGCTTAATCATCCCACTGTTTGACTATGGAGACACAGTATGGGGTGACAAAAATAACGACACGCTTATGGGTCAGCTGCAAGTTCTTCAAAACAAGGCAGCCAAGGTCCTGCTTAATTTACCACCAAGAAGTTCTTCAACCGAGGCACTAGATCGTCTGGACCTAAAGACCCTCTCACAGAGACGACACTTCCATCGCTGTGTTATGATGCAAAAATATCTGTTGGGGGAAATTGATTTTAAATTTGACATCAGACGCAATAGTATTTTTCATCCTTATCAAACTCGCAGAAGCAATGATTTACACCTTCCTCGCGTGCGTACCAGTTGGGGCAAGCAAACTTTCATTTATCAAGCCTCTAAAGACTGGAACAACCTAGACAATGACATTAAAAACAGCAAATCATTGTCTTCATTTAAGGCAAAACTTAAAACTTTTTAAATTATGCGCTATCTAATTGTTAAAGTATTTTTAAATTAGTTTTATATTGTAATATCAATTTTTATCTCTTTTCTTAGTTTTTAATTTTATTTTTATTATAATTTGCAGGGCCCCACTGAAAACCGCCAAGGCGAGTGGGCTCCCTGGTTAAATATTATTATTATTATTATTTCACAAAGTAGGTTTCAGTTCCCCAAACAGTGCATATTTGTGTATGAGCAGTAAAAAGAACTTGATTTTTAAGTTTAGGACGTTCCCGAGGAAATGTTTTTAAGAAATAATTCATATTGGATCAGTAAGAATTTATAAAAGTTTATGTTTTCCGTTTTGGATATTGACCCTGTTAATGGTTAAAAAAATAATAATATTCAGATGGTTCAGAAAGGAAAATGTCTGTTCACAATTTGGATAGAAATGCACTTGCTCTGCTCCTAGCAATTACCACTTAATGTGTAGCGGGGATAGGTACATACATGTAATCAGTATGTATTTGATGTGAAACAAAAATTCCTGCTTAACATTAATTATTGATAATAATTTCATGCTACATACAGTGACCAGCATCACAGCTCTGCTCGCAATGTACAAGCAAGCACCGAGTTCATGAGAATTGAGATCCTGATCACCTACAGCATGATTTGTCTATGTGAACGTTCCTGAAGGTTCCACATGCTACAATCTACATTCACCCTTTCCCTTAATTGGCTAATTAACTTGCTTTCCATACCAATTGACCCTTTAAGCCGGCCCCTATGTAAACCTACAAATTCTCCTTACTGGTCTTCATACATTTCTTGTAGTACTAGTGCAGAGAAGTTCTTTCTACTAACATTAACACTATTCATGTTTGGTGATCAATTCCTTAATTCTGATGACCAAATTAAAGCATTATTATTGTAGAGAGATGCTGATCACTGGGGCTTCAAGGGTTAATTTATTGTGACAGTTATCTAATCCAATTTTTATAGTACGTTGGGGGGAATGAATAAACTTGCTACCACATCAATATGAAACTCTGTGCTTTGTTTGCCATTATTCTGGTTAAGTCTCATTTTCAATTTTTGGCTGTAAACAAATAATTTTTTTAATGCGCCGCATCACTCTTCAGCAGAAGTAGACTCCTGCTATCTCAACCATTCAAGGGAAATAATGAATTGTTTTAGCTATTGACACTTGTCAATATCCAGTAAATAGAATAAAAACTGAACAACAGCATCTAAAGGAAACGGACGGGTTAATGTTGGAGGTAACATGCGTGCGGCTCCAAGTTGGAATTTGAACTGCATTTCTGACAAACCTACTCTCACCCAACTAAAATAAACAGAAACACCACTACATATTGTCTTGGACAACAGCAATTTACCTTATGTCAGAATACAACAGTTAGCTCAAATTACACCCGGAAACTCATACCCAGTTCCTATGCATTAGATTTTAGGATGACAGGGGATTGGATGCAAGTTACATGGAAGCGACTGGGAACCAGAATGTCGATCTAAACTCCCAATTCGGGATCATTGTGGCCACTCATCCACACCTCCAGTTAAACCGAAATTCTATCCTTTCCCCACCCCTTGTGGTGCACCCTTCCCCGAGCTTCGCGAGGTTCTGCGAGTCACGTATTCTAGTAATAAATAAAGAAGGTGGGTGACTGAACTTGATTGGTGGGTAAAGGATTCTACAGGATTGAATTGTTAATGTTGTTCCAGTGGGTATAAGCAGCGGTGCTCCCTCATTGTTTCCCTGTTACCAGCTTAAATCATACAAGTCGACAGCCTTGTACTGGGTGGACAGAAGTGGTTATCGGCGGAAATGCTTCTCTCGCGGTAAATAAATGAGCTTTCCCATAAACAAGAGGTATCCCATAAACAAGATGTAGTCTACATAATTAAAAAAAGTTCTGTACTCAGTCTTGCCATGTAATGACGTGACCAACGAGGTTCGCAGTGGCAAGTAGATATCGTGAGGTGCTAGTGCAGTGTAGGTGAAAGTGACGTACTTTTCCTTTAATTACAGATGATACCCCGATAGTTCAATGTCCATAAGCTAGCTCATAACCAAAGAAAAAAGCATTCGAAAGTAACAGTTACGTAAGATTTACATACAGTTAAATAAGGGCCCATACACTCAGGTAAGCGTCCATACAGTTAAGTAAGACTTAAGCCTGATATTGTCCGCTTTGCCGCTTAAATTACCACCAGTTTTTGCCACATTTTGTGTCAGTCACATACCAGACTGGGGGGGGGGGGGGTAACATCTCAGATGTCATGTACGAGCTATCTTATGTATCCGTCTCTTGTTTTAGGGTAACTTCTCCATTCTCCGTTGTCTATACAGTCCAGGGACAATACCGTGACTGAACCATAGCTGGCAATCGGTCAAAATAACAACTGATTACTTCTAATCTCGACATCTTCACTGGCAACAGATTTTGAAATTGCCCAATTTGTGATCGATAACAAGGAATGATTGACCTGCCTTGTTTTACTGACAACTAAGATTTGTGCTTCTCCAATCTACATGCTAAGAACACATCACTCACAGTGGTTACCTTAGAGTCTCTCCAGTCTTCGTATAGCATATACCCTCGTAGAATGGATCGATCTCTGTTGATGTGATCGAGGGCCATTTGTACAGCAGGCATAACACCCTTTGAACTCCAACCTTTGGAAGAGACGTTTACACCGTAGAACGTTCCTATGTAGAGCTTCTCTTTACCAAAAGCAAACTCTCGAATGAGTGAGTTGAAAAGTAAGATCAGAATAGACACCGTAGAAAGTTGTAGTGTTCCCATCACACTGGCAGATGGTCTGTAGGTTATTATGCTTGGCTTTGAGGAGATGTTTTGGGTATCTAGCTAACTGGAGGAGAAAAAGGCAAGTTCGTGCAATTCAGTAAGTTAGTGCTTTTTGTTACGATTAGCGTTCACATGCCTTTAGTGTTTAAGGGGGCTTCAAACTGACAAGTATTTTCTTGCGATGCTGAGAAAAAAAATATTTATTCCTTTTTTTCCGGCACGATTGTCATGGCAAGATTCTCTGGCAGTAGAAACAATCATCCAGAACATAACGTGGGTAGAAACAAGCAACCTTTCCACATATTTTAAGGCTGGCAGCTAACAAGAATTTACCTACCAAGAACAAAATTGTTCCCAGCAAGATCAGTGTTTCCACAGAATAGTCTGCGCATTTAAATTTTTATTTTTCCCACCGAGGGAAACAGATACAGCCGATACAGCCAGGAATACAGCCTGTTTGTGTTCCAATGCACTGATGTGATGAGAAATTTGACATAGATCACTACTGGGAATTAAAGGGTTAAATAAAGTAGAAATATAGCAACCCAATAATGCAAAGAGAAATCAGAATTCTTGATGTAAAAAAGGAGATTTTGTCTCTATTGATATGGCACATTTAAGCAAAGTTTATAGTTTGGTGAACGTGATCATGACTGAAGGTAATCGTTGAAAGCATCACGTTGGGGCACTAAGCGTGCACTGAAAATTTTATTTGCAGCTGATATAGAAGTTTCCAGTCTGCATCAATAGCATGTGGTTAGTTTTTTGAACCTCGGATGCCTTTTCATAAATTAAATATGACGTGGCAAATTAGAATAATTCACCAATTCACCCAAACTTGCATGCAAAGGAAAAGTTCTCACTCCATGCAGGCTATGATACAATGGATAAAATCAAACCACAAAATAGCTATGCTATACCTTTCTTCAGTTACCCTACAAAAGACTTTCTTTTTTCTATTCGAATGTACCTCTCCTAGAAATACAAATCATACCCAGAGTAATACGCTAAGGTTGGCGTTGGTGTCAACCACAAACGTTGTTTGATAAAAATCTCAATGCATGCCACATTTGATATAAATTATTAAGAATTGCCGATCTTGTTTGCTGCCTCTATATTGTTTGTGGTTTTACTGCAGCCGGTTAACATTAGTATCATGTAATAAAGTTTGTAACTGAATTAATTTAATAGAAAAAACGGTGTAGACAAGGCATGGGTCAAAATAAGGTTCTCTTCGTTTGGTGTAGTTCATGTGTGTTTTCAGCTGAAAACAAACATGTTCAGTATTTTTTTGTTTATATAGATATCATATTTTATTAAAACAGGTTCGGTACTGGAAAAATTAATTATGATTTATCTCCTGGAAGTTCTGGAAATGCTTTGTCAGCCTTAATGACTCTATATATCTTTGGTTTGGAAGAAAAGCATCATGTTCTCTCATTGAGAGACGACAGAAGCAAAATGGAGTTAGGAATATTGCATGAATTAAAAATATATATTATATAAGCTAAGGTAAAAAAAAATACTCTCATTTTGAAGTGAAAATGAAGTTCATGTGTATAAGATCTCGTCAAATGTGTAAGGTTCGAGAACTACAGACTAAATGTAAAACAAGAAGGTATCATTGAGATCGTTTACCTAGTACCTTTCTCGCCGGCTTTGCGATAATAAAAATAAGATAGAAGCGACTTCCTTCAGCCGCATTTACAGTACTGACGTAATTAATAGCTAAACTACGCTTACAGCAACTTCCTTCAAAAAACTACTGCCAGTCATGTAATTTGTTTGTCAAAAAGCTAAGGCAAAAAATGTACTCTCATTTTGACGTGAAAATAAAGTTCATGTGTGAAAAATTTCCTGAAATGTGTAAGGTTCGAGAACTATAAGCTAAATGTAAAACAAGAAAGTATCAGATCGTTTACTTACCTTTTTCGCAGGCTTTGCGATAATAAAAATAAGATCGATGCAACTTCCTCCAGCCGCGTTTGCTGCACTGCCGAAATAGCTATCCTGCGCTTACAACAACTTCCTTAGACAAACTACTGCCACTTTTTGTTTGACAAAAAGAGAACAAGAAAATATATTCCAACGGCGCGTGCACGACTACTGAAAATATTGAGATAGCTCCAGAACCAGCTTGTTCCTTAAACGTTTGTTGCCAAAATGAATAAAACTTAATAAAACTCCCAACGTGGTTCCCTCTGAATGAATGAAATGAAATTATGGTGTCACTTTTTGACACAATGCCAGTTTATTTTAAATCACCTCTTACTAGTCTTGTTTTGTTGCCTGCATATCAATGGGAAATTCGCTGGTTGCACATAATAAAATAACACACGGTAACAGTTTCGCCCATACTGTTATGTCCAATAATTGAAAACGTTCGGAATTTAAGTTTAATACACCTGCTAACTGAGAAAAAACCTAATATCTTAATGTATACTACTTGAGGTTTAAATCATGTGTATGGTTTTCAGTATGCCGTATGTTGTTCAGATTTTAGATCTAAATGCAGTTTTCGCCTTGCAAGTGCAACTTTCTTGCACGACTTCAGTTTACGCTGATATTTTAGTGTTTCTCGTTAAACTCTGAGCTTGTCAAACAATATGACATCGCAATAAGTTAAGACAACAGTCTGGGTAAATATAAAGGTCTTCAAAGCAATAATCATAGCGAACTTTTGGCATGAAATTTGCAACCAAAACGTATGCATGAAGTCTTGAGTCAACGTTCACAGATGAACAAGATGATGCAATTAAAACTTGTGCCATTTTAACAATGGTAAAAAACACAGGATATAAATAAGAAAAAGGCCACCGGCATGTCATCTAATTGGAAAACACCACAACCTTTCAAAAGCGAAATCTGAAGCACTTCCTACGGAAACAGGAAATCTCTTTAAGCTCAAATAAAATGCTGCAAAAGAACACAAAATCCTGGCATGTGAGATGACACATCAGTAATATTCTCTCAAATTTTAAGACAAGGTCAATTTTTGCAGCTGCCTACATGCAATTATGAATGTATGCATTGCGGTTTTTTTCTAAATTCTATTCAAGTTATTCGTTTGTACTTGACTTGGCTAACAACTGCCGAATATTTGTTTTTGGTGAATGTTATGAAACACACTTTAATTTGCGCAAAATAATCGGTAACGGCAGTTAGTCGAAATGAAGATCCTCAAATGATATATGAACTTGCATTAATTTTCTTAACGCGTAACCGGCTTCGACAAAAAGTTCGTAATTATATTCCACGGACCTCGGCTGTCCATATATTTTTCTCAACTACTGTTATTAGTTTTTCAAGAGTCTTCAGGGATAGAAGCATGTGCCACGGAACATTTTCTATGTCTTTTTCAAGATGGGGGCTACTGACACTTGCCAATTGCGAGGCCAGCCTGCAGTAATTACAAAAACCCGAAAATATTTACTTATTTACAGCATCGAAATTAAAGGCATCGTCCTAACGAGCGAATTTGATCGCCAATGTATGACATGCTAGAAAACGGCGATTAGGGTCGCTTGTCGGAGTAGCTGTCGGCTGTGAGCAGTCGTCCTATTTTCCTCAGATCCTACGCGCGATTAGAAATGAATAAATTATGCAAAATAACGGTATAAATGAGGAGAGATTGGGGGAGAGGGAGGAAATCCATCCGCGCTACTCGCAGCTCGCGGCTTCGCTGTTCGCGTGGCTCAATCTTCTCGTCACCGCCTCGCTCAAATTAGGAGAAGAAAGAGACTACTCGCAGTCTAGAGGGGCTGGTGAAAATTGTCGTCTTAGTAGGGGGCACACTTGGCGATTTTCACCTATCGCCGCGACAAGCGTATAAAATCATCTGCTAAGTTGCTGGTCCGAAGGATACGGTTTGTGGTTTATTTTTGTCTCTCATTTGGTCTACCCTCTCAACAAAATATTATTTCAGACATCATTCTAGAGTTCACTTTTTTATCGATACTGTAAAAAAAAAAGGAGACATATTTTTTCAAACTCTATATTTCTAACACTTTAAAGAAAAAAACTTACGAAGACGAATTTGTCGTCACAGCTAGCTAATGATAAAATTAAATTCAAAGGTAGATCTAAAACTTGATGCTGACAGTTTTAATATCAGTGTAGAAGTCCAAGGAGTAACGACCCCCTGTTCGTCCCAGTCCACTCTGCTTCCAGCCCTCATGAGGCATGACGGGATCGTTAGGTAGCCAGCTGTTAATCCACACGGAGCTAGAAAAAAAGAAAGGGCAATAAAAACAGTCTGTAGTTAGTCACAATTGTGAGAATATATGGTCTGTTTCTAGCAATAATGATTATGATTTATACTGGCGAATGTTGCATAACTATATTATGACTCCCTGTCTCTAAGGTTTTCCAAAGGACATTTATAAAAAACGACAACATCATCGCCATCATCATCATTATCATCATCATCATCATCATCATCATCATTGTCGCCATCCCCATCGCCATCACCATCACGAACACCACCAGTATTTCACAAAACTAACGATAACCTGTTTTCTTCATTAATACGTGTTTTCTTCAGTTACAAAATTTGTTGCTGGTTTCTTTACTAAGCATCAGTGCTTACGTGAGGGTTTAAATATAAAGACAGGGTTTAAATATAAAGACAGGACAAAGAAAGCCATTAACTGGTGCACACATTTATTCCTGACGTGAAGTATACTAAATAACTCAACACATTTTACATTTATTCCTTTGACTTCTTTGTTAGTCTACGTCAAGCTTTCATATCACCGCAAACTATCTTAAACTAGGCAGCGCTGTACATATCAAATCGCTCTACGATTCAACTACTACAATCACTAATCGAGCTTTATTCGCGCTACTTTACAGCAACTGATTTGATTCGTACACTCAAATTGTAACAAAAATGGATCAAGACAAATCGAAATTTCTTATGACAAGTTGAGATGCTTCATGTTCAGTGTCCATGCTCGAAAATTTCAACCTAAGTATTTCAGTATGGAAGTTTGATTTCCTTGACAACTAGGAGAGACTGCAACTTTCTTTCTGGTGTTTGCCGCGCTCTGCCTGGGAACTGGAGTGATGAACATATCGCGCTCGTCGTCCTCACTTGTGCTAGTTACTGCGATGTCGTCGAAAAGAGGAAGCGGTTCGTACACGGACCTCACCAATTTCTTGTTACGCTCGGCGAGTAGTCCCAGAGAAATGCACTTACGCCTCCGTTCTTCCAGTGCCTCCTCGCAGTTAAGCAGGCCCAGATTTGAAAGATGTGTCTTGAGCTTATCGCACAGCAGTTCTCGCTGGCTTGCCAAGGCGGCCCTGTGTTGCTCATCGATGATCGACGTGTTTAGCCACATGACGCAATCTTGCAACTCTTTTTCGGTGCTTGTCACCCATTCATTGTCGTATGCCTCTCTGGCCTTCTCTCTGCGTAACTCACTGTTCGCCTTCATTACGTCTTGATGATACGCGAGCAATTCTTCTCTAAGAGGTGAAGGCATCGGTTCCAGCTCGTCTCTCGGGAGGAGTTCTGCACTCTCTGGCGAAATGCCTTTGGAGATTAGGACTTCTTTTCTTTGCCTGTACCGATATTCCTCTCGTTCTTTCTTGTCTTTCTCGAGCTGCTTTCGCGTGTGAAGAAGGTGAGCTATTTGTCTGTGGCGCAATGAATCGGGCACGCACTTCTGCAGGGCTCTTTCCAAGGCACCGACAGTTTGCTCTTCGTTTTGTTCGTTTTCATCTTCGTCGGAACTACTCTCGTCTTCGTGAAGATTAGATTCGGTTTGGGCTAGTTCTGCTACCTCGTCTTCCACTAGAGACAATGTTCTTAAGGCCTCTTTCTCGCATTCAGGCAATAGCCCTTCGCCAACCACCTGGCAATCTTCTCCGCCTTCGTCGCCACTGCTGTTCGTTTCATCTTCGTCACTGCGTGCTCTTTCTGCTGCCCATACGATGCAATCCATTGGATGATTACGTAGCCAAGCTGCCGCTCTCTTCTTAGGATTTTGAAGACTCTTGAATGAATAGGTGCGAAGTCTTCGTTCCATCGCCGCCTGATCCTCTGGCTTGAATCGTAGCTTTCTTTGTGCGGTTATTATCATTGGGCAGCGATTTATAAAGGACTTGGCTGTCTGGTATTTTACATCATAGGCTGCACAACCGCCTTGTGTCAGAACTTTCCAGTCGTCAATATCCATGGTTGATTCTGTTGCCTCATCTATGAAAATGACCTCCGTGTTGTTTGATATCATTGCCTTGTTAAAAACCCGTCGTTGTTTGGTTATTGTGGCGACATTGGAGTGGTGTATTATGCCCAAAATAGGCATAAAAAGACTCGTCTTCCCACTGTTGGTTTGGCCAACGAGGCAGGGCGCCTTGTCTTTGTGTCGTTTTCTGTTGTAGTTGAGGAGCTTCAGAAAATCTTCACAAAATGTGGCTACTTCATTTTCTGTGAGGCTGTTCTCGAGGATTTCCTTGAAGTACTCTGGCTGCGGCGGCGTAGAACAGTCATAGCGACAGAATGCTCTGGGCGTTACAAGTCCTTTGTTGTCATCCTCGATAGCTTGATCGATGAAACGCCGTTCTCTAACTGACCAGCATTTTCCGTCGTTCATCTCGATTAGATCGTAATCAATCGTGATAGGGCGAATAACTTCGCAATAAGGATCAGACAGGATGTCAGTCACACGCTTCATGTCTTTAAGAAGGCGGCCTTTGAAAAACTCGTTTGCTGCTAGGCTATTCACAAATGCCCTTGGCTCACACTTGTACAAATAGGTATATCGGGAAGCTGGCTCTTTCCTGTAAATTATTCCTCTATGTAGTGCGTAATCCAACTTCTTCATGGCGATTCCTATATCATTGATCAGTACCGTAAGTTTGTCCGATAATCTCTCAGGTTGGTCTTTCTTGTCTCCCGTTATTTCTGCACTGGTTTCGTTGAAGCCAAATCGGTCAATTTGTAACTTGGCGTCTTCCATTTTTGAAATCGCTGACGACAATGAAGGTTGGAAGGACTGGTTTACTACAATTACTCTTACAACAGACTCCCCACCACAGTCTTCGAGATCAATTTCATCTGTCTCGTTCATGAAACGCTGGACTTCGTCTTGATAGATGGTCTGGTATGACGACTGAACCAAATCCTGCATAAAGCCGTTCTTGTGATCTTTTAACGTTTTGTACAGCTCCTTCATCGCCATGGAATCCTTGCTTTCTTTAAAGTTGACCTAGAAGATCAAAAATAAGAAAACTCCATTAGGTGAGACAAAGCGATTAAAAAATAGGACTTTGGCAGAATGCGACAAAGTACGATTAAGACAGAATTTTACGTACCTGATGTGCACGCGTTTCTACTCCACATTCGTGGAGTGCTCGATGAACTGTGAGGGGATTGGCCGGAGCCCCGTTGGGTGTGGACAGCGCAATCCAATAGACTACTGCTGGGCACAACCTTTTGTCCACTATAGAGCGATGTTCAGCAATCCATTCTTGGCTGGTCGTACTAGCCACCTGACTGGAAGTAACTGTTTCGTCATTGCTTTCGTCACTATCTTCATCTTCTTCTTTGCCTTTGGCTTTTGCCTTGCTTTTGGCCTTTCTTTTTTCTTGAGTTGCCACGGCTCTAAAAAAGAATGCCACATTCTTTATTCCTGAAAAGGCACAAAAATACAAGGCAAAAGTTTAGCTTTATAACATAGTAAAGTTTTTTTATGGGCACATTTAGAAACTCAATGTGCTTACAGCTTTGAAAGAGGGATATATTTCTCTTTATGCAGTAATAAGTTTTTCAATAGGGAAACAACAAACTAAATCATTTCTTACCGGACACTGCCTTGTCGCAGTTATCTCGCATGCGACAAACATCTTTCCAGGCTTTTTCCAGTCCTTGTTGTTTCACGCTAGCGATACATCTAGCACTGATTATGCTATATTTGCCATGGATTATTGGACTCAAATAACATAAGGCGGCTGCTTTAACTCCCTCGCTGTTAAGTTGCCTACACGGATTTGTAGCTCGCTGCATCTTGCAATGATATGAAATGGCCTGCATCAAATGATCTTTATATCGCAGAACGTTGTGATGGTCAATATTATACATGCATCAATGTGAAAACATGATGTCGTTTTGTTCATTTGTTTGTCTTAAAACCTTACACTCGAATAGAGTTCGGCATTCTAGTGTGAAGTTTTCTTTTTCCAGTATATTATACTTGATATGAAAGGAGCTTTGTTAAAAAACAAGGGCGGTTGTTGTACTATTTTTAGCATATTGCATAACTGCAGATTGCGAAAAACTGTGAAAATCTAGGTTAAAAACAACCGCAGCGGTGATATTTGCACAGAATCCGCATTATCCACCATAAAGTATAATGCGTTGAAGACTATCGAAGCTGCTAGTTGTTGTCATTCGAGGGCACCAGCCTTTCAAAAGGAAGTGATTGTTATGCATTTTTTACAATGATATTACATAACCACAGAATTAAGAATCCTGTGAAGCCCTTAATTAAATACAAAAGCGGCACTGATACTTCCAAAGAATCCCCATTATCCGCCTAGCATAGCTGCTATCCATCTCTAGAAAAGAAAAAAGATTAAACAATAGTTCATTATCCGACATATCCAAGGAATCCAAGCTGTCCACCCTAAATAAAAAAAGAGTTTTTGGGAATCTGCAAGTGATGTCTAAGTGAAACATTATTTAGTAAGGGTGGATGGACTCCTTGGACATCGAGCTATTGCCTAGAAAAATGAATAAATGAATAAAGAACCATTAGCTTTCCCTCCATTTCTTTTTTAAATAGGGGCGGATATGTTGGATTTAAAGGATTTACTGGAAAAAGAACTATTACCTAAATGAAGAATGAATTGATCTTATCTCCCGCTTTATTTCTTTTTAAAATAAGGGTGGATTTATTGGATTTTGTGGAATACATGGATAATAAAAAAATATAATAATAATAATAATAATAATAATAATAATAAAAAGTACATAAAAATAAAATAAAATAAAATAAAATAAAATAAAATAAAAATAAAATTAAATAATAATATAGTATCATTTAATAGTTTAATTTATTTATATTAATTTTTTTTATTATTTTTGTCTTTCATTTTCCAACATATTTAAGAAATCCAAACTATCCAACCTACATTTAAAAAAGAGACACTGGATGTATGTCCACGATATCCAATAAATCCATACTATCCACCCAAAAATAAAAAGAGTTCACGCTTAACTTCTTTTACCCTTAAATATGTCCATGAAATCCAATAAATCCATACTATCCAGTCAATAATAAATATTATTAACAAAGATTAAAGGACATCTACTTAGTACTGGAAGTTAATACTCTATACTTTTTCAACAAATAGGTTGGATTCTTTGGATCTTTTAGATTTTACGGAAATGTTCATTCATTCATTCATTCATTCAGTCATTCATTTCGCATTCTTTCTTCGTTTCTTCACTTGTTTATTTTTTGTCTCGTTTCCATCTGTAAGACATCAATCAATTTTATATTTATTGATCGGATTTCCTGGATTTGATGGATACGGAGGATGTGTGTTTACCATTAGAAGTACCTTACATCAAAGAGACTTTTTAGTTCTCCTTGATTTTGAAGAGGAACAAAGAAGGCCTCTCTAAGATTGTTCCTCCTTTAAAGGAACATTTCACCCTAAAACGTTCTTGGTACAGGCAAAGATTAAAGGACATCTACTTAGTACTGGAAGTTAATACTCTATACTTTTTCAACAAATAGGTTGGATTCTTTGGATCTTTTAGATTTTACGGAAATGTTCATTCATTCATTCATTCATTCAGTCATTCATTTCGCATTCTTTCTTCGTTTCTTCACTTGTTTATTTTTTGTCTCGTTTCCATCTGTAAGACATCAATCAATTTTATATTTATTGATCGGATTTCCTGGATTTGATGGATACGGAGGATGTGTGTTTACCATTAGAAGTACCTTACATCAAAGAGACTTTTTAGTTCTCCTTGATTTTGAAGAGGAACAAAGAAGGCCTCTCTAAGATTGTTCCTCCTTTAAAGGAACATTTCACCGAAAAACGTTCTTGGTACAGGCGGTTTTTTTGCAAATCAACACGAACGAGGGAAGTTCAGTTTGGCTAACAGTGCTTACTCTAAATATGTCGACAATAAAACAAGACAGTTAAATTGACGCTTGGTTTTAGCCTTTTATCCAAAAGGAACAATGATATTTGAGAAATGGCCACCACCATAGCATCGCCAAAACCACGACCATCACCATCCTCGCCACCACGGCCGTCTACACTGTCACCATAACCATCACCATCACCCATCACTTCCATTAAGATCACAAATGATTGGTTGCACACAAAGTTTTAGACAATTAAGCAAAATAAATAAAACCTTTAAACGACCTAGGTAGACAATTATATCCTTGAAACCTGCACGGCACCTTCAGAAACGAGTTGGCATTTTTAAATAGTAAGAAGTCAAGTGCAATGCGCTAACCAGCAACTAACATTCTACCCTCCTCGAAGAGTCTGCCAGGAAACAAACCACACGCATCAATATAAGATCATGTAAAAACTTTCGGTGACTGGTGGCTTTCATTATCGATGGATTATGTAAGGTCATCTTCCCATATTTTAAAAAGTGGCCTCACCCGACATTTAGCTGGTCTGCGATGGTATGAGCTAGACTGACATCCTTGCACCAGATCGAGGCAGACAGTCCATACATTGTCCCATTGGCTCCTTCTAGGGCCTCGTTTGCAGTGCGAAATGGTATTATTCTGACCTTGAAAAAGGGTTCAAGGCAAAGTTTTACTTTCTATACAAGGTTGTCAATAATAAAAAGCGAGAATTCCATAACACATCGTGTTTCAGATGTAGAAAGAGGCTTCAATCATTAATTTTTTGTGTGTAAAGTCATTTGTAAATAGCATCTTTAGTGGAAGTTGCATGGATGTAAACCAAGAATGGTTTTTCAATTGGTAATACGCCAAAAATGGTTTTTCAATTGATAATACGCCAATATTCAACTAGTGATTGAATTTTTCAAAAATCAAGTAACATCGGTAATTATAAGTGTCCATTAATTATAATTAGTTAAACCTTAACATTTACCACTGGTCCTTGAACCTCCAAAGTGTTTATAGTGTTGACAGTGGAGCTTTGAAAACCTAGATGTTTGATATCAAGAGATTGAAGGTGGTTATTTGATAAATGCTTGAAAAGAAATGAAAACAACATGTTACTTCGGAATTGTAAAAAGTAAACTGCATTCGTTTCGTTACGACTTTGTCCTAAAAAGAAAATAATAACATACATAAACAAATAAACAAAAACAAAACATATCCTAGATGGGCATTGAACCAATGACCTTCGGCAAAGAGTTCAGATGCTGAACACAATACTACAAGAACACTTCATACTACAAGAAAAACAAAACATATCCCAGGTGGGCATTGAACCAATGACCTTCGGCAAAGCCAATACTACAAGAACACTTCATACTACAAGAAAAACAAAACATATCCCAGGTGGGCATTGAACCAATGACCTTCGGCACAGGGTACAGATGCTGAACACAATACTACAAGGCGAATATTCGTACGGCATATTTTAAAAATAGGTTCATATGCATTGGTATATGTGCTGAACATTGTTGGGATAATATGTCGAGAGTGTTTAATTTGGCGACTATTCTACAAACAGGAATATAAGGTGAACGTAAGGTATTGTTATTTAGGTGACAGTTACTGTGTAGTCAATAGCCATGGACCTGACAGATTAGAATTTCAAAAGGTCATTTGGAATATCAACGGGGTAAGGCGACGTATGCATCTGAATATGTCTACTACGCGATGACGTATTTGCCTTATACCATATAACCGACGCCAACTGGACAACAGGGAAGTTAAGCGTACCTCCGAGTACCGTAGGTTCCAAAAAGTACCCTTTGTCCAACTTGCTGTCAAGTTTTGGGATTTTTCCACCGCATAAAATTTCTGCACCATCATTTACTGCGCCTTGAATAAAACCAATCATCTTCTGTCTGTGCTCCTTGCTTATTAAAGGGCCAACCTAGATTATAAAGAAAACATTGTAAAGCAAAATATTAAAACTATGAAGGCAAATGTTTCTTACTGTCTTCGTTAAAAAAAGGTCCAGATTCAACGCTAGCACGTGTTTGACAGCGTTTATGTACGACAGGCCTTGGTATGAACAAAGAGAAAGCTAAGGATATTTAGAATAGAAAAAACCCGTTACACGAGATTGCCCAAAGGGCTCTGTTTAATACTCTCTTTGTAAAAAACATCAGGAGCAAGGAAACATTAAAGATTTCTATTTGTATTGACATGACATCAAAACGATACCAATAAAACGACTGGGGTTACAAATTCATGCCTAAATCTTCGACGCCACCTTATTTGTGGTCTAAAATAACTATTCATGATCGTTTCATTTATACTTGAATCTTTTCCGCTTGAATGGATAAACAGTGACTTTGTTGGTTATTTTTTGTACACTCCATGTCATCGTAAGCTGTTGGTAGATTAGCAGGCACAGTTAAGAACGATAAATCGATTATTTGCCAGAGTTACATTGACTGCTTCACTGACTTTTCGTCTTAACGATCACGAAAATCATCCGAAATGCGCCGAAAAACGGCCTATTTTTTTTACGTTTTGAGTGCGAAAGTAAAAAGGTATAAAGGCCTACTCTGGGACCCAAAGTCGCCCAAAGTCGCCTAAAGTCGCCTAAAGCCGCCCAAAGTCGCTCTAAGTCGCCTTAAATCCCTTGTATATAGTTTATATATTAATAGTAAACTATGTAAAACTTCATATAGTTTATTTTCAGTTTGCTTGCCAAGGCTGTTGCCTAACCAGAGCCCTATACAATAAAATGCCCAAGGAATCATCCTGGGCCCCTAAGTTTCTTGTTGTGACACTTACTAACTCACAGGTTTCACTTAATGCCTTAGTTACCCTTTGGCCTGTGACCAATTCGGCAGCAACCTTGCTTGCTAGCTGTTGTTAAGGTCATTGTTGCATGTTTATGTACTACTGATGTCTTTACTGTGCGGGTCCATACCAACATCACAAGATATCATTAGAAATTCCAAGGGGGGTGGGGGCAGTGGAGGCTCTTGAAAGCCACCAAACTAGAATTTCTAGAAGAGTGGGGTGGAATAGGGGGTTGGTGGAGCATTCAAACTAAAACATTTTCATGGGGATAGTATGGATATTTTCTGTAACAATGCATTATGGTGTACCATGATGATTCCCATGTACATGTATACCACAACTGTACTTAGGTTCACCTTGGCATTTCCAATTAAGTCACTGAAGGTTACCTAAAATTGCCTAAAGTCGCTCAAAATCGCCCAAAGTCGCCTAAAGTCGCCCAAAATCGCCTTAAATCGCCCAAAATCGCCCTTAATTTTGGACAAAATAAGCTAAAATCGCCTAAAGTCGCCTTAAGTCGCCCAAAGTTACGGCGACTTTGGGTCCCAGAGTAGGCCTGTATAAAAAGTCTTAAGTTAGAGTACTCGTTAAGTTGAACAATTATAAACACTAACATCCCTCTATTATACCGTAGCTTAGGTATAGAATATTAACAGGAATGATATTACCTGTATGCTGCTCTCATGGGGACTGCCAATCTTTAGTCTCTGCACAACTCTGATAAATCTTTCTGTGAATGTCTGGAGGATGGAAGCTTGGACAAAAATGCGATTGATAGAATGGACGTTTTGTCCCTCATTATGAAGAAAACTAAAAAGAAAGAACGTATAAATATTGTCACAGATCTATATTTGACTTCAGGCTGTACACACAAAATAAAATATATCCCTCGCAAGGCCTTTCCCCAAACGATGAAACACTTAAGATCTGTAAACACAAGGTGAATAGTCCCCTCTTGCGCGCCGATCTTTAAGCCTGTCTTTCACTACCTTACTTTGAACGGAAAGGCCTTTATTCTCAGTTTTTCTTAAGGACGGTGTGTCCTAATACAGAGGCATTTTTGCACAGGTTATGACTATGGGGAAACAGCAGAACTTAGCAAGGGCCGATTGGAATCCAAAAAGAAAATTGTGGGTAACCGCGCATTGTTTGGAGCTAGCCCCAATTTCCTTTTTCATTTTCAACAGCCCTTCCTAAAATCTGCTTTTCCCGCATATTCATAAACCGCGCAAAAATACCTTGCCTTTTAGTAGGCACCGTTCATAAGAAACTCGAGTTTCTAAAACCATCCCGAGATGTGCAGAATGTATGCGTAGTAACAAAAGGAGACACCGTCCTTAATTGGAGAAAATGCATTCTCGTTGAGCCTACGATCTGTTCTGTCAGCGGGCTCTGGTATCAGCCATTACCGGATGTCGTGAAATTCACGACTTCCGGTAGCGCATGTCTAATTCGTTAAGGTGCTATTGCACCTGCTCTATTCTCGTCCTTGGAGCTCTGGGCATGATAATTCTGACAACAGCCAAGATTCGAATTCCTATCGATCGAGTCATGGTGTCAGATCGACTAAAAGCTGTTCGGGACCCTCTAAATCTCCTGCAATGAGCGGAAAACCTGGAGTTTTAAAAGGAACAAACTTAAGAAGCTGCCTTTCGTGCCGTAGTTGTTCAGAAGAACGATTGTCCCTGCATTTTGCTCACAGGTTTTGGATTTGTATCTTGCCTGAATAAAGGTATTGCATTTGCGTTGTACTGAATTGTACAGTTGTTTTATTGCATTCGTCTGGTTTCTGATGTGTGAGAATGTCAACTGTGCACTTATCGTTTCGCCACTAAATGCTACATTGTATTACGTTTTACCCCATCGAAAATTTCCAGAAGCATTTGGTGCCCAAGTTTTTAAACATCGACATCAAGAGGTCATTACAAAAGCTGATAAGACAGTTACATGTAAGTTTACTTATGGACAAGCTGTAGTTTTGTAGAAAATGCTGTAGCGAGAAAAGAATCGCTGGCATTTAGCGACAATCTCCAACACTCTGAATTCTTACGTGCTTAACCAAACAGCAAAATTTGGTCGCATAATCTGCCTAAGCCACATTCGTTGCCTGGAGTCAATATGTTTATTAATGCCCTGATTAATTCAACCATAAATAAAGCAATAACTTTTAACGTTATTCCGCATACAGTTTGAATCTGCCAATCAAAAAAAAATAATTTTTTGCCGTTACCAGAGCTACAAGAGACGTAATTTAAGAAAAGCCGCGTAGCTCTGGGGAGGAGAATGGAGAAAATAGACGTACACAGGAGTTACGAAAGTGTTATATAGCGTTTCTTCCATACAACTGCGCAAAGCATGAGGCCCTGGCCAGATGTAGAAATATTTTTTTCGCTCTTTTCTTTCTTCGCCAATGGACAGAAACGAAGTGGAGGTTTACACGTAATCATAAAAGGAAGGGTACAATTATATTTCTACATCGCTTGTCTGAAAAGAGCTTAGATCAATAACATTTCATTATTCTTTTCTGGCATAGTTAACTTATGGACACCACACGCACGTGGTCGGATGTAAGAAAAGCGGTTCAGCGTTTTTAGTTTATGAGCCATAGGCTAGTAACAGACGTTAAATCATTGTTGATATCTAGTCTACATGGGCAACCAATAAAGAAAAAAATGGCAACCTGTCACATCTAGAGCAGGCCTGAAGGAGAAAATATTAAGCTAACTATACAAATATAAATATTTGTTAACTGGTATGTCCTAAAAAAGAGGTATTGCTGAGGTAAAAACCAGCACATTTGTTTGAATTTTACGTTCTTTGTGCGGCAACTTTAGGACAGAGTTCAAAAGTTAATTACTAAGGGCCCCTGTTATACTGAAATAGATCCTAAACGAATAAACGCAAGCTGGCTACTAGTAGTCTCTCTTGTTGTTCAGGGATATTCGGTCCACCGCTAGCCTGTCCCAGGCGTTCAGATAGTGGGTAGCTATAGCCTGCGTTGCAGTCGGACGTGTCACTCCAAACCTACCCTTCGGTGTAGATTGCCTGCAGCGCAGGCTGATAGCGGGGCGTACGACAGAAAAATATTAAGAGCGGAGCCCCCTCCACCCCCCCCCCCCCAAAAAAAAATATTACGTAGAGACTCCAGTCTCTTCTGGTTTTTTTCTCCGCTCTCAATATTTTTCTTTTGTGCGCCATTATGTGAACACCTGGAACAGGCTAGTCCACCGCGCGAAAGACCTGCAGGTGACGAGACTCACGTCGTTTTCGTTTACGACAGCCGTAGGTGACTACCCTCGCGTATTCTTTCGTCGTTTTACTATTCCAAGCAAAAAAAAGAACTACTCGTATTACCTTCCTTTAATTGCAGCTGGAAGAGCTTCGTCGAGGTTTGCATCCTCAAAGATTATCATGGGATGACAGTTTGCCAAGCTAAACGAAAACTTCTTTGTAAAAAGGAGGTGACTTGCTCTCATAATAGCAGCAGCGGTCTTTTCACTTCCTACCTGATGAAGTCAACAAAATGAAAATATCCTAACTTATCTGTTAACAATTAACCATTATTCCACTCCCTCTCGTCGTAGCGCACGAGTTGGCTATAGCTAGTTTTCATGTGACGAAATCAAAATTCTATAACGTCGCCATTCATTTCGTGTGACTGTCGAGGTGATTGCCTGTTAGTAGGTTGCTAAACAGACCGCGCACTTGCTCCAGAGATTGTCTATAAAGCATTTTTGTATATGAATACAGTATAAACAATTAGCCTCATGTACTTGCTCTGATTCTGTATAGCCTAGGGTGTCCATGCTCAAATCAGGAAAACTAAATGGCAAAACTCAAATTAGGATATCGATTTGTGTAGTTATTTGTGTCAGCGCAAAACGTTTTAAGCTTGCAGGTATAGGCGTCTACATAGGTGTTAAAATCCTCCCGATAATGAAGCATGTAATTGAAAGTACCGTTAAGGCGCTGAACTACACGTGGAAACAGGCATGATGCTATTTACTACCACTACTATCACTACCACTACCACCACTACTACCACCACCACTACCACTACCACTACCACTACCACTACCACTACCACTACCACTCACTACTACTACTACTACTACTACTACTACTACTAATAATAATAATAATAATAATAATAATAATAATAATAATAATAATAACAATAATAATCGTTAGATTAAAAATTAGGGAAATATTTTGCCGATTAAATCTGTCTTGACTTCCAAGAAAATCATCCAGACTTTCGTATAAACAAAGGCAAAAAAGATAGCATGCTTACAAAAGCCAAAGCTTTTACAGTAGGATGCGAGGCCATAGCCTTTCCGACAACGTCTCCTTTTCCATACACTACATTCAAGACACCTTTAGGTATCCCTAGAAATGAAGAGATTTAAAATATATATATAAATAGTAAAGTAATTTAAAGAAACAAACAGTTTACGTTTGATTAAGTAAAGTCCTTGCCCCATCCTTTTGAATATTTACAAAAGTTATAGTTGTATAAGTTACTCGATTTCGTCGTCCTGCTCATTTTGTACTTTTAAATAACTCAGGGGAGAGTAAGTTTAATTCACCTCTTATAGCATAGACTACGAGCAGTCTTTCTTTCCGCTCAGGGATAGTCAAGGGAAACGTGACGCTAGTGCAGCGGCTCGACACACGCGTCGCGTTCCAACGCGGCAGGCGATTTCGCGCTCACTCGCTTGTTTGTTTTCCTCGACTATCTCTGAGCGGAAAGAAAGACTGCTCGTAGTCTTTTTAAAGCACTACCTAGCATGTTGCACTAGCACCCAATATATATAAACCCTAAACATATCTTCTTGTCATTTGTTGCAAAAAGCAGATTCTTTACAAATAAGCATCCACCAGATGATGTCAGAAAAACATATAGACGTAAAAATTAATTCTTTAAGGTAGATTTCCACTGTCGCGAGAATTTTATGTAAGTACGGACCTGAATTTATTATTCTTTACGTGCGTAAACAAAACATGAGGCGATATAAGACAGCTTAAGTAAACGTGAAGAGTTGGACAGCGCTCAACCTTTCAGTTACTTTTACGCAAGCCGTTCACACATCGCCTCTTGTTTATTTACGCACGTAGGAAGTCCGTCGGTACGTAAAATTACGCGACTTTGAAAAATCAACCCTAACAGCCCATACTAGTGGCTCACAACTGCCACTGCTTGAGCTTAAGCCCATTCCCAAGGACCGGGAGGATTACTACTTTCCCTCTTGAATGCATTCTAGTCCGTCGCAGGGGTACCCCCTCAGTACTTTGTCAAGCTTTTCTAACGGTTCCCTGGAACCCGTTTAAATACCTGTGCAGAGAAAAACGATGTGGGCTTAAGTCTGTTTTGGCTAAGAAAACAGCATACCTCGATTTCACCACCATTTCACCACCATTTCACCTGCGAACTTCCGATCGAAGTCCAATTAACGTGCTAACCACTACCCCACAACGGCACCTTGGAATAGTGTCGGACGTAACTTAATTTGCTCATTAGATTCCCTGTTTTCAACATTGCGACTGTGCTTGTTAACATGTATTATATTATTACCTGCATCACTGAACGTTTTAGCTAGTAAATGAACCTCAACCGGGGCCAGACACGAAGGCTTTATAACTACACAATTGCCGCTGACCAATGCCGGGACCGCGTGCCACAAGACAGAATGGAGCGGAGAGGCCCATGAAGTAATTATTCCGACCACACCCATTGGGTAGCTAGATGTGTAGCTGACGGAATCTAAAAATTGAAAATAAAAATACTGCTATTAACTGAAACTGTTAGAAAAGACGAGTTTTCAACTCATCTATTAAAAAAAAACATTTTTTTGATGCGCGAACGCTTGCGCTGTAATGACAAAGTTCCACTTGAATATTTAAGCTGTTTTTAACGTATCTTCAACTAAAACTGTCGTCTTTTCTTTCTCCGGGGAGTTTTTCTCTTTTCTTCTTTCGTGAAATTTGTTACAAAGATGATACATTAGTAAGTGGACTTCCTGTCGTCCAATCCAGTCTGATTCGGTGATTAAACGAATCTAGCCAGGCTCTCGTTTGGGTTTTATGCGCGAGATGCGACACGCGAGCGGTAAAGCCGCAAGACGAGCGGTGAAAACGCGAGGGCGTGCCCCGCCTACCTCACCTCACGCCCTCTCGGCTTCGCCACTCGCGTGTCGCATCTCGTGCATAAAACCCGAACGAGAGCCTGCTCACAGGCTAAAACAAGTCGGGCTCCCTCGATTTTGTCGGACTCACTAGCATGATTAGAGACCGAATTGGACTCCACTCAGTCCTATTAAAATTATTAATAATAATAACAACAGTAACCTTTCGTTTTTGTTGCTGATTCCTCAGTGGCTACCGCCAGTGCTGTGATTTGTTTTATGTTATGTACCTCTCTTGCTACATCGCTGTCGTCTTTACGGGCGCCTTGAATTGCTCGACCTTGATCCATGATCTCCGCGCGAACAAAAGCCTCAAACCTCTTTTCCAGCAATTGAGCGACATGTCTTAACACTTCGGCTCTTTCGATCTGTTTTCCATGAAGAAAATTAATTTATTAATATGAGAACATTTTATACAGCAATATGTTATGTGTTGCTAAGAGACATAAGACAAATATTGTAAATAATTTATTCACGTAATTCAGTCATTTGACTGCAAAGTGTATTTTATTAATAAACGGTCTATCTATCTATCTTTCTATCTTTTTAATAAACAATTATTCATCGATGTCAGTAGACGTGAACAGTGATGGATATTTGGCAAGTCGTGACGCGACGAGACAAATATCTTCTATTCCTCACCGACACAGAGGTGAATGATTGTCTTAGTATATACCAAACCAGTGGATAGCCTGCACCAAATTTTTAGTTCCCTTTTTTTTATTTTAACTCCAGTTTCAAACTTAAAACCTCTTATGGCGTTATATTTAATTGTTCTGGCTTCAAGGTGCCTACGTACCTCTAGTACCACAGCAACACATATCTCCACCGTCAGCAGTTAACTTAACTCAAACTTTACTCCACTTCATTGATTATTTTAACGGATTGAAAATTAGGGGCCGTTCACATGATACCGGAATGACTTTCATTCCAGAACGAGTTCATTCCATCCCCATATATTTCTCTGTATCTGTTTACATGATACCGAGACGAAATTTCGTTACCACACAAGTCATTCCGGAATGAGTTCACTCCGGTTTTCAATCCGAATGAAATTCTCGTTCTGGTATGACATTTCATTCTGGTATCATGTAAAGTGAAAACAAACTCCGTTCCGAGATGAAAACGCAAACCGTGTAGTCTGAGGCGACTGGCGCATTCGTATCGTTTTCAAGATGGCGGACAAAACGGTCCTTTTCAAGGTGGCTGAGCCGGTCGATTTTGTCATGTCAATGCAGTACGAAATTCATTCTGGAACGGAACTCATTCCGGAATGAAACTCATTCTGGTATCATGTGAACAGTCCCTTACTGGCTAACATGAACGGGTAGTGTAACTTACGTACCTTAGACGTTTTAGACCACAGCTGATATGCACAGCTGGCTGCCTCCAATGCCTTTTCCAGATCCACCGTGGTAGATATCGGATATTTGCATAGCGCTTCTCCAGTGCTAGGATTTAATGTGTCGGCAAAGTTGCCGTCCTCTGGAGGAATAAATTCGCCATTGACGAAATTGTAGATTTGTTCAGATATCTCACCACGTCTGAAGGAATAAAATAAATAATAAATGCGTCACTTTTAAATGAAGAAAAATAATCAATCAACCATCCAATCAATCAATCAATCAATCAATCAATCAATCAATCAATCAATCAATCAATCAATCAACCAAGCAAGCAAGCAAGCAAGCAAGCAAGCAAACAAACAAACAAACAAACAGAAAGAAATCCCAAAAGCTCAAAGTTGTACGCGTTATTGAGTGGGCAAGTGGAGTGGGCTGGGTGTGGGTATTGGAGGATTTCAACCTATTTGCAGGCTCATGAAGAAAGGGCTAATTACCTACTTAAAAGTTTCTTTAGGTTTAGACTTTGACAGAGCTTATTCTTTTATATCTAATACAACCCCTATTTTACGGTCTCACCATCCGGGTGGTGTCGGGTGGTATAGGCAAAGAACAATACCTTGGCAAAGAACCAATGAAAAGCAAATGGCGTCAGTAGTTGTCAGCCAATAGGAATGTGTGATATTTGCAATCAGTGCAAATTTAGTAACTTGAATGTAATTAATTCAAAAACTTGTGATAAATTGTTAACTTGACAATAGTATTTCTGGAAAGAGTTATCTTTGAAGCGAATTGAACTTATTTGTACAGAACTTTCTGATATCGTACAAACAGATACAAAGCCATAATTATCTAAGCCTGCTACCAACGGATTAAGGTTACTTCGGACCTTCGCGGGTGTCTTCCCGTGTCCTTGGGGAAAAAATTCTTATGCGCGCCATTTTAAAGGCAAACGTCATTCAATCAGATTAAATGAATTCTTATAGGGTATCAAATTTCGGCGGATTTCTGTGAAATTTGGCCTGAACATTCTGTTGTGTCGGGGATTTTTGAAATTTGAAATATTTCAGCCTTGGCGATCTTCAACACAATGTGCATTGCCATATTCTTGGCTGCTGGAACTTGACAGATTAATTAAAAAAATAACCAGTCAGAATATCGAAAAATGCTCACACACTTAAACCTGCGCGTAGACGTCTCTTAATGAAATAGGAGACGTCTGCACGCAGGCTAACACATAGACTTGCACCAAGTCGACCTCTCATAAGTCCCTCGATCATCGATCGCTCGTCGAACGAGCGACGAAGTCGCGAGAGGTCGACTTGTTTCGCCTGAGTGGATTTGAATCATATTATAAATTCACGGGCGAAAAAATGATTGACATATGCTGCCTTGGGAGTGGTGTCAAATATCAGACACGTTACGTCATGCAAAACTGTCACTCTCCTATTGGTCAATTGTCATGATGTCACCGGTGGAATTTCCGACCGGTGAATTTGGCGCCAAACAGGTATGAAAAGTCCTTTAAAATGGCCAACCAACCAGAAAAAAAAATTTAAAGGACTTTGAGAAAGTCTAGCTAACACACTTTTGATGTTTGATCCAGTTATCTTGCCAATGCGCTTTGATTTGATGTCCTTATTAATTTAATTCAATGGCACATGGTCATTTTCGCCGTTGTTTGAGATGTTCTTTTGCGGAATTTAAGAAACTAGCAATTCATAATTTTTTCCCGACATCTACATTTATCAACCTTTCCAACGATGTACTTTGCGGTGTGTCCTTTAAATGGGGCGCGTACGAATTTTTCCGGAGGACACCCACGAAGGTCCGGAGTAACTTTAAGGTCCGTATATGCAAGTTTCCTGCCGACAAACTCAACAAAGTTTCTTGTTTCTTGCAAGTTTCTTGCCAACAAATTCAACGAATTAACTTGAACAAGTATTGCAAACTTTGCTATCAAATTTGTAACCGAATCGTTTACATAGAAATGTAATTATTCGTGATATTCTTCGTGATTTATCTTTGAAATCTTGACAATCGAGAAAACAACTTTGACTTTCGACTTGCAGCATTCATGTCCTTGCAACCAGACTTTTAGCCAGGAATTGAAAGTTAGCCGTCCAAGGAGCATGTTTCTTGTAAATTATTTGAAAGATTAAGTGAATTTTATTCAAATTTTTCCAAAAAGTGGGCGTCCATAGGACGCCTGGACGCCCTTCTGGCTAAAACCTTGCTTGCAACAGAATGGTATTGTTTATGCTAACGTCGTTCACTCGCACCCATAAACTTCTGTTAGAAATGCATGAGCGTTCTTTCCCCGCCCCTCCCCCCTCCCTAAGCTTCAACAAAGGTAGTTTAGAAATTTTACGACAAGCTTGTGAGCAAATTACACTGGGGCGCCCACATGGTTCGTTTCGGCGAAATATCTGTTTGTAAGGCCTAAATCAGTTGAAATCAATAGTCGGATTTAATTGCGTTGAGCAACTCTTGGGGAAATGTCACCTCAAACTATTCAAACAAAGGAAGATTATGCTCTTTTCTTTTCGAAAGAACCAATATGCCGTTTAGAGTGCGAACGTTCAGCTGGCATATTCGGACAGCCAACAGCAACCTGGATAGATTGGAGATAACATTCCGTTCTCTGAGTCCGAAAACATCAACCTGTGTTAGCTTGTAGATAAATATCCCTTACAAAATGGCCCTGAAACATAGCCTTGCTGTTGGAGAACTCAACAAGTTTCCTGTGGGGGGTGGCTACTAGTGGAACGAAACTGATTCGAAACTGATTCTATTAAATTTGAGAGGATCGAAGAATCAAACCTACCGGATAATAATAAATAACTACACAAATAAATGAATGAATAAATACATAAATAAGTAAATAAATAAGTAAATAACTAACTAACTAACTAACTAAATAAATAAATAAATAAATAAGTTTATTGACAGCCACAAGCGACAGTTGATGGTTAACCTCCATATTGAGACCTGGGACCTGTTCCGTTTTTTATCAGTTTAATCACAGAAAGAACAGCTGTGAACAAACAGTCCAAAAGGGAATGTAGCGGCCATAAAGGCCTTGGTTCTAACTGTATTGTACTTTAAAATTTTCATTTAAAGCCAGCAACATTTTAAAGTAAGCATTTTAAAGTGAGCAAACTTAGCTTATTTCTGCGCTGCATGAGTTTTCAAAAGTGGGTGACTTTATCCAGTCGTTAAATCTTTCGTCCTTGATAAAGTTCTTGCGGTAAGTTAACAGCTCATTGAACACGCATAAGAATCCTCAACGATTTATCCCTCCCTCTCTGTAAACCATCTTATCATCCTACGCTGAGAAAATATTTTTTTAAAGATTTTTGGTGGCTAATCCCGATATACTACACGGATTTTCTACATATACCTGTCTTTCATCCTGTGCGAAATATTATTTTAATTGTCGCTTTCTATGTTTAAAAAAAATTATGTTAAAATTAAAAAAAAATGCTAATAACTTGTAGTAATTTTAAGATACTATAAACGCAGCATGCGTGCAGTGAGACATATTTATGTGTTTCGAACTAAGATAATTTTTTTAGGCGACCCAGTTGAGCGATTAGCATCGCGATCGCAGGTTTCCTAGGGGACAAGACAAAGTGGAAACTATCAAATTGTAGCTACCCGACAGCAAATAATTATTTTAAAGTAAAGGTGCTTTTGCTTTCAACTTAAGATCACGACTTGTTTAAAGCTCAAGAAGTTACGAACAACCGCTGTCTTTGATAAAATTATTTAACGGAAGACTGGGGAATAAATATGAGCCCCAGCTGAAAACGTACTGAAGAACAGAGTCTTCCTTCCTTTGTTAGAGCGCGCAAGCGACCCACATTTTATCTTCCAAAAAATGATGCAGGAGAAAAACCATGCAGCAACACTATGATTTCCTTGAAAAACAAAAACTTAATGCAGACTTAGAAGAGTGAAAAAGGTCTCCGAAATGCCACAAAACACTTCTCTCACGAAAGACCCTAGCAGAACCTCTGCTAAACGTTGTGCCAGGTTATAAAATGAATTCATTTTATGTAAATATTTATACGTGGCCAAGGGACTTCCTCTTCAGAGTCAACTCATTGCAGATTTAAGTTAAAAGCAAAGTTTGCGTCGGTACATTGTGTTTTATGCAATTGTAATTTTCAGTTTTAAATATTTAATTTTCGACATGAAACGGTATACGTATTTATTTTCATTTTTGTGTGGAATTACAAATTAGAGATGTTCTTGTGATCTTAAAAAGGGCCGATCTTATTTTGGTCTGTCATCTGAGTGCTGTAAACCGTTTGGCTTTTGATCGGTATGGTATTACCACCCACTAAACATGAACATCAAAACGAAATTAATGCGTTGAAGCTAAAAGATGTCATTTGTTTTTAAGACTCAAAATATTAAATGAATCGAATGAGAATAAATTATTGTTAGCCAGTATGGTTCGAGGCTGCAATCATCTGACCACGATCGAAACTTAGGTCGACATCAGTCGTCCGCCCGCACCCAAGAAATAATAAGTTATACATGTACATATCGAAAACGAGATTGATTAGTATATCGTCTGTATCTTAGACTTAACAAGGTTTATGCATAGTCATTCGAAAACGTAAAAGATTGGGATGTCTAATCGCTGTAACGGAAGGAAGTGATCGGACTCTCTGGTATCAACAAGATAATTGAACGCGTTAAACTACACTTAATAAGAATTACAGTGGAATCTTTTCTTAGGACACAGCCGTAATACGTATAATTCAGTTGGTTCAGGAAAGATCAAACTTCATGTAAATTTTGTAGCCTCTATTGCATGGAAACCTCAATTAATAATACGGGCACTCGCTCATCTCGGAGTCTTCGTCCTGCCTTACTTTATTTCCGCTTCCGGAAGGAAATATTCGCCTTGGGTCTGAATCACAAAATGCCATTTATTTTCTCCATTTTTCCACGTCAACTAATATTCCTGCTTTGTTCGTCTCTAGCTAACTTCTACTAAACAGACCCATCATTACTTTACCGTTTTACTTGTCAAAAGCAGGTGGACGGCTCGGATTTGGATAAAGAATTCTTCGTGTTTCCTTACCTTAACAGATGGTTAATTTGAGCTAGAAAATCCATGAACCATTTGATCTTTCTTCTGTTTTTGTTTCAGGCCCGTCCAGGCAACTGGTTGCAGTCTGACAAAGAAACTAATTTAGGGCTTGAATTTGATTCGATCCGGTTGATCAAAAAGGATAATGTAGGCACGAAACAACTGTGCATGAATTAACACCGCCAGACGTACGGATTGTTTACAGTTGCTCCATTCTAAAACGGGCTGTCGATCAGAGTAATTACAATTATAATGTATGCAGGATCATAAATTACATCTGCCTCAAGTCCTTTCGTTCGGGATCGTGAGCCAACGGCGCCCACGATGTAAAATGTCATTTTTTCCCCTGCCCTAACTCTCTCACTGCCAATTGGTCAAGTCAAACATCTTTGTTTTGAGCTTATGCAATGTTGATTCGAACAACGTAACTCTCATGTTTTTTTTTATTGGAGTCTAAAAATGTGATCAGATAAATTTCTTTTAGTCAGACCAAGGGGTCGGTATTTCTTACGCATTGACGCTAATAAATGGATTGTTGTTGTTAGTGGGATCTCAGTTATCTGAGTGAGGTGAAAATTATTGAATGAACAAGGGTGGAAGCTAGTGAAGCTGAAAAGTCATCAGTTCCCTCTTCCACTGACACATGCTATAGTTGATAGTCAGGTCAGGTTAGATTGGTCAGTTTTCAAGTCGATGGTATAGGAGCAACGAAGTCTAAAAATAGTGAAATGTTTACTTGTTGTTAGGTTTAATGCGTTTATTGTTAGTCCGTTACTATCAATTCTGGTTCTTTGTCTTGTCTTGTGGCACTGTTAGCTGTTATGTAAGGGAGACTGGATTCGAGTGATGCGAGGCACGCGGGTGTTATGGGAAGCATGGAGTAATTTTCGGCATTACGTCCCACGCGAAGAGTAATTGATCTTTTGCTAAGAATGTGTAAGCATTTTCTTTCTTTTTTCCTTATCGGGATTAGCAAACACACTTTTCATTCGTACTTAATTTAACAGAAGAAAACAATGCTCCATTTTTGTTTTGTCTGATTTGGCCTAAGGTAGCCATGGGTAAATTCAGATGGCCGAAATGTTAAATTCGAGAATACAAAACTGGAACCAAAGTTTACTGCTGAATTCATGTAATATATCAAACACGAGGAAGAGTGATTCATCAGGATATCCAGACAGAGAAGTGGGTTGAAAAAACGAGGCGCACCCGAGTTTTTAGACTTTCTCAAAAGTCCTTCGCTTCTCATTTCCGGTTCCGGTGGTGGCTCCCGCTTTTGCGCGATTCTGAAATCGCGCTTCCGAAAAAAGAAAAAAAAAAAAGCTCGACTTGTGGGCAAGTCTACCGAGTTTTTAAACCGACTTCAAGGTGTTGGAATACCTGATGATACACTCTTTCGAGTTTTTAGTATGAACACTCAAATCATTCATAATTCTTAGAGAAATTCAGAGCGAAAGTTTGCAAAATTTTGTGTCAATTTTAAGATCCGGTATCCAGACCACGGTCACGCTGGTGATTTCCTTTGTTTTTTGTTTATGAATTATCAATGAGTTTGAGAAGGCTAAATGCAAAATGCAACCAATCTCATCCCGGCCCTTCAAAAGCCTTTTACCCAGGCCCCTCACAAGCAAAGAGGGACAGGCATCTCTGAGAAAGCGGAATATGTAATTTAGTTTTCCTTTCTTATTCAGTAAATTTTGTAACCCTGTCAAGTTTCAATAACAGTTGCTTTACATGTATTTTGCATCACAAAAAAACATGCTGAAAGATTCTGGTAGACAAGTAAAATGAAATCATTGTGAAAATGACCTACATGGACACTAATAAATAAGGAAGATAAGATGGTTGACGTACTAAAAGAATGTAGAAGCAGTTAAAGAAATTTATTACATACTTTTATTGCATAACATCAAATCCAACCACCTATATTATTTACAATGCAAAATTAGTCAGTACTATTGATTCAGCATTCGGGATGAAGGATATAACATGGTCCAAAGAAAAAGAAATGCCGTAAGTTTGAGCCACAGATATTCTTTTGGCTACTGATTTAAGGCACATCAAAAGGACATTCATTTGCTCTCACAAAAAACAACTCTCAGTTGCAGTTACATAAGTATCCAAAGTTTCCAAAGAAATGTAGCTTCACTCCTATAGGGAAGAAAAATACAAAGTGTGAGACACTGTACAAGTGCATGAAAAGTAGAATGTACATTTTTACACCATGACAATTCAGTCAAACACACTCCATATACAATAATTATTTTAGCCATACACACATACAGAGAGGCACAGGAGCGGCCTTCTGGGTTTGGTTGTTCACTTGCACAGGGGACTACTTTACCTTCTCTTTTTGAACAATGACGTGGGTTTTATAATGCCTGCTACTGGTGTACATATTTTTATCCCATACCATGAAAAATACAACCAGTCAGAAAGCTGGAAATCTGCTGCATATTCTGTGGCACCCTATGGGTCATATTCACAGTAGTTTCCCAGTTTTTGTCACAGTGTTGCATGGTCGACAAGGAATAAATAGGAACATCTTTGGACCTTCCTTGGAATCTTTGGAACTCTTAAAAATTTTTTTTAGAAAATAGCCTACATCGACATGTACAACATCACTGAAATGATTGGTTGAAATGATAGGTACAAGACCTGATTTGGAGGCATGGGATAAAGTATTGTACGTGATGGTTTCTCGTGGTTTGCCCTCAATACCCATTCACAACTTGATTTTCCCTCGTCCATCTGTGTAACCCTCCCTAAAGGTTTGTACATGTATGACTTGTATACTGAAAAGTCACTCACGGGATACAGTTTTCAGTGTAATGAGTATATGTATATCTCAAAACCATTGTGCAACTAGTAAATAATGCCACCACCCAATGATTATTCCATGTCATTCCCCATTCAGAACTCTATACATAACATAAATGTACCAACAACAGTCAATTCAATAGAGAAGTGTTTTTCTTCACAAAGTGACCACGGGAATGTAGTCTATTTAAAGGTTGTACCTCCTCCCCTAGCATCCGACAATCTATTGGTGCTTACTTATACACCTTGAAGAAAAGAGACATTGTGGGGTGAGGAATATTGACCAAAATCTCATAAATTAATTATCCCGCCCCCCAATCCACCCCCCTCCAAAAAAAAAATGTCCCCCCCCAAATATTTTTGTAAAATGTACACATTCCTTGTAATGTATATTCTCAATTAATGCCATGTTTGTTTGTTAATGACCGGTATTCATCCAAGACATGGGGTTATATATGACTATTGTTGCAGTTCAATTTTATCATTGGTTTAATGTTTACTTTTCTTTGTTCTTTTTTATGTTAATATATGATAATGAACATGAAACAAAAGAAAATAAAAGTGAAGCAAGGATAAAATTAAACTACGACATATACATAATACATGTAGGAAATTTTGTCTTTCTTTGACCACCTTAATTTTTTATGAAAAAAAAACTCCATTAACTTGGTCTACAGTTAAAAAATCTTTAAAAAAGCAAGTATACTACATGTTAAGTAAGGTACATATACACAATTTTGCCTCATCTGTCATACATTGTACAGATTTGTCTGTTTGCAACCCTCCCTTTAAGATTGTGGAGTTGCAAAACAGTTAAAGTAAGTCAGTACACTTACTAATGATAGAAACTGAGTCACATACTGTGCAGTCAAATTCAGATGAACACCAAACCTCAAATAAATGCTTCTGGTAGCTTGATTAAGTGCCCGGGGCCTTAACTTAAAACTTGACTCAATAGACCCGGTATTACATGTATTTGAACCTGGCATTTACTCAGGGTATGGAATTTAATCGAAAAAAATAATGGTATTTTGATAATTGAAACTGGCAAGTTTACGTGTAACACAAGTTTTCATACTCACATGCAGCTGCTCCTTCTGCTCCTACCATAGCAGCTACAGTGCAGGTAAAGACAGAAACGAATAAGTAAATAAGTATATAAATATATAAATGAATGAATGAATAAATAAATAAATAAATAAACAAGATAATAAAGTTAATAACAGTTATGTACCAGTCAATGGTTTCCCCTAGGTGCGGGGGATCGGGCATACCCGATCGGTGTTTTACATTTCTCCATGCAATTCTTGTCAAAGTTTTCTACCTGGGGCAAACATTTCAAATCAAATTCCCCATCCCAAGCAACAACGGTAGATAGCAGCAGTTGACTAATATATCAACAGACATGCAGCTTTAGCAAGCTAAGAGAAACCAAAAAAAAAAAAAAACATACGTGTACAAAATATCAGGTTACTTGATTAGGAAAAATAGGAAATCATGCAGTTATGCAAGTTTGTATTACACCTTTGTACAGTGGAGGACACCAAAATTAGTTTACACATTGTAACTGATACCACTGAAGAAACTGTTGACACTCATCCCATGAAACATTACGCGACAGTGGTTACATTGGTTTGTTCACCACCATAACCATTGCAAATAACAGTCTTCCCCTTTGGCAAATGAAGAATTACATGGAAAATTGCACATGGTAAAGCATAAGGCAATAATGAACCACTTTCACATGATTTGTAAGGCTCGGAAATGTAAAACATATGAGAAAATCGGAATCACATTATTACCAGTCCATCACGTAAAAATACATTGTATCTGTGACGCCCTCTACCAAGATCCATCACATGAACAATGCTCATTTACATGTAGTACTGCTGGCCACAAATGGTAGAACTGGCATATATGGAAATTTTTGTGTCCTGAACATGTGAGTGATGTCAATCGCCTCTACCAGGTCTTGAAATTAATTTTTTTTCTCATGAGCAATTCTGCTCCTACAGTGGGTCCAAAATTTTAGGAGTAGATTTGATCTAACAAGGAGCAGAAAGTGTATTGATTATGAAAATGGGCCAGAAGTTGAAGGCACAAATTTGCTCCTAAGTTAGTTCTCTTAGGAGCAAAATGTCCTCAAACCAGTCACAAATTGCACATTTACGACCGTAAATTTCGAGCCCTGGGGCCTCTCATGTAATTTGTCAAATTTCCAGCTAAGGGACAGGGATGTAGATAAAATATTTAACAGACGGGACTATGTAGTTGATAGGCGGGTATCATGGGCCCTAGGTCCTACACTCTTGCAAATGCATTTCCCGCGATTTTCGGGGGGGGGGGGGAGAAATTAAGGCCATTCTGGGCCGTTTTCAGTGAACAAGAATAGATGGTTTTCTTTTAATAAGGCTGTGAAAAACTTACTGTTGTCATTTTACATTGACTAAATACTAGAATACAAATGTCCCAATTTTAGTAAAACGAGAAAAGTAATTTCATAATTTCAATTAATTACTTCTGGAAGTTGTCTCAGTTAATCTTTATAACAGCTTACACTATTCATACACGAATACACAATATGGCGTACATTATTTCGCATACATGAAGTAGAGAAACCGCTGGCCATTGAGCCTTTACGGAGTTTGTATGATTGTTCGCAAATAGAGTGTTTTCTTTCGTTGTGCTCAAGGTAAGACAAGAATTGAGGTTTAAACGGACAAAAAATTAAAGAAAGATCAAATGGAAATAAAAGGAAATTGAGAAATCTATTTTTAAGATCGTAGGAGGTTTTTAACTGAGAAGATCAAGTTTACAGCCGGGTGTTTTCCCCAGCTCCCGGCTATTATCTACATCCCTGAAGGAAGAACATTTTTTGTCATGCCCTCTGGGTTTATGCCCAATCTTCCACCCTCCTGGGGAGAGCCACTGATTACTGCATTATACTTGAACATTCAACACTGTAACCTGCTCAACACAGTGGTTTTACACTGTAAATCAGCAAGCCACAAAAAGGCATCTATCCAAGTGGAAGCAGCTGTCTTAATTTTCACCTAAGGGTGGTCAGTATACAATTATTGTGAAACAGAAGCCCTAACATCTATGTATATCATTTAGCCTCACCTTCTCTCTCCGCTTTTTCTCTTGCATATCTCTCTGCTAAGAGTTGACCCTTTGGGTACCAAGGGACATTTTTGTGCTTCTTAATCAACTCGGTATATCTTTCCTCTGCTGTTTCTTCAAACATATGCCCCCTGTAGCCCAGACCCAAGCCAACACTTGTCCAGAAAACATGCATCAAAGGTTCTGTAGAAATACATAGTTTTAGTGAATGTTTATCAGGGATAGGAAAACAAAACTGGTGGCGAGAGAATCTCACCTTGATCATGCGAAAACTGGCTCAGTTGTCTACAGAACTTCACTAAGAATTTGTCATCTAATCTACTAAAACCCTGTCAGTTTATGTGTAAATGAGCTACCATTGTAATTCACTTGTATCATGGGTGACTGTAAATAAAGTTGGTCCAGAAAAAAAAAAATAATAAATAAATAATTTCAAACATTTTTCATGCCTTGAAAGGGCTATGTCATGGGATTTTTGTGTTTCGGGAGTCAAAACTGTGGTGAAATTAAACTAAGTACCTTTCATAGTACTAGAAATACCACATACTCCTAGATCACCCAGAGGAAGACAACAGGCAATGTTCTCAAATGGAGAAGAAACCGTAAACAGTCTAAAGCAATTTTTCTACAGGACAACGAGAAAATTATGTAGTATACAAACTGTAACTGTTCATTTTTCCTATTTTTTGTATCCTTTCTTCCTCTCCCCTATTAATTTTGTATTTAGCTTTCTGTAATTCCTGTAACTCCTAAAATTTGCCAATTGATGTATTTAGTTATTTTTCCTTATTTAATTATATGTATTTAGTTATTTTTATTCAACCATTGGACAGACTGCTGTACCTTTGTTGCTCTGCCCACCTTGATAAGCTTCTGCTATTTGTGGGCAGAACAGAATCTTCAATAATGAGTATGAGTAGGAGTAATTATGATAATTTTTATATTTAGCAATTTTGTATTTAGTAATTAATATGTGAATTAAATTATTCTGAAATTAAATTGAATTAAATTAAGACTTGAAAAAATTGGCCCAGTGTACTCAAGATGTAATCCATTTCCATCCTAGCCATCTGCAGCTGAACACACTAATTTGTAGTTTTAGAAAACTGGTAGAGTAACTTTAAACAAAACTTATCCATTATTTTTGCGTTTCCTTTGATTCCAATAATGTTGTTTAGGTATTTAAAGTAAATCAAATGCAACTGCAGGTGACACAGCCCCTTACAAATCAAATGTAGTTTTAAAACAAGCCCTTCCTCCAAATTGATTAGCATGGTGGCATCAAAAAATAACTAAATAACTAAAGAAAAAATAATGTGCCAACCACACGAGGTTTTTTCTATGCAATGTTTGTTGGATTTCTTTTTTTTTATTACTATTCCTTTTTTAATCTGACACAAAATACTCTACTTAATACATAAAGTATGCAACTTACTTACAGCATGCCACTTAAAATTGGTTACAACAATAATATTTGCTTACAATCTTATTTACTTAGTTACAGCAATAGTAGTTTTCCCCCTTTTCTTTCCAGGGGTTAGCAATGTTTGGGTTTATAACATTGGTCACTTGACAAAATAGTGATGTCTCAATTACTTATTTTTGTTTTTCATTTCTTTGTTACAATATGTCATTTCATTCATCCCCTAACAAACAGTTTTCTTTTGGCTGAATCTGATACAAATGAATACAATCAACTAAAACCTAAAATGACCTCAGTCTTTCTTTTTTTTGTTTTGTTCATCTACCAAAAGCTTGAAATCTAAACCCAAAGTGTGATGAAGAAGTGGAACTGGGTCATGCAGAAATATTTACTTTCTCTTCTGTTAGCACAGAAATCAAATAATCTTTTTCACAAAAGCAAGGAAACTGTCTTGAAATTGAAATAAGCCTTCAATTTTATTGAGAAATGGAAACATGAATGAGCTATTTCTGAATTGGCTTTAGCCTCACCATCAAAGCAAGGCCTTATGCACAGCTTTTCATTATGCCAGGAGTATTTCGCTGAACGCTGAGGGTCGAAGGCCAAAAGCGGAATATGGTATCAATGGTTAAACACTCATCTACAGTATTTACAATGTAGGGTTAAGAAATGATTGATAGTGATAAAGCCTAAGAACTCATCTACAGTAGTACACTATTTAGGGTTGAGCCCTGGGGCCATTCCATTTTATATCCACACCCCCCCCTATGGAAGAGGTCAATCAAAATTTACCCCCTAAGAATCAAAGATCAAAAGTGCCGACACGTGCCCCCCATCAGAAATTGCCTAAATTTTCTTTTCCTTTCAGAAAAAAGGCAATTTTTTCCCAAACCCCTCGGAAATATTTAAAAGATCAAAGGCGCCGACGCAGAGACCCCCTCAGAAATGACGTTCAAGCACCCCCTCAGAAAATCTCTTCCATCGGGGGGCTGTGGATATTAAATGGAACGGCCCCTGATAGTACAACCGTTAACTTTTAGTTATTGTTGTGGGTGGACAATTGACCATTATAAGGACATAGAACACAAAAAAGGAAGGCACAATTGCAACTTGATCTTCGCGAAAAAAGTCGGCAGCGTTGCGCCCAATAAATGAAGTTCCCAATCAACGTTGCGCTACATATTAAGCTTATTAAAGTTAAGCTTAATATCTAGCGCAACGTTGATTAATATAAGCTTAAAAACTGTTCCAGAACTTACTTCTCCACATGGGTAAACCTCGCACCAGGTTAGCGTAGCATGCCGTAAAGAAACCGCCGACTCCAAACCAGACTATTGTCCTGATCATGCTTAAAATGAAGCGATAAAACCTAGACTTCTCTAACAGAAACCAAACATTCACAGAATCCAAGATGGCGCCTCATTACAAAGCTTAGCGACCACGCTTTTTAAAAAAGTTAGCCGCTGGCTTGCAACTTGACACCGCGGCTCGTGTCGCAAAAATGATGAGTCTCAAGCCAACCTCAGGCGTGCGTTTTTCAAAAGCCCTGAAACTTTTCGGGCCGATTTTGGGCACATAAATTCACACTGTATCTTGTAAACAAAGAAGTTTTAAGCATGAAACTTTGCTAGTAGTTAAACAGACAAGCTAAAATAACAGCTTTGTAGAATGAGTTGTTCATATTTTTACGAATGGTTTTTCGGGGCCGAACTTTTGTCGGGGCTTACGAGAAACGCTCCTCAGGGCCTTCTCCTAGTTCAAAATGGCGGATCAGAGAAAGGCTGCCAAAATAGCTCCAAAATTCGTTCGAATTTTGTCACGTAAACACGTTTAAACGTCCGTCGTTTCGATTGAAAAACGATCTCAGATTGTAGAGAATAGGGCCGCTAGACGCTGAAAACAACCTCCGAAAAAGGCATTTATTTCATCATGTTTCACGTGATAAAATACCCCACCATTCTTGGAGTATTTCAGCAGCCTTGACCAGGGGTTGATCCGATCCGCCATTTTGAACCGGGAGAAGGCCCTTGAGAGGAGGTTGCTCTCAAACAACAACAACAACGACGACAAAACTTTATTGAACATCACATACACTGAGATAGTTAAATTAGTCTAGTAGCTTAGTGGAATGATCGTGACACACTGGACAAAAGTGCCAAACTTTGTATACTGTTTCCTTGGGATATGAGTATTAAATCTGGGATGGGTGCCCAAAATAAGAAACTTCCTGTTATCATATAAAATGCGAAACACTTTTCACCATTGCCCTGCAGTGCTTGGTAACCAGGCTTTTTCATCAAATATTATCTGCGACAGTTTTGAAGAGGGTAGCAAAGGTTTTTGAAAGGTAAAATGACTTACAATCAATGCAAGAATTTCCCTGAACAATGATTCTTGATTTTCCTCACAAAAAGTACGTTTTAAAATTGCCTGGTTACCAAGCTATTATTATTTTCATAATACGTACTAAGCCCTTTAAAAAATTTGTTGGGTGATTAAACTATTAAACAATGTATCTGAGCATTTCTGTGAATATTTAATCTGGATAGTCTCGCAAATTATGCTCGTTATCGTATAAATACAGTGGAACCTCGATTATTCGGACCTCGATTATCCAGATTTCTCGATTATCCGGACTTCCTTCTCTGGTCCCAATTTTTTCATGAATATTAATTAGTCACATTCAAGACCAGATATAATACACATGTACTCGCTTTAACTAGCTTCTATGGGGATTTAAACGTTATTTCAAGGTGGTTTACCTACAAAAAACCTTGATGTGTAGTTTCCAATCGAACAACTTTTAATACTTCGGCAGGCAACTTCATTATTCAGTTTCCACTAGCCATAAAAACATTCCCACACATAATTTTGCTTTCTGTTTTTGCTTTCTTGTATTATACTGAAGTTTACAAGGCAAAATGGCTAAATTCAGAATGTTTAAATCCTTCTATTAGGTCAAAAACATCGTAGAATATGTTCAATATCATTCGACGCTGCAAGTTAGCACCACGTCTAGTACCAGGCCCAACACAAAAAGACACATGGAACGCCTGGAGGTTCAAAATTGTTTGCGAACGAAGTGGCCTGTTTTTGTCGCCTTTTTTGTAGAAAAACTGCCCCAAAATTATCAATGTGTTCGGAATTTCTGTTTGCGAGGATGGTTAACAGCTGATTTATCGCTATTATGAAGCTACTTTTCTGTTTTATGGGCAAAAATGCGCTGAAGATGCGGAGGATGCGGAAGTTATGCAGGGTTCAATTCTACCTGTTACCATCCCCCCCCCGGGCACACCCCCGGGGATTTGCAATTTTTTTCTTACTTGGCGGTCTATTCCCCACCCCCGGGCACGCAGAAAGAGACAATTCTCCACCCCCGGGACTCCTCATCGACCACAAATACGTTGTTTTGTGTTCAAAATTGATTTCAGTACAATAGCACAACCAGACGTTTTGACAAGAACTTAAAAGCTTTTCTAAAGTTTACTGAACGAAGGATATTACATAGTATTAAAAAACATGGACACTACATTGAAAAAGAAAACTGAAGAAAAAAGTCTAACCGCACTGGCATTCGGCTGGCGAGTAAAGAAATGTTCTTCACCGCGTGTTTTATTCTAAATATAGCACAAGAGGTCCGGTGAGCAAATTGATGACAGCATTTTAAAGGAGTTTTTCTTAGCTTGTTTCACAAGAACACCGGACTGAGATCTCTGCAAAGCCGTGAATCTGTTTCATACAAATGCGCTGACGAAATATTTCTATGTTTGTGATGAACGTCATCCATTCGAGTACGCATCAAACGCACCTTCGTTTAACAATTTATAATAAACGTGCCTTTTCAATACAGATTTTAATTTCGAGAGATTATTCTTCTCCAACCAGTCTGCTACAAATTCTAGAGATTTTCCCTGGAAATAGGCAGTCTTCTCTACGTGGTCCGGCGCCATTGTGTCAACTGAGAAGTGATAAGCTAGTGATGTGCTTCACAAGAAAAACGAGAAGTTATCTTCGATTTGCCCCCCCCCCCCACCCCCGGGACAAAACAGTTTCAAACAATTCCCCACCCCCGGGCCCGAAGGGCTGGACTTGTCCCGGGGGGTGCCCGGGGGGGGATGGTAACAGGTAAAATTGAACCATGCATTAGCGAACTATGAGGATCCGCACTGCCCTGGTTTTATTTTTGGCTCATTAATATTCATACTTTCGATTATCCGGACTCTCGATTATCCGAACTATTTAGCTTAGTCCCAACAAGTCCGGATAATCGAGGTTCGACTGTACACTAGTGGTTTCCAAGCTACACTTTTGAAGGGTTTGTTTGCAGGACGGGTCGCCCAGCCTTAAATGTTGTGTATAAAATCCAACTGTACTATCTGCATTTTATCACAATAAAAAGTCATTTGCTGCATTTGCATTTGCACAGATCAGTGCATGGCAAGCTAGCCTTTGCACATTTGCATCTTGAACATGAAGTTTTACAAGAGCACTTGACAAGTTCTCGGCAAGATCTCGAAACTTCGGGGAGTGTTAGCCAGACGGGAACCCAACCGCCATCCTCTTTCCTCCAGCCGAACTCATCAGCGGATGGAATGCTTTGCTGGGGATTGTCGCTGGTAGCCCAAATCCCAGCTTGATACACCGATCTTTTAGCGTGTTGAAGGAGTGCATCCTTAAAGGAAGAGATAACAGATAATAACGAATGTATAAGTGATAAGAGCTGATAAAAACATAAAAACACCAAATTCTGAATAGTCACCTAAAAGAGCTTAAAAATACCATTCAAAATTTCCAACAGCTGGGTGCTTACAAAGAAGATCACACAAAAAGCTGTTCCTGCATTCGAAAAAAGTTTACATATTTTTGTCACCTTTGTTGGAGGAAGCTTATCCATTGCTCTGTTCTGCTTACAGAACAGTTCTTTTCTGGCTTCGTTGATGGAGTCACAAGGACAAGACTTGTCATACATAATGACGGCCATTCTCTCGATCTTTTGGAAATGCTCTGAGTCAGCATCCAGGTGCTGGAAGGGGTTTTCGGCAAGGTACGCAAGTGTCGGAGTAACTGCATTGTACTGCTGCCAGGCCTGCCATGCAGAACGCTTTCCCTTTCCAACAAACGCTGAGGTGGTGTCACATCCGCTAAGTGCGTGAAACACTGGAAGACAACTTGCCCTGGTCTCTCCAAGGAAAGCGAACACTCTGTTGACACTAATGAAGGTGAAGTGCTTTCCCATTCCAAAGGCAATCCAAATGTCTGCATCAGGTCTCTCTATGATCAGTCGGCCAAACTTTCCCACTAAAATAACGACCACGTCTGTGTCCACAGTCCTTATAACAACACTTTTACAGCCTGACTGTAGGGCATGTAAAACATGAATTACAATTCTGGTATCAGCCTCTTCGTGGTTGCACGGAGGCATGGGGGTTGCTGCTGACCCACACGATGTTACAGATTGTCCTGCAAGAGCAGAAGCAAATCAAGACTTGATTTGTTAGTTATCAATCAGCAAAACATAGTTATCATAGTTATCAAAACAATAAGCCAAGTACCAGAGTACACAAATGCACACACTTACCAGATGTAATATGTACAGCCTTTCCTTCCGGGACACTAGCACTGATGCCTGCAACTTTAGAACTAAGGAACCCAAATAACTCAGTTTTGTTTGCTGGATCTCGCAGAAACTGCGACCAGTTGGACGGAAGCTTCGTTTGTCCGGCCACCTTCCTTCGTACTCCTTGTCCGCGCTTTTCCCGCGTTGACTCTTTAAGACTGTCTGCGCTGTAGGTGTCCCACACAATGTCCACTCGAGGGGAGTGCTGAAGTTGAGAAAGCACATAAGGAAGAAACACTAGATCTGCATATTCATCAAAGGTCGAGGCGACACTTGTTGGTAAGCTATGCACGATCACTGCACCATCTAAAACTCTACAATGATACCTCATTGGTGGATCAGAGTGTTCCTGTGGAACAAGGCACTTGAGAAGTTCCGACTTTGTACCGGGAAGGTAGAGGTTGCCAAGATCGGAGAGGGAGGGTGGAAAAGACTGGATTTCGTGCGAGAAAAACTCATCCAGATCACCGTCTCTAATTTGCATTGCTACGTAGAGTTGTGCAAATAGAGATACGTTATTCGCGAGCACTTTGATTTTCTTTCCTTGATTTGCTGATTTCTTTTTGCCAGATCTTTTGAAGAGACTGAGGTTGTTCTTCTTGATGGTGTCGTGAATGGATTTTGTACGGGCTGTAACCACATCTTTGACAAAGGCCTGGTACTGGGCCTTACCGGTGCCCTCTAGATCACGGACACTTTCTGCGACTTCTGGCTCTACGCAATCTCTGCTACCCAAAGTAACCAGCTCCGGAAAATCATCCAAAAAAGGGTTTCCCATGCACTTGATGGTGTCGCAAAGGTTGTTTACTTGCTTCTGGAATGTCTTCTGAGTAGCTTGTCCTATCTCATGGTTTTTGGAGTTGTTGAGATTATCTGGGTCTTCAGCGGTTAAATACCCCGTCTCGAACTGGTCTAGAAGTCTAGCAATCTCAGGACCAGAAAGCATCCAACGTCTATGGAAAATAAAATCAAACATGAATGCGAGTGCGATTTTAATTAGTCATGATGGCTTAAATAACTCCCTAGCTACAATATCTTAGACAAAACCAGTTGAAGCAAACGCATTTCACGCATTTTCACAAATGTCCCGACCTGCAAGCAGGTTAAAATACATATTGTATCCACTTCTGCCCTGGCCTACTCAATGTTGTTTCTTGAGGTTTGTGGTTTGACAGGCTTTGTTTTGAAAACACAAGCATTTACAACATTGAAATGGGGGATGGGTTTTGCAAAACTGAACTCTGTTAGCTAAATAAGTGAAAATTTACTTAGTGTTTCACCAGTTTTGTCCAATACTGTAGTGTTAAATGTAATGTCTTCATTTGCTCGGAAGTGCGACATAGCGGTGGCAGGCAACCGAGTGTAAATTCGTTTTGTCAGAAAAAAACACAGTTGTTTACCTGAAAGCAACTGGATTCTCTGTAAGTCCCACAGCTCCACCAGCAGCCTTCACTGTCTTATTTTCTTGCTCATGTACTTGATCGATTGCAATCGCAGAGAAGGGTTTGCCTGTTTTCGACAACACCCAGTGTCCCTGATCATCAAATTCTCTCTTTATAGAATCAGGAAGACACTTCATATCTCTGATGTGTATTGGTGTCCATCGCGCATAATTGACATGATCAAGGGCGAAGAACAAGTGCACCAGCTGCTCCAGAACTTCCACATACAGTGAGAAGTTTCTCTCGCGTTCTGCACGAACAAGGATGAGAATCAAGGTCTCGTACTTCAAAACGGTATTCCAGAAGAGGAAGGTTGGACTTCTTTTACCCATTTCGTCTTCCCAGGCCTGCATCGACGAAGTTTCCGCATTCTCGCTAGCCAGATGTAAAAACGCTTCGTTCTTCAGGTTGTGGAGAGTCAAAAGGGTAACTTGATGGGCATGCCTATAAATAAAGTAAAAAGAAATAATGAATTTGGAAAACACCAACGGGACACCCATTTGTCTTTTATAACTTAATACTAAACAATAAAAAATATAAGTAAGCAATATTTGCATGCTAGAGATCAATTTACCTTGTCCTGGTAAGGTGTGATGCCTTCAAGAATGAATCTGCTACCGCAGATGTTGCAATGTCTGCCTCAGTAATTGCTGTTGTCCAGCCAGTTCCCTCCAGAAGATCTCCAAGTGTGTTCCACAATGCCATTTCCAGATGGAGACCTCCAAGCATGACGACAAACTTCCCCTCGCCATGTGTGTCTGGCCATTTCCACTGTACTGTTTTGGCAATGGTAAACAATGGTTGGTCAAAGGCAATCACAGGAATCTGGCCTGGATTTACAAGTGTTATCGCATCTTGTATTACATCCATACCATGCTTGACCATGGCGGGTGTCGCTGCTTTTTCATAAAACAGCGGCATTAAAGCTCGCACTGTTGCAGGAGAATGCTGCTGACTACCTTGACGAATAGTTGAATGATACGCTGCCCAGGCTATCTTGTCTGTTGATGTCAATGTCCCTTGAATTTTCTGCTGGCTATGCTTCAGCCAAGCATTCTCTTGGGCTATAGCTCGATCTAGATTGCCCTCAAAAGAGGATAACTGGTTAGTTTTAGGAACTGAAACTGAAGTAGCTGTCAGGGAAACGGGAGGTACGTTTGCATAACTCTCAGGAAGGCGATGCTTCTGGTTTCCTGCTGGGGGAACTCTCAAGGGAGGTCGGCAATCACCAGGCTTATCCTGGGTTGGGAACTGGAAGATGCTGATAGAGGTTCCATGAAACGAGGACGAGGCTGTTGTTGAGCTCGGGTTATGATCGATATTATCCAGAGCAGCAACAGAAAACAGCCCTGTCCTTAAATTTGCGGGGCACACACAGTTGTCTTCTTCGAACCGTTCGCTGACTGATGTTGCGAGCCAGTCTTCAATTTCTAAAATACGATCATAGGATACGCTAAGTCCCAGCTGGTATAACCTTGTTATCAATGTTCTGCTCCTTGTTAAAGAATGGATGTTGAAGCCAATGTAGAGTGGTAGCGGTGGCTCTCTGGGTGCAACATGTCGTGGCTTTGAAGAACTGGACTCCGATGGCCTCTTCTTAATATTGAATATGATTGACTGACAGACCGTGAGACAAGCCTGTGATTCACAGTGATTTTGATCTTTAAGGTTAAGGCCGTTGATAATCATGGACACAAGTGACCTGAGACTTGTTGGTATTGACTTTTCCTGGCACTCGAATGGAAAACATCCCGCGAAACTGAAGCCTTTATGCTCAAGGATATCTTTTCTGACAATTGATGCAACCTTAGCAAGATTGTTAGCATCATCAGAAACGTCTCGCTTCTTTAACGCATCCTTTAACAAACTGTGCATTGCTTCTTTGAAAACGATGACAATATGCTTCCCATCATGCTGTTCCTGTGCATCACTAAAATGATCCAACAGAGACGTTTTCAGCCGTGTCTTGTTTATTTGCTTCGGAATTCCCAAGTCTCTAAGACGTGCTTCATACATGGCATGGATTTCAGAAAGTTTAAACAACAAAATCCCTTCGTCGACACTTTTCTCAATATATGTTGTAAGCTCAACAAATGCCCTTGATTCATTCATCATCTCATTCAGGCTGTCTTCATCCATGTTATCCTCCTTCCTCTTCAACGAACGGTAACTGTTCCTAAACTTTGTCAAACAACCAGTATGGTACTTTGCGTCAATTGCCACAAGGTCACCTCTAGACATTCTTGAGAGCAGCTCAAAGTCCTCCAGTTCTTTAGCCATGTCTCGAATCTTTTCATCCACTGTCAAAGATGTAAAGTCGTGGAGAATTTCGTCTGAGCCTTTATCACAAAAGATACACACTTCATCATTCTTACTTGCTTGTCTTCTCTTAGAATTCCTCCTAGTCTCTGCCTCTTCCTCCTCTGTTTCTCTCTTTCTTTTTTGTGACTGTCTCTGTTTAGCCTTCTCGAGTTTAGATGAGGTAAATTTTAAACGGCAGGACTTGTGCCATGAGGCCTTGTTAGCAATCAATAATTCCACAGTCGCTGTGCTCAAGTCCAACTTAAGCTCTACAGGTAAAGAACTTTGACTTTGAAAGACGTGAGCATTTTCTAAGAAATTCTTGTACACCTGTATACGCTCAATATCCGTTGTGTTTGCGTTCAGAGGGCATTTCAAGGGTGTTTCACTTATTTTCTGACATATTATACACCGATCCCACGAAAATGCCATTGTTATGTCATCCCGATTAAGGCCTAAATAAATAAAAACAACAAATTTAATTAGGAAGTTAACAACTTAAAAGTTAATATCTTGCACAGTTAGTATTCTCAAAGAAAGGTATTGCAAACCCAAACCGTTTTTTCTTTTATGTTTTTCTATCTTCATGGCTTCAAAGCTGAATCTTTCCTATTTCAGAGATCGATAATTCTCCGTCTAGAAAAAATTCTAAATTATGAAACCACAAATAAAATTGATAGTTTGAAAAATATACCAGTTCAGTCTGCCTACCGTACGGCGAGCCTTTATGTTTTTTTTATCAATTTTTCAACAGTTCATTTAAAACAGCTTATATCTACATCGATGAAACACTCGATTTTTTTCTCAGAGTTTTTCTTCGTTTCAGTTGAAGAATTCAGTGAAAAAAATAGAAGAAAACAAAACTTTTACTTAGTAGACCAAAGAACTGAACTTTTTACCACAAATTTGCTGAATTAAAACGATATTTTCACCATAATACTTACAGTCTCAATAATGCTGCATGGAGGCCGCCATCTTGGAACTTGCGAATGTCCGAGGGGGCCTGGACAAGAAATACTTCAAATCTCCTTAAACTAGGCAAACCCTTTATAAAAAAACTATTTTTCGTTTCAAAATAATTGACATTTTCCCATCCAGTTGCAAAATAAAAGGGTTATGCACAATTTTCTTCAATTAATCAGGAATCCATTACTTAAATAGAAAAACCATTTTCATTGTTATTGACACCACAGGTACTAACCTATCACAGCAATTTCGTGAAATATTTGATTGCTTTATATATCATCTTGGAATTGATAAACAAGTCCTCAGCCGCATGTGTACAAACTCTTACATTGATTTTGAGCCATTTTACCCTTCAAAACTGTCGCATATACTATTTTATGAAAAAAGCCTGGTTACCAAGCACAGCAGGGAAATGATGAAAAGTATTTTCCATTTTATACGATAACGGAAAGTTTCTTTCTTGGGCACCCATCCCAGATTTCATACTCATATCCCAAGGAAACAGTATACAAAGTTTGGCACTTTTGTCCAGTGTGTCACGATCCGGCTCAAATTTTGTGTTAAGCTACTAGACTAAATACGCACTGCCCACAACTACAATAGCAAAGGCGGGCAGTGCGTTGAGATACATTACAAACTATGGGTCTCTTCAAAATTCAAATTTGACAAAATTTTGTTAAAAGACATTATAAAAGGGATTTACGGCAGCTTAGAAAATTAATAAAAGTTTGACAAAAAAGTGCTAGGTATGTAATTCTAAAATTAAGGTTGGGCACCAGCTGATGAATTTCTTACTATCAGGTGCTCCTGCCTGCAGCGTACTGATCGCAGGTCACAAAAAAGCGCGCGAAAAGCTCGGTCAAAGCCACTTTTCATTATTATTAAACAGGCAATTCAGTCTCCGAGGTAAGTTTTTTAATGTTTCAGGCCTAAGTGTTTCAAAAATAGTTCAAACGAGGACGAATAATTCAATAGCGGCGATCATTTAGGAAATCATATCATCAGCACGCAAGCAGGAGCATTTGATCGCAGGCAATAAATTACCTGGTTCCCGACCTTAATTTTGGAAGTATGTGACAAGCCCTTTTTTTGTTCTTAAAGTTTCATTAATTTTCTAAGCTGCCTAAAAGTTTTTTTTGGAATGTCTTCAAAACCAATTCAGTCCAATTTTTAACTATGTACGTACTTATTTATTAATTTTTTCACATTGGGTTACTTACATAATGCAATTCAGCTTCACCTATTTTAAAATATACAGATACAGATACGAGGAGTGGTTATATAAAATTTCTGAGAATTATTCATTGTTCGCAGATATACAGTATATAGATATTTCTCATTATAATAATGCCTTCAAAGAGTCGTTTACACAACAGATCTCGAACTCTGATGTGACAGGCAAATGGAAGGGATATGGATGACATCAGTTCCCTTATTATGGATGACAGATACGTTTCTCATGCACATAACTACCTGTAAACTTAAGGGCAGACGGACAATTTTATTTTTTAAACACTATTCCACGAGCGCGTAGCTAGGGCAAGACAGGGTTATTTTTAAATTTTAGTGACTACAGGAGTTGAGAATTTTGGCGTGCCAGAGATCTTTTCAAATCCCTATGAGAATCTGATCACGATCGGTGGCTGTTTTCTTCAGGCTGGTTAGAGCCTTCCACACTTGCAGGTCCCTGTCACGAGTTAATAGGCCATTTCCGAGTTGTCTTGTACCTCTTTTTCAGAGCAAGTCTTGGAGCATAGCCTTTCATATGAAAATGAGTTTTCATTTACATGCAGATAAAACTCATTTTCATATGAAAAGCTTTGCACGAAACCTCGCTTTGAAAAAGAGGCACAAGACAATTCGGAAATGGCCTATTCAACTTCGACTGCATCATCTGACTGTGGATAGCTGTCCAAAGTATCCATTTTGATCTACCAGTAAGTTGCTGCTAAAAGTTGAACAAGATTTATATTTGCAGGTGTTCAGTGTTAATAGCCTTCCACCAGCCACAACTTCAGATATCCTGCGAAGATCTTTACTGAATGTAACTTTATACCTAGGTCCAAGACTTTGGAGCAAGATACCAAGCAAGGACAGATCGGCTGCCAGTCTTAAGCAGTTTAAGACCCGGATATGCAGTCTTGATTTAAGTAGCATTTTAGATGGATATTGTGGCTGCTACCTTTGCAATTCGTAATTTTTTAATTACGATTTTAATTACAAGATTTTTGAATTTTTGATAATTATAAATGGAGTTTTTTGTAGTATGTATGTTGAGTGAGTAATCATTAGTAGTTTTTAATTCTAACTCTTAGTAGTTTCTAGTTTTGACTCTATGCTAATTCATTTTGTAATTTTAGATTGTATTTTAGAAAGTTAGGTGTCCTCTATTAGCAGTGGGGAATCCCCTCTGCTAGATTTTTGCTTGACACGTTAATAAAGTCATTATTATTATTATTATTATTATTATTATTATTATTATTATTATTACAAGTGAGACCAGAAAACAATATTATAATTATTAGTTAATCATTAGTAATACACCTCTCATCAAATTAGAACCAGTGTTTCATAAATTTTAAGTAAGCCTCTGTTGTAGGTAATATAAACTTAAATATCTAAGCAATTTAAATGCTTTATTCAATAAGTGATTTGAAACCGGGATACTATAGTGCAATACGTTTTCTACAGTGTAAGACGCTCTCATACTCATATTTTTCTCCTTATATGGTAAAATGGCGCTATAGTTGAATGATGATGATGATGATGATGATGATGATGATGATAATGATGATGATGATGATGATGATGATGTACCTTATTTACTTGTATTAATTCTCCGGGAAGTTTAATTAATAGTAGGAAGTAGTGAACCCTAAAGCATCCCAGGGCATTGCTTTCTTTCTTGACTGTCCAATAGTGGTAGTTACTCAGAAGGAGTAGCTTACTGGAGTTAATATGAAATATAATTTAAATTACTGTAAAAGCTCTAATAGTCCTGCTCTCTAATACGCCTTCTTACCTACTACTTGCTAATTACAAATAAATTATTTGCTTACAATTATGTCATGACATTGGGGCTTGAAAATTATTTTATGTTTCGACTGATGCCGGGTATCATTTTGCTGCCAGAGGAAGATGCGAAGAAGTGCAGCATTATGCATGTAATTACTTACATGTAATTCAGGTGAATCAATTCATTCATCTATTTTAAGTACCAATCAGTCAATCAACCAACCACTCAACCAACTGGCTGGTAAATCAGTCAATCAGCCAATTAAAAAATAAATCATTCAATCAATCAATCAATCAATCAATCAATTAATCAGTCAATCAATAAACCAATAAATCAATCAATCTGTGACTTCAGTGTTGCCAATGCGAATAACAAATGGTCCAGTAATGACTAGTGACTTTATTTGATACACAGATTATGACTCACTCTCTTACTACCCCAGACCGTGATGGCAGTAGATCTCGAGACTTTAGTTCTTTTTGGTTTGATAATTTGTCACCAATAAGCATTGTTACTGATTGCCATAATCTGGTACCAAAGAAAAACAAAAGGAATAGCCTCTTCCTAAATCATTTCAGAATAGTCTGAAACCTAACAGGCAATGAACTGACAAAAAGGGATCAGACTGTGGTGAATCAGTCAATCGATATAGTTTTCCCCATAAAGAGAATTCAATCAAATAGGTCTGACTCTTCATTCCTGGGATAGTAGTGGGGGGGGGGGGATACTCGCCCAAAAAAAGATATGGGGCAGGGTGTGCTCATCAGATATTTTGAAGTAGAGCCCTAAAAGGTGTACTCCAGGATTCATTCCATTTTCATACATCATCCACTTAGTAGTACTGAGGGGTCAGTCAAACTAATTAATGACATCAAAATGTTAAGCAGAAAAAGACAAAAAATATATAACCTTATTTCAAAACTGCTCTTCAAATTTTTTATTTGAATTGATAAAGTGAGTCTGGGAATATAGCTAAAAGTACAAATTTCTTAACCAAACCCTTATAATAAACTGCCATATTTTCCTGACATCAGGTTGATGGAATAAAAACCTGTAAGAAAAACAAAGCAGATTTTAATTATCGCAATTACCAATAGTAGGACAGTCAGTGTGCATGCGCCAGAGAAAAAATGAGAGACTGCTCGTAGTCTATGAGAATGGTACCAACTTGGGCCGGTACGACTTCAGTTAGACTCCAAATGCTTACCTCTGTTTACACGAAACGTACAAAACATGAAGCTAGTATAAAATAATTATCATCTTAGGCTGTGTTTACACGAGTGATTTCATCCCGAGATAACTTTCATATCGGTGTCTGGTCATTTACCTGTAAGTTTTTGCATGGTTTGGAGCTGAAATGGTGTTTACCCCGGGACGATTTCATCCCCGTGGTGCTAAAGACCGGGATGAACACATTTCAGCTCCAAATCATGTAAACATATACAGGTAAATGGCCAGACACCGCGATGAAAGTCACCCCGGGATGAGATAAAAGTCATCCCAGGATAAAGTCACTCATGTAAACAGGGCCTTAGGCTGGTTTAACTCATCACTGCTGCTGAACCAATATGAATGACTCAGAATGGTTTGAAATCAGACTGGGGAGCCACTTAAGCATGAACAGGGTTCCAATTGGTCTGAGATATTTGTTTTGGGTATGCACGTTTAATAAGTGGCGTTGGAGCATTCCAAGCTGTTGGATAATAGATAAACTGGATTTTTAAGGATGGGATGGTTGCGGACCATATTAACGCAAACAGAGTTTAGATTGGTCTCGGGTAAACACTTCATGCCAGTCTGACTTTCAGACCGGTCTCATGTTAACAAAATCGTACCAGTCTGAGTTTGCACCGGTCTCATGAAATCAGGGCGTTACTGCCCTTGGGTCTCTGAGGATGTTGTAAAACATTCTTGAGAGCTCCTCGACTTTAGGCTAAGGGGGTGTTTACATAATACCAGCATGATTTTTATTCTGGTACAAGTTCCTCCCGATTTCCTCTTGTTTCTCTGCATTTGTTTAATGATTACAGCACAAAATCTCATAACTGTACAAGTCATACCTGTGTGAGCTTGCCCCAGTAGTGTTACTGGGTCACAATAATCACTTTGGTATGGAAACCCATACATGGTACAACTGTTTGATTCATTCTGCATTAGGTTTTAACCCTTTAACCATCAAGAATAAATCTTGCATCACTGTGAAAAATGGATTTTGTAACTTAAGTGGGTATAAGGTTTTCATCACCTACCCCAATGGAAGTCTTGATGGAACACTCGTGTAAATGTTGTGATTTAATTTTATCCTTGGTTCAACTTTTATTTTCCTTTGTGAGTATTAGGATTGCCAAATTTTCTTTTTCCAAAAAGGCTGTTTTAGCCACCCAGTCTTCTATGTTTACACGACAATATAAAACAGATCATGCTCAAATTCCACACTACAGAAATTTGTGCTTGTTCTCACACACTTAAAGGCAGATGGTTTAAATATCTCGTATATTTGAATGATTTTACAACTGTTTAACTGTGCTTAATTATGTTTGACTGGGTTCAGAAATTGGAATCAAACACTGCTGTATGCATATTATTGGTTTAATTGTGTTCAACTACTGAACCCAAACTAAACCGACCATTGCATTTGACCCAGTTCATTTTACTGAACAGTAAGATAGTACGTAAGCTGGGATAATTATATGATTGATATCTTCCATGTGCATACCTTCACTGTAAGAAAAGCTGCATCACTGATCACTGCTGACATATACATGCCTAGTATAGATAAAAAAGGATCAGTGAAAAGAACAACTTCAGGGCTAAAAATTGACAGTCTTCTGGTTGCCAGTAGCAATTTAAAACTGACCAGGGCCACTAAAAGTTGAGGTTTGTTTTTATTGACACGTGACTCCAGTCTTACTTAGAGTTCTACAGTATGTGGTACTTTTTCCACATGATTATTGGCGAAATCCCTGGATAAAAGACTTACTTCTCACCCGGGTTGGGAGGGGTCTATACAAGTAAATATGGTTTTAAATTTTTTGATCCAGACTAGAGGATTTTGAAAGCCACTTTATCTAAATGGCCTGGTCCACTATACTAAGCGAGCAAGTGAAAAGACCCTGGGGATGAGGTTGGAATTCAAGGATACTGGCCCGAGTTGCAATTCAATAATTCAAGCACTGAAGTTAATTTTTTACCCTGCAAATTATGGAATAACTTAATCAGTAAAAGTAGAGAATGAGATGTACAAAAAAAATACATCCACCTGCTTTGAACTCGATTATCTTAAGCATATTTTCCCTTAAGTGATCAACACATAACTTTTAATAAACGTTTTACATGTACCTAATTCGAAATTTAAATTTGTTGTTTGTCATCAAATCATGCCAACTATAGCTTTGAACCTTACTTGATCTAAGAAAAATTCGTGAGTCATTAGATGTATATAAATAATTTGCAAGCAGTGAAGAAAAGCCCAGCTAATAAACAAATGGAGTTGGAGATAAAATAAAGTATGTTATGTGTCATGTTGTTGTTATGAGATGTTTACAACACGTAAGCTTAAATGATGCTACACAAAAGAATTTAAGCTTATCTGCCAGTATCAACATTAGGAGAATAGCCTGACCTTCTTGCTTTAAGCAATAGCTGTTTGAAACATTAATTTTAACAGCAACGCTGTAATTAAAGTTACTGAAAACATAAAGGATGCGATGCTACACTTTTACTTGGCCAACAAATAACATACAGACTGTACGATTCACAGACGAGTGTACAAAAACTACATCACTTCATATAACGTTTATTTAAAGACTTACGAAACTTAATAAACTTTAGTTACCAACCTAAGTGTCTATCTTTCGGCTTTTTGCTACTGGAACGAACATGGAGTCTAACTATGGTCTAACTGAAGTCGTACCGGCCCAAGTTGGTACCATTCTCATAGACTACGAGCAGTCTCTCATTTTTTTTTCTCTGGCGCATGCACACTGACTGTCCTACTATTGGTAATTGCGATAATTAAAATCTGCTTTGTTTTTCTGGACTAACGATAAATATGAAACATTAAACTATAATGATCGATCGGTAAAGCCCTGCTAATATATTAAGCTGTTTACCGAAGACAATAAAAAGCTAAAATTACACGTACCTGACATGAGCAATGCAGCGAAAACTGAAGTGCTGTCCTCTTTCCGAGAAACCATTAACAATTCTTTAGCAGAAATGGACCACAAAAAGCTAAAACACCTTTTCACCCCATTTTTTAGCTTTTGTCGCTAGCTATGGCGCCGCGCCTAAAAAGTGCACCAGTCTTCCTGAGCAATCCGTGACATTGGTGCCCAGTACTCCGCGTGCCTGCAAATCCACATCCCTAAGCTATATGAAAACGAATTTTTAAAAAAACACTGTTAACGTAGTTAGAAAGAGCATAGTTTGAAACCAAATATGCTGATTCGTTTTTACATTTATATTAAAACCTCACAAAACAGGGGATTATCAAAAGTTTAAGGTTCATTTTTCATCGTGCTTTTTTCAAAAGGAAAATAATAATGGACGTTTTTGAATAACTTGCAATTTTTTCTGCAATATTACTGTGAAAAATTGCGAATTTATTGACCTTAAAGCAGTTTTAAAGTGATTTGAATTTTCTGTGCGCTCTGGTCACGTGACCAATGACGTCACAACAGTGAGCATATCATGGTCGTTACTTTCATGCGAAGTTCTATTAACCAGCCAAGCTTTGTTTCTCTCCGCCTTAAACTACCATAGCTACTGACTCCTTACCAGTCCCCTGGGAAATGCTCCTGTACAGAGCCACCTTAACTTTCAAGTGCCAGATGTCAACTGGCAATTTCCATATTGCCCATTCCAATGACTATCAGGGCACGTTATCTGCTTTTGAATTGATGGAGGCCTGTTCTTGCAGTGAGCTAAAACATATTTTTTGCCATAGTCACGTGAATAATGACGTCATCACCCTAACGTTAATATGAGGGATAACTTTCACGAAGTTGTAAATAACACATGGTACAGCACTCTCTTCGATCACAAATTAACTAAGTTATTTTGCACTGAAATTTTTCTGGTGCAAAGCATTCTGGGAAGGTTCTTATTATAATTATAATATTTTTAATTATTCTGCAGCTGTTCAACTCTAGCAGTTCATTGTTCCAGTTTGGCACACATGTGGGCTCTAGGAAGCAGGGTCATGCAAAAAGGATCACGTGATGTCATTTTAACCTTTCTCACTGGCAAATGATGTCATTGGTATCTACCGGACAGCAGTGCTCGTTTATTTCTAAAATTATGCCAATAATTATGCTAGTTTTTGTGAATTATGCTCATTTTAGCAAAAAATGCAGAAATTACGCTTCCACCTTTTACTTTAAATTTTGTAAAAACACCTCAATAACTATAAAACAAACAAGTAAATGGCAAACACATTTACCCTATTTACAAATACATGCTTTACTAGTGCATAATTCATTATAAATTCCCTGGCTATCACTGTCTGTACGTGGTGTAACCTCATCATTATTACCACTGTATGCACTCGCTGTCGCGGACACCATCTTTGGTAACCGAGCTAGTTATGTGCACGCGTTGGGTACCCCGGGTCCTATGGAAAGAGTCCTGGGTCATTTCCTGCGGGACCCAGGTTCCACGAATGGGGCAAAAGGCAGACAAAAAATTGATTTTTTTAAACTTAAATTTGCCTGCAACACTGATCTCAAGCCCCCCCCAAAAAAATTCATTGCGTGATCAATAAATGACAATTTTGTGCTACAACACTAGCCAAAAGTACAAATTATGCTAGCAGTGCTTTTTTCGTAAAATCGATGAAAAATACGCTTGTAATGACGAATTATGCCGAAAATTATGCGAGCACAATCTATCAAAGCCCTAGTCTTGTTACTGCATCCTCGATGTTATCGGCACCTAGAACACCGCTCCGTCTTCCCTGCTAGCAGAGGCCCCTTTTCCTTTGTATTGGCTGAGCTGACGGACGGGACGAAAAGGGACCTCTGCCATGGGTCGAAATGAACTGTGTTGAGCATGCGCCACGGTTACTTAGCGACCGAAACGTCACCTGATGCTTTTAGTACGTGATCAGCTGGCGACTCACAGTTTTATTGTCGTGAATGGCGAGTTCACCAAAACCCTAAAAAAAAGTAGACAGTTCGTCTAGAGATGGTTTTTGTCTAATCTACGGTATTAATTTCAAGTTATCTGGACAAGGAAGCTTTTTTAACATGACCACAACTCCAGGAATCAAAGAGAATTTAACCCATTGAAGGCTGCGTGTTTTATGATCGCTTCACTAAATTAGCAGTTGGTAATATTAAAGCTTAAACAACCCATGTGCAGTACAAAAGGACAATTTATAGGTTCGAAAAACCAACGCTCACTTGATCTAGAAAAGTTAAAATTTCTTACTTTTAAATAAAATACACCAATTGTCAATTAAGAATTAGCCAAAAATACAATGTCAAAGTCAAAATTTTGAAAATTTCCGCAAGAGATTTCTCAATGATGTTGTCTCGCGCATGAAATCAAACCACTACAGAGCATTTGTGTCTGTTTAGGTCAGATTACTACTTTTCGAAATCAGTTATGAATGAAGGTACACAGAAAAAGAGACAGTAAGCTTTTCTTAATAATACATTTATTAAAACGCGCCTTTACTTGTTTCTGAAGACCAAACGCGTTCAATTCTTTCTTCGAGGGAAGCTACGCGCAAGCGATTTCTCTCGATGTGTAAGTCATTTTGAAGAGCATTTGGTGATGCGAAAGCGATTTCGATACAAATTTACAATCAAATGTGTAATTACCGTAGACTCGTAGAGGTGCTGGAGCATTTCACAGAAAGTCCGCAGCTCGAAAAATCTTTGGAGGTGGAAGGTTGTCGTTCGCCTTGACAGATGTTTTCTTCGCTCTAAATTCCATTCCTTAACTTGTCGAGTGTTTCTTAGAGCTTCTTCTTTCGATTGTTTATCTTTCCGTCGTCTATGTTAACAAAAACGAGAGAAAGTAAACGTTGTAACTCTTCACGAGTTTAGTTCTCTTCCCAGGACGGCATGTTACTATGCGGACTCACTAAATGACAGCGGAATAACTGTAAAGGAATGCGCGAGATACAGTGGGCTCAAGTCACGGTCAGCAAACAATACAGGGAGCATGCGTTTCGGAAACCGCCGTCCACAACCATGGACGGCGGTTGAATCAAAGGGAGTTTCGACCCATGGCAGAGGTTCCTTTTCGTCCCGTCCGTCAGTTCAGTGAATACAAAGGAAAAGGGGCCTCTGCTAGCAGGGAACGCTCCGTCAGAAGCCCAGCCCACAAATGTGGCTTAGGCTTCTGATCGAGGCTAAAAACTTCCAATACAACATTTAACATAACGTAAACACAGATCCAGAAAAATGGCTATGTTTTTATGGTTACATGGGTACTTGTTTGGTTAAGTATGGCCATCGAACGTTCATAGATGAGTTCTTGTGTTAGTTAATGGGTGAAATCAGTGGGTAAATACGAGTGAGTGAATGCATTGGTTAGTTCATTGTTAAGTTCATGAGGGTGCTCATGGATGAATTTATTTTGATGTTGACAGGTGATTTATGGGTGAGTTCGGGGGAGAATGTATGGTGAATTCAAGACTGAGTTTAAGGTTGAGTTCACGAATGAGTTTAAGGGTGAGTAAATGGGTAAGTTCATAAGCGATTTTATGGGTGAGTTCATGGGAGAATCTATGGTGAATTCAAGACTGAGTTTATGGGTGATTTCATGGTTGAGTTCAAGGGTAAGTAAAGGGGAGTTCGTGAGTGCGTTCGTGGGTGCTATCCAGAGTGCGTTCGAGGGTACGTTCATGGGTGCGTTCGGGTGAGATCACGTCTGAGATCACAAGTGATTTCAAATGCTGAAGATGGTGATCAAATGAGGATAGTGATTCCGCCCAAACCATCCGGGTGGTATCGGACCTATTTAGCAGTAAAACGAAGGCCTGGCGACAGACCAATAACAAACGAGTGGCGTCACAGCCGAGGTCCAATAGAAACTAAGCACGTGAGAATTATTGATACTGATCTTTTTCATTGTGCAAAGTACGTCCATGGAGCATAATTAATTTAGCATACTTGCTAAAATTTTAACTTGGCACAAATCTGGTAGCTGGTGATTAATCAAAGCTAACAAAATTATTTAACTTTGTACATTCTGTTGCTGCTGCAAAGTAAAATTTTCTCATGTGATATTCGTTACAGTGTCCTCTTTTTGTATTGCAGTGATTTTTAATTAACTTAAAAAGCGAAATGTTTATCGAAATAATAGATACTCATGTAACCCGCTCAGTTGTTCTGAATTGTAATGAGCTCGTTGCTCATTAACCTGTCTCGATATGGATTAAAATTGGTGGGATTTTTGTTCTTTGTGCGTAGATCGCTTGCTTACGTCCTTTTGTGCAAACACTTTGGTCGAACTTGTACGATTGTTTAGGTTAAAAGTTCTTTCGATTCCTGGCACTAGGAGTGATTATTCTATGTGATAGAGTTTTCATTCGTGGATTTTAACAACCATGGAATAATTCACTTTAACTCTGACTATAAAAACTAGCCCAATTTATCAAAATGTATCGCCGTGCAACAGATTTTATAGTTAGGCCGTTTTTCACCCCTTGGGAGTCGCTATACTCCAGTAACTCCTCTTCACGATTCCATTAAATTGTCACCCCACCCCCAAAATAACCACTACCGAATTTTTAGACTCCCCTCCCCACCAACGGCACACACAATCACTTACTCCACCACCAAAAGTATTCTGTAACGGGTTCTTATTGTTTTCTAAGCTGTCTAACATAGAAAAGAGGGCAGTCCCTTAATTAAGTTAAGATTGGAAGAGCGTATGTTCTCGATGACTCCACCCATACACGTTAAAAATGGGCGAGCACTAAACTTGCCCTACTAATTAAAACTGAGTAAGCTAATCAGTAAGCACATCATTATAGGTGAAGATGAAGTTGATGACTATCGCACAACTGTCTGTTAAGAATTTTTTTTTATAGCGTAAGAAAAAAATGATTCGCTATAGAAGGAAAGATAACCCTCTAAAACAAAACTACCCTCTAATGCTCTCTCGCGAGCGGTAAGGCAGTGAACGCCATCTTTCTAGACTTACCAAAAGCTTTTGACAAGGTGCCGCACAACCTGCTGCTGTCTAAATTAGAAAACGTTGGCATCTCTGGTCCTCTTCTCTCGTGGTTTTGAAGCTACCTTACAGACATATTTCAAAGAGTCGCTCCCACGTCCGATTCAGGTATGCAATTTAATGTGACATAAGCCGAACCTCGGCCAATATCGTTAAAGTCGCTGGTAAATAAACGCCATAAAAAGCAATCGCAGATCCTTTCAAGTTTAATTACTCCTGTACTTCAAATTTTGCTGGTAATTAAAGGCCATAGACAGCAATTGTAGATCTTTCCAACTTTCCTCCACTACTTTAACGATTAAAACAAACAAACAAACAAACAAACAAGTCAACAAGTAGTTTTTTATATGAATATGTCGGTTCAAAATCTTCATACAAGTTTTTATTTTCTTTAGGGTGAGTAAGTCTGCGTCGATACGTGGCCTGGAGACCACACGATTATAACAATCGGAGATAAAACCGCAGTACACGACCGGCACAAAGAACTTTTTTAAGTTATCACAATAAATAATTGTTTTGTTGCTATACTAGTGGTCTTCGTTTCCTAAGTGATGATGCTCGAAATAAAATTTAATATGCTTCTAAGCTTCAGTCCGAACAGCATATTATCTCTCTCTTGACGAAACAACGTTTCAACAAAACACTTTTTCACTTTAACTTTTTTATTCACCAAATGAATTGTTTGTCACATTAATCCTATGCTGCCTGGGGGGGGGGGCACATTGTCCCCGCGCTGACTTTAACGAATTATAACTTTTAAATCTTGTGACTTTTCCTAAAATCTACGAGAGAAAATTTTCATGTGTTAATGACGTGTCTATTATGATTGACGTTTCCATACCAACCGTCTACTCAGAAGTGTATTTTGACTATTTTCTGTGTTCGTCCGTCTTTTTTTCAGTTTTTCCCCTTCGTTTGTAAAAAGGAGAGAATCTTCTGCTTTTGTGTGCTTCTTTTGATTAACTGACAGACGACCAATAACATCACGAAATCGTCGACCCATCAGGACAACGACCAGAGACTTAAAACGTCTACTGACGATTTACAGTTCACTTGACTCTGATGATGACTTCGGCTCAGGTTGTCGAAACGTCAATCAATGTCACCTCAAACAGTCCTTCTCAGGACTACACTCACCCAAACGATCACAATTTACCGAATTATGTTTTGATTAAGTATGTTTCTTATAACAAATTCAGATATTTTTCGATGTCGTCATTGTCACCTGTATGACTGCAGGTCGGGATTCAAGATGACGGCCTCAAAATTCGAACTGGCTGGTTTGTGACGTCATTGTGACGTCACGACACGCCATAATTGACACATCATAAGCCCAATCTGTTAAGCTTATGACTTGCTATAAACGTGCCAAGTTTCATCACAAGAGCGTTAATACCCCCCCCCCCCCGGCTCAGAAACTCACAAAAAGCCCAGGCAGAATAGGGTTAAAGTTCTGACTCAAGAGCAAAATACGACAAATCATTCTAGACCAGTTTAAACGCCGAGAATGCTATCCCTGTGTCTACATGGAAAAAGAAAAAACTAAGCATAAAGGATAATCCTTTTTTATCTCTTTTTTTAAAGCGAACATTGTAAAAAACAAGCTAAGAAACAAACCAACAAACGTTCAACAACAACCGAAAAATGTTTCCACAGTATCCATCTACCAAAGCGTAGCTTGTAATTATAAGTAAAATGTACAAACGCTTTGGTACATGTTCGTCATATTCAATATTGTACTACAAGAGGCAAAAAAGCTGACTTTTGTCCAATATGCAAGTAAAATCCAACGTACATTTAAAAAAATTAAAGTTATGCATTAATTGTCATTAAAAACAAATTATTCGCTGAATATCCATGACTGACACTTAGTGTTGGAAACAACAGCAGCACTGCATCAGCAGCAGCAGCAACAACAACAACCCAACACAATCCATTAAGAAAGTCAATTAATGGTTCGTCCGCTGTAACGTCTGCATGCAGGTTCCACTTAGCTTTGGATCTCAATCAGTTCTCGCTCCGCTCTTTAAAAACGTCAAATCTCTGCAGTTTGAGATCCGTAAACAAGAAACATGGCCTGTTCATAATGCCTTCTGCTCGTGACTGACTTGGCATTCTTGTGGCTTTGTTGAACGTTTTGTGCCACAGTCGTCTGATGAACTTTCTCAGTAAAACGTATTGGATGGGTAGGAATTGTTCCGTAGACCCAAAACGCTGCTTCTTTCTACTTCATTCTCCATGAGTTCTCCTCTTCACTCATCTGATGATATATGTCTAAGATTTCGCTAGTAAGGTAATATTATCGAATCAAACTGATGTAACTTAATTATTATTGTTATTGTTTTTGTAATCGTTTCATGCTTTTGCAATACTGTAACTAGATGTAATTTCCCAAAAGAACAACAAACCCATACTTGCAAGGCGCAGCAGTGTTTGGTGCCATAAAGCCCTTTTCAAAGAGAAAGCTACTATCGAACAAGTCATTACTCAAATTATTTTAGGTTTCTTAAAATCCCCCCCAAAACAGTAACAGAACAAGGTTGTTAGGGCGTGGCAGGAATTTGACATATCTCAAACCCTTCAAAGGGCCTCGATACTCTTAATGACGCCATTACTCAAGATATTTTAGGTTTCACATAATCTTCCGGAACAAAACAAACCCAGGTTGCTAGGGCACGCGAGAACAACAACAACAACAACGACAACAACAACGACAACAAACCCGGGTTCTAAGGCGTGGAAAAATTTTGACGCCAAAAACTCTTTTCAAAGGCAACGCTACCGCTTTGTTAATAACGTAATTACTCAAATAGTTTTAGGCTCATGTAATTCTCCAAAACAACAACAAACCTACAATAAGTCGTCGCCGAGGGGTGACAGAACCTTCCAAACTGCACCGCTAGGTGCTGTTTTATAACGTCAATACAAAAATTATTCTAGGTTTTACTATAAGTACACAAAACAACACCCAGGGTTCTAAAGCATGTCAGAATCTCAACGCTACAAACCCTTTTCGAAAGCACCGAAAACTGGCACTGTCAATGACGCCATTATAATTACTCAAGACATTTTAGGTTTTACATAGTCTTCCGAAACAATAACAAACCCAGCTTGGCAGGGCATGGAAGATCAACAACAACAACAGAAATATGATTAGTTTCATTGGGGTTCTAAGGCCTGGGAAAATTTTGCCGCTACGAACCTTTTCAAGAGCACTGCTACCGTAACAAGAAACCCAGTTGTCATGGCGTCAAAAATGCCATGCGTGGCCGTTTGCAAGGGCACCACTATTTAAACAATAGAGTTCTTCTGTCGAAGGTACTATCGTGTGACAGGTTGCCCAAGGAAATTTGATGTTCACAACAAATATTAGCCCGAGAACGTAGCTCGAGGGCTTATATGAAGTTTGAACATCAAATTTCCGAGGGAACCTATCACACATGGGGCCTGAGAGAGAACGACTCTATTGTTTTTATTGTACAACGCTAAATTTTGAGCGAAAATTGCCACAGGCGAGCACTATGCGCTGATAAGCGCCCGCTGAGGAGAAACACTATCGCATCAGGTGATCGACTTCGACCAATGGGAGCACGCCAAAATTTTAGCATTGTACTGTAATGTTTAGTATTCAAAGGCATTGCTGAGAACATGTACCTTCTAGGTGTTTGACGTTGTCCCCAAAACAACAACAAACACAACTTGTTAGTGAAGACTCGGAAGAGTTTTGAACTCATAGCGCTTTCTCAAGGGCACTTAAACCCAATAACATAATTACGTAGCACATGTTAGGTTTGATGTAGTACCATGGAACAACAACAAACTCAGATTGCTAATGCTGTTAACTTTTATAATCATAGCGCTTTTTCAAGGGCACCCCTTAACTCAATTATATCTAACCTTTGAATGCAGAGGTCCACACGACGCGTAAATAAACCGCACTGGTTCGGTTTTGCCGGATCTCTGGTGCAGAGATGCTGGAGCCAGACGTCACTCGAAGTGTAATTGAACAAAACTGAATTCAAGGCTGGCACTACGGCAAAGGGCTGATTTATTTAAGGCCAATATTTCGGCTAACAAAATTAGCCTTCCTCAAGGCCAGAGCTATCACTAATATCATTAATTACTCAGCACATGCATATGTAAGGTTTGATGTGGAACAGAGTGTTAAGCATGGTAGAGTTTTGAAACTGAAAACTTTTAAAAGCTTTTAACATATCGTTAATGTATCATTATTCCTCAGAACAATTTGGATTAATATTTTCCCCCAAAAGAACAATGTCTCCGTCGGTCATGGCATGATAGTCAGAGTTTTAATAGACTTCGAGCAGTCTCTTTTTCCGCTCAGGGATAGTCGAGGGAAACGAACAAGCGAGCAAGCTCGAAAATCGCCCGCGTCGTTGAAACGTGTCGCGCGTGTCGAGCCGCTAGTGTAGTGAGTCACTACACTAGCGGCTCGACACACGCGTCACGTTTCAACGCGGCAGGCGACTTCGCGCTTGCTATCTTATTCGTTTTCCTCGACTATCCCTGAGCGGACAGAGAGACTGCTCGTAGTCTAGAGTTTTACCGTCATAAACCCTTTTTAAGGGAAGCGCCATTGCTTAATAATGTCATTAATCAAAACGTTTTAGGTTTCATATTATCCCTCAAAACAACAACAAAATTCAACCAGGCTGGAAAGCCCTTGTCAAAGGCACAGTTACTTTTAATTCGTCGTTACTCAGAACATGTTAGGTTGAATACCATCCCCCCAAAACGAGAACAACTGCATACTGTTATAGTCTCTAACGTAGGACTGACTTTGATCCCACTTAATGAAACTAAACTTGTTGAGACCACGTGGCGAGTTTTAGGCTTCACCATTTTTAAACCACTTTAGTGGAACCCCGATACAACAAACCACTTTATAACGAAGACTCCATTACTATGAACGTTATTCTTCATTCCAGCGAAAATATATGGTAAAGAACTTCGATATCACGAAACCTGGTATAAAAAAATGCCCTGAACAAAATGCTGAATGCCATTCTTAACTCTAGCCCGCTTTAGCGAAAAAAAGAAGACACATAAACAAAGTTTCAAGAATGCGGAACATCAATGCGGGGTCATTTTGATAGTAACTTCCTGGATGAGTTTGCTGCGAAGTTCATGGGTGAGTTTATGGGAAAATTGATCGTGAATTGAAGACTGCCTTTTATGGGTAAGTTTTAGTGTGAGTAGATTGGGTGTATTCATAACGAGTTCGTGTGAGAGTTCTAATGTGTGAGTTCATGAGTGTGTTCATGGACGACGTTTACGTGTCAGAAGGGAAACTAGCAGGGTGCTAATTGGGGACACACTATATATTAATTACAAATTGTTCAAAATGCACTATGACTAAACAACATAGATGCAAAAATTTTCTACATAATTTAAGTAAACGTAATGAAAATACCTAACTAACTAACTAACTAACTAACTAACTAACTAACTAACTAACTAACTAACTAAGCAACCAACTAACTAACTAAATGTCACATAATGAGCAATGCCATGTTTTATTAATCGTTCATCCAGGCTCATACTTCTCACTTGAGTTTTAAAAACATGTATGGTCTCTGATTGTTTGACCTCTGAATTCCGTCTTGACCATATAACTGGGCTAAAATAGCTGACGCTTTGTTTACCAAAGGTGACAGTGTTAACTCTTGGTATTGAAAAGTCTGAGTTTCTTAGGGCATAACTTTGTACATTCTGTTGCCCGCTACAAAGTAAAATGGTCGTATGTGATATTCGTTTCCGAAGTCATCAGCTTGTATCGCAGTGATTTCTAGTTCACTTTTAAAGAGAAATGTTTATCAAAATACTCGTGTAACTTGTCGTGATTGGATCTTTGCAAATGTATGCGGGGATCCCATGTATTAAAATTGATGGGATTTTAGTTCTTTGTGCTTGGGTTTCATATTTACGTCCGTTAGTGTAAACATTATCCATTGACAAAATTGTAGGATTTAGCTTAAACGTCCTTTCGATTCCAGGCACTCGGAGTAAATCTCTGATAGAGGTTCTGTTCTTGCTCTTTGACAACCATGGAGTACGCCCACTTTAAGGTTGTTCGTGGGCCTATAAGAACGTCGGCCCACGATTCATGCCGATAAATCGGTACATGTAAATTATCCTTTAAGAGACCACATACACGTGTATGAAAGGGGGTTGAAGTTATCTCTATTGTTGTCTAAGCTGTCTAATCTAGAAAGGAAGGCAATACACGAAAAAATGGGCCAGCAGTGAATTTGCCTACTAAACTGAACAAGCTAATAAGTGAGAACTTCATTATAGGTGAAGATTAAGTTGACGACTATTGCAGAACTGGAAATAATTATTGAATACTGCAAGCAAAATTTGACTTACTATACAAAAAAACAACTACCCTCCATACTCTCTCGCGAGCGGTAAGGCAGTGGACGCCATCTTTCTAGGCTTATCGAAAGCTTTTGACAAGGTGCCGCACAACATGTCTGTGTCTCAACTGGAAAACGTTGGAATCTCTGGCCCTTTTCTCTCTTAGTTTTGATCAGAAAGTCGCTCTGGAAGGTGTCTTATCTGACTGCGTGGCTGCCTGTTACATCTCGAGTGACTCAGGGCTCAATGTTCCGCGGGCCTGGTGCTATTGTTCCTTGCTTACGTAAATGTTGCCCCTGACTATATCCAGCCAAACTCTATAATTGATCTTCAGCGGACGATTCCAAGCTATATCAGCCGATACAACGATATGACACAGGCAGTCTCCTTCAGCAGGATCTAGACTGGCTTCATAAATGGGGCAAGGACTAGATATTTTAGTTTAAGCAACGCAAGTAAATGCAAGGTACTGAAGACTAAGAAAGAAAACCCCTTCGACAGTAGACGGGTCCTACAACTTGGATGGTAAAAATAATAATAATAATAATAATAGTAATAATAATAATAATAATAATAATAATAATAATGATAATGATAATGATAATGATAATGATAATGATAATGATAATGATAATGATAATGATAATGATAATGATAATGTTAATGATAATGATAATAATAATAACAATAATAATAATAATAAAAAATATAGTTCAGCTTTTGCCTTTGTGGAGCGGCCATTTAGTGGACGTTATAAGCTGCCGGCAATGTAATAAAAGAATCTTTCTTATAACAACTTGACTAAATGTTCAGCCCGTGTTTAGAGAATATTGGACGAGTTGTATTTTTTTGAAATGCAAATTAATCAAAACAAAGCATGTGTTAATAAAAACGACAAACAATCGCCTATTAACAATTTCACTGTTAGTTGTACAGCGATCGATGCAAAGAAATTCCACTGCGATTTTACGGCTATTGCTACGCAATTTTGATCTGACATAAGCAGAGCATATATCGTTGAAACCGCTGGCTGGTAATTAAACGCCATAAACAGCGATTGCAGGTCTTTTCAACTTTACCCTGGTACTTTCGCGATTAAAGATAAACAAAAAAACAAACAAACAAACAAAAAAAACAACGACTACTTTATAAAATTAATATTTCAGTTCAAAATCTTCATAGAGGCTTTATTTTTCTTTTGGGTACATCTGCATCGATACATAGCCTGGAGACTGCGGAGATAAAAGGCAGTAACAACAGCTGGTAGTCCTAGTACTCAACACAATGCATTACAAAGTAATTAGTTCGTCAACTGTATCGCCTACAGGCGGCTTCCACCCAGCTTTGGATTTCAATAAGTTCTTGCTCCGCTCTTTAAAAACGTTACATCCCAGCAGGCTGAGTTCCAAAAACATGGAACATGGCCTCTCCATAATGCCTTTTACAAGTGTCTGACTCGGTATTCTCGTGGCCTTGTCTAACGTTTTGTACCACATTCTCCTTAGGACCCTTCTCAGTGAAACGTATTGGGTGACTAGGAATTGTTCCGTAGACCCAGAATGCCGCTTCTTCGTACTTCATTCTCCACGAGTTCTCTTCTTCGCTCATCTGACGATATATCTCTAAGATTTCGTCAGTAAGGTAACGAAATTGGCCTTTCTTCTGCGTCTTTTCTTCTCGTTTTAGTTCACTAGGGAGCGTACCTTTAACTGACTCTATCATATCAAGAGAACCCATCTTGTACCTCGCTACAAAACAGAAAATACCTTGCTTGTAAAGGAAGTCAGGGACGGTCTTGAATTATTCCATGTTCTTGGTTGTTTATATAGGTAGAAAGAAGCCATATAGAGTATCAAAACAAACAACAGTAACAACAACCGTCGGAAGCAAATAAAAACAACCAAGTAAAAACAATGTACGAATCCCTTCACTGTCCTCCAAAGTAAGCAAAACAACAACAACAAAACCAACAAAAGCGACAACAGAAACCCAGATTTTTATAGATTTGACTCTACGGAATGTTTTGAACGAAGAACACGGCTATTGAAATCGCGTCTCTTCCCTTCCCCCCAAAACAAAACAACAACAGTAACAGCAAAGTACTAGCAACAACAACAAAAAACAACCACAAAAAGCCCAGTTTGTCAAAGGTTATAAATCCTTTTTAAGTAAAGCATTACTCAGCATATGTAAGGTATCATCTCTCTCCAGAAACAACAAAAACAAACCAGGCGTGGTTGACTCTGGCCGTCGTTGAGCCTTTTCAAGGGAACCGTTATTGTTATTATGACAATAATACTCGAATTGTTTTCAACTTTGAGATAACATTTCTTTAATCAAATGCACCAGTACGTACTTAACATTAAAAAGATCTCCAACACAGAAATTACCAAAGGATTGATGAACTCGCCTAATTATGCTGTAATTGTGTTACTGGTGAAATTGATCTCTTCGTATTTTATGTCACGCGATAGCTTTATGTTATCGAATCAAACTGATGTAACTTTATTATTATTGCCATTATTTTTGCAATAATTATAAGCTTTTAATATAATGTAACTACATATGGTCATGCAAATAAAGGTATTACGTTAGGTTTAATATAATCTCCCAAAAGAACAACAAACCCATATTGGCAAGGCGTGGCAGTGTTTGCCGCCATAAAGCCCTTTTCAAAGAGAAAGCTATTATCAAACAAGTCATCACTCAAATTATTTTAGGTTTCTTAAAATCCCCGCCCGTTGTTAAGGTGTGGCAGGACTTTGACACTTTTCAAACCCTTCAAAGGGCCCCGATACTGTTAATGACGCCATTACTAAAGATATTTTAGGTTTTACATAATCTTCCGAAACAACAACAAACCCAGGTTGCTAGGGCACGGGACAACAACAACAACAATAACAACAACAACAACCCAGGCTGTAAGGCGTGGCAAAATTTTGACGCTACAAAGTCTTTTCAAAGGCAACGCTACCGCTTTGATAATCTTCGCCCGTTGTTAGGGCGTGACAGGACGTTGGCACATTTCAAACCCTTCAAAGGGCCCCGATACTGTTAATGACCCCATTACTAAAGATATGTTAGGTTTTACATAATCTTCCGAAACAACAACAAACCCAGGTTACTAGGGCATGAGAGAACAACAACAACAACAACAACAACCCGGGTTGTAAGGCGTGGCAAAATTTTGACGGTACAAAATCTTTCCAGAGGCAACGTTACCGCTTTGATAATCTCCGCCCGTTGTTAGGGCGTGACAGTACTTTGGCACGTTTCAAACCCTTCAAAGGGCCCGGATACTGTTAATGACGCCATTACTAAAGATATGTTAGGTTTTACATAATCTTCCAAAACAACAACCCATAATCTTTTTACGAGTCTTCTTAAACAACAACCCATGCCCAGGTTGCTAGGTCATGGGAGATCAACAACAACAATAACGACGACGACGACGACGACAACAACAACTCGGGTTCTAAGGCGTGGCAAAATTTTGACGCTTAAAACTTTTTTCAAAGGCAACGCTGCCGCTTTGTTAATAACTTAATTACTGAAATAGTTTTAGGTTAATTTAATTCTTCAAAACAACAACAAACCTACAATAGGTTGTCGCTGAGGCGTGACAGAACTTCGAGATGTACAGTACATAGAACCTTTTAAAGTGCACGCTCGGTACTGTTTTATAGCGTCATTACAAAACTTATTCCAAGTTTTACTATAATCACACAAAACCATTCCCAGGTTGCTAAAGCATGTCGGAATCCCAGGTTGTTAGAGCATGGGCGATCAACAACAACGACAGCAGCTCCTACACTCTGGAATACTCCGCCTTCTGACATCAAGAACAGCTCCTCAGTGTCCCTTTTTAAACATAAACTTAAAACTTTCCTTTTTAAAAAAGCATTTTTATAACTTTTTAGCAACTTTTTTTATTAGTCTTAAGATTTTAAGCATTTTTTTTTTTGTAACGAACTTTTTAACTATTTTTATATTTATTTTTTTAATAGTGTTTTTAATATTTTTAACGTTACTTCTGTAAAGCGCTTTTGAACTTTTAGGATATTGGCGCTATATAAATATTTTATTATTATTATTATTATTATTATTATTATTATTATTATTATTGGGGTTCCAAGGCCTGGCAAAATTTTAACGCTACTAACCTGACAAGAAACCCAAATTGTTATGGCGTCAAAAAACGCCATGCATGGCCATTTGCAAGGGCACCTCTATTGTTTAATATTCAAAGGCATTGCTGAGCACATGTACCTTCTAGGTGTTTGACTTTGTCCCTTAAAACAATAACAAACACAATTGGTAGTAAAGACGCGGAAGAGTTTTGAAATCATAACGCTTTTTCAAGGGCACCCTTAAACTCAATAGCATCATTATTTACTTAACACGTGTTAGGTTTTGATGTAGTACCACAGAACAACAACAAATTCAGATTGTTAATGCCGTTAAGTTTTATAATCATAACGCTTTTTCGAGGGCACCCTGAAACTCAACAACATCATTAATTACTCAGCACATGTTGGGTTTGATGTAACCCAGAGTGTTGAGCGTAGTAGAGTTTTTTTTTTTAAGCTAAAAAACTTTTAAAAGGGTTCTCCTTTACCTTGGTATCATCATTCCCCCGAACATTTTGGGTGAAATTATACATTTCCCCAAGACTGAAGAAAAATATCTCAGTCGGTCATGAGTTGACATGGTAGCCAGAGTTTTAATGGCATGAACCCTTTTTAAGGGAAGCATTAAGAATCGATAAAGTCTTTAAGGAGTTTACGTTTAAGTCTGTTTTTAAAAACAGGCACTGAGTTTCTGAGAAACTGAAATGGTAGCTAGAGTTTGAAGGGCATCAACCCTTTTTTTAAGGGAAATGCCATTGCTTGATAACATCATTACTCAAAACGTTTTAGATTTCCTATCATCCCTCCAAAACAACAACAAAACAGTTAAACCAGGCTGGAAAGCCTTTTTCAAAGGCACCGTTGCTGTTTAATCCGCCATTTCTCAGAACATGTTAGGTTAAATATTATCCCCTCACAAACAAAACAACCGCAGACTGTTATAGCCTCTTACGAGGGATATACTTTGATTCCTGCACTATGAAACTAAACTTGTTGAGACGAAGCGGTGAGTTTTCTTCGCCATTTTTAAACCACTGCAGTGGAACCGCGATACAACAAACCACAAAAATTAAATTTAAAAAGAAGTCTTCTCTACGAAGAACGTTATTATTCATTCCAGCGAAAATGTAAGGTAAAAAACTCCGACATGACGAAACCTGGTATAACTAATCTCGGCCTGAACACAACCCTGAATACCAACCTTAACATCTACCCCGATTTAACGAATGAAAGAAGACATATAAACGAAGTTTCAAGAATGTGGAGCAGATCAAAGTGGGGTCATTTTGTTAGTAACTAAATGGATGAACTTGAGGCGAAGTTCATGGGTGAGAACTTTATGGGAAGTTTGTCGTGAATTGAAGACTGCATTTATGGATAAGTTTTAGTGTGAGTTGATAGGGTATATTCATGGGCGAGTTTGTGTGAGATTTCGAGTGTGTTCATGGATGTATTCATGGATAAGTTCAAGGGTGAGATCATGAGTTTGTTTGAGGGTGCGTTCATGGGGGAGTTCGTGGGCGAGTTCATTAATAGTGGGTCAGAAGGTGAGTTCATGAATGATCTATTTGCGGATTCGCAGCCGTCAAACGCAAAAAACAACGTCAATTCCAGTTTTTCAGAGCCTTGAAGTTTTAATCAGTTCAGACGTCTACGAGCGCGAAGCCGGTATGCAAACGATACATAAAATGTCCGATAAACCAAAATTTCGCGCCGATAAAATTTGTGGATGCCATTTACTTCATTCTGAACACATGCTCAAAGTAAAAAGCTTAAGTTTTCAGAAATGGCGTTAAGTTTTGCGGTTAAAGTGAAACTTTCGACATTTGTCTGTATTTTCTTTTCTAAAATCATGGCAGGAAGTGCGAACGCGTCGTGCGTTTGACCGCTGTGAAATTTGTGGGTGCGTTCATGGGTGATTTCAAATGCTCAGTATAGTGATTAATTGTAGTGATTCCTCCGAAACCAGCCTGGTTGTGTCGCACTTATATAGTAAAAGAAGAAAGGCCTCGCGACTGACTATCAACATACGAGTGGCGTCACAGACCGAAGACGAATAGAAACTAAGTACGGGAAAACTTGTGATGCTTTTTTTAATGGAAAATACGTCAATGGGGCATGTAGAAATGGGCAACATTTACGTAAGCAACGAACAATAACGGCCCGAGTATGGAGCTGGCCCTGAGTCACTCCAGATGTAACAGGAAGCGTAGATTTACATGTCGTTTTAAGTCGTGTTTAATTGCGATTAAATAGCTAATCTAGGTTTAAGACATGTTTAACAGTCAATAAAAGTGTTGAAAGGTTAAGTTCAGTTTAAGTCGCAGTCTTGTTACCCTTTAGGAAACAACGTTTTAACAAAACATGTTTTCACTTTAACAAGTTTAACCACCAGGTTAATTGTTTGTCACATTAAAGATTCGACTGAAGAACAAAAAACGACAAGTCATTTTAGATTATTTTAAACGCCGAGGATGCTATCACTGTTTCTATGGTAAAAACTAAGCCTAAACTGGATAGTTTATTTTTAACGTCTTTTTTAAGCGAACATTGCAAAAACAAACAATCAGCAACAACCGAACAATGTCTCCACGGCATTCATTTACCAAGGCCTAGCCTGTAGGAAAACCAGCAACGAAAGCTTGGGTACATGTTTGCCATATTCAAAATTGGACTACAAGGAGAAAACAGGGCGCCCTTTATACAATATGCCGGTAAAATCCAACTTTTAAAAAAAAATAATTAAAAGAAGACGTTAATCGCTGAATGCCCATGATCGACATTTAGCGTAGAAAACAACAGCAGCACAGCCGCAGCAATAGCAAAAACTCAACACAGTGTATAACAAAGTTATTAGTTCGTACGCTGTAACTTCTGCATGCTTTGAATTTCAATGAGCTCTTGCTCTGCTCTTTAAAAAAGTTAAATCCCAGCAGGTTGAGTTCCATAAACATGGACATGGCCTCTTCATAATGATTGCTGCACGTGACTGACTCGGCATTCTTGTGGCCGAAAATGGCGACACAGTAACCAGCCTAAAGGATATAAACTCTACAATCGAGGCTCATTTTTCAGAGTTTCTAAGTTCCAAGGAAGTGTAGGAGAAGGATGACCGGGACTTTAACTTTGATTTATTTATGGAAGACCTATATATTCCGCAGCTCACTTAAGAGGAACAAGAAGATTTGGACGGTGATCTGACAACTGAAGAAATTAGAAACGCACTAAAACAATTTAAGAAGAATAAAACACCTGGCGATGATGGTTTTCCAGCTAAATTTTGTGAATCCTTCTTCAATTTAATTGAGGAGAATCCAATCCCCTTGACTGCTATCATGAGGCCCTTTGTGAGAACAAGCTTTCTAAATCTCTGAGAAAAGGGATCATCTCTCCCATACTAAAAATGAGGAAAACTGGAATAAAATAACGAATTGGCGTCCTATAACCCTCATAAACGTCGACTAACAAATTCTTGCTAGGATCATTGCAATGCGCATAGAACCCTCCCTTCCATTATTGATCCTCACGAAACAGACGGGCTTTATAAAAGGAAGGTAAATCGGACAAAATGTAGGGCTTTTAGGTGACTTAATGAACTTTACTGACGAGAACCAAATGCCTGCAGCTGGGATTCTTCTATTTGTAGATTTTGAAAAAGCTTTCGATACGTCAAAATGGACTTTCATACACAAGGCCGGCTTAGAAATGTTTAATTTTGGACCAAAGATTCGGAAATGGGTCTCGATTCTTCACAGCGATATTGAAAGCGGAGTGACGTCAAATGCTGGCTACATGACAAATTGGGTGTGAAGCAGGGTTGTCCCCTTACTCCCTTCCTTTTCATACTATGGCAATCAAATTCGCACAGGATAGTGTAGGCGCTACTTCTAATCACCACAGATACTGTGATGTCACTGTGAAGTGATATGACGTCATTATGACGTCATTTGTTTCTCAATGTTTCACTTAGAAGCTGTTTCACTTTAAAGCAATAAATTTACTGAATACTGTACCTGAAGGAGTAAAAATACTTTTTTTGGGTATAAAGGGCATCTATAATATATTTTCTGAATTTATATTTTTGGAAGACATGACATTATGCAGAGAAATTTCATATTAGAGATAAAATGGCCATTTTAGTGTCAGCCATCTTGGATCCGCCATTTTGAATTTCTTTTAATTCATCTGCTAATCATTTAATAAACATGAAAATGCAGCCAGTTGATTGTACAAAGTTTATTTCATTAATTAACAATGCCAGACACTTGAAATTTATGGTGAATCGTGAATTTATAGCGAGAAATCACCTTTATTACCAGTTAGTCCGCCCTGGATTTTCATGTTTTTAACTTCACGTTTTCCGCAAATTAGAAATTCTGTTTTTTTTAAGTGAGCAGTTATTCCCAAATGTAAATTGTTGCCACAATTAATGTAAAAATACAAATTCGATCAGAAAACTTTAAAATAGTAGCAATACAAGCGAGTATTGTGAATTTTAAAAAAACATGGCTGTCACAAAGCGGTTGCCATGGCAACGTCAAGTTTGTTGGATACAAGACACTCATTCCAAAATGCTTCCAGTTAAATTTTAGGAAAAGTAACAAACTTTAGTGGTAATAGCATAAACGGTAACTAAATTACAAATTCTCTTCAAAGTTGAGGCGGACCTCAACCTCACCCCCCTTGGTCTGAATAGGTTAAAGCATGTCTGAACACGACAGCCATCTTTGGTAAAATATCCGGTTTGAAATTGAAAAAAAAAAAAAGAAAACAAAGGCAATGTGGATGAGTTCCCAAAAGAGAAACAGTGATAAAATTTTAGACTTCACATGTACTGAAAGAACCAGTTAAAACACTTAATACATTTTTATCATATGATCAAGAAAAAGAAAAGTGAGGAGAACTTTTCTGGAAAATCCGCACAATAAACACAAAACTGAATATTTGGCAAACTCGAGATCTCTCCCATTTCGTTTGAACACTACTGGTGATGCTGGGTGCGGCACAATTTATATATGCCACATCAATTTTGACTGTCCCTGAAAGTCTAATTCAGAGGACACAAGCGGAACTATTTGCTGTCCTGTGGAGAAATAAAAAAAGATAAAATTAAGAGACGGGTAATGTTTTCAAGTATTAGTAGACGGAGGTTTCAATTTCATCAACTTTAGAACAATGGTTAAATCCTTACGATTAAGCTGGATTGGAAGGCTTTTAGACGGCACTGATGGTAACTGGTAATTTGTTTTCAAGTTCCTACATAACAATTAGAACTAAAGAAGTTTAATATTACTACAGACGATCTTTGTACCTTATGTTCCAATCCAGACTCTATATTTCACGCTCTCATTCAGTGTGGTGCAGCAATCTCACTCTACTCTAGTGTGTTGTCATGGTTCAACGATATTCGCAGTTTACAGGTGACTCCTACCGAATAACAAATTTTCTTTAATTTAACCAATGAGATAACTGAGCTGACCTTTAAGTTTTTGTTATTAAAAATTTCTTGTGGCTTTGTTTCACGTTTTGTACCACAGTCTTGTTACATTTTGTAGGACCCATCTTGAAACGTATTGGGTAGGTAGGAATTGTTCCGTAGCCTCAGGATGCTGCTTCTTCGTTCTTCATTCTCCATGAGTTCTGTTCTTCGCTGCGAACTGAATTCCCAGAAAAGATGGAATTCCTAGGAATTCTTAAGAATTCTTAGGAATTCCAAACGATTCCAAGACATGCAAATTAGGAAAAACATAAAAGCTTGGAATTTCTGGGAATATAAGGCAATGTGTTAAAACTGCACTTGGAATTATTAGGAATTCCTAGGAATTCCCAATAATAGCAAAACTGATAATGAAAGGGCTTGGGAATGTCTGAGAATATATGGGAATGGCTAAATTAAATGGCTTGGGCTAATAAAAATGGTTGGGAATTTCTGAGAATAGATAGGAATGACTAAATGAAATATGAGAAATATTGGCAATTTACTTGGAATAGCAAATTTAAGTCCCTGACTTGAATAATTGACAGACTTCAAGTTGAGGATATTTCAGTAAAATTATGTCTTTGGAACTTCCAGGACGTTATGAAAAAGGACATTTTTATTTTAATGTATCACACAGTCAAACAAGTCTTAATTTGTTTTCTAAATATTTCAAGTATTCCTGAACCCTTGAGGCCAGGTCAGGCAAACAAAATTACAAGGCACATACATGACTCAAAAATAAATAAATAAATAAATCCCTTGTGTAAATTACGTGTTAGTTCACTTGTTGAATTGAGGAAAGACACAGGAACATTGAATAAAGGATGAATACAATCATACATGTACCATAGCAGCAAAAGAATCTTATTATGCTACTATTTTCTGTTTACAAAAAAAGCATATCCTTAAAAATTGTCCATGACATAGGTAACTATTAAGTATCTCAAAAAAATTGTTCATGACACAGCTTCAACCACACTCCATTGAAGTTAGGCAATGTACTAGGCATGGATTCGCAGTGCTCCCTTTGAGAAAGAACACTTTTTCCACAATGTCCTCTTCCTTTGCCAGTTGAAATTCACCTCTGAAAACAAAGAACAAAATAAAAGTACACGAGAAGTCATGAACTGATGCCTTCAAATAAATACTACATGTATTATCATACCACTGCATGACCTCACTCATGCAATTTTATCCAAAACATACTCAGGAGTTGATGTGTGTAGGGGCAGAGAGGTTGGTGTGAGCCAGTCCAGAAGAGCTGTCCAGCTCTGCACACATCGTCACCTGATTACTATAGTGCGCGCGCAAGTCATCATTCATTTAGTATTTACGAAGACCTTTCCGTAACTTTCCAATCAAATTCAGCCTTAACATGGTGGTATGATAAAATACTTTTTGACTACGCTGTAAGTTAGGTCAGGCTGGACGGCGAAATATTTGGATCTCGGTCATGGCGCATGGAACTACTCTGCCCATATTTCATGCGCTAGAGCCAAATACTTTCCCATCCAGCCCTCCCACTCAGTCAATAAGTACATACAGTTGTATTATTATTAGGAGACAATTACACAACAACAACTTTTAAGAGCGTATCACACAGTCAATTGACGACAGGACTTATGATTATTTCACGCTAATGACTTCACTTTCTTGTGGATTTCATGTTAGCAAAGAAAATGAATACAACAGTAGGTAATGTCGAGGAAGGGATTTAAGAACACCCAGTCACTTATTTACAAGTGCATCAATGTTTTGAATATGAACAAAAGAGACCATTCTTATTCAATGACATGCAAATGGCCTCAGATATTCTAAATTTTAGCTTGTCAACCACAGGGTAAGCTGTACCCAATCTTTTGACTGAGTTTGATTAATATTAATGTTTGTGCTACTGCACTGTATACAAAGCGAGCTGTTGTAAAGATCGTTTCTGAGCTGGTTGCAGAACGAGAGTGCTCCTTGATGATATTAACCTGTATAAACTCGAGCATACAAATAATTCTTTTATTTCACCTATTCAATGGCAAGAAAAGTTGATATCTCGAAATTATATTCTATATTTCTCTAAAAGTCTAACTCATTGTTAAAATTCAAATATGTTTCAAATGAAGCTCACTTTTTTTCACAGGATGTTTATGTGTGGCCGCCATACTCGGCTTTTCTGTCGACACAAAATGGGCCATTCCATGTAATGTCTGAGGTACAGGGAAATCCTAGAGGGAGGGAGGGGGTTTCAAAAGTCATTTATGAAAGGGTAGCTATGTCGGTTCCTTTGATCTCTCAAAAACATCTTCCTTTTTAGTGGGGGGTGCAGACATTAAATGGAATTGCCCAATGGCGTCCAACTGCATAAGACATGGTTTAGAATCTGTTCAAGAAATTAAAGATCAATACTGTACCTTTATGTAAGAGAAGGTAGCTCTGCATCGAATACTACAACACTTCAACCACTGGAATAAAAAAACTCTCCATGTTTTCCTTTATGGCGCACATAAACGAGATAACCAGGAGCGCTTACCATTTGTATGGAAAACCCGGTAATTCCGGGGAGAATTCAAATGGAACGGTTCATTCCGGTGGAATGTTTTCGGGAAAAGGGTAATACCTTCCGAGGTATTCCTTTTTCTCGCTTTTACCGGAATTTCCGGAAATTTCTGTACCATTTGTCCACAGTTTATACCAGTGCCAGGCTATTTCCGAGAAGACAGCAATGCCCAAGACAACAGATTCAAGCTGATGAATCTTTACTGTTCCACACTGTTCGTGACGTGACAGCTGTTTTATTTTCGCGGCTACTGTTAACAGACTTCTTGCAACGCAATTGTAGCACTCAAGGTGAGAAAGATTTAAGTTAAGTTTTGGCCGTCGGTACTTGTGTTTTACTTTTGCTTTCATGATTCGAGCTTTTGATCTTAATGGCGCGGGAAAACACTGGCATCCGAAACTTCGAATCAAATGATACGGCTCAATCCGTTCCGTTCTCTTGGTGAGAAAAAAGTGCAGTTCCATTTGTCCAAAAAAATCCACCGAAAATTCCATTCAAATGGTAAGCGCTCCAGCAAATAAACACTCCAGGAAAGAATCACTGGTCACTGGTTACGCGCGCCTGCAATTTTCAAGCGTGCGGTTGTAAATCACATGACCTCTTGAAAGCGGCTCGGTCGCATGGCTGTCTTACCGGTGAGGCATCATTTTCAAATTACGTTGAGGGGATGTGCCAAGAGTTGCAGGTTATCATACGCGAAAATGGTTTATTACGCTATTCTTTTGAACTACTTTCGCTTACGATAAGTGAGGCTCAACCCTGAGTTGCTTTGGTGGAAGTTGATAGTAAACATGGTGGATTATTGTTTGATTCAAGATGGTTGTAAACAGACTAACCGATTTCAAGGTGAGTAACTTACATTTTATTTTCTATCGAGGGGTTAAACAAAAGTTCTCTTCTTTGCGACATTTTGCCAAATGAGTGTAACGAGCCTTAATACAGTGTATAAAGCGTGCAATTCTTCAAGAAATCAAAAGGGCCGTTGTTCAGTAAAATTGCCCCCAGGGGGGACAGTGTTTTCACCGGTAAAAAGTAACGAATTCAAAACCATGTGGCGTTTGCTCTTAGCAGAGTGACTTACACTTTTCATGATAAGTTTAGTTGAAGGTAATTTCATGTTGCCTACACGCTAACCAACAATTCAGTTTCTCTCAGATACATGTGTATGTGAGCACATTAAATTGAATGCATTAAAAGCCTAAATTATTCTTCAATGACCAGTCAAAGGCGATTGAACTTGAAATGAACATACATTTGCAAATTTAGAAAGAGCGAGTTGTTAAACATTTTGTGTGATTTAAATATATTATTGATTTTTTAAATCAAAGATACTGATATGTAACAACATGATTTGATAAAATTAGATTAATAGCAACTTCAGGTCTTTGCCATTTGCATTTGACAATGCTCCAGTGGCTTAAGGTGGAATTTTGTGCATTTCTAAAAGTCTCCTTTTTAAGGGGTTTGCATGTGGAAGATTTTCATTGCAATCAACAGTTTTAAAGTGGTTACCAGATTCGTGGGTTTGTTCCCTGCATTTGTGAATGTTCAATGTGTGCCTAGATACTGAGCAATAATTTATCATGACTGTGGGCATATAAAACCCCAAGATGCGAAACTCACACTTTCAAGAGGGGTTAAAGACACATGTTTGACTGAAGCAGAGTTCAGCCATCTGTTACACATTGCATAGCTTTAAAAATGTTAAAACTTCAATTTCTTGACGAAAGGGGTCTTTAGATCAAACTCTGTGGTGCGAAACACAACATCCTGCAACAGAATTAAACACAATGTTAAGCTGGACCGGGCATTACAAACATCAGGAAAGAAACTCAACACGTTGCAGATTATAGTAATTTGGATTCTTTAATAATTGTCCCAAATTCAAACATGAGAGGCTGAAAAACCTATCGAGTTCTTAAATGAGGTACATTCAACATACCTTATATGCCAAGAATGGCATTAAAACCACATTAAGTTGCTTAACAGACAATCCGAGGTCATATTTAACTCAACTCCATCATATAATGATCTGAGAAAGATCGATGTGACCTCAAGATCAAAGTCTTGGAAATGTGACATTTAAGTTGTAATGCTCAATTCAGTCACCATTTGAAAATCCTCCGAACTAAACCGACTACAAAAATGCAAGAAGCAGTGTTGGTCAAATGACTGAGATATATAAGGTGCAGTGTACAAAGATGTGAAACCAGGTCGTCATGCACGCCTTCCAACCCCATTTTATAACTGAAATATTCATATGGTCTTTGGGTAGGGTGTGATGAATTCTTGTCAGCAATTTGCCGACTAATTTTCAGGACTTGGTTGCCAATGCGGAAAGTTTAGGCACATTGGCGACTGTTTTAGGCGCAGTTTCGTGCCCTGTGTAGAGTGTGTGGAACTGACTCTAGTTAGCCTGCCAGCAGGCTCACTTAGTGTGCTATTTGCGCAAGTATCTTGGCGGCGGAAGTCGGTAAGCGAAGCGAGCCAGCGAGAAGAATGGGACGAGGAAAAGTGAGCCTGCACGAAAGCCATTGAATTTTGAATTCTGCCCCGTGTGAGGTGACAAGTCTTAACTGTCAAGGTATCAAATATCTAACCAATCAGCAAGCGAAGCAAAATTTAAACAAACACGACAGCAGATTTTCACACTCGAGATGATCGAGTTCTTTATGAATGTGCCGGAATAGCGCAAAAGAAAATTATAAATACAGTTGACAATTTTTGCCGCGTTTTAATTAGACTTGCCACAAGTCGACCTCACGAGTTTCAGAGCACAAAAGCTGTAAAGCGAGTGGAGCGAGCTTTTTAGGCTGTGAAGTGGCAAGCAACAAAGTCCTGTGCCATATAAAATAGGACGAAGGACTTTTTTGAAAGTCTACATTTTAAAAATGTGTTCTATTCGAAATCAGTATAGAAGTTAAAAATATCGAACTCCAGGGACATGAAACTTGCAATTACAAAGAGTATCGAGCTGCTACTGGAGAAGACTTCACCCTTACATTATGTGTTGCAAACATCTGTAACCACGAACAAGCGATACCATCTTCCCACAATAACAAATAACCGAACTCAGTGTAACAGTGACTGCAAGATAATGCCCATTGCATGGTCAAATAAAATGTTACATTTCCTGTCATTACGGAGATCCCAAGAAGAGAGGCTTGAAAACTACCATGCACTAAAACCAGCGTGTAATAACCGGACCAAACTTGGCTGATATTCCAAAAAAATACATAAAACTGCAATCGCTAACCAGACACAACCAGCCGAGTCACATTAAGAAATTGAATTGATTGAAAAACTGACAGACTGCGAACAGTCGTCCTATTTTCCTTCTCACTAAAATTAGAGGAAGAAAGAGACTGCTCGCAGTCTAAGAAACTGAGAAAGGTGACAAACAAGAACACCACCTTGCTTATTATTATTGTCACAATAATAAAGCCTGTTATCATGTGTCATTTCAAACCAATCAGAATGCTGCGTTCATGGACAAACGCGGAGAATTCAAAATTCAATGGCTTTCGTGCAGGCTCACTTTTCCTCGCCCCATTCTTCTCGCCAGTCCGCTTCGCTCGCCGACACTCGCCGCCAAGATACTCGCACAAATAGCACACTAAGTGAGCCTGCTTGCAGGCTATAGACTCTTAAAGTGAGTTCTTTGCACCACTGGCATGAACCAAATATTAATTAAACTTACTGAACATCTTTTGTATCACACTAATTCTTTAATTCTTGTTTTGATTGCAAAATTATTGAAAAGTCTGTAACACAATCAACTGGGCTAGATGGCTGACACTGTCAGTTACATACTAGAAGTTAAATTTCAGTGAAAATTAAAGCTCATACATCTACATTGCTCCTTCAACAATCTCCTAGTCCTGATCTGTAAAGTACTGTACTACATGTACTGTGGTGTAGATAGAATTAGAGTATGGTTAACATTCACCTTAGCTTAATATTAGTGGTAAATAACAACCAACCATTTTATTTTGCCAAATTAAATAAAAAAAAATTATGCTATAAACTAAATTAACTAAAATAGGCAAAAAAACTACCCAGAATAGAAGTAAACTAAACGAGCTGAGTAGTTACAAAAGAATTAAATTGCTTTGACTAGGGTGTACATAAAAGAAGACAAAAGTAAAATAAGACAAGTAATAAGTAATTAAGTACAATGTAAAAGAAGAATAAAATTAAGTACAATGTAACTAAATATGTATAAATAGTAATTTAGATAAAAAAGTAGAAAAAAAAGGGACATGGGAAAAAAAAGAAAGGAAAGGAAGAAAGAAAAGAAAACAGTACCAGTTAATGTTTGAACCAAAATTTGTTTATATTATTAGTTTAATATGAGCGAAAAAAAAAATACTAAGCCAGCATTAACCATAAGTACTTAAATAATGCTTATTCATAGTTTGCTTAAATGAATGCAGAGATAGACTTTTTAATTCTTCATCCAAGTTATTCCAGATGGAAGGACCAGAAAAGTGTAAATTAAATTTGCCATAATTAGTTCTAACACGGTTGATATAGTAGGTCGATTTTGATGCCAGCCTAGTATTATAATTGTGTTTAGATGATATACATGTACTTAAGAAGAAATTGTCAAAGGCTTTAGGTAGTAAGTTATGATGATACTGAAACATAAAAAGGGCAGTATGAATACTAACCAGATCCATTAATTTAATTAGGCCTAATTGTGAAAATAAAGGGCTGGAATGTGCATCTCGTTTGGAAAATGTAATTATTCCTACTGCCTTTTTTTGCAAAAATACAATAGGTTTAAGAGTTGTAGTGTAGGTGTTACCCCAAACAAATAAACAATAAAATTAATTTATTGTTTATGACCCAAAGTTTTATTAATCAGAATATTTTTCGTCAGGGTCTACATTATGTACACATTGTAAGTTCTCCCAGTTCTACAGCAAAACAGCTTATTGATGCACATTGTACAAGGCAAAGAAATGCATCACACTTGATCAGGTAAGTTACTCAAACATATACATTAGAATCCTCATTGTAACACTTCAATTTGTATTGCTTAGATCTGTTTTATTTAAACATACTGGTAGTACGTGTAACATGTAATTAGGCTTTGGGTCGCAGGCTGTTCTTCAGGGCCGATTATGACAGAATTACGTACACAGAGTTTGGAGTTGTTGAGCTTTGTCATGGACTCATGTCATATCAAGGCAATATCTCCTTGGTGATAACTGCTTGAATTATTAAGCCATGAATACTTAATGTAGATTATAGTGGACTACATGTACATTGTGACTACAATATTGAACAGTCACTGAAACAAACACCATGCTAAATATTGTAAATAACTACAGAGATTGGTCATGCATTAACCAAAATAATTGTATTTTTGAAGATGGCGGAGTAACCAGGATGAAACATATTAAAAATTTTAAAAATGCGCGCAACATGTTGTGTACAGCAAGCAGAACATTATTTTATAGTAAATAATCCCTGACGTGAGTCAAACCCTGACCTTCTGCACTCCAGCTGAACTACATGATACATTGTACTAATTAAGCTGCAAGGAAACTGGTAGTGAGGTAGATAATCTTACTAGATTAATACTATATCATGTTCTGCATACTGCTAGAAAGGGCAGTGTTGAGGGCATCCTGACTGTATGGTGACCTTATGTAAGCAATGACCTACAATATAGCCCACTTCTAGACTCATGTGTAAGCTACATTCTGCACAGTGAAAGTGGTTAGAGCTCCTTGTTGGTAAAAGAGAACACCTCAGGTTCAGCTTTTCTGGGAGTCTCATTCCATTTCAATACCTACATCTACACTCATAGGTCCAGGTGGATGGTAAAATGCCATATATTTGGCTCTCAGGCATGGCACACAGACCTCCTGCATTTAGTCGATACGCCATGACCTTAAGCCAAACATTTTCCTGTCTGACCCTCTCACTCATTCAATAAGAACATATTATTTTGAGAATTTCGAGAACCCAATACATGAACATGTGAAAGCCATCACCATGTATTCACTAACTACAATGTACATGTTCTTTTATGGTGTATCAGAAAATTCTTTTCTGGTTAGTGTTTTTAAGGTTTTGAAATGGTCTATCACTGTAATGCTAAAGCAATGTGGGTGTCACTCAAGTGAGAGCTTAACTTCAGATTCCTTTCGTATTGTGCCACTCAGGCCTACACATCTTTGGAACCCACTACTTGACTGTTTACATTATTTTGTTTGCTACTTGAACTGTAATTGTAAATGTATGTTGTGCTTCAATTTTTTCTTTAGTTTGAAAATTGTCAAACCAGATTAATTTTTAGTTTCCTTTGCCTTAGATTTTGATAATGAATCTGAGACAAAGGGAAATAAAAATTATACTGGTTTGAAAATTTTGAAACCAAAGAAAAATTTGAACCACAACCTGTACATGTACATATGTACCTAATATTTTATTTAAAATTAACGCTGCATCCTGTTAATAATGTTGAGAATATGACAGGTCTAGAGAACAGGAGGGCATTTTGCGTGAGCATGTGTGCGACCGCTGTACAAAAAGTGTGTGATCGCGGGAATAAGAATGGCGCGGGAGATTCAAATTGTATTTTTCGTACTGTTTATCCTCTTGAGTTTTTATGTAGAAGTTAATTTTTACTAAAGAAAAATATGTTGTGTGTAGCAAGGACGTTAAAGGACAGGGTGGACGTCTCGTTAGGTGGCTATCAGGCAGATTTTGAGGCTTGCTTTGGGATCGATGTTACAGCTGGTGGAAAAATATATAGAACATATAACAAAAAACTTAAAAAAACTGACACCTGCTCGTGCGGAGCATTAGTTTGATGATCGCTTAGTGCGTGAAACTCGAGTTACGACTTTCCGTCTGTACATTAGAACATATAACATATATTATTATCATTCTCATTTTTATTCATGTACAGCTTGTCGGAAAATTTGCCCAATTAAAGGGACGTTTTACGGTATTCAGCGAACTCGAAAGACACAGACTTGCGGTGCACGAATACTGTGAAAGTGATTCAAATAAGAACAATGAGGCAGATGACAGACGTATACTTCGTTGATTTTATTGAGCTCACACTGAAAAGTAAGGATGACTTTTCTGCTGCATTTGATATCATTTTGAGTACAAATCTGGCCGAGTACCGCGATTTCTGATATTTCAGCCTGGAGACTGGCCAGCACAGTTATACAGTCGGCAGATTCTCTATGAAACACTGCAAAAATACTGCCGCACCTCCGATAATGCTCAGTGCGTAATATCTACTACGACTGATCATATGCCACACCCTTCACGTCAGTACATTCTCGGGAGGCACAAGTTGGAGAAGATAACGTAAACATCAGTGTGAGTCAGCCGGCCACCTTGTCTGTTATACCGTGTATGGGGCCTTTACACATCTCTTTGAATGGCAGAGAAACTGTATTCAAAGAGTTCATAGGTTTCTTTGAAAATATCTACATCAAGCTCTTTCCATGAAGTTACCAAAATCTCCCAGGCCTAGGAGAATAAGCCTTGTTCTTCAGATAGTTTATAGCGGCTGGCTGTTCATTAGGGACGCTGTTGTAAAGAAAAATTTAAAGTATGTAAGGACACAGAATACATGTCTTTGCTGAACCTGCTTGACAATTACACACCATTTGTTTCTACAATTTACAGCAATAAATTTTTGGAATATTTCAATGCAATGATACGACTATGGGCCATGTTCATGTCTCTTGAGCGACATCATTATGACAAAGCTCTCTTGTGTAGAGGCAATGTGCACATACTGGGGAATTCCTAACCCTGACTTATACTTCATGCTCCGTTTGTTTCTGTTAATGTTTGATGAATGTCCTGTTGAAAATGCCCTCAGTATCATTAGATCAAAGACTGATACAGTGACACAGTTGAACAGTTACAGCAAAACGCAAAAGCTTCATTTCAAGCAAAAGCAGCTCAGTGTACACTTAAGTCATATTTTACACCCCCATCTAGCTTCACTTTCAGGCAAAAACAACTGAGGTATCTAAAAATCAAGTGTGCAGACATACTTTCACACATATTCATCAAAATAGCCCAGAATCAGGCTAAAGCAGAATTTAAAGGCAAGGGAAAAACCTTAGGGTGGTTTTGCCAACAATCTTCATCCCAGATCCTGTTAAACCAAAAGTACTTCCTTTGGGATATTGCAGTGAACCAAAGCCAGATCCAGAAAGGGTATGTGACATTCCAAATTGTATTGTTACCAATGATACTGAATGGGTTTTGTTTGAAGGGTGCTCTCACTCATTCCACCTTACTTGTCTCAGAGAAATTCAATACTGTCCACTATGTCAAAAATTACTACAACACAAAGCAAAGAGCCTGGCAATCACAGAAAAACATGTTGTCCTTAATCCTAGGATTAGGAACAGTCAGCAAAATAAAGAAAGTGAATCAGATGCACCAGAAGGTAAAGTTGATTCAAATGGCAGATTGGAAGATTCTAATATAAATATACCTGAATGTGAAACAAGTAATGTGGAAGCTAATATTGTCAACATCAATAGAGGTATAACTTCTTTGGCACCTACTGCATCCCCGTCTCAAAAGAAACGGCAGCAGCAACAGCAACAACAACAACAAACCCAAATGGCCACAGAAGTTGTAACAGTGATTAAAACACCCCACTGCAAGCAATGTGGTCATCCAGTAAAAGGCCATAAACTACCACATCATTAAGTATGGGAATACCCTTTACAGCCAAATCAACTTACCACCAGGCCAACTTAATCTTGACTTCAAAGAGGCTCTGGCCACAAGGAGTGACCATTTCTCCTTGACAATCATGGATGATCTTGGCTTGTTCTCCCTTGCATGTCTAGAAATCAAATTGCAAGAAATTTGTCAGATCCCAGAACACATCTGTGTAATTTTAATAGTTCCCCTTGACAAGTCAATGCTTCTTTGCTTCGACTACACACAGAGGAAGCTTGGCTTATTTGAAAGCCATAAACACAACATACATGGTGGTGTAATTGTAGTTGGACAGTATGATGATATAAGTGGATTTGTGAGGTATCTTGGTCATATGCCTGCTCGTGATTGGCATACAGGAATTCCCGAAACTAACATTTCTGTTCTTAAGAAACACATTTAGCTGACAAAGCAGTAAAACAGTCATTATGAGTGGACATATTGTGTAAATCTTAAAGAAATTACCATAAAATAAAAAAAAGGGAAAAAAACAAAAACAAACAAATACAAAATGGTTAGGTTTTAGTTCTTAGGCCATTTTCTTAAACAGCTATGAGAACATTTCTTAATTATGTATTTATCGCTTGTTCATTTCATGGTATTTTTGGACTGGTGATCTAGGCTAGATTTTGATTAAGGAGACAAATAATGTACTAATTAACACAATAAAATGTAAACAAATAGTGCACCAGGACAAACAAAGAAAAAAACTTCAGAATTAAGACTGATCGCAGTCATTTCTTTCTCTCTTGATTTAGAAATGGTGGCATTATCACAGTCTAATTTGTTATCAGGAATGCTCAATGTTATAAAGAAAAATGCAAAGGAGAGTTTCCCTGATAAATCTAACCAGAGAGAATGTACGATAAAGAAACCTAAAAATTACCACAATAGGCCATTTTTTAACACTACATTCGCAGCATCCAACAATTGTAAAGGAACTCCATGCTACAATTATTATGCGTGCACTTTGGAGATCATAGCTGGATTTTGAGATTTTCAAATCGGGAGAACGGTGAAATCGAAGTTTCAAAACAAAACCAAAACAAAATATCACCCCTTATCAAAAAGAAGGATTCTCGATTACAACATTAAACAATAAAAAATTATGTATTACATCTAGGTACTTACTAGCTAGCTCTAGCTGCAGTGCTTTGTCCTTTTAGTTCCTCTTGCCGTTTAAACCACGGACAGAAATTCAGGCTCCCTACAACATTCAGTCGCCATATTGTCGGTATAATTACTGAACCATTTGAACTACTCAACCTACACAACCTGTATGCGAAATTAGGGAAAAATCTGTAAGAGCGTTTTCACGTAAATCATGAATCATTTTTTACGGGCTGATTTTGGTCATTCCTGCAATTTTCTCCAATATTTCAAGAAAGATAAAACTTAACAATTTCTCTTTTCAGTTGAAGGACCTTTTATGATATCAAAACATTCTTAATGTACATTGAGCTTCCTAGGTGGCTGCGATTTTAAGATATTTATATTTAAAAACTGCTAAAATGCAGCGCAAATCAGCCAAAAAGACCGTAATTTGCATAGATAGAAATATTTCTAAACTGCCCTTACAGATTTTTCTCTTAAATTGATTGACGTTAGAATAATAATTTTTTTTGGTGTTCCAGCATGTTTTAGGCTGAATAAACATTTCTGTTATTAGATAAGAAGGCTGGATCTTGGTCAAGTTTCAGTCGTTATTACCTTTCAACGAGCAACAGCTTTATTTCGTTTTTTCTGGTCTATTTCTCGGTTATTCACGTGCAATGAATATTAATACACGCTGCGCTTGTGTCCTCTCGTGCGTTTATAATTCCTTCTCATAATAAAAAAAAAATATTCGTTTTCTGAGCTTGTTTCTCGTCATTTTTCAGCCCCATTGTAATACCATCGTGGGCGTTAACATGTATGCAATCCGTAATTAAAAAGCTAAAACGTCAGTCAGTGTTTAAAGAATAATGGCAAAGAGTCTCCAGGAAGAAGCTCAGGAGACGAAAATTTTTTATTATTATGAGAAGGAATTATAAATGTACGAGAGGACACAAGCAAATCCGATAATATATAGATTTAGCCATGCCTAAAAGCGGAGCCGCCAAGGAATAAACTGGTGCTCGTTTCTCAAAAATAGTCCTGAAACTTTTTTGGTCTGAAATATATTTCGGGGCTTTCTTTGGCTCGCTTGCTTTCGAAAAGTGTTTCTCAAAAAGCCCGAACGGTGTTCCGCATTGTCCTCCAATATTTTGAGGATCTGTTCTGTAAAACCAAGCTCGAAAGGTCATAATAGAGGCTGAGGACAGCTTGATTATTTTGTTTTTCGGGCATCAAACTGTACACATATTTTACTCAGGAGCCCTCTTGCTTGTTTTTTGCAATGTTTCCATATCCTGTCATTAACTGTCAAGGCTTGTCAAATCTCCTAGGATTATTGGTTGTTCGCTTGAATGAACTTGAAACGGCGCTCATTTACAACAATAAAATAAAACTCATTCTGAAGTAAATGGGTTATCTTCATCGCGTTCGGATGTTCAGTTAACAAATAACATGAACTGCCACTATTAGTCTGGTCAAAAATTTATGCCATCTATGATGCCACCAAGATTGAAAATAAACAAACACCAAACACGATTTAAATTATGGCAAACGTTTTGCGGGTGCGAAGTAAGCCTATTTAAGGAGGCTCGCAACAGTTTTTTTGGCCTTGGAGTGTATCTTTTGAAGTCAAAATTTCGCATAGAAGATAAACTTCGATTTCCTTGATACTACACCACCTTTTCAACAAATGATCAAAGTTTATTTTCTCATTGGTTTCCTAGCAACAGCTGTCACCATAGCAACGGTAATGGACAACCCCTCATTTTAAATAATGTCGAATATCTCGAAAACTAGTCAGACACTTTATGACGAAAGAGATAAGAGTTCTCTTGTACGCAAATGTCTGATCCTTGATTCCAAAAGCGTGACCAATTTTTGTCCCTGATCCCACAAATATGGCACAACCTGATCCCTGATCCATAAAAAAAAAACTGCTGATCCCGATCCCATGGTTTGTGATCCCTGATCCAATGGCTGTGATCTCAGATCCCACCCTTCTGATCCCGGATCCCATTCCCTTGATCCCTGATCCCACATACCTCGTTACGACCCTGCTAAACAGCAGCTAGAGTTTATAACGCACAAAGGACAAATTACATGTTTGCCTCTCATTGGTCAGTCTGTTACCATGGTGACACCAGTCCTGGGCTATACACAAAGCACCGTTGTGCACTGGCGAAGAAAACAATTAAGTTTTTTTTTTTTTTGGCGATTACTGCAAAAACAAGTAAACATCAACGCTGGTAAAATCGAACGACGTTTCGGTGTCGTCATGACGCCATTTTCAATTTCAAAAATGATTCGAATGAACTGTCAGGAATAGTAGCTGGAGATTAACATAAATAATTGCTTAAAGTGCAAGAGAAAAAAAAAACCGCCTATTGTAAACCAGCAGCAGTGTGTCTTCTATTAGCAAGCACTATAGTGACAAACACTGTATTGTCCCCAAAGACCTTGACAAACAGTTTTTCGTCCTAAAGAAGTGTCGGAATAAGTTCGATTGTTGCTAATTAGAGAATTGACAGCATCTCTCAATGTCTAATCGGACTCTTCGAGCTAAACCGATTTGCGTGACTCTGCATTAATTATTTAATATAAATGTTAATCTCCAGCTGCTATTCTCGACAGTTTATTCGAATCATTTTTGAACTTGAAAAGGCGTCATGACGACACCGAAACGTCTTTCGATTTTACCAGCGTTGATTTTTTCTTGTTTTTGTATAACGAAACCTTTGCTTATGAGGATTACTGCAAAGTCGCTGAGATTCTCAAGTGTTCTATCCGAGCCTTTTGGTTAGGTGTTTAAACTTAAGATCAGCATACACGAGGGGACTAGTCCCTGCGACAAGTCCCGGGGACCAAGTCCATTCGTGTGAACTACCTACTTTAGTCAAAAAATGAAGTCACAGGGACTAACATTTGGTCCTTACTACTGGTCCCACGAATTCAAACCAGTCCCGGGCACTTGTCCCACAAAATATGTTTGGTCCCTTCGTGTAAACTGTTCCTGGGAAACGTCCCTACGACCAAATGAAAATATTTCATCGGATCTTTTACTTTTTTGCCAGTTGGCCTGGAGGATAATTCTTGTATTTGTCTGTATTGGGGGTCTTGATCGAACAACGCCTTTTACGCTTCAGTATCAGCAATATAGGACAGTTGAGCAAAAACGTAATCGAAATTGCAAATGATAAACACTCATAGACTTATGGATGAACAGTGTGCAGTTTTATTGAGCCGATTTACTTTAATGTTCTGCGGTTAATTTACTAAATTCGGTTTCACTGTTGAGGATCACTCCATTTTTCGTCTTCACCTTTCGGCGAATTTCAGTAAAAGCGCCTTTAATTTTGCTATTTTGCTATCAGTGAGTATGGTACAATGTTTATTTTTTATACAAACGACAACCCTGTTGATGCAGCTACTATGTTATTACAGCCACAGTTGTCGTTTTTGTTGTTGTTGTTGTTGTTGTTGTTGTTTTCGGAGCAATAGCTCATTCACCCCGTTTAGACCAACATTTTTTTACCGTCCTTGAGTGGTCGTATTTGTGTTTCTTTTAATGCTAATTTTATCTCTTTTTTTATTTTAACTTAACCTGTACACTAACCAACGAATCACGCAGCGCCGAGTTAGTTCTAGTCGCCTCATATCCGCCTAGCGGAAGTGGAATAATTATTTTAGTAATTCTCAAGTTTGGTAATGGGTGCGGATTTTTCTTCCATGTTTATAGATAACATTTTTCTTCGCGGCGAAAACTTTTGAGCGCCGCGGTTCTTGACAATGCGCTGCGGTTCTTGACATTTTGCTGATGACTTGGGAATGAGAAATCTAGAAATTCCTGATCAATAACTGAGATTTAGAATTTAATGAAATACGATAGCCGTGAACAAAAAATAAGTTCTCTTAAAGTTTTAAGTCAGACTTCAGGCCAAATGTCCATTTGGTTAGCAACTCTACCGCGCTTCATGGTCGAGCGGAGAAGAGATGTACTTAATTTCGGTACGTTTGTTATGTCTTCACTCTTTATAATTAAAAAAAAATCGTGCTTTCTTTACCCATTCCCAGGAGCTGCTTTTCATTGATGGTCATATTTTGGCTGTTAAGTTTGTCCAATAGAGAGTAGTATGCGAAAAAATCTTTCTTCTTCCGCTTACTCTAATAATTATAATAATAATAATAATAATAATAATAATAATAATAAGAAGAAGAAGAAGAAGAAGAAGAAGAAGAAGCTATTTGTATAGCGCCATTATCACTAGTTGCTCATGGCGCTTCACAATAAAAAAGTTAATATGACGGCCATTTGTATTTTGCGCTGAATTGACCTATCGTTTACTTCCGTTTTTCACATCAATTACCGTGCACAAAGGGTAAGTAAGAAATTGTTTGAAGGCAAAGATCTTGCGGTCAGGGTTTGTGTAATGTGGTCAGAATAGCATACTGCCTGCTTCGAGAAATTACACAAAAAATGATGCGCAGAAAGGATGCAGAGTGCAATTAAATGCAATTAAATGCAATACCAGCCAACAGCAAATACAAAATTTCTGGGTGGTAAAAGTGTACTTTATATATGTTAAAGTGTATATGACAGATTTTTTTTTATTTGCCTGATCGAATCTAAATGACATCCTGATATGAATATCAAAAATTATTTTTCGATTTCGATTTTTCTTCCTCGCGCTTTTGCCGTTTAAAAACGTGAAATTTTACTTCCGGTCATGTCAAAAACCGCGCAAAGGGAGACCTGGGCATAGTCACGTTGTGACGTTATACCAGGAACGTTAACGGAGTCGATGCCAAAACAAGCTACGCGCGCCACATTGTGAAGATCTAATTCATTTTATGTTTCTTTATTCCGCAACTGCCAAATTAAGCACGAAATTATGTGAAACTGCTGATGTTACAAGTCATCTGGGCAGTGATTTGGAACTTCTGAAGTTGAAAGCGAAACAGAACTCGAGATCGAGAAAGAAGCTATTCAGAACCAAAAGGTCCTTACATAGACAATCCGCTTGCCGATGAAAATTGACTTAGAGAATACTATCAAGAGGTAGAGGAGACAGAACGAAGAAAAAAGAATCTAGAAAACCTATTTGATGGTATTGAAGCGCTCGAGACGTAGTAAGAAGTGCCACGGTTTCTCATCTCCAGGTGCAAGTATTATAATTGTGCGCGGCTATTAAAATAAACCTTGTTCGCGCTCGGCTAAATAAACGCCTGTTATGCCGGTTATACTTTCATACTCTTACACGTGTAGATGTGGTAACTGTGCTTTAAACCATCTGCAAAACGACGTAGATTGGCTTTGCTTCAAAGAAATGCAGAAATGTGTCTAATCTCTCGAAGCGCCGTTGTATGTTTCGCGTCAAGCCGCAAACTTGACACAACAACAGAATGTGTAACAACCCACTCGGCACTGTTCAGTGTTGTCTGACTAAAACTGATAGTCGCTACGATCAGATGCAGAAAATATATTCTCTACGTTCTTGTGGACTCTCTGAAACGTTGTTGCTTTATGTCTATGTAAATTGTGCAATAGCCAATTTGGTTGATATTTCAGGTCTTTCAATAAGGTGCAGTAAGATTATTAAATGAAGATTAGAGTTTCCTCATTCTTTTCAAAACGTAGTCAGACATGTTTTCATCATAATTTTATAATTATCCGTAGTCCAGTTGTGCACAAATGAGGGATGTTATAATCTTTACCGCAGTTATGAATCAACACTGGTCAATATATCGGAAGTAAACAGTGCAGAAATTTCGAGTGTCAATTTGCCTAGACCTAGTAAATGCAACACGAATGTTTCAGAAAGTCCACAAGAACGCAGAGAAATTCTCACTTCCCTTCAGAACTAATCTGACAACAATTTCTTCCGTCTATTGCATTATATTTTGCTGCATCCGATCGTAGGGACTATCTGTTCAGACAACACTGAATCCCGGGTGCATTGTTTCGCATCCTGTTGTTGTGTCAAGTTCGCGGCTTCGCGCGAGACAACAGCGCTTCGAGAGATTCGGCACATTTCTGAACTTCTTTGCAGCAAAGACAATCTACGGCGTATTGCAGATGGTTTAAGGCATAGTTACTACATCTACACGTGTAAGAGTACGAAAGTATAACCTGCATAACTGGCGTTTATTTAGCCGAGCATGATTATAATATTTACACCAGGAGACGAGAAATCGTGGCATCTCTTCCCACGTCTCGAGCGCTTCGGTACCATCACAAAAGTTTTCTACATTCTGTTTTCTTCGTTCTGCCCCCTCTATCTCTTGATAGTATTCTCTAAGTCAATTTTAATCGGCAAGTGGCTTGTCTGCGTAAGGACCTTCTGGTTCTGAATAGTCTTCCTTCCCCTTCCCGAGTTCTGTTTCGCTTCATATTTACACCTGGAGATGAGAAATCGTTCCAATTCTTGCTATGTCTCGAGCGCTTTGGTGCCATCAAATAGGTTTTCTAGCGTGTGAATTATTCGTTCTACCTCCTTTGTCTCTTGATAGTATTCTCTAAGTCAATATTCAGCGGCAACTGAGCGGATTGTCTATGTAAGGATCTTCTGGTTCTGAATAGCTTCTTTCTCGATCTCGAGTTGTGTTCCACTGTCAACTTCAGAAGTTGGCGATTCGCATCCGCTGGACTCTAAAAGCTGCAAATCACTGCCCAGATTACTTGTAACATCAGCAGTTTCACATAATTTTGTACTTAATTTGGCGGTTGCGGAATAAAGAAATATAAAATGAATTAAATCTCCGCAATGCGGTCCACGTAGCTTGTTTTGGCATCGACTCCGTTCCTGGTATGACGTCACAACGTGACTATGCCCAGGTCTCCCTTTGCGCGGTTTTTGACATGTCCGGAAGTAAAATTTCACGTTTTTAAACGGCAAAAGCGCGGGGAAGGAAAATCGAAATCGAAAAATAATTTTTGACATTCATATCAGGATGTCATTTAGATTCGATCAGGCAAATAAAAAAAAATCTGTCATATACACTTTAATGAGCCTATACATTCTTTGTAAAATTTCGACTTCTTAACATCGCATATTTCAAAAACTGACTGGACTGAAATTTTCGGAGAAAGGTAATTCTGCTATGTCCTTTCAATATCCAGAAATTGTATTTTTGTAACTTGATTAGAAAACGAGAAGCGTAGGCTAATGAGGAAAAAAAACCGTAAACAAAGATTGGCCAATAAGAATATAATTAAAACTTATATCAACTGTAGCTCATTTGTCCTAAGCTATAATGCCATTTTTGCTTCACCTTAGAACGGTACCATTTTAAGCAATATCAGTTAGTTTGTAAACCGATGTTATTTTGAAGTTTTGTGAATGAGATTTTAAAATTTTGAATATAAAGTCAATAATTAGTCGATGGACACCCAAATTGTCCACTATCAACCCGAGGCGCTCTTGCGTGGGTATCAACTGTCTGGTGGTGTTTAATATTTTTCAATCTTATATATCCACTTCAAAGCCCAGTGGCTTACATTTTCATTCAATATCAACCGTAATGCCCCCTTAATATTGAGTATATCAGTATTGTGGTTGAACTGCGAACTTATCCATGTTCCAAAAACCGGCTTTTCGTCAGTGAAGTAATTGTAAATATGAACAAGAGACGAGAAAATAAAGAATGTGTTCACTGTTTTGTATTAAGTCTTGGCCCACTCGCAACTGAATAACGTTCATTTGAAAGAGATCGTTTGATGTTTATTGAGGTTAACAGCTAAGCAAACATTTCATGAAGCTATTATAATTCCTAATGTTTTAGTTCCACATTTTCTACTGCGCTCAGTGAAGAAATCGGTTCAGCTTCTTGAAATGAGTAGCTGGAAGACATCTCTAAGTACCCAGAAGTGGTACAGTTAGGGCTTTTGAAGCTCGCGCTAAGAGAAGGCTTCCACCTCTCTTTTCGTCCCTGCGGTGATTTGCTGCAGCGTTGCTTTGGCGTTGAACAGCATCCGAAGTGTTTATCTCCAGTGTACACACACAAAAACACTTTAACAAAAACAAAAATTGGTGAAATATTTCGAACATTAATTTTGACAGCTTAGCTAAATACCAGAGATGGATTTTCAAACCGTATTTCCATCGTCTTGTTTAAAACTTTTCTTTAAAAAAATTTCACGAAAATCTCTATGACTGTTATTGCCGATTTTGCGTTGGTTGAACGTTATCCTATTTTTTCAGCTGTGTAAATGGATCAAAATTAATTTCTTGCTCCGGTTTTAATCGACTCCTCCGTTGTTGGTAAATTAAAATCGAATACCATACCAAAGAAAGAAAGCGAAACATTTTTGCTATTTTCTGAATTAGATAACGTCACGTGCGATCCTTTGGATTTAGCGCAATAAATCAGCAATTTCTTTCTTTTTTTAATGGGCATGATCGATTTTTTTGGGCAGTTTGAAAGAAAAAAGTGCGCACAACACTTTTTCGCCGTTCTATCGTTACTAATACGTTTGGTCAGCTGCAGAAAACCTCCGTTGTGATTAATATTGGTATAGGCTGTTTATTCATTATCACACACGTAAGTTAAAAAAAGCGTTTTGTGTTCTTCTTAGTGGAAGAGCCTTTCCTAACTCTGCAGTAGCAGGGAAAATGGCCATTTTTATCGGCGTCGCAGTTTTCTGTTTGGCAAATTTTCAAATTGTTTTTGCACAAAATCAAGATTGGCTGGATGTGTCGGAAACACAACTCAAAATTCTCAGGAACGAACACAACTCCTACGAAAATCAGAAGTCTGATATTCTATTTCTCATTGATACCTCCGGCAGTTTATCGGGTAGCGACTTTTCAGAAGAAAAGAAATTTGTCGCAAACCTGTTGAACGAGATAAGCGTCGGCAATGAAGCTACCCGTGTAGAGGTGATTCCCTTTGGAAAGACAGCGAGCATATTTATAGACCAGATTTCCAATCCTAGCCTCACCAAAAACAAGTGCACATTTAACGAAAAGTTCAATCCTATGGCTCAAAGCATTAATGGCTGGTTGACAAACATGAAGGATGCCTTCCAACTTGCAAAAGAAGTCTGCTATGGAATATATAGCGGTGAAAAGAGAGGAACACTCAACACGCTCAAAACGACCGTCATTCTTATTACCGATGGAGTGTGGAATTATCCCTATAGTTCCCCTAGCCCTGTTACCATTGCTGAAGAGCTTCTAACAGCAGGGGTGGAAGTTTTTGCCATAGGTGTTGGGAACATTGATTATGATAACCTTAAAATGGTCGTTGAAGATCCAGACAAACAGGCGTTTCATTTGGCCGACTTTGACCAGTTTGCTGAACTTGCAACCTACATGAGAGGAGGTAAGATGATTTCTTTCAAAACTGCGTCTCCTTAAATCAGAGTACCGAAGCAGAAATTTCAAAAAGGTATTAATTTTGGTGTTTTTCTTCATTAAAAATTACAATATACATAGCATAACTTAATTGTCGGTAAATTTGAACTGCTACACTTTAAAGGGGCTATGGCATGGTATTTTTATGTTTTGGGATCAGTATTTCGGTTAGATCAAACCTTAGAGCATTTTTGCTACACAAAATAGTCTTAAAACTCCAAAAAGTAAATTTTAAAGGAAAAACAAAAAGCACAATCAGGTTGTACACGTTTTTGGTAGAAAAGAGGGAAATAAAAGAAAAAAATTAATAGAAAAAGAGGCCCCCCGACTATTTTCAAGTTGTAATCCGTTTCCATCCTGACCATTCGCGGTCAAAGGCATTTATCTACAGTTTTAGTGCACTAGTAGTGAAGAGTGTTTTGTTTAACAAAAGTGGACCATTATTTTGGGTTTCCATCGATACAAACATGCCTATTGGTTTCTTAAATCAATACTAAAACTTGGTAACACAACCCCTTTAAGATTGCCACAAACTCAAATGTTAGAACGGCACTGTGCAGCGTAATACCAGAGCCACCAAAAAAGGTGTGCTGTTATACTTTAGTTCAAATGCTTCTACTGCTGAGTTTATTCGCAACGTGAATGATGTGTCTATGATGATTGACGTTTCCATAGCAACCGTCTACTCAGGAGGTCTCTTGACTATTTTCTGTCTTTTTTCAGTCTTTTTTTACAGTTTTTTCCCCTTGGTTTGTAAGAAGAAGATAATCCTGTACTTTTCTGTGCTTGTTTTGATTAAGTATGTTTCTCAGAACAAATTCATATATTTTTTGATGTCGTCATTGTCAACTGTATGACTGCATTTTCGGGATTCAAGACGGCGGCTCAAAATTCAAAATGGCTGCTTTGTCACACATCAAAATCCCAATCTGTTAAGCTAATGACATGCTATAAACGTGCCAGGTTTCATCACAAGAGCGTAAATACTTTTCGAGATCTATGGGGGGGGGGGGAGGCAGTTTGTGTCCCCCCTTTAGGCTCAGAAACTCAAGAAAAGCCCAGGCGAAATAGGGTTAAATTCGACATTTGAAACCCTTAGGTGCAGCACATAAGTTAAAGTACTGGAACAAATTTCTTATACACCCTTTGGTTGTGAACTAAAGCTGATTGAAACAGAAAAAGAACTGAATTCTTCTAAGAAGCAGTAAACATGCACTACATATTACCTGAAGCAGGATCTGTTCTATTTTTGGATTTCCTAAACGTTCTAGGATCTCCATATCAGAACATATTGATTTCATATTGATTTCAACATCTTATTATATTGATTTCAACACCTTAATACGAGGAGAAATACTTTACTGTTCTTTTTTCAAGGACCAAAAATTTGGAACTCTCTTCCAAACGACATTACGTGAACAGAGACTCTATCCTCCTTCAAAGGAAGGTTACTTAATTTTTTAAAACAATTAAATAATTGCGCCCCAATCTTTTGGTTATTATTGCCCGTCAGCACGTGAATTATTTAATTAAAGAGGAGGCCTTCTCTCGTTCAAGCCTGGTGATTTCTGGAGGTCTCCTCTCCACTCTTATTTACAAGTGGTTTCCATTGGAAAGTGAAGTGCTTCGGGTAAAGCGCATACAGAGGAACTGTGGTTTAACGGCCAAAAGTGAATTTTCTTTTATAAAGACAACGGATGGCCTCAAACACAAAAATCTTGGTCGTTGGTGAAACGCGTGACGGACAAGTGCCCGTGACGGACGTCAGTGACGAATGCGTGACACAGACGTGACGAGTACGGTTCCCCCCAAAATCTTCGTCATGAATGAAAGAAAGGAGAACGAAGTACAACGATTATTTTTAGGCAAATGTTTGACTTAGAAAAGAACTGCTTTGCTTAAAAAAGCGTTTAATCAGATAACAACTGCTTTACCTCAAAAGAACGAATCGCGTTCAATCCTCGCTTCATCGTGTAAAACGTTTTTTTTCACCTGCTTTCAAACACTTCGCCGCCTTCGCAAAACCGTGGCTTCCTACACGAAACAGGATTTCTCCGCTTTTTTTTTTATCCACCGACGGTCGAGTGTTCTTTAAGGTTCCAGCGTTAAAATGGTGTGTTTTCTTTCTGAATCGATTGACTCAGTGAAATAAAAACAACAAAATGAATCCTCGATAAAACATCGAATTTAATAATACCGCAGAGTTCCAGGAATTGCTACAAATATTCTGAGAAACGTATCGGCTGCAATTGGTCGCAATTCACGGGAATTTACCTTCATTTGCTTTCAAACCTCTTAAACGTGGCTTTCTGCGCAAAACAAGGTTTCTCCGCTATAAGTTTTCCACAACCCACTTTATCGACGGTCGAGTGTTCTTTAAGGTTCCAACGTTAAAATGGTGTGTTTACCTCCTGAATCGATTGACTCAATGAAATAAAAAATTTTGGATTTATCAACTTAGTTGATAAGGTAAATTGGCCACCGTGAAGAGATTGAAAGCTGACGTTTCACGTCCCCACCGACGCAGAACCACAGTTTCAAGAAACTAACCCCCTTGCTTCAATGAAATAAATACGACAAAATGAATCCTCGATAAAACATCGAATTTAATAATACCTCAGAGTTCCAGGAATTGCTACAAACATTCTGAGAAACGTATCGGCTGCAATTCAAAATAATTTACCTTCACTTGCTTTCAAACTTTTCGCCGCCTTCACAAAAACGTGGCCTACACGAAAGAGGCGAAGCGACAATTTCTCGATATATCCACGGTCGAGTGTTCGACAACCGCCTCGATTCGAGGGCCACGAATTCGAGGCAAATTTGGTGATAAACAAACTTACATCCAACATATCTCAAACCATTCTGGCTTCGGGCACAGGGAACCCAGGGTAGTCACGTACGTAGCCTGAATTAGTCTGCTGCGAAGCCTCGTGGCTTCGCAGCAAATATCTTATAGGTATCAATTTTATAATAAGCAATGAGTAATCTATAATAATCCTTAAGTAATTTCTTACCTCCTTTCTTCTCTGCCTTTCTTGTAATTTTTTTTTTTTTTGGGGGGGGGGGTGGTTAACGTGGCACAGCTATAAATAAAGAAATAAAGAAATTACATGAAGGAAGAGGAATGCACAGAAAGCGGGTATAGGAGACGTCCGCAGTCAGGCTTAGTTTCTTTTATAAATGATTTGGTAAAAGTTATGTAGACATATCTATTTTTATCCATTTTTAAAATAATCATTCATTTATTCATTACTATTTTTAATGCAGATCCTTATGAAGAACTATGGCAAACACAAGACGTGGATGCTGACAAATGTGACTATGTTTGTGACGAGTTAGCAGCTTGTGCTTGCGGTTTAGTCTATGGAGATTACAAGTGCGCATGCCCTAAGGGATACTATGGATCCGGAGTCGTAGGACAATGCACTCGTAAGTAGAGTCTTATTTTTTTTTAATGAAAATGCGGGGAAGGAGGCCTGGTGGAATGGGAATGGCCGTCAGAAAAAGTAATTCCTTCAGCCCATGATAGCGATCGGCGTTACAAGGGTATCCCCCTCCCCCCACCAATAAAAACACTCCTGGTAACATTTTGACATGTTTAGTCTTGGCATTTTGTTTTTACTGCTTCCAGCCAATTTCTGATGCTTAGATTACAATCTTCAGTACTCCTAGGCATCAACGTAAGTAAGCTTTAATTACGAATCTTGCCCCTTTACGCTTTTTTGTGTTTCATGAATGAATGCATACACACAACGCAATGAAACAAGTTTTTCAGATGCAAAAATAGCCTTAGGAATGCTTGGACCCCCTTCACCCTCGATCCATGAAGCCCTCCCCCCCCCCATTAAACCTATACTCTTCTTTTTTTGAAATAATCAAATGTAATTAAATTGAAATAATAATAAAAGACCAGGAAGTCTTCACAATTATTGTCTGCGATTTCCTAAATTTGGGCTATCATGATTTTGGCTTTGGACCGATTCCAAGGAAATTCTTGTCATCCGCTCTTTGTGTGCACAATATATGTTAAAACAGTCAAGCTTAGGAATGACCTAAGTGATAAACTTAAATTTTGTAAAAATGTTAACACTTTTAAATTTGCAATGCGAAGAAAGCTTTTGAGCAAATCTCTTAATAATTAGAATGTTATATTTTAAGCTATTTCATATTTATAATTCACTCTCATATTTGATTATTTGTATCCTTACTTTTTTACCTTTCATTTTATATATTTTTATATTTATTTATTCCTCATTTTTGTATAATTTATACTTCTGAAAAGCCCTGTTATGGGATGAGGTATAATAAAGTGTATGTATGTATTACAAACATACATATACTTTATTTGAACACGGTAAAAACATCAGTTCAGTTAAAAAAGATAAAACTAAAAGCTAAAACATGTTTGCCGCATAAGAGTACGAGGCGGACAAAAGGTATTTGATCTCATCATTAAACTTTTTTATAAGATCTGATGGCTCTGACATTGTATGGAAGGTTATTCCACAACAGTGCCCCACTGTAGCAGAAACAGCGTTTTAAAAATCAGTACGGGGCTTGGGCAGAGAAATTTGTTTTCCTTGTCTCTTAGTCCGTAGTCTGTGCTGAATGGTTTATACAAGTCTTGGAGGTACTCCGGAGTTTGCTTATTTACAGTTTTAAACATTAATTTAGCTTGAATTTTTTCCTTCTTATAGAATGGTCATCCCAGTTTAGTCAAGTGCGAAGGGCAGTAGTACTGGAATGATAATCAGACTTTGTGATAACCCTAATGGCACGATTTTGTAGTTTTTGTAATTCATCGGCTAATTCCTTACTAAACCCGTCCCAAATTGGGCAGCTATAGTCGAAGTGTGGTTCGATAACAGCTCGATATAGTAGAATAGTGGTGACTTCACTTATAAACGGCCTTAGCCTATACCAGAGGAAATAGTCTTAGCAATCTCTTTGACATGTTTGGACCATGACAAATTTTGGTCAATGTAGATTCCTAAGGATTTTTACGCATGCTACATACGCTAAGTTTGATTATATCTTTTGTTCTGTCTCACAGAATGCCCTAAGGATACATACAAGGACTTTCAAGGCTATGCTGACTCGTGCACAGATTGCCCTGCTAACTCAGGCCACTCAAGCACTGGGAGTACAAGCATTTACGACTGTCTATGTTTTACAGGATATTACGGAACCCCCGAGTACGGAAACGACTGCACAAGTAAGACCACGATACGTATTGACCCGTCAAAGTTGAAGTTAAGTGGACGGTGTTTGGGATTGGAGATCTTCCAGATCTCTATTCCCTGATCCAGAGCATAGCATCTAATTTCACACATCAACTTCCACAACTTTTAATTTTTTCAAGTGCCAAAAATCTACACCTTATCTCAGGCTAGTAGGAAACGTATACTCCCACGTCAGCAGACCAAAATAGTCAGAGACTAAATCATCCTACAACACAAAACCTTTGAATAGTCCAGATTGCAGTTCACCGAAATCCTCTGGAACTAAAATACTACGATGCCTTTTTCTCACAAAGTTGGTCTAAATCTGAATTAAAATATGCACAAATGACAGCAGGAAAGCCATGAATCCTGAAATAAAACAATAAACAGAGTTTTAAATAGTTCATTTTCTTACTAGTATTCGTGGTTGTCTTACTTCAAATTGAGACTAACTCTGTACAAATGAATTCTGGCCTTTGCTGTTCAATCCGGTGTTCTTTGTAAACGCGAAACTAGACTGTTTTATCCTCGTTCCCAGTCGTCTTCGGCGGACAAAACCGATGTGACGTCACCCGTCGAGCTCAACTGGCAAATTTGCAAAGGTCTCCTCGCGCTAGGGCGATGTCGCAGCTCTTACAAGGTCTTCTCTGATCTGCTGAGAAAACAATACACCAAAAAACAAAACAATGGACCCTAGCCCCGAAAACAATAGAGCTGCGTGATACCAAGGTCAAATGAAATTAGAGGTTGTTAAGAGCTGCGGGGCTACTCTCGCGCTATCATTTTCGGCCCCTAATCTCACGCTATCACTCCATAAGCGCGCAAAGGCCTGGGGACGAGGCTGGGCCTGTTTGTTTTAGATGGCACTTGCTTATCCCCAACCCCTTCGATTTATGGATTTATTTGTTCGTTTGCTTGTTTGCATGCGTGTTACTCAGGGCTTTACCGACTAGAGAACAGTGTAGATGTTCGTGATTGCAGGGCATAATTGGTCTTAGAACCTTCCTTAAACTAAGCATCCAAAAGGTTGTCAAACAAACAAAAACAAAGCAAATAACATCAACGACAGGCAAATAGTGAGTATTGATAGCTTTGCTCTAAGGAACAAAATGGCGAAACTATGGAGACTTATACTATAATTGCATTTCAACAGTACGCAGCTGCGAGACCCTGTCAGCTCCCGACAATGGGGAAATATTAGGATCCTGCGATAGAACATATGGTTCCACATGCACGTTTGTGTGCGATCAAGGATGGGAGTTGTCAGGAAACGAAACCAGAGAATGCAATGTTACGGATAAGAATATCATGGACTGGACTGGGACTACTGTAACATGTAGCGGTATGTTACGGAGTCTTAATTTAACTAACGGAAATCAAATCTCAATTTGGGGATCGATTGTTCCACTTTTCGTCTTTTTAAGTAGAAACAGGCCAGTTGCAATGCTAATGAATTAGGTGGGGCGCTGGAACGTTCGTATTTTTGGAGGGACATAAATTGGTTTAGAGTGCAACTAGCAATTTCCAGAAGAAAATCGACGGCTCAGAAATGCGGGGGATATATCCAAGAGCACTGAGCAAGTTACAAAGAAATGTGTGAGTGTTTGTTTCTCAGCGCACAAGTGGTAAAAATTAGAATTAATTGCTGCCTCCTACAAAGGCAAAATAAAAAGTGAAATAAAAAGAAAAATAACAAACAATAAAATAAAATAATCCACGTGCAAGAGCGATAGTTAGAATCTACGGTCCAAATACATCTGCCTTACTCAGTTATGGGCCTGATACATGGTTTATTTCCATTTTGTGAGAAATTCTGTGTTATCGTTTCAGAAACCGCAAAAAACAACAGCAACGACAACAATAACAACGATAAACAAAAACAAAAAAAAAAGCCTCTTAAAAGCTGGCCGCTCGGTTTAAACGAGTAGAAAGCATCGTGTACCCGCAAAGTTAATCGAACTTTAAACGCACGAACATGTACACAAATTATTAACGAACAAGTGAAAGAGGGTGTTTCATTTCAGAGACTTAAAAACTAAAAGCAATGAGATTAAAATCTCCCGGATAACTCCCAAAAGGTACAAACATTACCGTGAAAAAGAAAGAACTCAAAGGAGATGTAAGTAGCCAGCACAAAGTGTGCAACATCGTGTTCGAGCAAGTCAGGATAGTTTTTGGTTCCACTCTTTACAGGTTGTGTAAGGGCTGCTATGTTTAAAGCCAACCCGGAAGCGTACTAAAGCGAGGTAAAAAGAAAGGCAAATTACGGCTTAAAAAATCATCCAAAGCAAACCCAAATTACTTCTGTGGGTCAATTTTGAACTGTTCTGTGATATTTGCTTAATTTGTCAGAGATAAGATGCAATTATACGTACGTGGACAATGCTGTTACACCCACGGGCAATTGCACAACTGCTAGCCTGGCCTGGCAAACAAGGTGCAGCTTCTATTGCAACAGAGGTTACGACCGAAATGGAAGCGAGTCTATCACCTGTCAGCTCGATAAATCATGGTCTCCATCTCCTCCTACTTGTATCGGTAAGGAACGTAAGACTTAAAGAAAAAAGAAACGAAGGACGATTTGGTTGCTCGTTTTAGGACTTTTTTCGTTTAGCTGCTAACTAGGTTGTGTTTAATGTTTCTCTTTTTGGCAATGATCTAAAATTATGTCATCTTCCAAATCAGTCTTGAATACGCCTTTATTTAACTAGATAGAAGCACTTTTCTACACCTCTTTTTATTTTGTAAGTGAAGTATTACTTGGCATTCATTCAAATAATAAGTCCTGAGCGTCCTTTTAACCGATTTTATCCTTTGTTTCAGTTTGAACTTGGGCGCACACTTACGCCTTTGCTGCTAAGAATGTCTATACTTACTTTAACAGTTTTCCTAAATAGAAGTCGTCTAAACGTGAGATCAAACAATTTACTCTTGCAGAGGTGACATGTCCAGCACTACCCACAGTTTCCGTTGGTACGTACAGCCCAGCCACATGCGATGACGAAGCGTCAAGTGTCGATCAACCATGCACTCTCATTTGCCCATCCGGGTATCACATCAATTATCAACCAACAAGTATTAGCACCGACACAAGAATATGTCTTGTAAATAAGACATGGGACTACAGAGAGATTTCTCCTACTTGTAAAGGTATTTGTTCTTTACCATTTATATGGGAAAACCGGTTGGTCTACGGTGTGTGCAAATGGTAGGTAAAACCTCCCGACTGGAAACTTATATATAGTTCCTTTCGAGATTACTTTCTGTGCAGTTCACTCTAATTTACAGAGAGAGTCTAGAACTAGTTAGACTATTGACGTAGGGCCTGGAACTGGTAGAAAAAGGCAAATGGAACACATGTTCCCGTTCGGATAGTCCGGTTGGGAATTTGGACTACCTCTCAAGAAGTTCCGTTTACTCTGGAAATTTTCCAGTCTGGTAAATTAAAATCGCCTTACCATTTACAGTTCAATCAAAAAGTCCGGAATTTTTTTTTTTTTGTAAATGGTAAACAGTCATTGTGTTCTGAATAATAATGATGATGATATAGTTCCTTTCGAGATTACTTTCTGTGCAGTTCACTCTAATTTACAGAGAGAGTCTAGAACTAGTTAGACTATTGGCGCAGGGCCTGGAACTGGTAGAAAAAGGCAAATGGAACACATGTTCCCGTTCGGATAGTCCGGTTGGGAATTTGGACTACCTCTTAAGAAGTTCCGTTTACTCTGGAAATTTTCCAGTCTGGTAAATTAAAATCGCCTTACCATTTACAGTTCAATCAAAAATTCTGGATTTTTTTTTTGTAAATGGTAAACAGTCATTGTGTTCTGAATAATAATAATAATGATGATGATGATGATGATGATGATGATGATGATGATGATGATGATAACGACGACGACGATGATGATGATGATGACCAATTTTGGTGGTGTTTGTTAAATTCCGCGAAAGAATCAAGACACCACTTTGGAACAATGCACCGTCTAAACATGGTTTCACAATTGCTGTTGTTGTCCATTACATTTACCACATTCAGAGTTCAGAGCCTGGGTGGGTGAGGCGGGTGGGGGGAGTAACCTGCGCACGGACTTTGAGTAGGGGAGCAAGGAGCGGAGTGGTGAGAGCGCTCACCTCCCACCGATGTGGCCCGGGATCGACTCCCGGTCCCGGTGTCATATGTGGGTTGAGTTTGTTGTTGGTTCTCGTCCTTGCTCCGAGAGGTTTTTCTCCGGGTACTCCGGTTTTCCCCTCTCCTCAATAAACCAACACTTCCAAATTCCAATTACATCTGGAGCACACGAACACGTTTAAACGAGCTTCTGAGCTCCTAAGTGTTTCGTGGGTAAACAAATTACTTTTTTTTAGGACGTTTATAGTTTTATTGATTTGTTTTTAATATTTCAAGGAAAAGCCACTCAACTTTGTGAATTTTGTTAAAGTTTTTCAATGACATGTCATTGTTTATAAAGTTTAAAGTTGCCATGGCAACCATGTTTTGACAGCAGGTTTTTCTGAATTTGAAATATTTCCATTTTGAATGAAAATAATAACTTTCTTGCGGTAATTTTACATTTTCAGTTCATTTAAGCATTTTTGTTTACTTGTGGCCAATTATGATGATTTTCGTAGATTTTGGCAACTTCAATTGGCGGGTATAAATATCATGACGTAATTCCCACGTTATGTGACCTTATCTACTAATGTTCCGCACCTAAAAGGAAACATTATTCCACATATTCCGTACCCTGAGAGCTAAGAAGGGGGGGGGGGGGGCAGAATGCCAACAATTCCGATCTGAACAGAGATGAAACCCATAGGTTCATTCTTGTTCTTACTGACACTTATGGTTTTTTTTTCTAGATTACCAGCCACCAACGCTGAACTGCTCGACCTCAGAGCTAGAATTTGACAATGATCCAGGGACAAATGTGTCAACTGTAAGCTGGGATTTCTCTTTTACTGACAACTCCCTGGACGCGAACGAGCCCGGAATAACAAATGAATCATTCACAGTGGTATTGACGATTAATGAAGAGAATGTCGATACAAGCCTCCCAAAGCTATTAGGAATCCAGAGACACACAGTGAAGTACACTGTGACTGACCCTGCCGGGAATTCAGCGTCATGTTCATTTTTTGTTCTAGTATCAGGTTAGTTAAAACAACAATTAGACGGTGGTAGCAGAGGGATGAGTGTGGGGAGAACTTAGTTCTTACAGTTTTCACGTGAAATTAGGGAACTTAGCTATTTATAGTTTTAGTAAATAAGAATTATAACACTTAAAATCGCGTCAGACATTAAGCCTTACCAAAAGCATTATGTTGACGACTGTCGAATTAAGTTTCAAGGTTAGTAGTTACCTTCTTTGCCTCTGAAAACGGTTATTCTTACATTGGGTCCTATGCTGCACTCAGAGTGAGAACTTCCCTTTGCGTTGAAACTTGTACTCTATCATCGATTGATGAGGGTCTATATCAAATTATGAGGCGTAAAAAGCCAGAAGATAAAATGTTTCTTGTTTGCCTAGTCAGAGGCCTTTTCGTTTACAAGTGACAAAATGATACAAAAATCTGGAAATACCACCACCGATCGAGTATCATCAATGGGCTAATCACCAAGGTGTCACTTAGCTTTCACAGCAAACATTCTTTGGGCTCATTACTCATCCCCCGACACACCTCCATAGGGGAGGAAATTAGTAAATAACAATAAAAACAAAACGGCAACGGCAACAACAACAACGAAATTAAACACCATTCATTCTATTTCGAGCCCCTACCAACTCGAAAAGCTTTCAATTTCCCTTGCTTTTCTGAGACAGCGGTTTCTTACGTGAAAAAACCGTCAGGTTTTTTGAGATGTTAACACGAAAAAAAGGCAAAAAAGGTAAAAATCTTACAAATAAGCAAACTGCAGCCTTCGAATTCTAGATCAGATTGATATTTGGAAATGTCGATTTTTGAGAAGGGATGAATTGGGGAGTAATCGGTGTTTGTTTTGAGCAACCCACTCCAAACGGCGTTTTTGCAATTGTTGTACTGAATTTCTTCTCACTACTATGAAACTGTTTGTTCTCTTAGACACTGAACCACCGACATGCGGCTTCTGTCCAACGGACATCCTTATCGACAACGCAACTGTGAGTGAAGTAAGAGTAAACTGGGACAGGCCAGAGTGTACAGATAACTCCGGAGAACCGCCTTCCGTCAGTTCCAACAGGCAGTCTGGTGATCTCTTCTCCGTGCCGGGTTCTTATGCAATTGTTTACGAAGTCACTGATGGCGACAACATCAACACAAATTGTTCATTCCAAATTGTTCTAGAAAGTGAGTATTCGACATGCTGGGTATATAAATTTGTTAAGCGATATATTTTCTTTTTGTCAGAGACGTTGTGCCAAACATTTCGAAATGACACCTAAATATCGATACATAAGCATTGCACGTTTTAGGGACTGCATGGCATTATTATCATATTCAGAAAAAAGCTTGGGAAGGGCGTTAAAGTTTTACGACAATATTCAATTTTCGAACCCTAACACAGCTTCAAGTTAATTAGATTACTTAAGGCACGAAGTGCTCCTTGTCAGAGAACGAATATGAAAACGACTCTAATCCGGCTACACCACTAACTTAATTCAGGTTGTATCTTTCTTAACCCTGTGCATAAATATTTGTAAAAGGTTCTGCTATTACCACTGCACTATTATATTTTTTTTTCGTTGAACTTATATTCTAGCAGAGAGGCTTCTACATGGCATTTTCTTCAACTTTTAAAGATAAAGAAAATCTTCAAGACCATTACAAGCCTTTGTCACATTTTGAATTTGGTGCGGAATTATTTCCTCCGTAAAGGAAGCTTGCCATTTCGTTTCTGACAACAATTTCTTTGTGTCAGCAACATTTAATTAACATTAGTTAATTTTGGCTGCAGCTCCCGTGTTTGTTCTAGAGCCCAGTTTAGACACCGTACCTCGCATGAGCCGAATCGAATTCAATTAACGAATTAATTAAGGACGTTCTGGCTTATTGTTGCTGCGCATCAGTACTGCGCACGCAATTCACGTGGCAATGTCATGCCTAGACTGCGAGCAGCCGTCCTATTTTCCTCAGATCCTACGCGCGAGTGGAAATGAATCAGATCCCACGCGCGAGTGGAAACCGCTCGCGCCTCACTCGCCAACTCGCCAAAAGCCAACTAGCCAACCTCGCTGAAACTAGGAGAAGAAAGAGACTGCTCGCAGTCTATGTCATGCCACGTCATGTATCGAGCACGCGCTGTTGAAGAAATGTAGAGATATATAGCGCTGGTGAGCATTTTAATATCTATGCAGGGTTTAAACTCTCAAAAACGTTCAGTAATCCCAGATTTTCTTTCGATAGATCACTTTCTTTATCAATTAACTACGTTTTATGAAAAGATGAAGAAAATCTGTGTCGTGGAAGTTTGACTTTTTTTTCAACTTTTCTGCCCATGCATCATTGAATTCCTCTATTATTTTAGCTGCGCGGTTGCTGGCAAAAGCCCATCTTAAAGGTTAAATTAAACCGAAAGGATGCCACCGGCTCAAATTATTTACTTAACAGACCCACTTAAATAAAATTTGAGTAAGAAAGTGGGCCAAAAGCAAATCATTTTTCAAAAATGTTGTTCAACTAACAACCACTGAGGCCATGTCGAGTTACAAGGACCGATTTGTCATAGTTGGGTAGTTTTCTACGCACCTTATTTCGAAAACGAAGTCTGTGACCCCCAATTTGTTTGCGTTTTTGACATAGGTAACTCATTAGCAAAAATATGAAAAAAAAATTGTGTTGTAGAAGATTTTTGGCGCGAACGTCCTTAAGCTCATGTGAAGTACGGCGTCTGAATCAATTCGAAACGGCTGATTGAATTCGGATCGGCTCACAACGCTAGTGATTGGTTGAAACCTTATAGTGTGTCCAGTCATGCATAGTACCCGCTTTGGACTGCGAGCAGCCGTCCTATTTTCCTCAGATCCTACGCGCGAGTGGAAATGAATCATATCCTACGCGCGAGTGGAAATGAATAAATTATGCAAAATAGGGCAAAAAAAACGGCTCGCCAAATCGCCAAAAGCCAACTCGCCAACCTCGCTGAAATTAGGAGAAGAAAGAGACTGCTCGCAGTCTAAACCCGCTTGTGACATTGGCTTGAATTCCAATGGTGCAGCCAAATTCAAAAGTGGGAAATGTTTACTTTCGAGCTCGCCATTAATCCTCAAGTAAAAAATACACTTGGAAAATACAGTTCAATTTACAGAAAGAGTTTGAGAGAAATTGGGGAATGAATTCCCAAACACTGAATATTGCTATTATAGTCCCAAACAATTACAACAATTATTTCACTTTGGCTCATGTAGGGTTCGGCGTCTGAGTCAATTCAGCGGGGATTAATTAATTTGAGTCGGCCTAAACTTAATTCGAATCCGATTCGGTTTATGTGAAGTACGGCGTCTAAACCGGGCCTAAGAGAAGGCGTTTTGCTCTTTGTTTCCTCTCTCCTTCAAGGTGTATAAATAGGGTGTGGGGTGGGATAGGAGTGACGGGAGGGGGGGGGGACAGGATGAATAGGAAACTGAGAAAACTTTGAGAGGGAGAGATAGCAGCTGAAAGGAAGTGGGGAGGGAGTGGGATCGCGATAAATACGTATGTGAGAAAATGTCCTGATCAACAAATGGGTAACAGTTATTTGTTGCTATATACCAATATCCCACCCGAACGTAGCCGGTTTCCTAAAATACTTATAGCCAATTGGTTCCACCAAAACAGTAACGTGTATGCAAGTCAGGTCTAGATTTGTTGTTGACTTTTGAGAAACACTTTTTAGTGTTTAAATTTTGCCATCTGCAGTGTTATGTATTTTATTCATGTTCACTTCTTCTTCTTCAGAGAAGAAATGTTCACTTTATGAGCCTCCCCAGAATGGTGCGTTGTCCTGTAACACCATTGGAGACGATCCCTCCTGTTCTGTGCAATGCCAAAGCGGAAACGACTTCGTGTTCACTCCCGTGTATTTGTACTATTGCTCAGGTGGAGAATGGAACTTCTTCAATATCGACGCCATTAATCCTAATGCCGTATACACATTGCCATGGCCAGATTGTGCAGGTAAACATATTATATGTCGAGTTATGCGTTTGCGCTCATGTTGGTTTGTGTTTGGTGAACTAGAAAATTAAAAATTAAAAATAAAAATATGATGATAAGGCTTTTAATGCATTTAAAGAGGCTATGGCTTAGGAAAAAAATTGTGCTTGTGTTTGTAAATATTCCATTTCCGGTTGGGATTCCATTTACAACAATCTTACAAATGTGGTGCATGTCTTAACTTGCTGACGTGAGTGAAAATGGTATGCTGCATTGTAGCAGTGTGCTTTTGCGTTTTTTGTCCATTAGTGATTATTATTTAACAGATACATTAAAGGGATTGTTTTAACAAGCAAAGAAGTAGTACGAAGACGTTTGTTAAGTGCTCTAATTGAACATTATCTACAGAGGAGGATACCGTTTAGGGAATGGGCATTTGGAGACATTATTCAGCTAATAACAATGGCAATGAAAGTAATTCCAAATCGTGTTGTTCTGAAGGGAGAAGGCGTTATTTCCTTTTCATTTCGTGATAAGTTAATTATCACTAAGGGAAGAGTTCACAAGGAACAAATGACGAAACCCAAGGAAGTATATACATTCTAATACCACGTAACGATTATACTAAGGCAGAAATCGTAATTCGAACGCGTATCCTTACTCTGGAGACAATAAAATTGTCGATAATCAATAAGACCAGACAATCAATAAGACCAACCGCGCGTGTGCGCGCGGTTGGTCAACTAACACGCACATTACATTTCGCCACCACGTTCCTGAATAAAAAAAAATCGCTCTGTCTAACATACACAGTCTAATATTACATTGAAATCATCACAAAGATACACAAAAAAAATCAAAGAAGCATTGAAAATTTGTCGACTATGGAAGAACGACACAACGCAGACAATGGAACACAAGCGTGCTAGACTAGTTTGTCATCACGAACTCTTATCACTCGCACAATAACACATCCTAATATAAGGATCTCAATAATAGCATATTAACTTGCTTCCTTTCTTTTCGTTATTGGTTCAAAACAAAGAGATGAATATCAAACAGACTAAGTAGACTCCCATAACGTCTCTATTAAAAAAGTCCAGACAAAATCAGCTTCATCTCCTGACTCAACTACCGATCAAACTCCCACAAATACAGGAGCCCAAATCTCAAACAACAATACAGTATTTTAATACTATGTGGCCCTGGGCGTCCTGTGCAACAATCACGAGATCTCACCCACGGAGGGGGGAACTTTTTTTTCTCTCTTCTCACAACTTTTTTCTCGTTTAACTCTTGTTTTTTTCTGAATTAACCTGTATTTGTTTTGGCTTGTTGTTGCGCTGATGATTGAAAGGATCCTTCCCTTTGCCACTCACTCTTAAATTTGAACGTATTGTTTTGGTCTTTATTTTCTAGAGGCAAAGAAGATACGTAATGAATTTAGTCTATATGGTGGATGTAAATAACACTAGGTTCTTGTTGCGAAACAACAGGCCCTATAAGGGTCAATGGAGAATAGATGTCATTCTGTACTAACATACGAATTCATAAATGTAAAAAGAATCTGCAACTGCTCGAATAATCACATTGTCAGCCCAGACCAGCTAAATGCAGCTCTAATAACCCATTTATTATCCCTTGGACATACAAGAAGGGAGAAGGGGAATGGATGCATATGCATGGTGCCTTTTTTTTTAAGTTAATGCGCATTTTTTACCTTTTTAAGGTGACAAATTACAGAATGTTGGTAAAAAGAAGCAGAGTGCTTAGTTGTGTCATATTCTACATGTCTAGCATCAAAAGAGGTCATTTTCCTCTGTTTTTGATAACTTCCAATTTTGAGTAAAATCCAAGATGGCGGTTAAGATGGTCGCCTTCTGGGGTAACTTCACAGGCCCCTATCAGCACTGCAACCCATAATATATACGTCATCTTGTAGAGCACATAACAGGCTTTCTACTAAAGGTAAATTTTTTTCGAAATGTTGCGACCTATCAAAAACTCAAGAGGTGGTTACATCCGCCCCCCCCCCTCACGCCCCCCACCCCTCCCCCCCTCCTTTTGTACCACGGTGGGGGTGTAACTTTGCTTGTACGTCCGAGGGTTGTTTTTTGATAACAAATGGCGCAATCAAAAACTGAATATGTATTGTTTTTAATTTTGGGCTTTCACTATCAGCCCTGTCAAAATGTTCCAGCAGCCGTCACTTTTTCCGTCTATGTGCAATTAATTGCCGCTTGCTCCACATTGGAGTTCCCAACGAGCCTCCGAACCCTATTCAGACCGGGCTTTTTTCGACCTTCTGGGACCGGCGAGGGGCTTCAGAAGCCTTCTCTATGTAACTTTAAAACCACTTACGCTATGGCCACCAAATGTGCACAGGATAGTGTGCGTGCTAATTCTGCAGGTACTGTGATGTCACTGTGACGTAATATGACGTCATTATGACGCCATTTGTTTCTCAATGTTTCACTTAGAAGCCCTAAAACAATAAATTTACTGAATACTGTACCTGAAGGAGTAAAAATACCTTTACTGGGTATAAAGGGCATCTATGCTATGTACTAGTTTTCTGAATGTATATTTTTGGAAGACATGAAATTATACAGATTTATCATATGACCCGTACGGACCCGCGCGCAATTTCCTTGGAAAACCATATGAAAAAAGTCCGGTATGAGGGCCGTACGCCTCGCTCTAGCAGGGCCGGAAAAAGCCGCACGGCCCTACTAGAAAAGCGTACGGCCCCGCTACTGCCGCAAGATGACGGGATTGGAACCAGTTGATTCCACAGCTTTGAATTCAGATGAACGATAGCTAAGATTTTTCTGAAAAGCAAGGAATGTCCAACATGTTTATTAAAACTTTACTATCTAGAAAGCGATGTAGTTTGCAGGCGCAAAAATTAAAACAAAACGTGTTTAAACTTGGCAAATGATGAAGAAATACTCCTGACAACAACAATAAAATCGAACTAAAAGCTGTCAAAAACTGAAACAACATAATCGGACAAAGACTTATCCTGGTTTGAAGTCATGATAAACATTGAAGAAAAAATGCAAATGCGAAGTAAACTCAAATTTCTTTTTCTGCTGCGTAATTTTTAAATCACAACAAACAAAATGCGAGTACATGTTTACGACTAACCTGGCAATGACACAGTTTCCCGCTTGTGTTCACGAAGCATTTTTTTGGACATCAACTGTAATGCAGAGCTCAACATCGTCGAGGAACTAACGAATTCAAGGACTAAGCAGCAACAGCAGACGTTCATGAATCCTACGATCCGTGGTAAACTAAACAACTTGAAGCCGAAGGGAAACGAAGCGTAGCAAAATCCTGAACTGCCTGTAAAATCCCTTTCCAAGTCTTTATGAGCTTTTATGTAGTTTCATAAATTAAGATCTAATGTTGTTTTTAACATCCAAAATCCTTGGTGGAAAATTAATTAATCCTCTCGTTCAAACCAGTTGTGAATTTCGGCTCAGAAGAAACGTCCCTAAGTTGTTCAATCAGGATAAATTCAGTCTTCGCTGAGAGACGAGCACGACTAGCCGAACTGACGTCGTGCAAATTCTTTGTTGTAGTCCTTCATAAACGTTTCCTTTGAAATTTCTACTAACTGCAATCATGTACGAGGAGTTTAGTCGGATTTAAATCTTCTTGGAATGGAGCTAAAACTCGGAGATTTGGTTGACAATTTTAACAGAAGTTCAAAAATTTTGTACACACATCGCAGTTCAAATCACAGGCAGCCCAAATTGGCAGTATGTTTACTAAGGAGATTTCATTGACAGTCTAAATATAAGCTTAATAAACGAACAAGTTGAAATGAAAACACAAATAAAGAAACTTGTAAATAAAACATTGCTTACGTTTTATTTGTTGTTGCTTGATGTGTATTGACTGTCCTGGGAGCTATTTACACAAGTTTTAAATGTCGCTGTCCTTTAAGCTTCGCTATATAAAGGACAGAACATACGGTACTAATCAGCGAAATTTAAAACTTGTGTAAATAGCTCCCAGGACAGTCAAGACACATCAAGCAACAACAAATAAAACGTAAGCAATGTTTTATTTACAAGTTTCTTTATTTGTGTTTTCATTTCAACTTGTTCGTTTACTATATTTAGACTGTCAATGAAATCTTCTTGTACACATACTGCCAATTTGGGCTGCCTGTGTTCAAATACACTTTACTGGCTTCCCAAACAAATTACAAGCTACCATTGGCTTTTCAAAATGCGCGCGAAACGGGCCGCCGCGTCTGTATCCACGAAAGAAAGACAAAAAAAACTCAGTGGTCATATGATAAAATGCTTATTGACTGAGTTAGGTCGGGCCGGACGGGAAAATATTTGGCTCTCGGTCAGGACGCACGGACCTCGCTGCGCTCGGTCCGTGCGTCCTGACCTCGAGCCAAATATTTTCCCGTCCGGCCCTCCCACTCAGTCAATAAGTACATAACATTTCATATTAGAGATAAAATGGCCATCTTGGATCCGCCATCTTGAAATTCTTTAAATTCATCTGCTTCATTTAATAAACACGAAAATGGAGCCAGTTGATTGTAAAAAAAAGTATATTTAATTAATTAACAATGTCATACACTTGAAATTTATGGCGAATAGTGAATTTATAGTGAGAAATCACCTTTTTCACCAGTTAAGTCCGCCATCTTGGATTTTCACGCTTTAAATTTCACGTTTTCCTCAGATTAGCACTAAATTCCTCTTATTAGTGAGCGGTTATTCTTAAGCGAGAATTAAAGCGAGAATTGAGTTTTTTTTTAAAAACATACCTGTCACAAAGTGGCTGCCATGGCAACGTCAAGTTTGTTGGACACAAGAAACTCATGCTAAAATGTTTCCAGTTAAATTTTAGGCAAAGTAACAAAATTTAGTGGTATTAGCATAGACGGTTACGAAATTACACAACTTCAAAGTTGAGGCGGGCCTCAAAAGCCCCCCCCCCCCCCCCGGTCTGAATAGGGTTAACAGACAGAAAGATCTGGTCTATGCTGCCTACTTCTTCTGCTGTGTTGCCTGGTACTAAAAATCATTTTGACAGCGCTGCGCTATGCTATATTCTGTGCTAGTAAGGCTACGCCGAGCACTCTAAGGTAACTCTTTTGTGTAGACTTGATATCAGTGACGCTGCTTTTAGCACTCCAGATTCCATAAAGTTACTCTTCTGTGGATAATATGCGACTAGCACACTCATAGATTAAATAGATTCTTATTACATTTATGTTTCCGTCTCTTCTTAGAAGTACAAATTTTTTCATTTGTTTTTCCCGTCTTCGCTTGTTAAACACGGAACGAATCTATAAGACTGAGGCTAAGGTGTTCAGCCTGTTAATCACTAATCCCAAGAGGTGCCGATGAAGGCATTTGATTCGCTCAGTTGCCAGACCAAAAGGGACGTGCTTTCGAACGTGCTCTCTCGCATTACTCGCAAAATTGGTAACCGATGATCAAGATAAATAAGTAGTTTATCCTCGGCGAAATGGGTGGATAATTCTTCGATAATCGCACGAATGGAAACATCGTGTGTGTTCACCCCGAATTTTTACAATGACAATTTTCTGAAGACGAAAAAAGTCAAGAGGCGAAATACCAGGCGCTATAAAAGGGAACCGAAACCGATAAACAACTCGATCCGTGTGAATACGGCTTTTGCAAAGCAAAACAAGCTATAAAATAAACCGAATAGCAGTCTAACTCTCCACAGATTTTTCGGGGAAACTTAATTCTGTATAATGGTTAATTTATAATAAGATCACAGGACACCCAAGCATAATCATTTGAATATTATTAAAAATGGCGTTTCAAAATATGGGACTTTGTATGGGATTTCGAAGCGAACATTTTGAGCAATACATAACAGCAAACTAACTGAATAAAGTTCATGAAACATTCCATGGTGTTGTTTGCTATCCTTACAACGCATTTTGAGCAATTTTAGGTCCATTTACCTTACTGTGTATTAGTACATGTATAATACATTGACACTTGTCAATGTATTATACACGTACTAACACAGTTAAGTAAATGGACCTAAAATTGCCCAAAATGCTTTGTAAGGATAGCAAACAACACCATGTAATGTTTCATGAACTTTATTCAGTTAGTTTGCTGTTATGTATTGCTCAAAATGTTCGCTTCGAAATCCCATACAAAGTCCTATATTTTGAAACGCCATTTTTAATAATATTCAAATGTTATGCTTGGGTGTCCTGTGATCTTATCATAAATTAACCATTATACAGAATTAAGTTTCCCCGAAAAATCGCTTCGAAATCGCTTCGAAATCGCTTCGAAATCCCATACAAAGTCCTCTATTTTGAAACGCCATTTTTAATGATATTCAAATATTATGCTTGGGCTTCCTATGATAAGATCAAGGGGATGAAAGAAACCCAAAGGGTGAGAGTATTATGAACCAACTGTAATTGCGACCGCGTTTGAAAAATATCCCAGCAGATTATGTCCTCACAGATTGATATTCAACTTCAAGTCTTGAAATAAAATTGTATAGCTCTTTGGCTTTGGTTTGTTGATGGTTTAGCGGTGAGGAAGCTGTTTTGGTAACTCCGCAGAATTTGAATTATTAGCCTCGGGTTTATCAGTGTTTATCTCGAGTTTATCAACTTCAGTTGAGAACCTCAGACTCGCATATAAATTGTAACGTTTTAGCGTTAAATGAGATTTGACGGCTTACTTGTATTTGTACACTATACATTTAGTATCTACAGCTCATTTTATTCTAGGTTTATTCATTCGTTGTTCGGATAAACAAACGAACATTCTACTTGATATCAACTGCGTGACCGTTACGTCGGCGTCTACCATTACAAAATTAGATTAGAAACAACCAAGCGTTTCAAGGTGGCAGAGCCTTCTCGTTAATGGGATCGCTCCGTGTTTAAAGAGCCAGTGTCACCCAAAGTGCTTTGCGCCCCGAGGTACACTTTTCATATATGAAAAATCCGCCATTTTCTCGATTGTTGTGAAGTCTGATTTGTATCTTCTTCCATTGCTGCCGTTAGCGATCCGAAAGCACTAGTGTAAATTTTGACTTGACATTTAAGTGCCGTCGTATCGATTTCGTTGCATATTTCCGAATTCTGAAGTGTATTGGCGGTGGAGAAGGAGATCTTTAAATTGGATGCTTCGTAGGGTTCAGGAAAGCTGAGGCGAAAGCCGAGTCTTCCGCGCTCTGCCAAAGTTGTACGGCTGAAGGAGTCCGTCTCTCAGTAGCGAAGAGAAAGAAAAACAACTGTGGGTTTCAGCAACAGTACTGACACTGCGTTCACCGAAATGGTGCTACGTTCGTTGCCGGATGAAAACAGAAGGAACGTTAATTTTCATCGTGGTCACAAAATAACAGTAGCTACGGGCCTGCTCCAAAATAATGCTTATGGTTATGAGCTTGTGGTGTTTTGCTTAATTATTCCTTGTGTTCACTCTCTGTTTATGTTTTATGTTTACAAAAAGTGTAAGTAACTATTCTGGTTTTGCGATCGATGCGATCGATCGGGCGATCAATCGATCGGACTGTAATATATTCATGTACACGTATTGACTGCGAAGTCAGATCTTGAGTACTTTTCTCCAGTGACATCTAGCGATGAAGACGTCAATATTCTTACTACTTGTTTTTGTTTTATTGTTATATCGAGTGAAAGTGGCTGCTCTGGTTTTACGTACATCGAGATCGATCAATCGATCGGTTGTTGTAATTGCTCCATACGCGTTGACTACAAATTCAGATCTTGAGTTGTTTTCTCCAGTAAGATCTAGCGATTAAGATATTTCTATTTTTAGAGGTTACTATTGTACATATCAGCTCGCTGAAAGGCCAGTTTGCGAGGTATAATTTAAGAAAAGTCCGGCAAACGCTCCAGCCAAACGCAAAAAGCTGTTTCAAAACAAATACACAAGCGCGCAAAGCGCGTTGGGTGACACTGGCTCTTTAACACAAGCTTTTCCGTCTTCTGTCCAATCCTGGATGACGTCTCGTGGTTGTTGCACAGGTAACCCAGGCTCACGAGCGTACCACTCTTAAGGCCGCGGGTGACAAGCTGCTCATGAATAAATTTATAAGGCAAAATTTTGGTGGAGGTCTTACGTTAAAAAAACTTTAGATCTTGATCGTTTGTGAGCTGATTTCATTGAAACTTAAGAGAGGGCTTGAGGAATGTTGGAAGTGCAACAAGGTAGTTTTTCCTTTGATAAATTGCGTTTGTTTGCAATGCTTTGAGCTTCCAAAGTTAAGATTTGGTAAAACGCGACTCCGTGTCCAAGTTTTCTCCTCGTGGAGAAGACAACGCTTCTTGATTTTGCCACTAATTCATCAGTTAAAACCTCTATTGTGTCACAACAGAAGCCGATTTTGTGATTTCAAGTTCCACTGGAAGTTATAAGCCATTAAATTAGTAAAATCGTCCTTGTTTATATTTGAAGACTTGAAACTTCTGTTAAAAAGCCTGTTTTAAAAAAGTGCTTCTGTTGTGACAACCTACAACACACCTATTTTACCTGCCTGCTGTGTCAGTTCAGGAAATTTTATATCCGCGCTGTATTCTTGGACACAAAATTGGTGGTTTTAGGGCTTCCGAAGGCTTATCGAAGAAACACGAGTGTTTAACCCAAGAATATTTTATCATGCAAATTACGGATATGAAAATTAAGAAGCTATTGTTAACACCCCAGAAACAAACTATAGGTTGCATGCAGATCTAAAAAAATCGTGTGTTTTCCGTCGAAAACAAACGAAAGAAAAAAGCATTGGCGCTGGACCAATTAATATTTAAACCACACACACAAAATAGAAAGAGAATTTTACTATCGAAATTTTCAAAGCGGATTGTTTCCGCTTAAACATAGATTTAAACATTGAAACCAAAAAGAACGGGAAATCGAACTCTTATTATTTCCAGTCTGTGGAGCAGTGTATATAATAAAATTATACCCAGATATATTGGACACAAAATTGGTGATGTTGATAAATATTGAAGATAGAGATAGAAACAATATTTTATTTTCGTTTTGTTTTGTTGGAAAAATTCTAAAAAGTTGCCATTAACATTTCAACTAACAGATAAAGAATAAAAAGAAAGTGCTCAACGCGTTTATTATTATTGTTATTACGAAAATTTTTTATTTAAAAATACTTAAAATGCACAATATTTCCTGCCACACAATTAAACGCACGAGCAATCATTGATGCATAAACCAAAAATTTAATACTGCAGAGCTCACTCATGAATATTTCACGCAATGTCGCTATCATTCGTCGCACTTCGCACATACGCTTTAAATAAATGAATACTGATGATCTAGTCTCTCACCCGCGGCCTTAAATGCTGTTTTTTACCAGCGACAGAGTCGAATTTGGAGTCATAATCAGAAGCATATTGCGTTATGATCGAGCGAAAATCAAACAGCGAAGTCGCAAACAGATTTTCCGATTGCGCTTACGACTCCGTCGCTTACGGTCAAATGAAAACCAGATTGCCGGAGTCGTAAGCTGAAGCGGAAGCAAAAGGAGCGGCCAGAACGTCATGCTAGCCCACATACAGGGCAAGAACGTCATGCTAGGCACTAATGTGAAGGTAAGTGAGTATAAGTGAAGGGAAGTGAGTACAAATGAAGGAAGTGAGTACAAATGAAGGAACGTGAGTACAAGTGAAGAAAAGTGTGTGTTAGTGGAGGTAGGTGCGTTAATCAGTTGGTGTATATATTCATATAGGATTGTAATGGTATTAGTGCCTTATATGTGGGCTAGCATGACGTTCTTGCCAAAGGAGCAGTTTTGATTGGTTTATTCTTCCGCTTCTGCTAACGACTCCGACAGTTTGTTTTTCACTAGGTCGTAAGTGACGGAGTCATAAGCGCAATCGGAAGAAAATGGAAACGTCTTGATTCTTGCGACTCCGATTCCGTCGTCATTAAATAAATAAATAAATAAATGTCCTTTATTTACCCTAGGCAAGTGATTATAGCAAGGTGCTAGTGGGGCCGAGCATTTAAACCTTAGAAACAAATATTTCAAACTGAACATAACAAGTTAAAAATCCCAACTGGCAGGAGGCAAACCAGTTGGCTATTTACAAGTGTGGCCGAGGAGATGAAACCTGGTCGGCCGTGAAACAACTCCAGATAGCGGTCAGAACGGGACTTGAACTCGGGACCTCCGGATTTCAAGACCGGCGCCCTAACCACTCGGCCACACTCCCTCCGCTTACGACTCCGCTTACGACTCCGTTGTTTGATTTTCGCTAGATCGCAAGCGCTCTTACGACTCCGATTACGACTCCGACTCCGACTCCGACTCCGTCGCTAGTGAAAACCAGCCGTTACAGGCAAAATATAAGGATTTGCATGGAACCTGATCGCTTGTTCAGTCATGTCAACTAAAAATGACAATAAATAGCCAGTTAAGTCCACATACCAGATCAAATATTGCCCTTGTGTTGTTTCTTGACTGTCTTTCAATTGTATTTCAACCAGCTTTTAGGTTTCCGAAACCGTTAACCTTCGATTAGCACACTCGACAAGCGTCTTCGTATTACATCAAAATATAATATCAAAATGTCTCTTTAATTTCGTCTCTACTTAAAAGAAAAAATTATTTCATTCATGTTCCTGTTTCCTCTTGTTAAAACCATCCTTCCTATGTATCTCTTGAATAACAATTGCCAATGGACAAAAGTTGCAAAGGGTGAATTGAATTTTCCAACACAGATTCTATTTCAGTCACGTCAGCAAAATCAAACATTCCACCATACAAGAAAATTATGTAATCAAAACCTGAAATTGACTTTGCTCATTATGTCTGACTGTGTGTGCCTCACAACAAACTTAAGTATAAGCAAATTATTTTCCATAGGCCACAGCCGCTTTAAATATATTAAAAGCCTTAATCTTGTATCAAACACAAACTAAAATGATTGCAAACGCCTATAAAACCTCATCTTGTACACGTACAAGAAAAACGATTGAACTACATCAAACTACAAGTATCATACAACGGACAAACAAATTAACTCAATTGCGAAATGGCTCTCATTGCAACACAACAACACAACCAAACAAAAACAAAAGAGTGACACGATATTCTCCTGATAAAAACCTATTCTAACAACACACCGCTATTCGCTGTTACCTAATGCTATTTCTCTTAAATTTTGCCAACATATTTATTTAATATTACTGAGCGTGAAGTCATTTGGAACTGAAGTCAGCAGGAACCCTAGACTCCCTAATTATCTGATACATCAACGCCTAAAAAAAAAACGAATGTTTCTCCGGTTATTATAATGCGGAGTACCTTTCTTGGGACTAACGAATATCTCCCGAACATCAGCGAATCTAAACGAGAGCCTACGAAAATACCCACCGGAATATGTTCAGGAATGCGCTAAACTTCACTGCAATGTCTCTACATTATCGACAGTATCTCCACGTATCACCCACGGGATAAAAACAGTAGAGTTCTTGCCTTTTCATTTAGGTGTTGAAGGAACTGTGATTTGTTTTTGAACGACTATTTTTTTTTAAGCAAGGTTTTACACATTTCGGACAATTTCAAGAAAGTCATTTTCAGTCGGACTTGTGTGCAGTTTTTCTCTAAAGAATTAGTGAATGAAATGTATTGATGTTATAAAGTGTCAACGTTCATTTGTAGGAAATTTAGTGAAAGCTTTAGCATGCCGTTTATTTTCCTTCGCTCGCAAAGCGGGCAATCTTGACAATCTTTTGTCAAAAAAAATTATTCGAGTTCACATACTTAAAGGCCCACCTTCACCCAAAAGGCCTTGCGCGCCGCGCTTGCTGGTTTATGAATTTCGTGTAACACGAAATTGTTTCTGAGATGGTTTCTTTCAAAATCCGTTTCCTCCGGAGCCGTCTTGTCGAAAATCGTCCAAAAGCATGCAGGAATTCATTCTTCAATTATCAGGCTGTTGTTTCCTGGAATTATTTTGTGAATGAGCCGGCCAAACGTATTTTTTTCGCTCTTACTTGGTCCAATACGTTGCCTGCCAAATGATACCTCGCAGTTGAAGATACTGCACGGTTATGCCGAAGGAAAATTTTGCCAGTATTCGTCTCAGAGGAGCTTGTCTTTTGAAGCAAAGAAACAGATATTTTATGAATCTCTTGTAGTGATGTCGTTTAAATTCCTGATTGTATTGGATGCGGGACCTTGGCAAGTAAGTTTGATTCGTTTGATTTGATTTTATTCGCGCGATGTAAACAGAGCGGCTCGCGAGTGTGTAATAAATGAATGGTTTTGCAGGACTGTTTTCTTTTTCTTCCTCTGTATCTATCGTCGTACGATTGAATTAAAATAATTAGTTTATCAGTTATCCATAGGTTCAGGGAGATTTGATGGATTAGTATACACGTACGGCTGGCTTGTAATGTAATTGTAATGCGGGAGTCACCGGTCAAGCGCTATTTTGCGAGCGATAATCAGTGAGTTGCTATTTAGACGTATACGCTGTTTATTTCCCTTCAGACCAACCTCTTTAATGACTAGGAGGGGCCTTTAAAATCACTGTTACCTTACAAGACAATGAGAATGCAATTTTCATATATTCAATCGAATGTCCAAGTAACTGTTTGAGTCTTCTGCCGAGATCGCTTGCTTGCGCTTAGAAATGCGAACATAAACTGACTTCTCGCTTTCTATGTCATCGAAACTTTCACATGGCGAAAATCAGATAATTCCAACATTTTGGGGGAGTAAATGCCTTTCATAAGAGCCTAAAGATTTGTAAATTGAGGCCGTAGATTGGGGCAACTTCGCAAAGGAAATCGATGCGACATGGCTCCTCCGATTTGTTTTGAATTTACGTGACAATTTCCTCGCTCGCAGGAATATTCTGGCAACCAATCAGATCGCAAGAAAAACAATAACAAACGGTCGCAAGGCCGTTTGGGTGAAGGTGGGCCTTTAAGTTTTATTTTGATGCCAATCTCAATACATACAGTTTCCTGAAACGATAAGTACAGGAATATAGTTGTTAAAATGCAAAAGTTGTAAATTAATCTAATCGAAACCAATTATTTTCGGACTTGTGTTTGTTTGCTCTGTGCAAACAATAAATGTGTTTAAGTGTAAAGAAGACGGCCTCGCAGTTATTAACGCAACCTATACAGTTGCGAAAAGAAAGCCTGAAAAAATCAGGCTTGCCGGGATTCGAACCCTGACCTCTGCGAAACCGGTGTAGCGCTCTAACCAATTGAGCTAACAAGCCAACTGGGAGCTGGTCATTAAATTGGTTTAATAACTTCGTTAATAACTGCGAGGATCTTCTTTACACTTATTTCTTCATTCCGCAGTTCAAATATATGAGTTTCATATATTCATAATTTCATCTTTATCTTTCCCGGGTATATTACCAACCAATTTAATAACCAGCTCCCAGTTGGCTTGTTAGCTCAATTGGCTAGAGCGCTGCACCGGTATCGCAGAGGTCAGGGTTCGAATCCCGGCAAGCCTGATTTTTTCAGGCTTTCTTTTCGCAACTGCATAAGTTGCGTTAATAACTGCGAGGATCTTCTTTACACTTATTTCTTCATTCCGCAGTTCAAATATATGAGTTTCATATATTCATAATTTCAATAAATGTGTTTATCTGTCTGGTAATTTTTTATCTTCCTTGGAGGTCCCTATTTTACAACAAGTTATAACGTAACTGGGTGTTACAAAAATTTTCACCTCAATATCAATTTAAATAAAAGTTCACTTTAAAAAAACTATTGCCGGTCTGGAGAAACAATAGAGGCAAAACGCTATTCAAACAGTGAGAAATGCAAGTTTCGGCTGTCAAAACACGAGAAAAATTTAGTTACTTGTCAACTTGTTTCGAAAAATGCCATCATTCAGGCTAAAGGTAGGTCAGTAGACTTGTTGTGAGCATAAAGACGAAGCCGAAAATGTCAAGCTTGATTTTCAACGGGTCGGCCGTAGTATTCAAAAAACTGAATTGTGTTCTCAATAGTCCTTCTGAGGACAGAAAGGAAACAATTGCCTAAGAGGTCAGTGGTTATTTTCTGCCAAAGCTTATGTACCTTTTGATAAGGTCAGTAAAGTGTGTTGGAGTTTTCGGCTATTTCATCGAACATTAAGATATTTATTTTTCTCGGCGAGATATTTCTTGCACAAGGTAACTTGTGGAAGAATACTTTTGTTGAAGTATTAAATAAATAAATGTGCAAATGTTTCTTTTATGTCAGCTAAAATTCCGTTCAGAAGTTTGGAAAAGCGGGCGTTTTTTAATAGCTAAGAATTGTTTTTGCAGCCGAGCTCTGCCAAAAGCTTACAGGGTACTATGTTATGAGTTTGACAAAATGTCACAAACAAAATCTTAATGTTCTCAAGATTATAAGAAAGGAGACAAATCTAAGTACAAAAAATGTGACTGAGTAACTAGGAAAAGGTGATAAGCTATTTCATCAAAACATATATTGACCAGTGTTTCCACATTTTCAACTGTATAGTCGGAATTGTAGCTGCATGAAAGTAACTGATAACTACGTATTCTTTATTTTTGCATCGGTGAAATAATTATTAGCATTCACTACAAAAGAATAAGCCGAAATATACGGAGGCTACGTGCAAAATTCAGAATAATACTTTAAACCTTCCCAAGTACGGCTGAAACACATCTCATGTCCAAACCTAGGTTGTAGGGTGCGGTGATGCTAAACAGAAAGTTCTCTTTAAAAGTTTTCCTTATAAATTTAGCGCTAATGAACCGAATTTATCCAAGTATTCGCCCTCCATACTTCCCCCATTTTCTGCTCATCTTTTCTTACCTTCTTTGTTGTCACGTTTTAACCAATCATAAGCGTACATTGCAGTTTGCAAAAAAAGGGTTACTTCGTCTTATGTACTTCCGATTTATTTTTATCTTCGTCTGCAACAGCAACGTCGAATCCCGCCTCCCTTAAGATGTCAGTTCTTCCATATTTCTACTACGATGGAGACTGCAATGATCCCAACACCCAAGCTGATATAAAATCAAATTTCTATGGCCTCATGACCAGTGGACTGATACTGCCATTGTTTTGCACCGATGTGCCTGACGATTGTAATGTAGACACCATAGAAGTATATTGTGGAAATGTTACGTCTGCGGAGAGAAGAAGAAAGCGATCTTCTACTATGCAGGTACCAGAAGGCTTGAGTGAAGTAGCCAAGTTTTGACGAAAACTTGCTTGCTTGCCCACTCACTTATCTATCACTATCTTGTTTACCAAGAAACTAATGCTCTAATAAACTTTCGCAATTTGGATTCTAAAAGTTGCACGAATAATAAACTACAACAACAAAAACAACAAAAACGGCCAAACGTTGGAAGGGGTATCCTTAAAGCATGGGGGGAGGGGGGGGGGGTGTCATAAATGCAAGATCATATACCAAAGTCGTACTTCGTTGCTGCAGAAAACATTTGAAAAGACAAGAAGCGGTAGAGGAGACCACAGGCTATCTCGCGCAAAGGTGAAACGTTTTCGAAATATCAAGGTTTTGTTGTTGTTGAACATACGTATCTTTATTCCTTTCTTCTGTGTTTCGAAGGTCACCGTCAAGTATGATTACATCATAAGAGACACTAACCTCACGGAAGGAACCAATGACCAAGCAGGCCAGGATGCTTACTATCAGGAGAAAGTAAAGGCCAACCAGACAAGGACAGACATTTATAACAGCCTGGGAAATGTGGACTGGGGCGAATTCCAGTCCTCGTCAGGACTGGAACTAAAGGACAAGAATGTTGACAACTTTAACCTCGGCGAAGTCGAAGCGTATTGCTCAGAAAAAGGTGCAGTGGTTAGAAAGTGTGACGAGGCGGACCTCAACTGCGGTCAAGAATCTTGCAAGTGTACTAAGGACGAGGGAAACGTCACCAAATGTAGTAAGTATAAGTATATAATTAAGGTTGCCTATAAGGCCCTTATCGCTTGTGCTGGCAAAAGAAACAAGTTATGCTAATATGCCACTGCCCGTTTTTTCCAAATTATGCTCAAAATTATGCTCGCTTTTGAAAGTTATGCTAGTTTTTCTTAAAGTATGCTTACAAAACACACAAAACAAATCCAAAATTATATATTTATTGTTAATAAAGCATGATAACTTCTTTATCTTGAGTTACTCAGTTGCTCTGATAAAACACGACTAACTACTGCACTTCGTTCCGAACTAGAAGTGGTGACTTAATGTTTCTTAATGTGTCAAAATGTTAGTATCACATTTAATATGTTATGATATAGCTTAGCGCTTGTTATATTGCAGCATCACACTTGCTTGTGGGTAATCTGACATTGCACTACCCTGATGAACGAGGCTGAGAGTGTGCTAAGAATTCTCTCTGAAGCAGCAGAAGATGGCTGGACCAGTAGCACCTCCTTGACAGTGGTATATTGGCTCAGCTAAGGGTAGTGTGCTGTCTTGATGACTCTTCTCTCGACTAAGTGCTTCGGTAATGGGTTGTTCTCTCAACTTCGACTTCTTGATCTTTTCTTTCCCACTGGCGTGTCTTTTTTTAAGTACAATGGGAATACAAATCCTTTTCTTTAATGAGACAACTTCGTTGCAAGCAGTACAAAATATAGTGTTGCCTCTAACACGTAGATGCTGAACTGGACACGAATCATGCCCTCCCCCCCCCCCCAAGTGTTGTATTTGCTTTTGGTTTGCTTCAGGCTCCCATCTCTAGCAATTTGAGCGGGTTCTGGCCTATCGAGTGGCTGTTCTTCTTCTTGATCTGTAAGTTGGTCGACGCCATTTTGTTGCCTGTGAAAGAGGGAACTTGCACTGACGCAATCTTTACTTCCGGTATGCACAGTCCTCTAGGCAACGAACGATGCAGTATTGCAGAACCTCCCACTCCCCTAGCCGACGAACCATGGACAGAACTTGAAAATAAACAATCTTAGTGACCAAGCAAGTCATGAATCTGGTAAATGTTCCCTTCAGAAAAAAAATCTCTGCCGACTATGCTAGTGGTGCTACTTTTATAAAAAGTACAATACTCAGGCTCACTTTTCCAATGCAAATCATGCCAAAAATGATGCTAGCACAATCGATAAGGGCCTTTAGCCGACTACTGTCTGGATGTGGGCAAGCTTCCCTGCTTCTCTGTAGGGAAGTTAGATTCTAGCGGGTTCCCTTTTTGTTTTTCTTTCATTGGTCGGTCAAAGAGGAAATAACGATCGAAAACAAACAAAAAACAACAACAACATCAGCAAGAGCCGAACAAGCAAAGGAGAAGTCTAGAAACGATTCATGTCCGAAGTCAGAATTAAAGGTTTCACTACAACTGAATTGGGTATGGGTCGTGTCCCTTTCCATATATTTTTCAGCTTGTATTGTATTTTTTTTTTCGTTGTTTGGATATAGCCAAAACCTCGGTCGGTTGGACAAGGCCAAACGCTCGCTGAAACAAATAGAAAAGCGAAAGTGTAAGACAGTCCTTAAGTGCACCCAGTGCCGTCTGAGTTAATTGATTATATAGGACGTGGCACGTGGAGTAGCAGCTCTCTTGGATAGTTTTGAAAATTTAGCACGATGGTCTTATTTCATATCTGCCATAGTCTGAATAAATGGTTTACATTCAGGTAAAAAAAAGGAGCAACGATGCGGTATATACGCCAACTTTAAGTAACATATCAAATACGAAAGAGTGTTTCATCAGGACGTCCAAACACCGAGAAGTGGATTTCAAAAAGTAAGCGTAAGCGAGTTTTTTTAACCTTTACTTCGAGCTGTTTGGATATCCTGATGAAACACTTCTTCAAGTGTTTGATATATCTTCTCAAACATTTATAATTCTTGGAAAATTCCAAAGCAGAAGTTTGCAAAATTTTATGCTAATTCGTCACGGTAGTGATTTCCTTTGTTTTGTCTTCATGAATAGTTAACTTGTTTAAGACGTGAAATTAGACGAAGTAGAATTGGTAGAGTTGTAGAGAAGTCGCCACTTCAGTGTCACTTATTCCATTCTTGCTTTTCACCCAGCGCGCTGTCCTGTGGGGACGTACTACGACAGTGGCGTTGATGATTGTCTGGTGTGTCCCGAGGGAAAATACAGTCCTACCGAAGGTGCCTTGCAGTGTCAAGAATGCCCAGAGGGCACCTGGACTGTGGGAAATAGGCAAGAAAACTTTACGGCTTGCACAGGTGATTGTCCTTGCTATACGTAACCACAGACGTTTATAGACTTCTCTAAGGATATTTCTTGCGTTAACCTTATTTCATCATTTCAGATAATTGCGGCCCGGGATTATTCTCTTCAACTGGTATAGCCAAGTGTTTCAACTGTCCTATTGGAACCTATTCTTCAGAGGAACGGAACAAAGCTTGTATAAGCTGCCCAAATGGTACCGTGACTGTTATTGACGCAGCTAAGGGCATTGAGGATTGTGGAAGTGAGTACCTCACGTAAGCAACTGGATAATAATAATGACAAAAAAGGCTTTTTATTCTGTTTGCAGGAAACGAATTGTTAGTCCTAGCTCATTGTCTTGGTTTGTTTGCCAGTGAAATGTGCCGCAGGAACATACTCAGACAATGGAGTAGAACCGTGCTCGCCATGTCCTGTTGGCACCTATCAACCAGGGTCTGGGCAAACTGCCTGCCTACCTTGTCCGGGAAAAGAATCTACACATGGTACTGGCGCGAGCTCCGACGCATTCTGTGAAGGTATAATTTAACAATTTTATTTATGTTGCAAGAGTTTTATTTTTAATAATAATAATAATATTTAATATTTATATTGCGCATTTTCTATAAGAATAATCAAATGCGCATTACAAACATTACAGTAAATACAAAAATTAAAAAAAACCTATTTACAATGACTATAGAATCAAAAACAAAAACTACGTTAAAACTAATTACAATGGCAATAATAAAAGTAATTTGTAGAAAAACTATATAAAAACCTAAATATAAACTAATTATACTAACAAAATGCCTTGCTGAATAAAAAGTTAATTTTAATAGTTTTTAATGACCGTTCATTCACCGGTAGACTTAAAGGGACTATGTCTGCTATTTTAAGTAACTCTTTGAAAAGCCAAAAGTCACATATGCATCAATAGAAACCTACCAAATAATAGTCCAGTTTTGTTGAAGGTAACTATATTAGTGTATCAAAACTATCAATAAGTGTTTTAAGCTGCGGATGGCCAGGATGGAAATGGATTGCAACTTGAAAAAGTTGGGCCAACGTTTTCAAAGTGGTTCCGTTGTGTCTTAGAGAAATCACTTTAAACTAGTTATAGTTTGCTCTCCCTTTGAAAATTCACTTGATATCTTTCTATTGGGGTGATAGGGGCATTTTGTGCATGGAAAAGATGAATAAGTTATACTATGAGCACAGTTATGGCAAAAAATGAGCAAAATCCCAGTGACATAGTCCCTTTAATCACGAGAAAATTTACTTACCTTGGTTTTGCAAACGCGAATAAAAGCCTTAATTAATACATCTGTTAAGGTTTTCCATGTAGGTAACTTAGAGGGTGTTCCTATACAGATCGGTTTACGTCCTAGTGAAGCGATTTTCTTTCGTTACGCATATGACACAGATTTAAGGCGTGTTTCCTGGTGCTCTCATTACACTATAATTTGTCATACATAGTTAAAAATCCTTGATCATTTCTTTTGAATAGCCTCTCCTTCATTATTTGCTAATATTCAGGAACTAATTCGTGACATCCCCTTAAACAATAATGTGACTTCGGAACAACTTGACTGAATTGTTATGACCTCAAATATAATTATTTTATTAAATATATAGAAGACCATCGTAGTTATAGAGGCAACTTTTGCAGTTGCGAAAATAAAGCCTAAAAAATTCAGACTTGTACGTGTACTGGATTCGAGCCCTTGACCTCTGAGATACCGGTGCAGCGCTTTAACCAGTTGAGCTTACAAGCCAACTGGGAGGTGGTCCTAAGTCGGTTCGTTATAAACCGGTGAAGGATGAAGATGAAATGTTGAATATGAAATAATTATCTTATCTTAACATAAAATATGCATTACCAATAAAACGCTGAGGCTTTGGATAGCCATTAAGGAGTGCGTTATATTCCTCAACGTAATGTACATATATTTTTAGGGGACGTATGTTTACCAAGGAATGATCGGATAACAAGCGCTATATTTTTTATTTTAGAGGTGGACACTTGTGTATCTAACCCGTGCATGAATGGTGGCACATGTGTGAACACCAAAGAATCTTACCGCTGTGACTGTGCACCTGGATACAACGGCGTAAACTGCGAGAATGAGATCAACGAATGCCTCTCGTCACCATGTTATCAGGCGTCCACTTGTGTTAACAAGGTATTTCAAATTATTTCAAATATGAAACCGTATGCACCATAGTCTCCAAACACAGAATAGTTAAAAGGCTACGGTGGCCTTAAATTTATCAAGATATAATGTCCGAAAAAAATGTGAAACACTAGCGTTCCCACGTGTTCGAGCGTGCGAGAAAAGCCCTCTGCACACGTTTGTTCGATTTTGACCTTGACAGCCATTTTGAATCACTGATACCTTACTCGGTTACCTAGGCAAGAACCACTTATATGATGGGAAAGTCTAGTATTTGGAATCCATTTTGACAGTAATTTTGCTCGTGTAGCGGTGAATTTATCGACTTCTAGGAGAGATCCAACTTGACTACTTTACTAAGAGCAAAAATGGGGTCACTACTAAAGTAAGAGACTCATATATCTGGCGAAATTGCTGAGGAAAGTCGGCAGATTCGACTCAAATGTAAATAATTTTGAGTGAAGTGAAGAAGTAGCACGCGTCACGCAATACTACTACTAGACATATATTCGCTTTTGGAGAGCAGGAGGCCAGCGGTAGCATTATGTTATTACTTAGATGAAAGGTGGAGGTTAATATGTCTCGTTCCCAAGTCCCACGCATTTCATATAAGCAGAAAGCAAACGTCTAGGTTCCTTGGCGATCACTTGGGAACACAACAGGAAACGACACTGTCTGAGAGAAAACAACCCGTCGAACGCCTTGTCTAATCTCTGATTGTTACTATTCTTAAATTTCAAATCGCTCTATCACCTTGCCACTGCAGGTGCATGCTTTTGAATGTCTTTGCACAGAAGAGTACACTGGGAATGAGTGCGAACTACCTTACAGCCTCTGCAATCAGCGAACACCTTGCGCAAATGGCGACTGTATCGACAAAGCGGGGACGTATGATTGCCAGTGTCCAGTTGAATATAGCGGAGCGTTCTGCGAGATGAACATCGATGAATGCTCGTCGAACCCTTGCCAAAACAATGGCGTATGTATCAGTGGCTCAGACAGCTACTCTTGCATGTGCCAAGCGGGGTACACAGGGGTGAACTGCCAGATCAACATCGATGATTGTGCGTCTGAGCCATGTCAGAACGGTGGAACCTGTGTGGACGATCTGAGGTCGTACATTTGCCAGTGTCCAGTTGGCTATACAGGAGCTAACTGTGAGCACGTTATTGACCGATGCGTTGGACAACCATGTGAAAACGGTGGTACATGTGTCAACTCGCTGACAGGATATAAGTGCCTCTGTAAACCTACATATTACGGATGTCGTTGTACTAAAGGTAACCTTGTTAATTTTTTGTCTGTAAGTTTGAAGTTCAGAATGTCCCACGCACGATAGGCCTTTCTCTCTAAATGGCGCCGTCGGAAGCAGGGAATGGGCCAAAAGAGCTCGATTCTGGCTTTCTTTTTTTATCTTGACTCCGGTCCTTTGATAGTGTATGCTTTTATTAAGGCTTTTCGGTTTTTGCACACAGATTGTCAACTGATTGAAGTGAGGGTATTTTTCTCAACTAGCTAACACTTATAGGGCAAAAAAGGCCTGTGGATGGCTTTCCTGACCGCACTGTGGTATCATCATTTTTGTTATTTTTGGTAATATATGCAAGTAGTATTCGAATATTCGAATATATAATAGGTATTCGAATATTGCACCACTCATCCATGTATAGCCCCTTAAAAGAAACGATAATGCAAATCTTTACTCTTAGAAACTACGAACCTTGGGGGTCTTCAAATCAGATTTGTATGTTATGTTTGTTTGTTAGTTAGACAACATCCAGAAAACATGGTTAACGGCGAATCGTCTGCCCTATTGCCCAGCGTGAGTCTCTCATATTTACTTAATTCGTTGTGTTTCAGTTCTCTCTTCCGACTATGATCTCTCTTTCCAAGTGAGAGCTGTTAAGTCGTATTCCAAGATCAAGAAACCAATTCCAGACATTAGTGCCATGACAATCGCTTTTTGGATGCGGACCAGTGATACCAAACCAGGGACAGTAATCTCTTACGCTACTAAAGTAGGCAATACCGTGCAGGACAACGCTTTCGCTCTTCAAGATTACGCAAGTTTCATACTATTCGTAAACAACCGAACCGTCTTCACGGGATTGAGAGTAAACGACGGTCAATGGCATCACGTGGCAGTCACATGGGAGAGCGCTGGTGGGACGTGGCATGCGTACAAAGATGGCGTGGAAACAAAATCCTCTTCTGCACCTTTCCAGCAAGGTGAAGTTATCTCTAGCGATGGTGTTTTGATCCTCGGTCAAGAGCAAGACGAGATAGGTGGTGGGTTTAACACTGAGGAGAACTTTATTGGTGACGTCAGTCAGATGAACATTTTTGACTACGTACTGTCCGCTAACGACATTTATAATCTGGCGTACAGCTGCGATTATGTCAAAGGAAATGTTGCAGCCTGGGCCGATTTCCAAGAGCAGCTCTTTGGGGAATATCACATGACAGACAAGTCATACGCCTGTGACTGTAAGTGGCTGATATATTTGGTCAATTTACAAAATACGGTAGAAACAGTAATAAGACAGCACCACGTTGAGACCGATAAATCCTGGAATAGAAAGCATGGTTAATTTAACTTGTTAAATTAGAAATTGCCGTCCATCCTTGAAGAAGGCACAATATGTCGTATTTGCACAGACGTGATTTGCACAAACATGTGTACGCAAACGTTAATTAGCTGCTGTTTGGATAAAATTGCACGATACACAAGTTTAATTTCTGCTATCGTAATCAGTATGAATAAAATTTTAGTTGGCTCACAATCACAGGAGGACGGCATTAACAAAGTAACTCGTTGGAGCCGAAACAAAAAGGATGACAAGGCGCACTTCTTCGTCCATGATTGCTTTTCATCGTTACTTCACGGACGTACGTTAAGATAATTAAAGCATAGCTGACAAAAGTCCATTTACTTTTAATCCATTCCCTCAATTATGCACGTCTTGGACCTTATTGAAATGCATTTTTAATTAACAGTTTCTGCTACACAAAGGCAATTCGCTGTGACCTACAAGTCCTACATATCAGGAAGTGACGACAAAGTGTTATCCAACAGCGACCCAGAATCTTGTGCATCAACTTGTCTATCAGAAGCTTCCTTCATCTGCAGATCATTTGACTTTGACAATTCAACCAACACATGTAGCATGAGCGCAAAATCGTCAATAGACAGTGCACTGACGAGCTCATCTGGCTACAGATTTTTCCAACTCAGTAAGTACAACAGGGATGTTAATTCCATTTTGATTTGCAGTTAATGCCATGTCATCTGAACAGGTGGAGTTTTAAGACATCATTAAGGTATGAGAAAAAGTAAACATTCTTTTCAAGCGTAAATTTTTCAAACTGGGTTTCAAAAAATATACTAATCGGCAGCCGTTTGAGGTTAGATTCTTATGGCATTTATTCACTACAGCGACTTGATTAGATACTCTTGACTAACCTTGTCTATATACTCCAGATTGCCTTAAAAGCCTCGGAGTGTCGACCAGTCGTCTTGTTCCTGACGCTGACATGACGGCATCAAGCCAGTACAATTCCAAACATGCACCCTTGGGAGGTCGCCTAAATTATCAAGCTCAGTTCAATTCACAGGGGGATATCACGCAGATAGGCGGCTGGGCTCCTTTGACCGCCGACCAGGACCAGTGGCTGCAAATCAAGTTTAGCCAGATTTTCCAGATTTCAGGTGTGGCCACGCAAGGCAGGGCAGACGAAGCTCAATGGGTGAAGTCGTACAAACTTGAATATAGCACTGACGGATCGACCTGGACTTATTATCCAAATGTAAGAGTTTTTGGCCTTTGAATGCGTACTGTTCTAGCTGGCAAAATTCACGGCGCCAAAATAGGACTACTTAGAAACCATAACAAATACTCAAGTATAATTCCAACGCTAAAATGAGCAATAGCTCGAAGACAACGAGCCTGCCTTATGATGTTTTTTTTATGTTTAATCGAACAGACACTAACTGGTAACACAGACCAGGACACGGTGGTACGTAATGAGGTCCAAGTGTTCCAAGCCATGTATCTGAGGTTCAGACCGCAAACGTGGAATGGCGATTTAATTTCAATGAGAGTAGAGGTGTATGGATGCCCACCACGTAAGGATTAATTGCTCGTTAACACGAAAGAAACGAGATCTAGAACTTAAGGACGGTGCCTTCTTTTGTTACTGCGCATACGTTTTGCGCATCTCGGGATATTCGGGTTTCTTAAGGAATTTGCCCCCTAATACAACAACATTTTTGCGCGGTTTATGACTATGTGGAAAAAGCAGATCTGAGCAAGGGCTCTCAGAATCCAAAAAGAAAAATGGGGGTAACCACGCATCTTTCAGAGATAATTGAGCTTAAATTTGGAAAGAAATTGTCATACATTCTCTGAATTTTAACGCTTTTTTAGAATTATGGTTGCTTAATTATCTCTGAAAAATGCATGGCTACCCACATTTTTCTTTTTGGATTCCAATAACCCTTGGTAAGATCTACTTTTCCTCTATAGTCATGACCTTTGCAAAAAGACGTCTGTATTAGGAGGCACCGTCCTTAAGGCCATGTCCTAAATATGACGCTGGTAATGTCCACATTCTCGCAAATACTATATTCCATTTTTTTTCTTATCAGTCGTTTACTTAAAAAATTAGAAGAAAAAAACCCAATGGATAACGAATTCACTGCTGATCGATAAACTGTCGTCTCAGAACTTTTTTTTTCCGATTTGCCATTAAACGAAACAGTTAACCAAATGCAACCAAGAATAGTTCATCGAATAATTCACCCCTTTCTTTCTCTTTTACAGCCATCTCTAAACCTTCAGATAGTACGGATGAATGTAGCTCTGCTCCTTGTCAGAATAGTGCAACTTGTGTCAACAGATACAATGACTACCTGTGTGTATGTGCTGACGGTTACTATGGAAAGAACTGCGAAACTGGTACGTGTGATAATTCAACCCTATGAGATGTCAGTTGGAGAGAGAAAGCTTGAGAATGACTTTTTTTGTATTCGATCGAAAGCCAGCAATCCTTTTTAATTTTAGAAAATTAACAAATTAGTGTGACAAATTAGTGTTCACAGGAGCCGACGTGATTTTTCCATGGAAAATCCAAGATATAGCAGTTCTTAGGAAATAATGACGTAATTGTCATCTCGAATGACGTCATCGCCTCATTTCGTTGACATCGATTAAGACAAGTTGTAATGGTCATAGCTATAACATTCTGGAAATGATTGAAATTGGCCCAATCAGCTCCAATGGGATTTATGTTACTGTTTTTGGCGACAACGTACTTTAGTGAAGCTAGCAATTCCACGTAACTAAAATATTTCGTTATAAACCATCATTTCTTCCTAGGAAGCTGTTTCTTACTTTTCAGCATCATCGTAACTTAAACTTTTCGTAATTGTTCTTCAGAGAAATAAACTGATTAGGTGTTAAACCTATTCAGACGGGGGCGGCGGGAAGGCGATTGTGCCTGCACTGACTTCGGATGTTTATAACTTTTTAATAAGCAAGCTAAAGCCACCAAAGTTGGTGACTTTCTGGGAACAATTTGGCATAGCAAGTGCTTGTCCATTAAGTTTGACGTTACCATGGAATCCACTTTTTTAAAGGCCGTTTTCTTCAGAATTTCGAATTGTCACCTTTTCATTGAAAAATGATAACTTTTCTGAAGTAAGTTTTACATTTTTATATCAATTTCTTGTTGTTTTATTGGTTTTTGTTACCCCTTGGTCAATTTTGGCATTTTCAGAGGTCCTAGAAAAGTCAAGAAATCCAAGAAGGCGGATCCAAGACGACCGTCGTTTGAGAACCTGACGTAGTTGTTACCTTATATGACGTCACTGGCTTATGTTGAGGTCCTCAAAGGAAACCTTTTTGGACCTACCATCTGCCCTCCAAGTTTTGTTGTCAAAACTTCAATATTCTCGAAGTTAAGGAGAGGGGCCGAATCAGCCCCCCCCCCCCCCCTCCTAATCCCAGAAGGTCAAAAAAGCCTGGTCTGAATAGAGTTAAATTGCAGGTCGGTTGTTAAATTGTCTAACAATAAAATAAATAGTTATAAAACTAAGAACTACCCCAAGCAAAAAGCCGCTTCAACGGCCACGAATTGTGCCTAAATTATACAGAATACACAAAGACAACTCCATTGATGTAAGTGAAATATGGTTGGTTTTCCCCGACAATAGCGACAATAGTAAATCGGCAATAGCGCTTACAACTAAGAGCGTAAAAGTTGTTATATGCGTGGTCAATAAAACTTACTACAAATACAAATGACTTAAATTAACGAGATTCACTGTGCTAATTGTGGAGAGGCCTCTCCATTGTCCCCCCAAAAAACTGGTTTAACACTTTTATCTTAATCATTTATTATTTCAGCTTCCTCCTGTGCAGCGATTGGTGCACCAATTTACGGCACGATTTCTTCGTCCAATTACAACGCAGGAAGTACCTTGTCGTTTACTTGTAATGCTGGATACACTCTCTACGGCCCTTCAAGTAGAACATGCCAGGGAGGAGTATGGACTGGAAGCCACCCACAGTGTCCAGGTAGCATAAAAACAACACTTTGTAAAAACACTCTTTTTCACTCTGACACGTCAGAGTGCCATATTCAAATGTCGTAAATTTTAAAATTCTCGATTATTTCTCAAAGTTGGCAGGCTAATTATCCGCGGCTAAAATTTTGCCATCAGTATTCCCGTCCAAATAGTAGTGTGGGTGAGTTTTAGAAAACGTTTGCAACTTTCTTATGTGCCCTGAGCTGTCTCAGAGTTGTTCGCCAGAGAAAGGTAAGATGGAGGATTGATCGGCCAGTTCCATTCTTGAGATTTTAAAGTGATACTACGATCAAAAAATCAGTTATTTTTTCTTCAGATTTCGAAACTTTGTTTACTAAACACTCCCCCAGCGAAATTTTAAGTCTTAATTTCGAGAAGAAGACTGTTTATTTAAACTGCAATTTTCCGATTCAATAGTCTGCCATTATTACACCAGAAAGGACATAATGACGTCATTCACTCAAGAGCTTTAGAATGCAGCGCGTGTGAAAAAGCCTTATTTAGTATACAGCACGGGAGTTTTGAGCTTTCAGACCCTGAAACTCGTGTTTTGGATGATTTGTAAGCTGTGTTCACACACTGCATTCTACAGCTGTTAAGTGAATGACGTCATTGTATCCTTTCTGGTGTAATAATGGCGGACCACTAAAACGGAAAAATTGCAGTTTAAATAAACGGACTTTTTCTCAAAATTAAGGCTTCAAATTTCGATGGGGTAGTGTTTAGTAAATACAGTTTCGAAATCCGAAGAAATAATAAAAGTGATTTTTTGATCGTAGTACCACTTTAACAGATCGACTTCCAAAATCTTTAACTTTGCCCAATGAATCTTGGCCTTCTCATCGATCTAAGCGAAGTGGGGATGGATTAAAAATAGCGCGATGGAAAAATTGTCTATTGGTCAGAAATCCATCGATGGGTACTTGAGGTTTATTACCAATGATTACGTTCGAACTAATGAGCGGATAATTTATCATACTTCTTGTCCTAGAGCGAGACACATTTTGTCTCAGCGTTATTTAGGCTACGTTTGTATGAGGAAACCCAATAATTAACATGAACCGTACCTGAAAACCTACAGATGACAATGAGTGTAATGCGAATCCGTGCAATCAGTGGTGCAAAAACACAAATGGAGGATATATCTGCCATTGCCACAAAGGCTACGAACTTCAAGGATCTACCACGTGTGTTGGTAAGTTAAAAAGCCTATTTCAGGAGGTATTCACACATCAGTCAAAACTGGTCAAAAATGGAAGAAACTGTGTAGCGCGTATGTTTAGAATATAGTTTGAATCTTTGTTCTATGGGCGTTGAAATAAAAGTTCAAAGAACCAGACGTTTCGAGGCTACTGCCTCTTCTTCACTGGTCAAGAGATGCCTCTTGAGCACTGAAGAAGAGGCAGCAGCCTCGAAACTTCTGGTTCTTATAAACTTTTATTTCAGCGCCTATACCCTATGGAACAAAGTTTCAAGCTATAGTCTTTCCGAGGTCAGGCGGTGCTAGATCCAAGGTTTGAATGAAGTTACAAGCACGATTCTAGTTTTCGACAATAAAAGAAAACGATCTTTTACCTTATTTCTTCTACATAACAATGATACCATCTGAAGAGAAACACAGTCTTACTTAGCTCAATATCCTCACTTGCTTCCTACCTCCGGATTAACTCTTGAATTATTCACTGCTGTTGTGATAAGTTTATTTCCTTTTTAACAAAGTCGTTAATAAGATTTTTTTATACTTTGATCAGATATTGACGAATGTTCAAATTCTAATGGAGGCTGTTCTCACACCTGTCACAACTCTGCTGGTTCATTCTCTTGTTCCTGTCCAAGTGGTATGGAGTTGGATTCTGGCAAACGAAGTTGCAAAGGTGATACTGAACTTTCAGGATTATTGTTGTTATCACCTTTACTTACAGCTTTCTCCGGTGCAGGGTAAAATTTCCTAAAAAAAATCTTTCCTAAAATTTATTTGGGAACAATGTGGGAACAATTTGGCATGACAAGTCCCTTTCCAACAAGTCTGACCACTTTTTTGACAGGTCGTTTTTACAGAATTTTTAATTCTTACCTTTTCAATGAAAATTGTAACTTTCTTGAAGTACGTGTTACATTTTCATATCATTTTTCTCTTCTTTTGTTGATCTGGATTACTTTGTGCTCAATTTTAGCGATTTTCACAAGTTCTTGAAAAATCAAGATATCCAAGGTGGGGGATCCAAGCTGGCCGCCGTTTGAGAACGTGACGCAATTCTTATGTCACATGAGGCCAATAGCTCATGTTAAGGACCTCAAAGGAAACGTTTTTTTACGTACTATTTGCAATTTAAGTTTTGTCGCCGTGGCGTTAATATTTTAATATTCTCGGAGTTAACGAAAGGGGGGAAGGGGGCGGCATCCACCCCTTCTCCCGGTCCCAGAAGAGCAAAATAAAAAAGCCCGGTCTAAATAGAGTTAAGGAATATATGTACAGCTACCGTTCACAGTAGGTAATAATAGAAAACCCTGCTGAAAAATAGTGGAAAACCTTACGTGGGTGGCTTCCACCCCACCTTGTACGTCTGAGGGTTAAGATGGCAAGTGGAGCCCTACATGGAAGATGACGTTCAAATATGGTTAGTTTAATCTAGTAGGGTGTCTAAACCAGATAATTACAAAACGTAAATAGCTTGCATTTCGTGTCTGCTGCTCTGACATTCTTCAATGTCTTCTCTTCAGACACAGACGAGTGTGCATCGTCAAATGGTGGCTGTGAACACACATGCATCAACACGTATCAGTCCTTCTACTGCGTCTGTAGGCAAGGATACACTCTTAAGGCAGACAAAAAGACTTGTGAAGGTAAATAATATGAATGATAAACTCACCAGCTTTGACATCCAATAGGAAAAAAGTACGGTCCGAGGCTTTGGACCCCTAGAGCACTTGTAATTAAACATTCCACCATTTATTGTGGACCACTGAAAAGGTTCATATATACGATGCTCAGTTTTCTCTCTGAATTTCCATTGAAAAACACACTCAGTTGTGCATCTTTTTTTTTTCTTTTTGAGCACTATCATGTCCAAGTTTGAGTAGTCCAGCTAACGGTAACGTGGCACTGAGTTCTGGAGTAGTTATGGGTAGCACTGCGACATACACTTGTAACAACGGATACAAAGCTACGTACACTACCTCCAGATATTGTCAAGCAGACGGGCAGTGGTCAGGAGGAGAACCTAGCTGTATACGTAAGTGTTTCTTGTTAACCGTCGGATACAGCTATTTCAATTAACGTTCTCGGAAAACCTTCGCAACAAGACTGCAAGGTGATATTGGTAATTTATTAATAAATTTACCAACCTTTGGCTATTGCTCACCCCTACAGAAAATGGATCACATAAACAAGTTTCTATGGTACTTTTGCCCATCCTATGGCAGTAAAAGCCGTGAAATTACAGCCAAATCACAAAAGATGTACAGCTACCCATACTAACTTTCGGTCTTGTTGCGTAAGCTCAAGGCTTTAAAATCCGACAACGTTAATTGAAATAGCTGTTTACAAACAAACTCAAGGACGGTTCATGAAGCTGCCTCATTTTGAGATTTGACCTTTGTTAGATAGCCGGTTTTGTGCTCTGCAAGAGGAAATGCGTGGCGTAGAATTCCTGGTCACATCCGGGAATTTAACTCACTAGAAACGCATTTAAGGTGGCCCGATACTACTTATTTGCGTGGGGGGCAACTGTTTTGAAATCAAATTTTTGGCTGCTCAACAGCATTCGATTGTTGCGATATTTTAGACCCCGAAAAAGGAATACTTGAAGTTTATCAAAAGCGTACTTTTATTGCGATCGATACGAATATACGACAATTTTCAGCAATTTTCTTGAACGTGGTTTTCAAAGAAAATGCGTATTATCGCTACAATGAAAAGATATTTTTCCTTCATATTACTCTGAACAGGTGCTGGAACCTCAAAGAATTCAGGGACTAAGTTTTAGATAAATCGGCTCCACACAACCTTAATAGCAAACGGTGATTAAAACTGTTACCAGAATATTATTTACACGCATTTAGCTATATTTACTACGAAAAGGATTAAAGAAACAAAGAATGGCACTTACTAGAACAAAGGTAAATATGTCTTGTAACTTATGTAACAGAGTCAAAGCGAGGAGGAACAGTTTTGTCGACATTAAGATTATACGGTGAAGCGAGAGCACGCCTTGCCAGTAAAAATTATGGCAACCACGTTATTTTCCAGGTTTCGCTCAATCTTTTGCTCTTTTTGTCTTATTTCGTAAAACCGTCGTGAATACCCATAAAACAGTCGATAACAAAGCTCATGAGCAGATTTTGCCGTATTCTGAGAATACGCTTTTCAGAAATAAGGCAGCTCAACCAAACTGCTCTGAAAACCGTTTTGTTAAAAAAAAAATCAATATCACACATGCTGTTTTGGAATTCTGCACGGGACGATTTCTCATATCTTTCCCTTGAGAGTCCACCTTGCGGAATAATTATAATAGTGTTATGTGGTTTGCTCTTCCACGCACTGGCTAAGGACTAACACTTAAATTAATTTATCCTTTATTAAAATCATTTCGCAAGGTTGAAAAGCAAATACCAACATCTTAAACTGTGGTGTATGGCAAACAAAATATACAAGAACAAAAGAATTCTGTATGTTTGTTTTGAAGTAAATCGGAGAAACATTTTCACCCTTAATCAATGCTTTGATGAAATGGCTAGAAAATAGTGTTAAAATGTCTCTTTTAGTTACTATTTTACGTCTAGAAAGTTTTGTTGAAACTGGTGTTCGCGAACTCGAGAACGAATTGTTTTTCTAAGATCGTTGGCGTAATAATTTTGTGGTAATTTTTGAATTTGAGCGCTTTTGCGAAAATCTTAAGAACGGCTCGATGGATTTTTTAAAACATTAAACACGCGTGCTTGACGATGTGACCAATTTTAGTATTGAGTCTTATTAACATTGATTCACTGGAACACTTTTAGATTTAACGTTAAAGAGGACATATGAACCGACGTTTCAAGATCAGTGTACCACAGAGACCCTAGCTTCTGTTATGAAATGAATTCGAATTTATTTTTTGATGGCATGACAGTGAAAACCGGCAATTGATAACGGCTATCAGCAGAACGTCGTGAAACGTAAGGTGGGCCTTAAGCAAATCAAATAATAAACAGAGAAGTTAAAAGGGAAAGGAAGGAAGGGGGAGTTGCAAATCAGTGTGTTCAATGTTGGGCCTTAATATAAGGGTCTGTATTCTCTTCGAAAAAAGGGGCACCTGAGCCCCTCGCCTAGATCCATCACTGAGGTACGAGGATTAGGTAAAAACAATAAATATAGCACTCACAGACCCAGATAACATATTTAATGGATAGCTGTCATATCCGTAGGAAGAAGTATTAGTAGGTCTAATATGGGGTAACCTAAAAGAATAGTAGCAGAATTTACAAGAAAAGCATGAATAAAGCTCCGGAAAGGTAGAAAAATTTGGAAAAAAAGGAATTAAAAAAGTGGGAAAACAACAGAACACATTGAATGATAAATGTATCGAACTGAGAACAACATTTAAAAAAAATTTCACGGTCAACCCTATACATAATTTCAATTGAAGCTAAAGTGAAGGCTATTGTACGTTTGAAAAAAAAAAACGACAAAAATCACATGAAAAATAATAAATTGACAAATGACGCAGAAACTACGTTATTGCTTGACACAATTATCGAAAAGGATAAATAAGAATTATTGTTATCTTTCATCAGTTGTTTACTGTGCGGAGATTGGTGAAGTGGAACACGCCACAAGGGTCTTGACCGGAACAGATGGCGGAAAAAATGTTCTCGGAACCTCGGCAACTTTTACGTGTGACGCGAACTACCAAATGACTGAAGAGGGTGATGCTACAAGAACGTGCCAGCAAGATGGAGCATGGAACGGAACACAACCTAGATGTGTTGGTATGTAACAGTGGGGAATTATGTATTTAAAAGTGCTAGCCTTCAATTACGTCTTAACGTGATCCTATGGAATTGCATGACACATCCTTTGTGTGCATAATTTCTTGAGGTTGAGTTTTCCAGAGAAATAAATGGTCTCTTTGTCCTAAACGAGACTGACGACCGACCTCATTTATCGCAGAATTTGCTGTACAGCCATCATCATCTTTGCGCTGAAAAGATGACAAAAAACTCCTGCATTAAAAAGAAAGATAACTCCTTCCTCCCACCAAATGGAGCGCAAACTGATTCAATAAGCGCCTGTCTAGGAGGTCATACGGCAAACAATTTCCTGGTAACTTTTATTGAATATCGAAGCCTGTGACCTATTCCTTCTTATTGCATGCTTCATAGTAGGGAAAATTGAGAGAAAGGTTTATAAAAAAAAACCTGTTTGACCAGTTTTGTTTCGAGGAAATTTACCTTAAGACCGCACAGGCAGTTGTCACTGTTTCCTTAGAAGTCTATCAAGGACAACAAACGTGATATCATTTTCCTAGTGCCTGCTGCGCTTGTCCATGTTTGGTGTTTAGTTTCAACAATATCCTGATCAGTTATTGGCAGGCACCATGACCGATTTTCGAAGAAAAACTGTTACCCAATGACTGGCGAAATGAGGTGTGTGCCTTTCACCCTTTTTCTCGCAAATGGTCTGCGGCTCACGTTTCTCGACGCCATGATGATTTGTTACCTTTAATAGAACGTAAAGAAATACAATATATATTCTTCACATGATTCATTTTCTTGATGATAGCTGCCTTCTGCAGTCCAGTTCCAGTCCCTGATAATGGCGAAGTTCAAGGCTACCGTTATGAACTAGGGGCTACTCTGCGTATCAGCTGCAGCGTTGGTTTCAATCTGGTGCCATCAAGCTCATCATTTAGAACTTGCATCTCTGATGGGCAGGGAGGTGGAGAATGGTCCGGGCAAGATCCTGTGTGCGAGTGTAAGTCCTTAATACACTGTTGGATAGAGGATTACGTGAGATTCAGGCGAATAGCTATTGGAATTTGTTGTCCCACAGTTTTGGCTCTACTGCCTAGTGCTTGTTGTGAATACGTCCAAAAGTATTTTGGTACCTGTACTTTCAATCCCAGGTTAGCCGGATTAGATATTTAGCACTTAAAGCAAATTGACCTTGATAGATTTTTGCAGATATATTGTAAATTTTGTTTCTTTGCCTACTCAGTGGTGGACTGTGGTGACCCTGGAAATCCGTATGGTGGTTATCGCAACATAGCAACAGATACTAAGTACCAGTCCATTGTCACATACACATGCAAGCCAGATCACCACTTGGAGGGAGAGGACAGTCAGGTTTGTCAGGCCGATGGCACCTGGAGTGGATCCAAACCTGTTTGCCTGGGTATGTATTTTAAATTATATTCTCTACCAAACTTGTTTTGATTGTTACAGCGTGTCTCTAAGATTGTGCATGTACGATTTGGTCTAAATGGAGGAATTTTATCGGACGAAATTATCCGCCACTAGCTCTAATATTCAGAATTCTTCAAGTAAAAGCAACATCTTTTTGTGACTTGAAGTTCATTCTTGTAATTGTTTATTGTTCACTGGATTTTGAAAGCCTTTCGTTTGCAGTTTTTTAGGAATCAACTTAAACATGCAATGATTGTTGAATGTCCAGGTGGTTTTAGCATTTATTTGTTGTTTGATTACTCTGAGCTTACTTTAGCAGTTTTCTGGCTTCAGGAAGAAGTAAAAATTCAAGATGGCGGCTGTTAGGGTATCATAAAGTTATTTGAACGTCATGTGATCCCATCGCCTTATATTAAGGAACTTAAGTACAGACGTCCGTGAGCCAAGGAGGGCACCCGGAAGTCGAATTTTTCCCTTTACATGCCATCTTGTTCACAATGGCAAGCCACCAGATACCAAACAAGATATTACTGCATTCTTTGATGGGAAGCAAAACCAAATCAACTAGCAAAATATCGACTATCGGTTGCCGACCTTGGCTCATTGTGCTTTAGATCCCTGTTATATTGTGAACTTCAAAAAAAAATTGGTTAAATCCTATACAGCCTCAAATCTCCACTATAATAGCTTTACATAGCTTCACAGCCATTTTACTGATGTATGCAGATTCGTTGGCTATGATTCACCTGTTATGATTTTTCCATGGCCAGTGTATCATGAAGGAAGTTTGGAGGATCCTTAAGGGCCCTTTTTTTTTCTCGTATGGATACTTAAATCTCAAGAAGTTCTATTTACTAATTTTGTGTCTGTCATCAGCGCCTGATCACGAGCGAATTATGTCAGATGAGTTATAGCCCGCTAATCGCGTTTCAAAATCTTTGTCTGCACACTGTAGCGAGATTGACTGTTTTCTTAGAGTCTGGCGGTCCCCCCTCCTTCCCAGACGACGGAAATAGCTAAATCTGCATGAGATTTGTTAGTATATACCAAACCAATGGATAGTATTTTTCGTGCTTTCTGATTGGCTACTCAAACTCGGAAAAGTATCTGCTATTCACCTTCTGGCGTTTTTCTGGATTTCGCGCGCGAGTTTTCCCTCATTCCTCGAGAAAAAAAGGTAAAAAATGAACTATTTTGTTTTGGCTACTCATTGGTTTGGTATATACCGATCGTAAACAGTTATTCATCTCAGTGTCGGTGAAGAGTAAGAGATATTTACTTCGCCGCTTCGCGGTTCGGCAAATATCCACCATTATTCTCCACCACTTCGGTGAATAATTGCTAAATAAAGTGGCTTTTTCATTTGCAGGCTAAGAAAGGGCCTCATGACACTGCATGCTAAAAGTGAAGGTTATACCGTGCTGTATTTTATTTAATTACTTCCTTTCTGCATTGCTATACACAGAGCGCTCATGTGGTAATCCTGGTGTCCCTTCAAACGGACAGAAGAACTCATCTTCATATCAGTATGGTAATTCCATTAAGTTTGAATGCAACGTCGGCTATACCTTGCAAGGTTCCGCTGTTCGCACGTGCCAGAATAACGGTTTGTGGACTGGTACCCAACCTACCTGTGAAAGTAAGTTGACGTCAACCGGCCGTTCCTGAATTGTCTTGACTTCCATGTTCAATGTGCAGATTTATGAAAATCCTTTCATTTGCATTAAAAACAAAGTCATTAACATACAATTTTGTTCGCACCAAGCCCTGCTCTGATAATATATAGATTTAGCCAAGCCTAAAAGCGGAGCCGCGAAGGAATAAACTGGTGTTCGTTTCTCAAAAATAGTCCTGAAACTTTTCGGTCTGAAATATATTTCGGGGCTTTTTTTGTCTCGTTCGCTTTCGAAAAGTGTTTCTCAAAAAGCCTGAAAGTGTTCCGAATTGTCCTCCAATATTTTGGGGATCTGTTCTGTAAAACCAACCTCGAAAGGTCATTCTAGAGGCTGAGCACAGCTTGATTATTTTACTCACGAGCCGTCTTGCTTGGTGTTTGCAATGTTTCTATATCCTGTCATTAACTGTCAAGGCTTGTCAAATCTCCTTGGATTATTGGCTGTTCGCTTGATTGAACTTGAAACGGCGCTCATTTACAAAAACAAAATAAAAATTATTCGAGTATTTAAATGGGTTATCTTCATCGCGTTCGGATGTTAACAAATAACATGAACTGCTACTAAATAAAAATATTAGTCTGGTCAAAAATTTATACTGACATTTCACCGGCATTTTACTGGGACTACCCGAAAGAAAGGATCTGTGGAGCTTCGAAGCACTTGTAATAAACTTATTGAAGAAATGTCGCGTAGGTTTTAGCAGCCGCGGAAAAATTCAAGCACTTTGAGGAACACACATTACTTACCGGATAAAATAGCTTTAAACTCAAAACTGCTCCGCTTATAGTTACTTAAGTAACCCTTATATTTCGTTCTTTAACTTGAGACCATAGAGATTGAAAACAAACAAACAAACACCGTCCAAACATTCTTAACTCTGTGACATAAGTTTTGCGGCTGCAAATTGTCTGAAATTCGAGCGCTTTTAAAAGTGCACAGAACTGTTTTTGGAAGCTTTTCGGATATAATAGGTTTAAACCGACAACTGCTTCGCTTATAGTTTTTCAAATAACTGTTATATTTCGTTCTCTAACTAGAGACCATCAAGATTCAAAACAAAGAAACGCCAAACACGCTTTAATTAAATAATGCCGGCATAAGTTTTGCGGATGCGAAGTAAGCCTATATAAAGTTAGGCGCTTTGAGGAACGTACAAAACTGTTTTCGGAAGCTTTTGGGATAAAATAGCTGTAAACCGACAACTGCTTCGCTTAAAAGATTATTACTATTGAAAACGTCTAGGACAAGAAAATCGACAGTTGCACAAAGAGATGGACCGGACAGTCAAAATTGAAAGCAAAGCTTGTGCAGTTGTCTTGCGGCTGTGCTTAGACCTACTGTTATGAATAAACAAACACAAAATAATGGACAGAGAAATCATTTTTGAAAAAAGTTTATTCGAAAACCTGTAAGTTTATATTCAAATGCAATTCGCGTTACACTTCCAAAATCGTAGGTCGGTCCACGCGAGTGAAATCGGCTGAGCATGGCAAAATATTCAAGAATCTGTCACAAATCTGAGCGCGTTTTCTAATAATTTTTTAAAGTCAAAGGTAAATGACCATTTCAAAACGTAATTTCTTTCATCGTAATACTCGAAATCATGTACCTTAGACCCTTTAAAAACTTCACTTACTCAGTTGTGTTTCAGAACAAACTCTCCGCCGTGAAGAAAACAAAGCGATGAAGTCCTTTGAATGCAGCTTTCGTAACTTGAACTTTTCGCCTTCTACCAGTATTCTTTTGAGCTTTTTCTTTCCATTTATAGATATTACATTTTTTTTGTTAAGCATAAAACTTCAGTACTCTCGAGCAATCGTTAAATGCTAAAGAAGCTGAAGCTTTTAAAGAAACCTCTTTTTCAAAAGCGACGATGGACATGCGATTTCCCGCCAAGAAAAACGCTGGTTGCCCAAAAGCACCGCGCGATTTCCCGCCAAGAAAAGATGGCATTCTCTCCCCCCGTCGGGTTGTCTTGGGACTTCCCTCCCCCTCCCACAGAGTCTGTGCAGACGGACGGACGGACGGACGTACGGAAGGACGGACGTACGGACGAACGGTCACGTGATTATTACGTCAGAACCAAAATTTCTTGGATTGATAGTTTACCAAATTTCCTTAGCAATGGAGCTCCGCTGGCGGGCTTTGCCCGCAGGCCCCGCTAAAAAGGATTGGGAGAAATTGAATATAGCCTATTGTTATGGACGAATGGTCAAATTATTCGTACAAGAAGAGTAAGTGCGTCGCCTTTCGACTAGTATCACAGAGTGACCAACGTAATTATTCCACTCACCATCATCAATAGCAAAAAATAAAAAATAAATAGAAATCAAACTTTGTAGAGCAAACAGCAAGCGAAAAGTACTGTCTTTCACTTGAGTGATCATTCTCAGACTCTGGGAAGCACACTGCGTCAGTGGAGCTTTTCTTTTTTCTAGACGGGAAGCGGAGTAGTAGTTGAACTGTTTCCAGCTTAAACTATCTGTTATTATATGCTCACCAGTTTCCATGCTGTAGCAGGTAAAAGTTTAATATGATCTCAGGAGAAACAAATGAAATGATGATGATTTTCGTTGTTTTTTTCCCAGCGTTTAATTTGGAAATAAAACAATAGGGGAAGCACATCCAGGCATCAAACCAACTGAGGTCGAATAAACGTTCTTGACCTCCCGTGGTCCACAACTCATTACTTAAGGACAATGTCCATTAGAAAACTAATGGGTGAAGTTCAACAAGTAGACTTAAAAATTGATTCTTTGATTTCTAAGTCTTATAACCAGTGTTAGACGGCGCAACTTTTCATGTAGTATTCACATCCTCAGGAACTAAATCATGGTCGAATTCCATCAAGGACAAATAAATGAAACGTTCTTTACCTAGCGTGATGCAGGAAATCAGTGGATTCACTTTAGCATTTAACCTTACACCACAACGTTTGTTCCCTAAATTCTCAGTATCACGAAAGGAAACCTGATCCTGAATTGCATGAGTAAATGGTAAACTTCACTTCTTTGCTTATGGTGTTTGGCTGAAGTCACAAAATAAAACAAAAAAATCGACGTTTGTTCTTTTCTATTATTTTACAGTTGTCAGCTGTGGTGATCCAGGTTCACCGAATAACGGCGTCAGATATGGAGAAACCTTCACCTACCAGAGCACAGTCGTGCTGGAGTGTGATCCTGGGTACAAACTTGTTGGTGACCTCACCAGGACATGTCAAGCAGATGGCAAATGGTCAGGTAGTCAACCAACTTGCCAGGGTAAGTAATGAGTTTCTGGTGCTGTGTGAACTCCATCCAAGGTCATACACGTAGTAGAAGGCAGCTGTTTGTATCGAGCCTGTATCATTGCTCTCATTTCTCGTGGCTGAAGAGGCCAATAATCGAGAGGCACTCTATAACCCAGCCGCTGCAGATGTATCCCGAGACTGCGGAGGTTGTGAAGTGTCTGAGAATAATGCTTCGACAATACAAATTCAAGGTCATCAATCGGTCTCAACTTTGAAAGAATTGATTAACAATGGTTTCCCCTTTCTGTTCACGCTTATATGGTAAAACATAAACGTAGACACTTGAAACCGTGAAGCCATGCTAAATGAGAGCCGTCAATGCCTCAGAACTTCGTTCATCGTCTATCTCAGCATTCCCGTTCTTCAGTACTTGGCCTTTGCAACATAAATGTACACTGAGCAATAGAAAAGGGCGAATTCTTAACTAGACCACAAAAACAAAAACAAGCGACGCACTTTCATAAAGTCTAAAGGGACCAGTTCAGTACCGCTTTCAATGTAATAAATACGCGATTTTTCATTAATTGTAGAAAGGCTACTATTTTTCAGTTGTTTAATTGTTATATGTTTGGCCTGCTTATTTTTATTATTATTATTATTATTATTATTATTCATATTAATTACAAGTTGCGAATAGTTGATAACTATATATAATGTCACTTCTTCCAGTTACAAGCTGTGGACAATTTTTGAGCGGCCCTAGCGGCACAGTGAATTCCTCCAACTACCCTGCTAACTACGATAATGACGAGTACTGCACGTGGCAAATACAAGTTCCAGTGAACAAGAAAGTCAGACTCGACTTTACTGAATTCAAGACGGAGTCTGGCAAAGATTACTTGCTGATCTACGACACAAGTCACTACCAAACAGCCAGCATTGTGTTTGACGGAACAACTTACAAACCGCCACCATTCACGTCATCCGGGAATGTTGTGCGAGTGCGATTCATCAGTGATGGTGCTACAACATTTAAAGGATTCAGCTTTAACTACAAGCAAGTCGGTAAGTGCAATGATGAACTGTTATTGAATTAATTTAATTAGTATTATTATTATTATTATTATTATTATCGTCATCTTTTTCATCATCATAATCATCATCATCATCATCATTATTATTATTATTATTATTATTATTATTATCACATCCCCACCGTGGTACAAGGCGGGGGGGGGGGGTGGTATTGCATGGTATTGTGGGAAGGCCAGTGTAAGTAAGGGAAGGATTGGAATGATGGAAATCTACAAGTAGAGAACGGAATTATGTACAGAAACCACATTCGCGTCAGACGAAGCTTGGCCGCAATTTTTTTATTAGATCTTCTTTGGTGCAGCCGTCATCGGAAACAGTTATTTTCGCGGGAAACTGGCTTGTCTAAAGTTAACCCAACTTGTAAAAGTGCCGTTGCACTACTATACTATTATTATTATTATTATTATTATTATTATTATTATTATTATTATTATTATTATTATTATTATTATGCACCCTTCGTGCGCTGAGAAACAAACAATCACACATGTATTCCTAACTTGCCCCAATGCTCATATGTTTTGGTCACGTTTTACTGATTTGTGGAACAGAGAAAAACAATGTTGCAATCACGCTATGAAGTGCAAATACTTTATGGTATTACAGACACCTCACATCAGGGTCTTGGTTTTAGCCTCTGCCTAATTATTGTGAAATATTATATTAACATAGCTTCAAAAAGTGACGAAGATTACCTTTTAGACGCCTTTTGGCTATCCTTAGTAAAAAACTACTAATTGAAATTATTATGGCAAAGTTGTAAGTCAAGTTTTGATGCTGTTTGTCAACTATTGCTGGTTTTGATGTCACTAAAATTCTAAAACTTTAACCAAGGCCACCACAAAGCTCGCATCTTTAAATTTTTTCTACAAACCAGGGAGGTATATATTTAGGGAAAATTTCATGCCGATATATTGCCTTTTGAAGAATGATAATAATGTCAATGAGACATCTTAATAATTCTGAAGAGAAACTAAGAATATTAGTTTTATTATCTTTTTTTTGCTTACTATTATACTTTTATGTTCGCCATGTTGGTGCCCTAAAGAGCGACACCAACATGACGGACGCAAACAAAGTCCTGCATATTTTATGAAAATTATTTGATCGACAACCTTGTTCTGAAGAGTACTATAGAACCAGAAATCTTTCCAGATTGGTTCTTTTTGCCTACTGTTTCAACTTTTAACTTTATTTGCTCCAATAGCCATTTCAACATTTGCTTGTATTGATTTCATCTTAACATTATGATGGAGCAGGAGCTCCATAATAGTGGACTGCTTCGTTTTCGAATCTCGTTTGTACGTGCAAACACATTTTATTGTATTCATGAAAGTCAAGAATACTTTTAACCGGAAAGAGTAATCATCGCTTTGTTTGGCACGTTTCATAAAGTCAGCTCGCTTTTCAGCGGAGTGTCGAAGAAGAAAGAACAAAGTTATTACCTCCAGCCAATTACAACAAATACGAATTACCTAATGAACCAATCAGTACTCGACGCAAGTACAGGTAACTGGGGTCAAGAGTAGGGAAACGCCTGCAAAGAAGACACAGTTGGTTTTGTTTTGACTTCTAGTTGGTTAGGAAGGTGGCGCAAGGTTTTTAAACCAATGACAGAGCACAGTAAAGCGAGCCAAAGGAAACAAAAATTACTTTCAGAATTTTAAGATATTTAAGGTCTCTATATTTAGCTAAGAATGTCTAGCCAGTTATGATTAGAAAAACTGTCGCAATGTACCGTGGTAATTTCTTAGTAATCTTTCAATCGCCTAATAGAATATTTACAGATGTGATAATAGAATATTCATAGATGTGAAGCCATGATTTTTGATACTTCTAGGTGTAAAAAAATATTTTCTATAAATAAAACACCGGCTCATATGCAACGTAAAAAGATTCAAATTAAGTACCAATTTTTCAGCAAACTTCATGTGTACCCCTGCTTTAAGGTCTCTGTATTTAGCTAAGAAAGTGTAGTTCATGATTGGAAAACCTTCGCAATGTGCCAAGGTAGTTTCTCAGGAATAAACTGACGTCAAGGGTTAGCGGTCGACACCACTTTTTCTTTCTCATAGTCGGTTGTTTGTTAATTAAAGCTTTGCATGCAAATTCTGTACTTTGGATATTCTTCCTGTTCGAACATAAGTACACGTGAGGTAAAAATTTATATCACACCCCTGATACCCACTTGCGGGCGTTATCTACAATTCCCGATACCACCTTGCGGGCGTTCTCTACAATTCCTGATAACCACCTTGTGCGCCAATTGTGGGCAAATCGAGATTTTTCCTGTATACTGATACTAACAGGAATACTATACGCGGGGACTCCAATGATACCTCCTCGGGTTTGGTCTTTAAGCCTTGTGAGGGCAATAACAGACTTTAAAGAAAGGAAAGTAGAGATTGAGAAGGCTGACGTGTTTTAGTCAAGAAAAAAGCCAACACACAAATGAGAATGATTTGAATATATCTGATTTTTTTAGATACATCTTGTGGAGGCGTATACGAAGACGGAAGTGGTACTATCTCCTCCCCAGGTTACCCAAATGGTTACGCGGATAACCTCGACTGCGTGTGGTTAGTGTATCGCACCACGGAAACAGCCGAATTGCTCTTCACAGACTTCGAAACAGAGAGCAATTATGACCTAGTGGCCATATCCTCAGGAAGGTAAATGTAAAACTCGTAGTCGTTTTGTCGTCTAACAACTAGATTCTCGTTCTTACTTATCACACCTTTCCTCTGAACTTAGCGGCCTTGTTGCGATGTTTATGGGCTTGCCTCTTTGTCAATAGAGGGCTTTGCAACTGAGTGTTGTAAGCCCGAAACCAAAGTAATTACCCAAGCCAATCACAACAAACTCAAACAATCCAGTTGACCAATCAAAACTCGAGGCAAATACTGTAACAGGCGTGCAGAAATGCATCGAAAAAAGACAAAATTGGTTTTGGCTTAACTTCTTATTGATTGGTGTAGATGAAGTCAAATAAACCGCGATTGTCTTTCGAACTGAAATTTAAAACCACCATAAGCACTGATTGTAAAAAAAGAGTGGTAATAATAGGTATTTAATCTGTAGCCTTTCTATTATGCATTCCATACGGATACGGCCCTTATAAATGTATTAAGAGAGGCGATTAAAAAGGGACAACAGGAGTAAATGTTGTTGGACGAGGTTGTTTCAGTTGTACGTGTGAACAACGACTCTAATGTGAGCGAGCATTTTTGTCGCGTCACTGTCCGCGGTGTTTCGGTACCGTAAAGAACTGGTGAAAACTATTCAACGCAAGATCACTGTAGGAAAACTAAGGAACTTTTCAAAACATGTTATTGTGATTTCGCTCATTAAATTTGTCTATCAAGCTAAATGATTTGTCCGAGAAGTTTTGAACTTTGACTGGTAAAATAATTCGCTGTTCTTTTATTAAAAAGCGTAAACCGTAATCTTCTGGGTCACCACTTGTTCATTGATCTTTCTATCAATTGACAATTGTAAGCTATGCAAGAGGTTTTGCGCTCCAGCAAGAGGTCATAGCTAAGTTCACCTGAAAGACGCTCCTTACCAGGTTTGGTTGATGGAAGGAATTCATTAACCATCCATGTTCCTTACTTAGGCTGTTCCTCAAAGTAAACTACAGCCACAGTCTTAACCCTTGCATCATAACTGAGTACAAAATAGGAAGAACTGCGACTTCGAGTTCAATGCCCTCAATATAACAGCCAAACCTAATATTTTGCCCACGGTATAATACTGAACCAGAAAAAGCAATACTTGAAATTGACAAGATAATTTGGTTAAACAAGGGAAGGTGGCTCGAAATCTTAATCCGTAATAGCATTTTTTCCAAATGTGCACACCTGTGTTGATCTCATGACCATCGTGGTCCTCGCTACCAAACATACAACGTGAATTAAACATGACAATTTAGCAAACATACAACGTGAACTAAACATGACAATTTAGCAAAATCGTCCCAGTGTGTTTAGAACTAGGAAACGCCAAATAACAAGAGTTTCAATTTGCACAACACTTTTACACTCTGCATATATTTTCTCTCCATTTCCAGAGGTCATTCGGAATGCCAATTTTTTTTTTCAGATATGGTGACACTGTTTTTACAAACGGCTGGGGAGGACTCAGTCTTCCTTCTGGATCCTTTACATCCGCCACCTATCTGTGGATCCGTTTTACTACCAACGGGGGAAACTCCGATGGTCGATTTTACGCAGGGTGGACTGCGACTTACCAAAAATACTGGCCTTATGTTAGCGCCAAGAAGAAGTAAAAGCTAACGGATTTTCCTAACGATAACTCTAACAGTAACTGTAGCAGAAGAAAACGGGGTTGCAACATTCTAGTAGACTGTAGGCTTACTAAAAAAGAAGTATTATACCCATATAGCGCCAATAAAGTGCTTCTAAATGTTATTCCGCGTTTCATTTTCTGCATTCTTTATTTATAAAAATTTATATATAAATAAATAAACAAACAAACGAAAGAAGGAATGGATGGATGGATGGATGGATGGATGGATGGATGGATGGATGGATGGATGGATGGATGGATGGATGGATGGATGGATAATTAAGTAGAATCGGATCGTCCTCGGAAGTCTTGGCAGGCGTCGGTAAATTTGAAAAAATATATATATCGCTTACGTAGATCCGTATTTCCTGCGTCCAAATGTCGAACATTTTTATGAAAATCACAAGTCAGTTCTTGAAAAGCGGGAATGCTAAATTCTTAAGAGCAACTTCCAGTAAACATCGAGCATTCGGCGGCAAAAGTTGAAAAATCCATTTCTTTCATATTTTGCACGTAAATGGTTATTGGTGAAACTAGAAACCTGATGTGGTTCGTGTTCCCCAAAAGCAGTTTATTTTCGAAAAAACGAGGAAACCGATTCTCTGGTTCAGGAAGTCAAAATCACAGGAAATTAATCTTGAAAATCAGTACTAAAAAACTTGCATCGCGCTGGTAAACGAAAGCGCGGAGAAAAAGATAGTCACTTCTTGCTAACAGAAGAAGTCTTTTTCATTAACTAGACAGTTACAAAACATCAGTAGCGAAATTTAATGAGCGAAAACAATTCCAAACTAAAAGGCAGGTTCAAATGTTCACGTAAAAACTAATTTGGAACCTAACTTCTGTAAAATAATCTATCATGTGCCATAACCCAAATGGCCTCAACCCTCGTTCAATAGACGGTAAAATCATTGAACTAAACTATACCTTAAAACTGGCTTTGGTTATCCATGCTGCTGTCTTTGGGAAAACTTCAAACAAAGCGAATATTAACAAATGGGGCTTAATGAAGTTCCACTTAGCCGCATCCCGAAATACACCAAAATTTCCGTGTTAAGCTACACAATCTCTCTTGGTGCTTGATGATGGCTTCAAACTAAAATGTTCGGTTCATCTCAAGAAAGGTAGAGGGAAAAGAAAAAAAATGACCGATACTGGTGTTATCGTTGTGAGCTCTCTGTGCAAACCACGACAAAACGTGACATCTAATATGCTACACCTTCGACATCATATATCCAAATTTGGTTAAACAATTCAGTCACGGTATTTGGTAACGCAATGCAAACAACTGTACAAAGAAAATTTGCACACGAAGGAACATAAGCTTGGAAACGTGAAAATCGCCCTTTCCGGGCTTTTTCTTCCTCTTTTGGAACGCAAAAGAATGTTAACGCTAGAAATTAACAACAATGAAGTAGAGTGAGCCCGTTTGGTTGAAGAAGCAAATTTTCCCGTGTTTCTGTGTACGACAAAATCTAACTTCACTAAGCCCCATTTATTAAAACTTTGTTGAGTTCGAAGTGGTTCCAAACAAAATAGCATGCATAACCCAAGCCAGTTTCAAGGTATGGTTTATTTCAGTGTTTGTGCTGTCTTTGGAATGAGGATTGAGGCCATTGAGAATGATGGAACATGTTGTATTATTTGACAGAAGTTAGGTTCCAAATCAGTTTCGACGTGATCATCAAAACCTCTTTTAGTTTGCAATTGTTTGTGTTCAGTAGATTTCGCTACTGCTTTTTCACAACTGTATAGTTAATGAAAAAGACTTGTTCTGTAGATAGAGTGCCTATCTTTTTCTCTGCGCCTTAGTTGACCAGCGCGATGCAAGTTTATAGCACTGATTTTCAAGATTAATTTCCTGTGATTTTGACCTCCCGAACCCGAGAATCGATTTCCTCGTTTTTTTTTTCGAAAATAAATCGCTTCTGGCAAAAACGAACCACATCAGGTTTCTAGCTTTACCAATTTCTAATTATATGCAAAATACGAAAGAAATCGATCTTTCAAGTACCGCTGCGATATTAAGATTTTGCTTGATTTTCACAGAAATTCGCTTTTAACAGCTTTTAACATGGTAACAGCATATGTTTGTTGACGCCCGAGAACTCAATTTTGAACTCAAAAACTGTTGGGAAAATTGCAAAATTTAAAACGTTATTTCTCAAGTCTATTAACCCTATTCTGCCTGGGGGGGGAGCACATTGTGCCCGCACTGACTTTAACGAATTATAACTTTTAAACGGCTAGACGAATGATAACCAAATATCGTGACTTTTCCTAAAATTTATCAGAGAAAATTTTCCTGTGTCAATGACGTGTCTATGATGGTTGACGTTTCCATAGCAACTGTCTACTCAGAAGTGTATTTTCACTATTTTCTTTCTTTTTTAGTGTTTTCTCAGGTTTTCTCTCTTCGTTTGTAAGAAGAAAATTTTTTACTTTTGTGTGCTTGTTTTCACTAAGTATGTTTCTTAGAACAAAATCCTATATTTATTGGTGACGTCATTGTCAGCTGTATGACTGCAGGTTTTGGATTGAAGATGGCGGTCTCAAATTCAAAATGGCGGCTTTGTGACGTTATTGTGACGTCACGACACGTCATCAGACCAATCTGTTAAGCTAATGACGTGCTACAAACATGCCAAGTTTCATCGCAAGAGCTTTTTATACTTTTGGAGATCTACAGTTTTGTGCCCCCCCCCCCCAAGGCTCAAAAGCTCAAAAAAAGTCCAGGCAGAATAGGGTTGGGACAAATTTAAAACCACTATTCTAGTTTCCTTCCATGGATATGGCTTTTCTTTACATTTACTGTAAAGAAAATAAAAGGCGAGTTGACTACTCCGTGTCTCGGCCGTTTTAATTGGTAAGTAAAACAAGCAGTACATTTCTTTTAATATCTCCAAAAGTACATCAGTTCTAGAATTGAAACTACATGCACGGCTTACAACAGACATTGTAGTTACTAAATCTGTAAAGCGGGGCGGGCTTATTTTGTTTTCAGGGCAATCAACAAAGAAACCGTAACAATGAGATTTCTTAAATTTTGTCAAAATTAACATTCCGTAAATTTGCTGGAAAAATCGAAAGAAAGCTGAGACGACCTTGAGCTTTAAAGAAAATTGTCTGTCAAGTAATTCTCTGATGAAAACAACCGTTCATAAACCGTATTTTTGGAAACAATTTGAATCGAAGTACAGATTACTTGACGGCTTTGTTCATTTCTCCAGTTTTCGACTCACGTTGAGAGAGCTGGTTCTTTCTGTACATCACTCGCAGTCTTTAAAAATCCAGTGCTCTGAACCTTTTCTTTCAACTGGTGGTGTTATTTATCACCGGCAGTGGTCCATCCCTTATTTCAGCCCACTGAAATCAGGTTTGGTGGCACTGAAATAAGCCAACATGGAGTTCAGTGTACAGGTACATTTGCACCGTAGCCATTCGCTGTGCTTCTCGATCAGACGTCACCATTGGCTCCAAAACATGGAAAGATGCATCCTTTCAACTAGGATTCCATTTAGCCAAGCATTTCACTCCAACTTACTGTGCAAAAACTGCAGACAACAATTTTCTTCGAAGCTATCTTCGAAGTGGACTGAGATAATAATATACGCCGTGAGACGTTACCGGTCAGCGGTGTTTACTCTGGGTCCCGGGTCCTTTATATGTTTTTGATATAACATTCAAAGCATTTCAGAAAGCCAGCAATTTCCTTTTATTAGATTCTGTTTTTCCACTTGCTCTCTAGTCCTGGTCCATTTACAGCAGGATTAACAGTCTCTGATAGAACAAATGTACAGTGCGTTTTCCAGCGTTCACACCATTTTCGCCGCGAAAATAAAGCGGCCTTCACACGTCAAACTAATGTTGGCCAACTTGTGTTGGCCAGCATTAGTTTGATGTGTGAACAACACTACTTGACTGTTAAAAATACAATAGTAAACTGAATAAGGAATGGCTGTTGTTATTTTCCATTCTATTAAGCTCGCGTCTTTTTTTGCTTTTAATTCGATGAACCCTTCAATCCTGATTATTATAGACCTTTCGTACAAGTATGCCTATGATTTTTTCAATTCATGCTTTATTACAGCTCAGGGTGGCATATATAAGATGAAAAAAAACATATACGGAACGACTGATCCTTACGGCAGTTTAAGAAACAAAGACACAGAAGACGAAATACGTAGAGTAAAAAAATGTATGAAACAAAAAATTGCCCGATATTTCGGTTTGCAAAACAAAACCTTCTTCAGGGGCCACAAAAGTATAATGAGTAAATACGTTACAGGACCGTTAACATAAAATTTTAAAAGTTTAAAATAAATGAATATAATAGGTTGGTAGCTGAACAAGAAGTGTCATTAATGTAGCTCATCACGTCTGTTTAATCCTTGCGGCTCCAGTGTCTTAAATTAAACTGCCGTCAGGATCAGTCGTTCCGTATATTTTTTTACTTCAAAAGTTTTACTGATCTAGGTCTACTTAAGATCCGGCAACTCTCAACGCCTTGTCGCTGTGGTCCTTCCAGTTTATAAACTTTATATAAGATGAACTTTATTATAAAATATCCTCACGCCATGAATTCTCAGCAACTAAGCGCGATCTAATTTGAAGCCTAGTATAACGAATTGTACTGGACTGAATGTCAAGCTAAATATCGCAAGTCAAGTTTTATGGGAATCCGAAGTTTAGCATCCTGTTCTCAGTTCTTGCTGCAAAACTCACAAGCCACTGCCTCCCCGTCAATCGTTGTCCTTGTACACGTGCATTAGAGCAAGAGCTGAGAGTCGCTCTGTCTTCACGTTTCCCCTAGTCAAGTCTTGACTCTACTTATCGTGCTAAAACTGCGCTCAAGAGTTGCGGTTGAAACAGGCATCGTGAGAAGGATCGTGAGGATGATGTTGAAGAGTTGGATTTATGCAGTCGAGGGTGTCAGCCAGAGTTGTTGGTCGTTCTCCAGTTGAATGCAGGTTTGTTTTCCGACGCAACATCTCGTTGTCGTACTCTCTCTTGTCGGTCAGATCGTTCTTGTACGCCGCATACGTCTTATCTTGGACGTCATTGCTTAATCCTTGCAGTTTTGTTGGGAGAAGTTACTGGCCTAGGAAGCAATCCTCCTGTGATAAGAGCCTGTTATTTTTTTCTTGAATTAGATTATCAGTAAGAGGGATATATACAGCTCTTTGCCAGAAGGACTCTGGGTTTGTGGCTGGGATATTCACCCTGTGTTGCTGCCTTTCGGTTGTTATTGGCATGCTTGGCTCAATGTCAAACTCAGCTGTATTCTGTTTTCGCCGCTTATATACTTCCTTCCAAACCGGCGGATCCCCTCTCTCAGCCCCCATTATATTTATTACCCGACTCTTGCTTCTTCGGCTGCCTTGATGAGATCTTCTTACTTTTCTTACAACAAAGTTGACAAGGAAACTGTGTTGGAAAGGACGTGCTCTGCTGTACATGGAGAAAAAATAAAATCAAACTGCTTGATGGAGCACAAGTAGCACCTTGCCTTTCCATTGCCATTCTGGGACAAGGTCTCGAGCGCCTGAACTAAGACTGGGAACGCTACACGGAAGGTATAGAAACTCGCCCATCTTTTCTCGCACAATGTTTTTAAAAAAATCACCCAAAAACTAGTTCTATGGAACAATAAAAAATATTCGCATAATAAATATTCCAAGAAAAGCTTGTAAGCCCGGGTTTGCTGGCTTAAAGGGAGCTATGTCCCTGACAACTTTGTAGAACAGACAAACAAAGAAACAATCAAAAAGAAAAGCTGCAGCACTTGTCAAGAGATCCAACACTATTAACGTGGGGTTGATTTCTTTTTCCTGAGATGCGCAAATCGTACTTTTAGCAGCTGGATTAAAGCGTTGTTATTCTTGGCGATTACAGTTCTTCTTTTTTCATTCGCACAGCTGGATATTGTTGTACACTTGCGGATACCTGTGAGACTGTACGTATACATTTGTTCTATCAGAGACTTAATCCTACTGTAAATGGACCAGGACTACAGAGCAAGTGGAAAAAAATCCAAAATGGTTATTTTTCTCGTTGCTTATTGTCTATTTAAAGACCATCGCACCGTTTTGCGCATACTAATTGATCCTAATTAACCGGCCGTCGCTATAGCGACCACTGGTTTATAAAATGGACACGGTTTTGTGGTGATGGTCAGTTGGCTTAACCTACGAACAAAGTACTGTAAAGCTTGTGGTATGGGTACTCAAGAGCGGTACTGTCTTCTATAAGACGCATGCGCATACTAGTCAGCTGAATGTTACCTTTGTGTGTTCTTGTCTTTTAATTTACCGTATTTAAGATATGAACGGCGAAGGGTTGTTAAGTTTGGGGTCTTTTGTATTTGTCTTGTATAACGCATGCGCAATTGAGTAAAGCAGCTAATAGAATTGAATGCGAAATTGGCTGTGTTGTCTGATCTAGTTAGTGGTTATAGTGAAAATTTTTTTAGGCAGGAGTTTTTAATTAGGATTGACATTTTGAGGGATGTAAAAATGTGGGAGTCAGAAGGATTTGTGAATGTCAGGAGCATATCACGCTTCTGTGAATGTGATTTGCTTTGAAAGTTGCGTTTTGTGTAGGAGCGGTGTAATATTGTGCTGCATGAGAGGCGGTTTCCCTTGGCGTTTTATGGGGGGATGGGGTGGTTTGCGAGGAGGATTGTAAGGTTTCTGATTGGCTAACTTGTATTTCGCAGCGGACAAAAAGGACAGTTGCGTTTTGCCGGCGTGGGCTAGGAAGAGAAGGAATTGGTACTAGTATGATGATGCAATATTAGTGGATTGCACCATCAGTACATGATAGTTCCTGTGAACGGAGAGAGATGAGTGTTTATTTGAGGTGAGAAGTTGATACGAAGGAATCGTCATTAATAAGGAGATCAATTAATAAGGTAGGTGTTACGAGTCCTTTTTGCATTGAAAGAACGAAAATATCTGAATATTATCGACGGATTTGTGTGGTTTGCGTGTGGCGTTCGCTAAAGGCTGCGAGCAGTCTCTCTTTCCGTTCAGAGATAGTGAAGGAAAAGAAAAACAAGCGAGTGAGCGCGAAATCGATTGCGGCTCGACAGGCGCGATAGCTTTCAAAGACGTCGGCGACTTTCGTCCCCGCTCGCTTGTTTACTTTTGCAAGGGGATTCCCGGGTTAGCAAACCGGATTTAAACATTACGTCATGAGATATGCCTTGACGTGCCCCATACTCTGACGATCTGCTCGAGCTCGTGTTTATCAAGCGTTATATTTTGATTCTACTGCTATGTTCACTGTTTGTATTTAAGGTCTAGGCACAACAGTAAATACTTCGTCGTCCCTGTGTGAGCATTCTCAGTTGTGGACGAATTTATATCGACATTCAACGTTTCAGTGAATTTGCGTTTTTCAGCACAAATAAAAGCGATAAGAAAGATAAGCTAAGTCATCAGAGTTTAAACATTACGTCATCCAGTAACGCTATAGTCAAAATATTGTGTCACAATCACACTTTTCGTCACGCCGGTTCGTATAAATAGAGGATCGCGCTAACATTTGTGAATCCTAGGGGTGGGGAGGGTCAGAATGGCCGGTTAAAATGCCCAATGGGCTTTCTTGTTTGTCTTAAGCTTGCTTTGATTTTGTTCCTTGATTGCGTACCTCTCAGGAAACTGTACATTTTTTTGATTGGTCAATTTCAAAACCCTTATTACTTATGCACGAGGACTTCCAATGAAAATAACAACGACTTTTGGTTACAAATCTGGTTTTAACTGGAAAATGTTTCCTTTTAAACCTGTTTTTCACGAAATAAGAAGTGATACTTCAATAAAGATTATCTGTATTGTCAAATGCTTCGTTCGCATTTACGTTATAAAAGTATTAACACAGTCAGCTTTTATCATTCACTTCCAACAAGAAGAGAGACGAGTAAACAAGTCCAGTTCAACAACGAAGTCGCATGCGCTACATTCACAAGGACAGATCGCTGCCTTAAAAGTATATCAAATGCAAATCTGGTTGACGAAGAAGAGATCGCTTCCCCCTCTTCAGAATTTCAGAATATGTCACGCATTGGAAAGAGAAAATTACCTCATTTTCATATTTAAGTTGAACTTCACTGTATTCCTGTAAGTTACGTTACTGACGGTTGGTTCTGTAAGTCATTAAGCCTCCTTTTTATATTTAAGTTGGACTTCACTGTATTACTGTCAGTTATGTTACTAACATTTGGCTCTGTAAGTCATTGAGCCTAACATTTATAACTTAAAATTCATCGCTTTCTTTTGATAGTAATTAATTTTAGGTCTTGCTTTTTCATTTATAGTACACTCTTGTATTATTAGAATGACGATGAGGAATGTTTGATGGCCTTACAACAAGTCGGAGCTGGAAACAACGTATGGACATCGGAAAAACATTATACTCTTCGTGAAGTGACCACAAGACGAGTCCGCAAGTTTAACACTTCTGGTACCGACTATCTCCTGTCGTTAGCATTTTCGATTCCCTAGTGGAAGAAATGGCTACGGGCATGGCTGACAATTGTCTTGTAAGATTTTTCCTACAAAGTCGATCTCTTGATTATCCTATGTCCTTATCGTTCACGCCTCGTCATGAATTGAATGTAGAAAGGATCATGGGGGAAGTACAACGCATTTTACAGTCGAATGAAAGAGTAAACTTAAGGGATGGGATGCAAGTTTATTTAGTCCATGTTGGCATGCCTCAAGGTGGAGAAGCCGTTCGCAAACGTAAACATTATGGCTTTGAATTGTCCAAGCTCCTAGATACAACGAAGTGCGTCATTCGTATCCGAAATAAAGATTCCTTATGCCTTGCTCGTGCGTTGGTCACAGACATAGCCTGCCAAGAAGCAGATCCTGACTGGAATTCGATTCCACAAGGACGCCAGCTGCAAACCATCTTGGCTAAAGAGCTGCACCAAAAGGCCAATGTCCCAGAGGGTCTCTGCGGGCTACCCGAAATTGCCAAGTTCCAGGCAGTCATCGTAGATTATCAAATCGTTGTCCTCTCTGCTGAACACTTTAATGCTATTATTTATAAAGGACCAAAGCGAGAAAAACAAATCTATCTGTATCTCCACGAAAATCACTTTGACATTATTACTTCTGTTTCTGCCTTTCTGGGAAAGGGCTACTGGTGTCTGGAGTGTAAGGAAGGTTTTAACAACAAAAACATCATCGATGTAACAAAGTCTGCAAGTGCTGTTTCATAGAAGGATGTGATGGACTGAAAGAGGAAGTCCTGTGGCTAGAATGTGGTACCTGTCATAGAATGTTTGCAGGAAACGAATGTTATACCAATCACTGTCGTCCAAACAAAGAAGGTCAGTCTGTTTGCCAAAGATTCTACAAATGCACAAAATGTCAAAAAGTCATGTCGTACCGAAAGAGAAGACCAGACGCTCACAATTGTGGTGAAAAGATGTGTTTGAACTGTGAAGATTATGTGAATCCCAACACAAACCTCTGTTACTTGAAACCGATCAAGTTTGAGGATGACGAACAAGAACAAGAAGAACAAGGAAAAAAGAAGAAAAAGAGGAAAAACAAAAGAAGAAGACGTCTTTCAGAAGAAATGGTCAGTGATGAAGTTGAAGAAGACGGTGAAGAAGAAGAAGAAGAAGAAGAAGAAGAAGAAGAAGAAGAAGAAGAAGAAGAAGAAGAAGAAGAAGAAGAAGAAGAAGAAGAAAAAGAAGAAGAAGAAGAAGCGGGACGAGAGTATCTATTCTTTGACATAGAGTCACGCCAGGACGAGGGACGATACGTAGCAAATTTATTGATCGTACAGGACGAGACGGGATTTGAAGTGGTGTTGAAAGGAGATGAGTGTGTCGATCAGTTTGGGACATGGCTATAAGATGGAACGCAAGAAGGATCCATTGTCATCGCTCACAGCCTCCGTGGCTACGATGGATTTCTGACGTGTGAGTATTTTTAGAAACAATGCCTCCTTCCAAAGCTGGTATTAAACGGTGCAAAGATCATGTCCATGGATCTTGAAGAATCTGAAATCAAGTTCCGCGACTCACTGAATTTCTTACGGATGCCACTTAAAGCCCTACCAAAAACCTTTGGGCTAATCGAACTAAAGAAAAGGTACTTTCCTCATTTCTTTAATCGTAAAGAAAACCAGAGTTACGTTGGTCCTCTTCCTCCAATCGAAAACTATGACCCTGATGGTATGACCAGTAAAGAGCATCAAGAGTTCGTGAGATGATATGGAGAGTTGAAGCATAATGATTTCACGTTTGATCTTCAAAAGGACATAGTGGAATATTGTCGTAGTGATGTTGACATTCTCAGACGATGTTGTCTAGAGTTTAAACAGCTGATGGAGGAAACGTGCAATCTGGATCCTTTCAAGCACTGCATCACGATTGTCTCTACCTGTAATCGTGTGTTTCGGCAAGAGTTCTTAGAAGAAGACACGATTGGTCTTATTCCTGCCCGAGGTTACCAACCTGCTCGGAAACATTCCGTCCTGGCTTTGCAATGGTTGTCTTGGATTCACCATCAGACCGGCAGCCGTATACTCCATGCATTGAATGGAGGAGAGCAGCGGATCGACGGTAATTATGTTGACGGATATGATCCTGTCACGAAGACCATCTACGAATTCATGGGTTGTCTATGGCATGGGTGCGCGAAATGTTTCTTGCCTGATACCATAAATCCCGTGAACGACAAGAGCATAGAAGACCTTCTCGAGGGGACCATTCGGAAGCTGGAACGCTTCAAGAAGTTGGGATATCGATTCGAAGTCAAATGGGAATGCAAATTCAAGCCAGTAGTCCAGAGATGAAAGCCTTTGTCCAAAACCTCAAATTTGATAAACCCTTAAGAGCGGTTTGCTGTAAGAACCGACTAAGGGTATGCAAGATAGAAAAATCCGATTCTCTCAAAATCTGCCAGAATAAAGGCTTTGGTGAAGTAGTTCTAAAAATATAAGTTTCGGGTCGCTTAGGTTTTTATTTATTTTTTAGTGAATATTTTCGTATTTTGCCCTGCGCGGCAGTCAAAATCAACGCCAAAATCGGGTCTTTTCCGGAAACTCCTGTTCAAATATTCAAAGCGTCCTAAATAGGATTAACCCGGGAAGTTAAAAGATCTTATTTCCTCTGTTTGATAGCAGTGTCAAAGTTTCATGAAAAGCGATCGTGAATTTTTAACGGAATTTTAAAATTTATACCCAACAAGGGTCGTTAGCGACAACCCAATTTAGGCTAAATTCAAGGCTCAAAAACACACTCTGGTACGTGGCTTTACACAACAAGACTATACTCCGGGAAAGAACAATCACTTCAACTAAACATTGACCGAAAAACATTTTGGGACAAATGAAACGGGGAATTTTGAGAGCGCTTTGAAAACAGGCTACTTGAGTGATATGAGCGACCCTTTGACCTTTCATGTCAACGGAAATCAACACACAGCAGCTCTTAAAATGTGACTTTCCTTCGCCAGAATACGAGTTTGCTTGTTTTTCTAGAATGTTTTCAAATAGAGGAAACTAGCATTTTAAATTTGGAGGCCTTTGTTCCCAATAATGAGCGATGTTGGGCAATTTAGAGAAGTATGTTATGAAATTGACCTACTCTATTTATCACCAAAATTATACATTCAAAGTCTGTTTACAACGGGAATGCGGAATCAATAACGAAGTGAAAACCCGATTCATGAAATGCTTAGGAAATAACTCTTACCTAAGTGAGCTTTTCCTGGCTAGAAACTGCAACTTTCATTGCAAAACACATAGCGAGATCGCCGAGCCGTGTTGCACTTGAGTTGTCAAATGTTTCTGCAGTGCGGTCCAGGTTCCCTATGTTAACGATTAACCAGATTTATGCCCGCATAGCGTGCAGTCGGAAACAACACTATGGTGAGGAACGCTTGTGCTTCATAGGAAAAAAGAAGGGGAAAAAGGAAAAAGAGAGCTTTTATTACATATATACTTATTATTATATATATCTTTTTACATCCAAACCGGTGACACGTTCAATAGAGTTCTTCTGTTGCTGATAGGTTGCCCTAGGAAATTTGATGTTCACAACAAATATTAGTCCAAGAACGTAGTTTGAGGTCTTCTATGAAGTTTGCACATCAGATTTCCCAGGGAAACTATCACACATAGGGCCTGAGACAGAATCCCTCTATTGTTTTTATCGTCCAACGCTAATTTTTGAGCGAAAATTGCCAATATGCGTTGATAGGTGCCACTGAGGAGAGACAATATTCGACTGGTTTCTGCTACGGCTGAAGGTGCTGTGATTGTGCCTTGCATGGGATACATATGTGCGCACGCCATAATACTCACAAACAGTCTTTAGCACGGCTGTTCTCAGCCTTTCTTTGCTGCCTTTCCTATGCATGTCGCACAGGTTCAACTTCTCATAAGCGATAAGATTGTAAAAATAATAATAATAATAATAATAATACTAATAATAACAATTTTATACTACTGTTCTACTGTTCTTACCCTCTTCCCCCTACCCTTGGTTACATAACTCAACCATGGACTTGGCCGCATTTTATTTCTTTGCTAAGAGTCTTTAATTAGAAGGTCTAATGTCCGCTAAGGAAGAAAGATATTGCACCCTGCGCCATGCGAGAAATACATCTGCCCAAGCCAAAATACTAAAAAACACTCCTAAGCATGGGTATGCTTAACGTCTTCACGCTGCCTTTCTTATGCAAGTCACACAAGTTCAGGTCAGTGTTGTAAGCGATGGCGTGCTATAACTGTACAAGCCCGATCTAATACAATCTATCGGGTATAGAACTTTTGCTTCTCTAGCGCAGCACTATGACTTAAACGCTTACCACGAAGTAAAAAGCCAATTCGCCTATCAGAGTGACTCAGCTTATAAATTATTCTCGAAGAGAACAACTCATCCATCGTGCAGTGAGGAACTAGTACCTGGAGAACAACCTCGACCTATCTGCTTTCTTAGCAGCTCGAATATATGTCAAGTTCTTGCCTGTACCCAGTTTGTTGCGCAACTTTGATTAGAAGTCTCTTTTTCATGGCAAATGTTTCAGCAAAAAATTAGGCCAGTATTTTCCTTTGCCAACGTCAAACGCTCTCTCTCCAAACTGTTGCCGTGTCACAATAAAACTCAAAATTGATTAACATGTTTACACCGTCGAATGTACTTGAGGAAGTTGCAAGTGACAGTCGCAAGCTATTTGTAAATCGTGACAATCATTCATGTATCTAAGTTCGTGAGTTCCAATAGCCTGCGTAGCAAGCACTTCCTAAGACTTTTCCGCCTTTTTGAGGCATTTTGCGTTTTGGCCGCGCCAAATTAAGGCGTGCGCAAAAAAGGAAGGAGCGCGAAGGGGTGGGGGGGAGAAGAGGCAAAAAAGGAAACGCTTGCCCGCAAACGCCACAAGTTTGAAAAACGTCCCTTTAGCACTCAAGGTTTGGTGAATTCATAGCGCGACAGCTTGACAATAAAGCAACAAATAACAGATCACCGGATGTTACAAATTTACTTTCGTCAAAATCAAAACATGCTCCACGTAAGTCAAACCCACGAACTGCAGAGACGAAGCACTCGGAGATGTGATGTCGAAACCTCGAAAGTTGAAAACTCAAAGGGGGGCGCTTCAGGATTTGTCGTTGTAATTTCAAAATTAATAAATTTGGAAATTTATCTCTGCTAGGAAAATCGGTTTTATTTCTTCGGGAACCTTTTCAAAGCATCGGAAAGAAAGGATTTTTAAGGAGCAATTCTTGCTGATATCTTCACAGTGGTTACAGTGGAAGTTGTTGAAAACCTGTATAGCTATTTTCGGAACGTGTCTGCAATCTTTGTGCTCGAAAAATTAGGAACTTAAGGGCATTATTCGAAGTTATTCGGAATGCAATAAGTATATCGAGTCTCCTGTTTCCCAAGCTCCGCCAAATCAGCGTATCAACTTGTCTAAACGGCTGCTCAAACCTCCATCAGGCAACAGTCTTTGTAGAAAGAGAAAGCTTCCCGAAAGTCCCTGAGATTTGAAGCCACCGAACAGCCGCCTTCTAGAGTCAAACCTGGCCATGGAAATTTTCTAGCTGGAAAGAAACAGGTAGTTGTGTTGATGTGTTCACGCTCAAATTAACTTAACTGATTTGATTGACGTTCTTTGGCGTACGGGTTTTTCAAAATCGTTGGGTTTGCGGACAAACGTTTTTTCCTCCCTTTTCCCGGTCCCTTCTCCCACTTCTTTTGCGCTCAGCCCAATTTTTGCGCGGCCAAAAAGCGAAAAATGCTTCGAACGTACGAAAAACCCTAGGCCCACAGAAACGCTTGCTACACAGGCTAGGGTTTCGATAGTGACTACCTCTATGTCACAAGCCCCTTTTTCTCTTTCTGGGTAACCGAAATCCACTCTGCAGACACCCGTCCAGGTATTGGCCTTCTTTAGCGTACATGATGCTACACAGCAGTTGATAGCACCCAGCGTACTCACGTCATAGGATAGCGGTGTCGATCGTGGGATTCTTGATCCCTTGAGTTATACAGCAGAGTTCTCTTGTGATGTCGGCGACATGGGCAGTTGTTGCTTCTTTTTTTGGTTTTATTTTTTGCTCTGACAATGCAGGTGGGCAAGGGTCTTAACATATGGTTACTGTGCTGAATGCAGTTAAATCTGTTTCCTACCGGTAAAGCATGCTAGCTTGTTGAGAATCATTGTCCTGATGATTTGCAGAGTATTCAGCATTTTTCCAGGGACAGGCAGAGGTACCGCTGCCCAAACGGGAGATATTAAGTGAGAAAAATCTCTGTGATACCTGCCAGATTGTACTGGATGAAGTACTTTTTAAGTATAAAATTAAATTTTTCACACCCTCATCGCATATGACTGACTCGAACCTGTGCGACATCCATAGGAAAGACAGCATGAAAAGGCTTGTCTACGGGTGTGGCTGCTGTATCATCGAACACGAGCAGTGAGAAAGACATTTGTGAAGCAAAGGAAATAGGAGACGTCAGCAAGCGGGCTAGCACTATAAGGCTCTATTAAACCCTAAAGGCCACCGACATTGGGAGAACTTGCTTAGTAGTACGTGTCACCGGTTTGAACGTAATAAGTATATATGTAACAAAAGCTCTCTTTTTCCTTTTTCCCCTTCTTTTTTCCTATGAAGCACAAGCGTTCCTCACCATAGTGTTGTTTCCGACTGCACGCTATGCGGGCCTAAAACTTGGTTAATCGTTAACATAGCGAACCTCGGCCGCACTGTAGAAACATTTGACAACTCACGTGCAACACGGCTCGGCGATCTTGCTATGTGTTTTGCAATGAAATTGCAGTTTCCAGCCAGGTAAAGCTCACTTAGGTAAGAGTTATTTCCTAAACATTTCAAGAATCGGTTTTTTACTTCGTTATTGATTCTGCATTCACGTTGTAAACAGACTTTGAATGTATAATTCGGTGATAAACAGAGTAGGTCAATTTCATAACACACTTCTCTAAATTGCCCAACGTCGCTCATTATTGGGAACAAAGGTCTCCAAATTCAAAATCCTAGTTTCCTCTATTTGAAAACATTCTAGAAAAACAAGCAAACTCGTATTCTGGCGAAGGAAAGTCACATTTTAAGAGCTGCTGTGTCTTGATTTCCGTTGACATGAAAGGTCAAAGAGTCGCTCATATCACTCATGTAGCCTGTTTTCAAAGCGCTCTCAAAATTCCCCGTTTCATTTGTCCCAAAATGTTTTTCGGTCAATGTTTAGTTGAAGTGATTGTTCTTTCCCAGAGTATAGTCTCGTTGTGTAAAGCCATGTACCAGAGTGCTTTTTTGAGCCTTGAATTTAGCCTAAATTGGGTTGTCGCTAACGTCCGTTGTTGGGTATAAATTTTAAAATTCCGTTAAAAATTCACGATCGCTTTTCATGAAGCTTTGACACTGCTAATAAACAGAGAAAATAAGACCTTTTAACTCCCCGGGTTAATCTTATTTAGGACGCTTTGAATATTTGAACAGGAGCTTCCGGAAAAGTCACGATTTTGGCGTTGATTTTGACTGCCGCGCAGGGCAAAATACGAAAATATTCACTAAAAAATAAATAAAAACCTAAACGACCTGAAACTTATATTTTTAGAACTACTTCACCAAAGCCTTTATTCTGAGAGATTTTGAGAAAATCGGATTTTTCTATCTTGCATACCCTTAGTCGGTTCTTACAGCAAACCGCTCTTAAAGCCTCGTCATACGGTTTTTGGTGAACGGACCAATGCCATGTGTCTGTCCAAAGAGGTGGCGGAAGATGAAAAAAATTCATTACGTAGACTTTACATCCCTTTTCCCTTCACGAACAAATATGAAAGCTTCCCTACAAAACATCCTGGAATTTTAACAAGTGAAGCTCTTATCAACCGCTCCCCTCGTGAATTCTATGATCTGATCAAATGCGATAGTCTCCCACCATCGTTCTTGTTTCATCCAGTGCTACCTTACCGCGCCCAGGGAAAATTGATGTTCCCTCTGTGCAGAGCGTGTGCCAGGAATCTACAACAGCCACCCTGCGAACACACTGATGAAGAACGCATGTTGTCCGGGTCTTGATGTTCCATTGAGATCGATAAAGCTTTGGAGTTGGGGTACCGCGTGGTTCGAATAGTAGAGGAGTGGCATTTTCCCCAAAAGTCCTCGGATACCTTCCTGAAAATTAAACAAGAAGCAAGCGGATAGCCATCGTGGTGTCAAACAGAGCAAGAAAAGAGGCAGTTCATCAGGGAATGCGAACGAAAAGAAGGTATCAAATTGGATCGCGAAAAGATAATAAAGAACCCTGGGCTTCGTTCGTTGGCAAAACTCATGCTAAATTCATTTTGGGGGAAAATTGGACAGCATGACAACATGCCTCAAGTGGAGCTTGTCAAGGATCCTGAGCACTACTTCAAACTTCTCACGTGCCAGTCTACCCAGGTAAAGAATATTCAGTTTGTCAACGACGAATGCGTTGAAGTGCACTACACTCGAGGAGAGGGATTTTTTCCTGCTTCCGAAAAACCAATGTTGTGATTGCCTCCTTTACTACAGCTCAAGCCCGTCTAAAACTGTATTCTTTCCTTGAACACCTGCAGCATAGAGTTCTCTATTTCGACACTGACTCTGTCATCTTTACAAGTCAACCAGATGAATGGGTGCCCCCGCTAGGTGATTACTTGGGTGAACTCACTAATGAACTTTACGATGGTGACTACATTACCACCTTTGTCTCAGGGGGACCGAAAAATTATGGGTACCAAACCAAGAACGGTAAAACAGTTTGCAAAGTCCTTGGATTCACGCTAAACTATCGAGGTTCTCAGAAGCTCGATGTCCAATCCATGTGTGAACAATTTTGTCGTCCTAATGGACGAGTCTTCTACTTGGAAAACTCTCATCTTATCAAACGTGATGCTAAAACAAAAACGACATACACAGTGAAACAGAAAAAGAAGTATCAACTTGTGTTCGACAACAGAGTCATCCTTGGTTACAACACTTACCCCTATGGATTTCGTTGATTGGTGACTGCAACCAGTTAGGGAAGTTTGGGATGGCTTTAAGGGGAGGTTGGAGGCCATACACCGCTCAAACTACGTTGACCTGTCAACATGGACAGACTGTATTTTCACCTTGTGCGTGTTTGCGCTCAACACTGTTTCTCTCGGTACACATTCCGACCTATACCACCTGAACATTGGTCATGTCTTCTCAAAGAAATAGACGCAATGAACTATGGTCGTTTATTGAGTTTTTATGCTTACCTGGATCAGTGTAACGTCACGCACACTGAACAATACGAATTTCATCGAACATTGTGTGTGACGTATCCATCGCATTATCCTTCCTTATGGTGGATGTTCTGGCAGACTATAAAAAGCCTGTGGTCAAACGTTTCTTGTCAGTTCATTTCAACCATGGGTAACATCACAAGTCGTCTTTGTGCAAATTCGACACCTACCTTGGCTTTAAATGATATATGTGAGAGGATGCGCTGCTTAGTTGCAGGTTGTGGTAGTGAAGTCCACATTGATGTCAGAGATGCCGCAGATGAGTACCAAAACGATACCCGAGAACAAGAAGAAGAAGAAGATGACGAGCAACCAGATGAAGCAACTTTTAGAGAAAATGCATTATGAACTAGATTGACCTTCAGCTTTAGGTGGTGTGGACAAACTCTATCGGGCGGTCCGTCGATACGGAATAACACGTTTGCAAGTACTTGATTGGTTGCAACTACAACCAGGCTATACTCTACACAAACCTGCACGAAAAAATTTTCGTCGCAACCGAGTTTTTGTAAATGGTCAGGATCAACAATGGCAGACAGACTTGGCGGATCTGAGCAGCTTAAGTCAATGGAATCGCAGATTCAAATACTTATTGACCTGTATTGATGTCTTATGGAAATATGCTTGGGTTGTGCCTTTGAAGACTAAAGCTGTAACGGTTTTGGTGGCAGCCTTCAAGAAAATATTTTGAGAAGGACGTAAACCAGAGAGGTTGCAGACAGATGCTGGAACTGAATTCAAATATAACACTTTTCAAACATTCCTTAAAAAGGAAAACGTACACCACTTTGTGACATACAATGAAACCAAAGATCAGATTGTCGAGCGCTTCAACCGATCTCTGAAACAACGTCTATGGAGAATGTTTACGACGACAAGTTCTTACCATATTTTGAACAAACTGGACAGCTTGGTCAATGACAATTATAATCAGAGCGTGCACCGAATCATCAAGATGAAACCTGCTGATGTAACGGTTTTCAATGCACAGGATGTCTGGAGAGCCCTGTACAGAAAACAGTCAGCACCCAAAAAGTAACAATTTAACGTCGGTGGCCAAGTAAAAATTAGTAAGCATAAAAGTATCATTGAGAAAGACTACCTTCCTTCCTGGACTGAAGAGACATTCACAATTGCCTAGCGATTGCCTCGAGATCCACCAGTGTATCGCCTCAAGGAAACAGACGGTGATTTTATCCAAGATACCTTTTATGAACTAGAACTACAGAAAGTGAAAGAGAGGGCAGATCATCTGTTTCGCATCGAGAAAATTTTGAAATCTCGAGGAAAAGTTGCGAACAAAGAGGTGCTAGTCCATTGGAAAGGTTTCCTGCGAAATACGATAGTTGGCTTCCCTATAAACAGTTGGTGTCGCTACAGCAAACATGAAACAAGATAGAGATTTTTTTATCATGCTGCCAAGCAATACAAATTTGTTTCCTACCAATTCAGAATCGTACTACCGTGTTGCATTACGTCGACGAATACATTTAAAAGATGAAGAAGATTGGGAAGTTGGACTTCATCATGTAATCTACCCGTTTTCTCGGTTCGAAGTACCTCACGAATGCGATCACCCACAAGTCATGTTTCGTCCATTTGGAAGTCAAAACATCGACACGTTGGCCTTACCAGCTGGACGTTACAGTGCGGCTTTAGATGTTGTAGAAGGACTGCTTCAGTGCATGAACAAACCCCGACATCCTTGGTACTTCAACATTGTTGTATATGATGAGTGGAATGTAACGTTATTATCTCAAGACCTTTGGATAATGGTCGCAACACCTGTGGCTCAAGCCCTTGGATGGATAACCAGTGAGAAAAAACGTCGGATCAACGCATTAGGTTTAAAAAAGAGTCCCTCGTTGACACTCAATTATGGTATTATATTATATTTTACCCAACGAAGAAGAAGACATGGATATGGATATGTCAGAATTAATTTAGGTTTTCTTTAAAGAACTTATTAGTAAAATTATATTTTTGTATCATAGGGTTTTTCCATAGCTTTATAAATATAGTAAGCGTTAGGTTTTTCATAGGTTTTTCTATCTTCTTCAGTTTTAATTCATATTTTTATATCATAGGGTGTTTCAGTTCACAGTTTTATAAATATTGTAAACATTACGTATTTCATAGGTATTTTTCCCATCGGTTTTTCTATAATGGCGTGTTTCACTTCATAGTTTTGTAAATATTGTAAACATTACGTATTTCATAGGTTTTTTCCATAGCTTTTTCTACTGTTTTTCTATCATAGGGTGTTTCCGTTCATAGTTGTATAAATATTGTAAATAATCCGTATATGATAGGGGTGTTTCAGTTCACAGTTTTATAAATATTGTAAACATTACGTATTTCGTAGGTTTTTTCCATAGCTTTTTCTACTGTTTTTCTATTGTAATAAAGATTTTGAGCACTTGAGATGTTGTGTGGTGTTGTCTCTGGATTCAGCACTCAGGGGCGACATTTTGAATACTTAAGAGTCGCTGTCAGTAACTTTCGAGAATCCGCGGTCAGGAAGCGAAAATTCGAATTTTCTTTTTTTACCCCAGAAAGACCCTTTTAATAAACTTTTTTGAAAAATGATACCCAAAAGTTCCAGCGACGTGTTACTTTTTGACAGAAACAGGGAAAGTTCCAAAAGCAGGCAAACCGTCATCAAAGGCCGAAGTAAATTATGCAAATTAGCGTATTTTCAAACCGCCAGAACATGGCAACAAGAGCTCGCCATGAATTCATTTTTTCATCATTTGTTAACCATCTCTCGGACATCTTTTTAAACTATATTTTATCTCCATGTTAAAAAAATTTTTTTTGCTATCCACACGCTTAAAAACTATAACATTCGCTCTTCAATTGATTGACCAAATCTTACCTTCTTTCGAAAGATCACAGCGCCTAGGGTATACGTATATACAGGCTAAAACAGGGTTTTATTAAACGGGCAATTATTGCTCTTTACCATACTGAAATGGTTAGTTTGGCCCGTCAAAAGCAAGCGCGCTCGAGGAAAAAACGTAAAGCCCGTTTTCACACATTTCGCCATTTTCTTTGTTGTTCTCATATTACAAGCTGCACTTCATTTTGAAACAAAATACAATGATATTGGTCAGTACTCGCACTTTTATTTGTTTAATTTAACACTATTTAGGTCCGGTTCAAACGTCGAACTTTACAGGTGCCGAACCTAATAGTTAGGTTCGGCACATGTGAAGTTCGACGTATGAATCGATTAGGTTCGACAAATTTGTATTTGGGTCGACCCTGCCGTTCTATTCGACTGGGCAAGTCGAATAGAACGGCAAAAGTTCGACTTTGATTCAGACGTCGAACTTCACATGTGCCGAACCTAATGCATGAATTACGTTAATGTATTTCTGAATATAACAGCGCTAGCGATTGGCTTAAAACCGATAAGCATGACTAGTCACTTATTAAACCGTGATCAGTCATGCATTCAACGTTCTTGCATCTGATTAAAAAGAGAACTGGGCCGTGCAAATTGTAAACGCGCTATCGACAAGAATCATTACTTATAACAGACTGCATCAAAGTCGAATTGTTTTCGCTTGTTATTTTTTGTGGATAGCTATTCTGAAATAACCGAATATAACAAAAACGATAAAAAACTGTAGTTATCCCAAATTTGGCGAACGAATTCTTAAACCGTAATATCTAAATATTACAACTATAATAAAAGAAAGCTTTTTTTCCCTGTTAATTGTATTCCTATGCTTTATGAGACCTGGTATTGCACAACTGATGATTGTTTACCGCTGTTTTGGAGAATTAAGTTCGACTGATTAAGGTTGACGTCTGAATCAACCTTCGAACTTAATTATTAAGGTCAACCCAAATAGCAATTAGGTTCGGCACATGTAAAGTTCGACGTTTGAACCGGGCCTTAACTGTAGCAATAGCCTGACTTTGTTTTTCAGTCAAACCAAACTATTTTCAAATAAGGAAAATGTCAAGTACTAAAAAAACAAATCGCTTACACGTGTGGAGGAACATGAAGCCGGCGAGGCAAAACAATGCATATAAGATATCGGTTCAGTTGAACGTCTCCGACTCGCTAATTTCCCACCTCAGCGACTTCTAATGCATTTTCAGCTGATGTCTTAACTATAAGGCGTTGTAAGCTTTAAGCCGAGGAATTTTGAAATAAAAATCAGTGTATTTGCCCTTAGCAGGTTTCAATAAAACCGTCTATTGATTAAAAGATAATACATAGATTTAGCCAAGCCTAAAAGCGGAACTCCCTAGGATGCTCTAGGGTTTTTGCATTAATTTTTAAAAATATTGCCTGTACTGTACTGTCTTAGCATTAGAATTCTCAGGTGTTGTTTAATGGTCTCAGTTCCAGTTCCCAGTTCCAGTTCCCAGTCTTGAAAATCGGAATGTCTTGATTTTCTAGGTTTTGAAACTCAAAAATTGGGACAATTCCCATTAAATCAGGACGGATGGCAGGTATGAACCTGTTTTACAAAAATTCTAATAAGCCCCAGTTTTGGGTTGTAAACTTAAATATTGGGCACAATAATTATTTTTGTTCACCTTACCTCGGCCTTTTCTCTGCCACGAGTCTACGGTTTAATTTATTTAAAATTTTTGCAGAGTTGTCAAATTGTATAGACAAGGTACTAATTGAAAAATACCTCCACCTTATTCAATGGTTTGACAGATAAGTTGTGTAGTATAGAGCGAGGAAAAATGCGAGCAATGAGTACCGGTAAAATTTCCTTGACCATCATCTGTAAAACCAATGAATGATATTATTTTATTATTCTACTACAATATTTGCCTATCATTTTAAATGGTTTATTCAATGAGTGATTTGAAACTGGGACACTACAGTGCAATACACCCTCATACTCTCATGTATGCGTTTTCTCCTTATATGATAAACTGATGCCATAGTGGAAGAATAATGTACCTTGTTTACTCTTATTGATGCCCAGGGACTATTATATTAAAATCAATCTCTTTAAGTACCTATCAGTCATGAATTAACCGCTCAACCACTTAGTTGGTAAATCGGTCAATCAGTCAATTAAAAATTGCCAATGCGAATAACAAATGGTCCAGTAACCACTAGTGACTTTATTTGATCCACAGATTACGACTCACTCTGCTACTACCCCTGACCGTGATGGTAGTAAATCTTGTGGTTTAATTTGTTTTATTGGCTTGATCATTAGCCTTTACACTGCATCTAATGTCACCAATGAGCAATACTACTGATTGTCATAATCTGGTAGCAAAGAGAAACAAAAAGAAAAGCCTCTTCACAAATCATTTCAGGATAGTCAGAAACCTGTCATGTAATGAACTGACAAGAGGGGATTTGAGACTGTGGTGAATCCATCATTTGAAATTTATAGTTCTCCCTGTCAAGTGAATTCAATCAAATAAGTCCAAATCATTATTCCTGGGAAGTTAGTTGTGTGTGCGTGTGTGTGTGTGTGGGGGGGGGGGGGGGGGAGGAGTAGGGTTACTCCCAAATAAATGCTACTGGTGTATGGATGTGTTACTGAGGGAACAAAAAGTGTATGTGGATACAGTCAACTAATCAGCAACACCTTATTTCTAGACTGCTCTTCAAATTTTTTTATTTCAATTGATAATGTCTGCCTGGGAACATACATGTAGCTAAGAGTACAATTAAATTTATTAACCAAAGCCTTACAATAAACTGCCATATTTGTTCTGACATCAGGTTGATGGAATAAAAACCTGTATGGAAAACCACAGGGTGAAAAAAGGCGTTTACGTTTCAGGTTTCATAACGGTTATTCGACGGAAACATGAAAGTCTGCAAACGGAAATTTAAGTAACCGTTGCGGGAAACACGCATGTACATTACGTTTCCGCAACTGCGGCTCTGCGGAAACGCATTCCTTAAACTCACGTATCCGCAACGTTTACGCAGTCACGGAAACACTGATAGCCATCGTGTTTCCTCGACTCGTAAATTTGACGGACACACAATTATCCGCTGGATTTCCGGAGAGTGACTGTAACGATAAATCACGTATCTGCAAGGTTTGCGCAGTTACGGAAACTCTAATAGCCGTTATGTTGCCACGATTTGTAAATTGACAGACACACAATTATCCGCTGGATTTCCCAAAGGTACATCATTCACTAAGAAGTTGAAGTTGGGATAGGAAGGGATTTGATTTCTCTTGTAAATCACAGATACGCCTAATAATAAAAGACATAGTCGGGAATACCCTGCTAACGTGGATGCATTCCTCAACTTACGGTATACCCATCGGAATTAACCAACGACGTTCCTGATACACAACTTTTAGAAGTGGAAGCTGTATTAACAAACGTCTTAAGATCTACAGCATTTAAGTGGATTACGTTTATTTTCACTATCTGTACAGAGAATGTCCCACTATGGTAACAGTCTTGGCACAGCCAACACAAAGATGGGCGGCCCTACTTTTGACAATGAAAAAGTAGTTCACATACTCGAAAAAAAATATTATAGTGCTGAACTTTGAACAGAAGTACGACGGAGACTATTACTGTATGCATTTAAATTGAATCTTACAAATATCCAATCTAAGCTCATTAACAAAAGCACCATTATTTCCGCTCAAGGATGGAAAAACAGTCTTGGCACAGCCCACTCAAAGATAGGCGGCTCTACTTTTGTCAATGAAAAAGTAGTTTACATACTAAAAAAAGAAATAATATACTGCTGAACTTTGAAACAGAAGTGCTACGGAGACTATCACTATATGCATTTAAATTCATTCTTACAATATCAAATCTGAGATCATTAACAAAAGTGCCGTTATTTCCACTCGAAGATGGACAAACAGTCTTGGCACAGCCCACTCAAAGATGGGCGGCCCTACTTTTGTCAATAAAAAAGTAGTTCACATAGTCCAAAAAAAAATTATGTTGTGAATTTTGAAACAAAAGACGAAGGAGACTTTTGCTATATGCATTTGAAATCAATCGTACAAATATCCAATCTGAAGTCATTGACAAAAGCGCCATTATTTCCACTCAAGGATGGACAAACAGTCTTGGCACAGCCCACGCAAAGATGGGCGGCCCTACTTTTGTCAATGAAAGAGTAGTTCACATACTCAAAAAAGAAATAATATAATGCTGAACTTTGAAACAAAAGTGCAACAGAGACTATCACTATATGCATTTAAATTGACTCTTACAAATATCCAATCTGAGAACATTGCATTGACAAAAGTGCCTTTATTTCCACTCAAAGATGGACAAACAGTCTTGGCACAGCCCACTGAAAGATGGGCGGCCCTACTTTTGTCAATGAAAAAGTGGTTCACACACTCGAAAAAAAAATTATGTTGTGCTGAACTTTGAAACAAAAGTGCGACGGAGACAAGACTATCACCATATGCATTTAAATTGATTCTTACAAATATCCAATCTGAGATCATTGAGAAAAGTGCCGTTATTTCCACTCGAAGATGAACAAACAGTCTTGGCACAGCCCACTCAAAGATGGGCGGCCCTACTATTGTCAATGAAAAAGTAGTTCACATACTCGATAAAAAAATAATATAGTGCTGATCTTTGAAACAAAAGAGCAACGGTGACTATTACTATATGCATTTAAATTGATTCTTACAAATATCCTATCTGAGCTCATTGACAAACGTGCCATTATTTCCACTCGAAGATGGACAAACAGTCTTGGCACAGCCCACTCAAAGATGGGCGGCCCTACTTTTGTCAATGAAAAAGTGGTTCACACACTCAAAAAAAAAAATAATGTAGCTCTGAACTTTCAAACAAAAGTGCTACAGACTATCACTAAATGCATTTAAGTTAATTCTTACAAATATCCAATTTGAACTCATTGAAAAAAGCACCATTATTTCCACTCGAAGATGGACAAACAGTCTTGGCACAGCCCACTCAAAGATGGGCGGCCCTACTTTTGTCAATGAAAAAGTAGTTCACATAGCCAAAAAAAAAGTAATAATATAGCGGTGAATTTTGAAACAAAAGACGAAGGAGACTTTTGCTATATGCATTTGAAATCAATCGTACAAATATCCAATCTGAAGTCATTGACAAAAGCGCCATTATTTCCACTTAAGGATGGACAAACAGTCTTGGCACAGCCCACGCAAAGATGGGCGGCCCTACTTTTGTCAATGAAAAAGTAGTTCACATACTCAAAAAAGAAATAATATACTGCTGAACTTTGAAACAAAAGTGCAACAGAGACTATCACTATATGCATTTAAATTGATTCTTACAAATATCCAATCTGAGATCATTGACAAAAGTGCCGTTATTTTCACTCAGATGGACAAACAGTCTTGGCACAGCCCACTCAAAAATGGGCGGCCCTACTTTTGTCAATGAAAAAGTAGTTCACATACTCGAAAAAAATAATATAGCGGTGAATTTTGAAACAAAAGACGGAGACTTTTGCTACATGCATTTGAAATCAATTGTACAAATATCCAATCTGAAGTCATTGACAGAAGTGCCATTATTTCCACTCATGCATGTGCTGGACCTTAGCGGTAGTCAACTAGCCAAAGACTTACAAGTCAAAATTGGAATTGCAGGAATAATCGAGAACCAGAGTGGTGTTTGACAAGGATAGGTGTTCAAAAGATAATATTTAATTTAGGGCTTGGCTACCAGGTCATGTCTATATTGTGTACCAAATTTTAATTATCAGTAGCCCATGGATCAAGTGAACGAACCGTTAAGGTTGAGCACTAGATACACAATTGGTGAAACATTTAAGGCCAGCACACAGCAGGGGATTAGGCTCATGCACTTTTTTCAGGGACCAGTCCCCTCGTGAGTGTCTACCTTTATGTCATGTACCAAATTTGTATCATCCATCATACACAAAGTGTATGATGGATGATGGCAGCTTTCCCCCATCTTCCATCTGCAAAATGCATTTTGTAGATACAAAAAAAAATTTACAAAGCCTGGTGGATATTCATACATAAAAACATAAAACGTGGCCAACAAAGCCAGAGATCCCTCAACAATGGATGTATCTGAGGTGCACAAATTATCTTCCCAGTGGCTAAGTGCACATTATTGGCCGGAGAATACAGGTCACCCTGGAAGATTCTGAATGGATAATTACGGTGTTGTTTTCCTCTCTGCCACTTATTTGGGACTGGTTTCTTCCTGTTGAAGAAACAATCAAGCACGTAAGAACAAAAACAATAACAAAAATAAAATAAAATAATTAAAAAATTAATTTAAATAACATCTTGTGACCTTGGATGCTTACAATGTATGTAAAGATGGACACTTCTTATTGTGGATACTTTCGGGGAGACGAAACATTTGATGATCATGCAGCATCTTCACTACAAGAGTTTGATGAAAAAACATGAAATACTCGTCATGACATTAAAAGCAATGACAAGAACAACAACAAAGAAACAAGTACATCTGGGGACTAGAACAGAAGCTGCATGGAACTGTGTATTCGGTTGGACTGTTTGCATCCTTATTCAGTTGAAACTCTTAGCAAATATATATATTTTATGAGAAACAATCTTCATTAAATGACTACTATGAAAAGTTATTAAGAACTGTCCCCTTCCAGAAAAGCTTATTTCAAACCATAAGTTTGGTTTATCTCTGAATTTGACTGCCATGCTAATAGTTGACCTTCAAGTTCATGTACTTACTGTTACTCATTACAGAGATAAACTCCACAAATTCCTTGTGTTTGCATGTTACAGCCTTTGCCAATGGCAGTGGCAATAAAATTATTGCTATTGTCACCTCAGCCATTTTCTCCTGAAACAGAGAACAGCAGTAGTTACTGGTGGGTTATGTGTCTATTAGGTTTGTTTTGTCCCTTTTTCCTATCTTTCTATTCTATTATCTCAGCTGGTCATTGATTATGAAGACATCATATAAAACAACTGGAATCAAGACCAATTGCAGGTCAGTTTACAACCAAAGGCAGTTTAAAGAAAAAACATGGCGGCAATAGCATGCAGCAGCACAAGCCATCACTTAATATCTCATATTGTCAAATGAAATGTGTAAACACGATAACAATTTTCGTTAACTATTAAAAACAAAGCCTTAACCCATATTCAATCGGTGTGAATGTGATCACTCGCACTGGTACAGCAGCTTGAAGAGCTAACAAAAAAGCTGTCACTTGCAAACTGTACCAAGCATAAAGATCTCACATTATGGAAATACCGGTATATGTTAGAATACAAACATGATAATTCAAAAGAAAGGCAAAACCCATAATCAATCAATGCGAATGTGGTCAATCACAATGGTACAGCAGCTTGAATATCTGACAAAAAAAGGCGTCACTCGCAAACTGTACCAAGCGTAAAGATCTCACATTATGAAATTAATGTGTAAACATGATAATTCAAAACAAAGAAAATATATTTGAATTTTGATCAAAAGGCGCGGGTCCTCAGAAATGAGCCATAAATGAGTCATAAATATTATGAACCGGTCAAATCGAAGCTTTTGACTGTGCATCGTGCCCGGGGAGGGGGAATAAATATTTGAACGTTGCCTTGGAAGGGTGGGGAATTTGATCCGGATTTATCTCTTGTTCTAGTGTAATACACCCGTGAGTTTTTTCGGTTTTTGTAGGGTTTAACGGAATACCTCTTTCAAAAGGGTCTTAAAAGAAGTTTGAAGGTGACATAACGGCAGACCTCTCTCTCTCTCTCTCTGAAAAGCGTGAACAGTGTTTGATTAAAGACGAAATTTGCCTTTGAGGAGAGGTATTTCAGTACTAATTGGTGGTGCATTTGAACGGCTTTTTTGCCCCAAGGGGAGGGAATTTGAACAAGCCAATCTTCGAAAGTTCAAATGCCCGGGTTCAAATGCCCTAAGAAATGTCATCAAGAACAATTCAAGTGCGCGGAACTTCGCTCAAACGTACTAAATATCAAACAAGGCAAGAATATTTGGACATATCAAAGCCTAAGCTTACGTTTTACAGTCTAAACTTAAGCTTACCATGAGGCATCAGCTACCATGAGGCATCAAATATGGCGGCCAAACTTGACTCGCTTAAGCTTGATTAATGGCAGAAAACATTCCCACCGATCGTTAATCCGCTGTAAGAAGATTGTATGCGTCTATGCACAGAACGTGAAGCAAGAAGAAGGAATAGTTCACAAGCCATCTCTTCAAAGCGATCAAAATTTATACCTCAAATGCTGAATGCTACCGAAGGTCGTTGAAACAGGCGCCAAAAATGCGAAAAGCACGTCGGGAAGGAACTACTTTGATCATGACCAATTCGTACCTAAGGTACCAATCTCGTTCCCAGAGTCCGCGTTACCCTAGACCAGCGGTCGGGAACGAGGGACTCTGGGATAAAGCGTTTACCGGAAAACAGGAATCCTGTGATCGGTCAAACTGCGCAGGCGTCAGGTATTCGCACATCCGGTTTTACCAAATGGGGTCACTATTCCACGAGGCAATTGAGTTTTCCGTGGAAAAATTTAAGGATTAAAGTGTTAATGAAAGAGCAGTACGATGCCTTATTAAAGAGCTATATGTGTAGAAAAAAGGTATGCTGGTGGCATTGCCGACAGGTTTCGGAAAATTGCTTATCCGATTTTACCCTCGATGTTCGATTACATTCAGGTGGATTACATTCGAAGCTGCTGTACTGTGGGGCAAGATTCTGTTGTTATCGTAGTTTCGCCTTTGAGCGCGTTTATGAGAGACCAGGTGCAAAAACTGGAAGGAGTGTTGAATGTGTGTGTCTTACAAAGTGTGGGAGAAGAAGAAGGGGAAGGAAAAGTCACCATCCCGGAAGATATCAAGAAATGTTGTTTGATGTTTGGGCACCCTGAAGTATTCGATTCGAGGACAACAAGAATGTTGCCAAAATGCTTAAAGCGAAAGGGTGCAGGCCATTGTTGTGGACGAGGCTCATTTGGTTCTTGAATGGTATTTATATAATATAATTATCTTTTCTTCTAGTCGTGTTGCTTTGTTTTCAAACTTGGAGTAACTGAGTGTGCACGTGTACAATGTACATTTTAAAAGATTATGTTCACTGCAAATGCTAATAGTTTTTATTACTTATATTAAAACCATCTGATCAGAATAGACCAATTTCCTACTGAATTCGTTATTATTTTCAATCAAAACCGTTAAAAAGTCATGTTGTTTGATAAATAGACATCCTTGAATATATCTCATTGGTTCCCTGCTAGCTAGAAAATATCAAACCATTGTAATTTATATCCAAGGACTGTTACCACAAACTTGCTGCAGTGTACCTCACTGGCTAATAACTTGCAATAGCTTTTTTAGTCAGGCATTTGTTGTATTTTTAAAATCTTTCATATGACCCCCCAGACTGTACAGCTTTTACTTTTATCGTGCATAAATAAAGTCTGTCTGTCTGTCTGTCTGTCTACATTTTTTATCATTCAAACCGGTTAATAACTGGCTTGTGAAATGAAAGCAATCAGAAAGTGTAAATACCCAGAGAGAGGTTTTCATCCATGCAACTCATGTTTTCAGATTAAATAAAGAGCAACCCATGAAAAGAGAAAGATGGATGGGAAATGAACCATTTTATGGGATGGTGTACTTCAGTCATTACATAATTACAAATTAAACATCACGTGGGACACAAATTTATATTTATACCTTCTTTTCTGTTTTTTGTTAAGGGCCACATTTCGTCCAGCATATGGAAGAATAAGCCTGTTAACAAATTTTTTCCCATCTGAGTGTCACTACTGGCACTTACAGGCACAGCAACAGCAGCTACAAAAAGTGGCATTGTAACTGCCTTAGGACTGTCCACCCCAGTAACAGTTGAGTGTAGTCCAAACAGGACTTACGCCTCCCATGTGCGTCCTGATAGGGGCGATGACAAATTGGATAGAATTTTGCAGCCAATTGTTGTAGAACTCAAATCAAAGAGGCTGGAAACGCCCCTCACTCTTATTTATGGAAATCTAGAAACAATTTCAGGCTGTTTCCTGTATTTTCCAATGAAATGGGCAAAGACCAATACCACCCTTCAGCAGAGCCTTCAGCAAAGAACAGACTTTTTACCATGTATCATGCCCAATATTCCAAGCATGAGAGAAGGAGAATAGTAGATGAACTAGTAAATGGGAAATCAAGCCACCGTGTGTTGTTCGTGACTGTGGCGTTTGCAACTGGGATTGACTGCAATGACATTCACAGAATTGTTCACACTGGGGTAAGATACACGAAGTTGGGAGGTCTGGCAGAAATAGCCTTGCAGCTAGGGCTGACACTTCTTATTATTCTTATGACATTCCAAAAGCCTGTAAAAAACATACCAGAAGCCATGCGGTCCTATGTCCAGTCCAAGGAATGTAAAAGAAAAATTATTTTAAATCATTTTGACCACAAGGTTCCAGACAATCAACCTCAAGATCACACATGCTGTGACTTTCACAGGCTACACTGTCACTGTGAAAACTGTATGCTTGTGCATGCAGCTGAAGAGGTTGAGGCACTCAGTGTTCAAGATGAGTCTGAGATGACCCTCACTGAACAGAATGAGGGTAACTCCCAATTATTTACTTCTGAGGCCAAACTTAAAATCAAACAAGACATGGAGAAATATAGATTTCAACTCCAAAAAGATACTGGGAGAAGCACTGTGCGCAATGTGGCCCTGTCCAGTGGGTTTCCGATTGAAATGATTTCTTTGGTCCTTGAACACTTGCCAGACCTTATCTCTGTAGAAAAGAAGGAATCCATCTTACAAGTGTACAGTAAAGATATGGCTGCAGATTTTTTCAGTATTATTCAGAAACACCTTCCCAAGAAGACATGTGCAGTAGAATCTCCATAATGTGAACCATCAGGGGAAACAAAAATAACAGTAATATTTCAGTGAGAATTTTATGGAGCAGGGGTAACTAATAAGCAAATAACTGTACTTTGAGTCATTTGGGATTCCATGTTGTTATTGGGACCTTTTGAATGTTTAGTAGGGCTTAATTGCACCCCCACCCCCTCCACCACAAAAATTGCCTCATTGGTGTGAAGTACCTATTACACTGTAAGTTAGAGTGGAAAGTACTCATGTACACTGTATCAGCAATATGTGATCCACTATGCAAGTGAAATTCCTCATTTTGTGGGACTGAAAATATAAATTTTATTCAGTTGACAAATTTAAAGTAACACCAGTATTGATGTAACATAGTGAAGAAAGCTGATGCCCTAGGGAATGTATATTAATATGTTTATGTTTTCTGAGATTAAACAAATCCTTCATCTAGAGAAATGATCTCTTCATCTTCCTCCCCATCACTTTCATGAGCATCATCACATGCAGAGTCATCGCAGCTGTGTGGATTAGCTCTCTAGTCATTTCTTGTTTTTAGTTAAATAGGAGTGCAAAGCAAATATGTCCAGCTGATCTAAAGGGCTCTTAGAAATGGAAGGGAAGCTTTGAAGACCCTTTCCTGGCTGATGTTCGAAGGGCTTTTGACTGCTGATAAGTTCAACCATTTCTGTGATATCATCAGATGTACATGCATAAGTATGGTTTGCTGACTTGGGAAAATGTTGCTTTCCCTGTCATACTGCTTTGATGTTTCGTTTAGCAGTTAACTAGAAGAAGTGGATCTTTGAACTACTTTGAGAGCTTTGTTCACACATATTGCTTTCAGAACACCCTTATCATTCTTGACCATGTTCCATTTAAAGGTCATTGTCACCACACAAATCGTTGCCCTCCCCACCTTTGGGTTCACAAACTGACCATGAAGAATATGATGTGCCATGTGTTCACTGTAAAGGACCTATGACAAATGTTATAAAATGCATAGCCTCAAGGGCATATTTCATGCCCCTAGGCTTTGCCCTAAAATAAAACATGAGACGTATCCAGTTCCTTAGACTTTTTTCCCCATCACCTTCTGTCTCTGTGTCATTCAACTGCATCAGAAGCAGTCTCAGCTACATGACCTGAAGTACATAGTTCATTCGCCGGTTTTCTTTTGAACTAGTAGGAATAGCAGAGACAGGGGATGGGGGCTCTACAGGTGGTGGTGCTTCAGTGATTCTCTTCCCATAGACTGCTACTAGTGTTCTTGGCCACAAGACTAACTTGACCAATAGAGAATAATTCAGCTGCTTTATTAGGTTCAACATTAAAGCAACAAAAACAGGAATAAGATCTGGTGAATGGGATGTGATAGAATCTGACACCTTTCCAACACCAAGTACATCATAACCTCTTTGTCCTTCAGATTGTCTTTGGACCAGGAATACAACCTGTCCTATGGAAAAAGATACTGAAAATTAACGTTCAGTTGTTGGCAAAAAATAATTTCTGTTTTACTTCGAAAGTAAAATCAGCAATAAACAGTGTTATAAATTTTATATTAATGTTACTTTGAAGTTGTAAGTGTATTTTATATGTTTGAAGTATAAGAAAAGGGACAGTTTGGAATGTATAAAAAAAATGAATTTGAAAATTATGCAAACAGAACAAGCTATTTTTTTTTAAATTGTGAAAGCATTATTTATATCACTGAGGACTTCCAGCCTCAAAGGATAAATCTGTGATGGCTGGGGAGGTGTTAATAATATTAGTTCGATAGCATGATGTTTACCTCTCTTCGATTGTCATTGTTCTTCTGTCTTCGGACTCTCACTGGCTTTTTCCCTCTCTACAGCCTCAAGAGACTCGTTCCCAGATTCAGAAAAGTGTTTTGCACGACTACAACAGCTGCTGCAACTTTCATTTCTCGGAAGTCCGTCACCATACACAACAACTAATCCGGTCAACTTTTCCAGAACATTTAAAAGGTTCTCGTTCTTAGATTTTTCCCCAAACAAATCTATCGCATGTCTTATAGGGCCGGAATTACAACATCTTCAAACGTACTGTAGTTCTACACCTCCAGGCAAAGATTTCACTCTTTCATTGGTGTTTTGTCCGCCATTTTGGTCTCAAGACTCCGCTGGAAAAGGTAACACGGGTTCTAGGAACGGAGGCCAAATCTGGGAATCTGGGGACGAATTACAGCTACTTTCACTTCCGGTCTAACTGCTCATGCTCAGATTTCAGCCAATGAAAATGCGATCCGAAACGCTTTATCCCAGAGTCCCTCGTTCCCGACAGCTGGTCTAGGGTAACGCGGACTCTGGGAACGAGATTGCTAAGGAACCGACGAGTAAACGCGAGAAAATGAAAATGCGGAAACCCGAAGGAAACACCTTGCTCGTTTCAGCCAACGGAAAAGTTGCGGAAACGCGATGGAAACATTTTAAACGTTTCAGCTAACGGAAACGATTCGGAAACGCCAAACGTTGCCACCATTCTTCTCTTACACGTTTCCTGTCGTAACCGATCTGTGGAAAGTAACGGAAATGTCAACTATCAGGTTTCCGTCACTTTTCCGAATTACGGAAACGCCTTATTTCACAAAGCAGAGTTTAATTATCTCGGTTGCCAAAAGTAAGCTCATGGCTTTAGGGAGGTTCTAAGGATATTTGCCCGCTCGCATGAAAAACTACCCCAAAAGTTTTAAGACACCCTATTATTCGTAAGGAGTCTTGGGTGGGCTTATAAACGGAGGGGCTTATATCCGGGGGGGCTTATAAGCGGAATAAGAAAAACGTTTCGAAATGAGCCACAGCAGTGTTGATCGAAATACGTTTTTAATTTACTAGTTTGTAATTAACCTTTGAAACGTCACAATAAATCGAATTCATTTCAATTTCAACAACAAAAAGAAAACTGCAACAACACGAACGTAACCGGAAGGTAACAAAACAGAAGCTCAGAGTTCATCTTCGCAGTTTTCTGTGAGAGTGCTTAATATTAAGGAAACAGGGAAAACTAGGGGAGAGCTTATATCCGGGGGGGGCGGGGGGGCTTATGACCGGATGTATTTTTAGTTTACAGGTAGATGGGCCTAAAGCCGGGGCGGGGCTTGTAAGCGGGCGTGCTTATAAGCGGCAGTTAACGGTATTTGTTTTGAGCATGTGCATTTAAATAAGTGATATTGAAGCATTCCAAGTGGACAAAAGGTAAACTGTATTTTTAGAGATGGTTGGTCTCATGTAAATACTTATGCCAGTCTGACTTTCAGACTGGTCTCATGTCTGAGTTTACACCGCTTTAATGAAATCAGGGTTTTACTGCCCCTGGGTATCTGAGGATGTTGTTAAACATTCTTGAGAGCTGCTCAACTTTAGTCTGAGGGGATGTTTGCATGACACCAGTTCATTGTATGCTTTTCATTCTGATACAAGTTCACCCCAGTCCCCTCTTGCTTCTCTGTATTTGTTACATGATTACAGCACCAAATTTCGTAACAGTGCGAGTCATACCCGGGTGAGTTCATACTGGTATATCATGTAAACATGGTATAACTATTTGATTCATTCTGCATTGAGTTAAATAACCATATAGCCATCCAGAATAAATCTCACATCACCGTGAAAAAGGATTTTGTAACTTGAGGAAGGAAGATTCTTAACTACAGATCTCGCATTGTTGCTAAGGGATTTTTGTGGATGGTATTTTGTCATACGCTGTTTTGCAGCATTTCGTGCCGCTATATTGGTGAAATAATGAGGAAGAACATCTGAATTCCACAACTGAACATTGCGTGTGCATAGCTGGTGCCAGTCCCCAACTGCACGTTAAAAAGAAAATCAGTAAAACTAAGAGGAAACTCGTAAAGTTCTGATTTTTTTGCGAAATTATCGCCCCACCCTTCTTTACAATCCGAAGCATGCAATTACTGTTTTTACAAAGAATAGAAGAACTACAGCACAAAAATGTATAAAGATATGTGCTTGTGCCATCATAACTTTTATATTCATAATAAAGCAAATTTCTAGAAACTGTTGCTTCAAATTTTGCATCCTGATAATCTTTAAATGTTTGCAATGTTTACAATAGCGAAAACTGTATGCTGTTTGAGTTTTAGCGTTTTTCTGTTCAGGTCAAGTGACATGCTGAATATAGTTGTGACTTGAAAATCTTGAAAACCTTTCCCATAAAACAAACGTGTCCAAGCAGGTTATCTGTGGAAGTACTAGGGTATCCAAGATATGATGGTTCTGAGGAACTTCCCATAGCAACAATATGGCGATTAAGAGTCTTCCCCCTTAAAAGTCCAGATGTAAAGGTTCTAATTGCCGCGCCCAAATGGAAGTCTTGATGGCACACTCATGTAAATGTTGTCAATTTTGTTGTTTCCGATGCTATACGTTGCTTTACTTTTGTGATCCACCTGATTCATGAGACGTACAAGTGCCTATTGTTGGAAATTTTTGCATCCACCGGTGAAAGTGTTCTTCTTTTCAGGTTTTGTGGAATCCTGACAAATAATTAATAAATCATCGCCTGAACCCCTCATTTGCAGCTATCCAAACTCTTTTAGCCATTTGTCTAAAAAGTGGTTACATGTATGTCTTCCGCCCTTTGCACGGTTCATTGGATAATACGGGTAAGGTAAAGCGCTTGAATATCAATCGATCAAATGAGCAACAAAATGGCAGGACCTCATTTAAGTTTACTGGATGTTTTTAAAATCATCTCCAGTCTCCTTTGCTTAACTCAGTAAAGAGCCAATCGCAATTAATCAAACACATTCTAACTAATCTCAGCAGACAATTGTCAGTCAAACAAGCCAGATTGCCTTTAGAAAACAAAAACACATCAGTACAGATATGTCAATTGCATAAAAAAATCCTTTGCTTGCATCTGGATCCCCCCCCCCCCCGAGAATACGATGATTTTTGAGAAAACCAAAAAATGCATGCAGTAATAATTTGAACTTTCTAAAACATGAACATTCCATTATGAGTGACATAAATAGTAAAAAGCACTTTCTACTATGCAGTGCTTTTATTTCATACATGTAGATACTGAGATCGAAAAAATGGCAAATTGCAGTCGCCTTCTGGAAACTAATATTAAGTGATAAACCAAATTAATTCACACATAAGCTTAAGTCTTGAGCTTTTTTAGTGAAGCCAAATAAAATTATTGAAATTCAAGCAAACAATTCAGAAGTGATAAACAGAATTAATTCACACATAAGCTAAAGTCTTGAGCTTGAGTGAAGCCAAATAAAATTATTGAAATTTAAGCAAACAATTCAGAAATCAGAATTAGGTTTAAAGAATATTTAAGACCTACTTCAGTAGATTCATAAATGAGGATGTGCATTTTCATCGATTCGTTACTTGCATGGATTTTGGTAGGGGTTTTGCCGAGGATATTGTAAACAATGACTGGATTCAGAGTTTAAAAGAACGAGGCAATCAATTATGTCCTGTTTTGTTATTCTTTTGTTAGTCAATGAGTTAACATCTTGGCGATTCGCGTTGGTACTTGTTTTTGTCTTTTACTTCATTGCATGCTTTTAAAAGCTGTTTTCTCCTTTGCCTGGCTGCACTTTGCTCCGTGAAAACAAAACACACTGTTATCCTTCAAAGTTGAGAAAAGCGCGTTATCGTCGTAAAAGTAAATAACTGGAAATATTATATTTATGACCAAAGCCAAGACAAATTTTGTTCGAGATAACGGGGAATTGGAAATGAGGGAGTTGAGATAGTGGAATCCTTCTAAATAAAAGCGATTGTACCATGCCGTAATATTCTGTGAAATGATTGAAAAATTCCGAGAAACTCACCCGGGAAACTCAGCAATCAGATCTTCACGCTGGTTCAATTAAAGCACCGGGCCAAAGCAATCCATATTTCTCCTCTCTATGACATTCATATTCTACTTAATAGGCCTTCGTGCCCGGCAGTCGAGTTTCTTTAGCCTATCTTTTCATTTCTAACGTTGAAAAGGTATTGTGTTCTCGTTCTCCGCCAAGCGAGCGGCCATATTGTGAAATCTTGTAATATGATACCATCACCTTTGCACTACCCCCTCAAATTGTGTTCCTTTTTTTCGTATTTTTTGGTTTTCTTTTCACTTTCTACGAGTATTATTAAATGACATAAAAGGTGCGGTTTAGGTTTTGACAAAAAGTTTCCTTTTGTAACAGTGCACTTTTTTTTAAACAAATTAACTTTGCTAAAGCACGGAATTTGATTTTACCCGAACACCATCTAACTTCATGCTGTCCTTGGCGTAAATTTCTTCTCCGTTCTCTCCATTACGATTTCTTTCCCCTTGTTCATCTGTAGCCTGATAAAATACAAAAACGTAAGCGTAAAATATTCGGTGGTACAAAATTATTTCCAATCACAAATTGATAAAAAATTCTAGAAAACTGTACCCGACATGTTTACAGTTCTCTGTCGGCGTCTCTCAGTTTTCCTCTGGCGTTGTTTTTCAGTACTGTCCGTCTTACTTCTCGTTGCCTTTCTCGCTCTGCTGTAAGCTTACTGTTCCTTCGCCTTTCTCGTTTTTGTTTCTGTTCTGCTTGACGCTGTTCTTCAGTGGCGTTTCTTATCCTTTCCCGTTGTTGTTCTCTACCTCCTTCTCTTTTTCTTCGTCTCTGCTCTTCTGACATATTTTTCTCAGTATATCAATTAAATTTAAGTTTAATAAAAGATAAATAGACCTATTAACATTAAAAGTCAAGAAAAAAATGCGAAGCTAACGTCCAGTTTACCACGGTTTTATTGAAACCCGCTAAGGGCAAATACACTGACTTTAATTTCAAAATTCCTTGGCTTAAAGCTTACAACGCCTTGTAGTTAATACATCAGCTGAAAATGCATTAGAAGTCACTGAAGTGGGAAATTAGCGAGTCGGAGACGTTCAACTGAACCGATATCTTATATGCATTGTTTTGCCTCGCCGGCTTCATGTTCCTCCACACGTATGTAAGCGATTTGTTTTTTCAGTACTTGACATTTTCCTTATTTGAAAATAGTTTGGTTTGATTGAAAAACAAAGTCAGGCTATTGCTACAGTTAAATAGTGTTAAATTAAACAAATAAAAGTGGGAGTGCTGACCAAAATCATTGTTCCTTGTTTCAAAATGAAGTGCAGCTTGTAATATGAGAACAACAAAGAAAATGGCGAAAGGTGTGAAAACGGGCTGTAAGTTTTTTCCTCGAGCGCGCTTGCTTTTAACGGGCCAAACTAACCATTTCATTATGATAAAGAGCAATAATTGCCCGTTCAATAAAAACCTGTTTTAGCCTGTATAGCCTGTATATACGTATACCCCCGGCGCTGTGATCTTTCGAAATAAGGTAAGATTTGGCCAATCAATTGAAGAGCGAATGCAATAGTTTTTAGGCGTGTAGATAGCAAACAAAAATTTTTAACATGGAAATAAAATATAGTTTAAAAAGACGTCCAAGAGATGGCTAACAAATGGTGAAAAGATGAATTCATGGCGAGCTTTTGGTGTCATGTTCTGGCGATTTGAAAATACGCTAATTTGCATAATTTACTTCGGCCTTCGATGACGGTTTGGCTGCTTTTCGAACTTTCTCCGTTTTTGTCAAAATAAGACGTCGCTGGAACTTTTGCGTATCATTTTTTAAAAAGGTTCATTAAAAGAGTCTTTTTGGCGTAAAAAAGAGAATTCGAAGTTTCGCTTCCTGACCGCGGATTCTCGAAAGTTACTGACGGCGTCTCTTAAACCTAAATAAACCTGTTTGTCCTGTTTTTCTTGTAAGTGCCCGTTTCGAGTCCCTAGAACGTGATCAACCTGTCTAAACCGGTCTTGTCTATGACGTCAGTGGCTCCTGATTGGTTTAACCCCTTTCCTTTGTTCTCTTGCCTATATATTTGCGATATCATCCAGATCGTTGGGCGGAATCACAACCCCACTACAACATACTTCTCTCTTAACAACTCATAAAATATTTAACAATTATTCTATGAGGGCGCACTGGATATCGAATGTTATTATTCAACAAATTGTCACTATGCCCATTTATGGTAAGGAAGCCCTCAATTTCTGTCATCCATACATGACAGATATCCTGTGATATACGTAAATAACCATATTTGGAAGTGCACTGCAGATTTTCTTTCATTGCTTGTTTGGCGGCCATTTTGAAAAGCGAAGCAAGTTTAGCAGTGTTCTCCGGAAATTTTAACTCCCTGGAAGAAACTTTCCACGATTAAATGCTCTCAAAAAGTTAACAAGCATTTGCTTCAGCCCACAAAGATATCCAGAGATTGACTTGGAATTTTCATAGTGAGAATTCAACCAAGAAAATGCTATTGCGAACAAAGCAGCACACTTGCTCACGGAAAGTTGTAAAGACTGAAGTTGAAAAGATTTTAATTCACAGGAAGAGGACTTATTCTGGATAAGGTAGCAATATTTTTTTTACTTTTGTCTTGTCATTTCCAACATGAGTTTGTAAATAAGTCTTTTTAAGTGAACGGTAGTAAACTTCAATTTCTTGAAGTTCTGCTTTGACTTTTATTAATCTTATGTGTTGTTAGTTTTTAGCGTTTTCATCATAGAGCCGTAGTTTTTCTCGTTCTGAAAGATGGTAGTCGATGGGAATTTGTTGAATAATAAAACAATTATCCTGCAGGTGATATTCCGGCCGCGCGATTTCGCAGGATAATTGTTAAATAATTAACCAACGAGGCGCGTTAAAGCGCCGAATTGGTTATAGTCATTTGATATCCAGCAAGCCCGAGTAGAATAATTGTCTTATTAAAAACTTACCCAATATTAAAAAAAAATCAAGAAAGAAAGGGGAAAAAGAGAAAAGAGATAAAACACATAAAAAGGGAACAAGAATCGATCACAGGACTGAACGAAAAAGGAGCCAAAACCTTGCAAAGTGTTGCAGCGTTTCATTGCAAAGCTGAATGAATCAATGAAACTGTTCGAAAGTGAACGAAGTGGCACAAGTTTTGGAAAAAAATCTAATTATTGGCTCTGAAATATGGTACGTGTTTGATTTTTCCTGAAACATTGTTGTAATCATCGTTCAAAGGGGACTGAAGCTGTACGATTTCACCATATTAGCTGCTGGAGTAGAAAAGGAACAAGTTTGTAATCCGTTCACAAAACGGATCCATCATGTGCGTGTTTGATCGAGCTGAATAAAGAACTGACCTTAACTTGAAGTGGTAATTTCTATGCAGCTCAGAAGCTAGATTACTGTAGCGAGGAACATTAGAATTCACCATCATAGTTTGTTAAACGCAGAGCACAAAACGTAGTTGTTCTCGGTTCAGAGGTTGTGGACGGAATGGTAAAAACAACACTCAAACAACTGGGAAAGCGATTCAACTCCGTTTACATGGCATCTTATTTCTGTCTGAACATTTGGACCTGTTGGAACACAGAGCTACAACGAGTGCAGGTGAACCAGTGTCAATTTTGTGTGTTATAGGCTAAAAAAATTTCGCCCCTCATTCCCTCTTGGTAGTTTGTTTAGTACTTGTTTAGATTGCTTCATGATTTTCTCACCGACTCGTCATGAATGTGTGATAGTTTTTATTAAATGCTTAGAACTGCTCCACGTCACTGTGTTTTATTTTATGTCTTGTCTTGATATTTTGAAGCGGAAAGCCTTCCTGATAAAACCTACCGTTTGTTCAATTTTAATGATCGATGTGACCATCGGTGAAAGAAATATTAACTGTAAACACAATACAACGCTTAATGTTTAAAAGCGACTTCCCATAAATATCGACCTAGCAGTGGCACAAGTGGAAAAATCGATTTCGCTCATATTTTGTTCATAGATAGGCCCTAGCGAGAAACTAAACGGGCTGTAGTTAGTTTTTCCAAATACGGCTTCCTTTCGTGAAAATACGAGAAAAAACAGTTGTGCTTGAGTTGAGCTAAAAATCCACTTCCAGTGAGACGCAATTTTCTCAAAGTTTGATCGGTTCGCATATCAAACCAGAACTAGATACGAAACTTCAAATAACATGTGTAGTTTTTCTAAGTCTTTTTATACTGATTAACAGAGAAATCTGTAAAAACTAAGTTACGTTTATGCCCGAAACAGATTTACAAAAACACGCTATAATCGAGAGGTTCGAGCAACCAAATTTTAGCTCTAAAATATTGCAAATTCTGACTATGGCCGATAACTTAGAATTTCATAAAATGACTTTCTGTGGCTTATTTATATACTGCTTTATTGCAATATGAAAAGAAATCCTTGGGCAAATCGTTTTAAGTGACCCGCAGGGCCTCGAGTTCAACCCCTATTTTGTCGAAAATATGGCTTTCGCATTGTAAACAATTGCGTGACGCCGCAAGTCACCGAGACTTACGAGAGCCTAAAGGAACACCAGAAAAATAATCTAGAGACAGAAATGTGAAAATGTGTAGGTAGAATTTCGCTAGAGAGGCATTTCTTATCTTTTGCCTTTTTTTGCTCTTGCTTCTCTTTCTCAGTTTTCCAATGCTTGTAAGTATATGTTTGTTCGGTGAGGGCGAGTTTGAGAAATTATAATCGGGATCGTTCTTGACCTGTGCTAAAAAGGAACTGCATGCCTCTGTCAATCAAAAGCGAACTGATTTTAAAATCATAACATACTTTTGATGCATTGAGCCTTCGCCTCTTGCTTCCGCATGTAGAATGTATCCACAAAAGAAGACACCCTGAAAGAAGCTTTTACTTAGTCCAAATAATGCTTCATGTTCATTTACACTAGCGTCAGTTTAGGTTCTCCGTGGACTTTAGAAGTTCCCGTTTGCGGATCTAGGATTTTTCAAGCTTAAACAACCCCACAGACGGGGGTGGCACCCCCCCCTCCCCTTCCCCGCTGAATGCGCTCCTGCGTTAAATCATTAACGTCTTATCCATTTCCATGGTCGTTGACACCTAACCAAAAAAAAAGTTGCTGGCATAGCATTTCTTTAACCGTAGTTTCTTGGCGATTTTTTGCCAAGAAAGAGCAATTCTGGCATATTTTCTTTTGCATTCTCCATGCTTATGGTAATGTAACAAAATCAAACACATGTTTTTGGTAGGGGAATCACTCGCGCTGGTCGTGCAAGAAATGACAATTGGTTATGTGTGCTCAAATTTAGTATTAGACTTTGCATGATATCTCTCAAGTTAGGTAGCACTGTACATCTACACTTTTATCCTCAAACCATCACTATAATCCCTGGGCAAACTGAGAGTGCACGCCGCTGACCAATCCCTTTTGCCTCCCTAAGGAATTGACTGAATATGCTAAACGAAAGTGCACATTTGGGAGAACCTTGCTTTTTTTTTCTTCCATGATTTACACTTAGCCAGGAGTAAATGTGACCAATATTTCTCTCCTCTTTTTGTAAAGCGTTTTTTCCTCCTTATTTGAAGCAACATTTGTAAGGTTTACAAAGTCAAAGTATAAGACAGAAAGAAATAGAAATCTCCGAGAGTGCTTCTTTTGCAATAGGCCAAACAATAGCTTTAGTCGCCTTTGGGAACAAAACTCATTGTTTAACCAACAACGGACTCTGAAAAAAGTCAGTTTTGCTTGCTTCCCTCATTTTAGTAAAGAGTTAAATCGAGCTATCGTCAACTTCCGCTTCCAATGAGGGTTTGAGATTCCAGTGCCACTTTAATAAGGCCATTTGACACTCAGTACAATTTGCCGAATGATAACAATGAGCAAACGAAAGTACATTTCTTTGCAAAAGTATTGTACACATTATTTAGAAAAAAAAACCTTTTTCTAGCCAATACATTAAACGCGTTCCAAACTAAAATGAGTTTTTCCAAACTTACTACTTTACCGGTGAGAATGGGGATATTCCGCGAAGCCGCTACTGTATTCATTGTAAATCTTATATTCTCAACAACAATCAAACTGGTTCAGTAAAGAATGCTTTTATTTGACCAGCACAATTTTCCATTCAGTATAAAGTGTGTCTTACAGTTCTGCTCATACCAATAGGATGCAGAAGTTCTACATCTTGCCCAGTGGCTAAACAAAACACTCAAATCCACTGCACTGAGCTGAGATGCAGAAATTCTGCATTTGGTAAAATGAATCAAAATCAGCAAAACTATACTTGCTAAGCAGTGAATACCAATGGGATGCAGAAATTCTGCATTTTGTTTAGCGGCTAAATAATACCCTTGAATTCACTGCACTGAGCTGAGATGCAGAAATTCTGCATTTGATAAAATGAATAAAAATAAGCAAAAACTACACTTAATAAGCCGTGAATACCAATAGGATGCAGAAATTCTGCATCTTGCCCAGTAGCTAAACAAAACACTCAAATCCAATGCACTGAGCTGAGATGCAGAAATCCTGCATTTGGTAAAATGAATCAAAATCAGCAAAAACTATACTTACTAAGCAGTGAATACCAGCGGGATGCAGAAATTCTGCGTCGTGTTCAGTGGCTTAATACACTCAAATTCACTGCATTGAGCTAAGATGCAGAAATTCTGCGCCTGCTAAAGTGAACAAAAATCAGCAAAAACTATACAAATTCACTGCACTGAACTCAGATGCAGAAATACTGCGCTTGATAAAATGAATACAACTCAGCAAAAAATATACTTATAAAGCAGTGAATACCAATAGGATGCAGAAATTCTGCATCTTGTCCAATGTCTTAAAATACTTTGTAGATTCACTGAACTCAGCGACGTGTACATGTAAGTTGCAAAAAACTGTGCCCCAACCTCGTTCCCAGGGTGGGGAAGAAAGACGCTGGGAATGAGATTGATCTGTGCCCATGAATAAAATGAATAAAAGGGATAGTGCTCAAAATGTCACCTACAGTATAATTTACTTTTAATTATCAAATGATATGCAGTTGATAACCCAATTTTTTATCTTTGATTGAAACCATTCTACATAACATGTAACATGTAAATAAATGGCAACATCAATGGGGTTTGGAAACAATAGAACATGCAAACAAGATTGTACCTGCTTACATGGATATGAAACAGACTAACTTAGCAACAACATGTTATGCATGCTGAAAAGAGGTACATGTACAAATAAATTATGGTCCCTGTGACTACATTTTTTGACTAAAATGGGTAGTTCACACGAAGGGACTTGGTCCCCGGGACTAGTCACAGGGACTAGTCCCCTCGTGTGTGCTGACCTTTAACATCAGATTAAACAGCTAATGTCTGACGTAAGGCCCTGTCAAACTCTTTATTTTAATGACAGACATTAGGTTTTATGCAACTGGCATTAGATCAGTATAATACACTGTGAGTCTTGTATATGTAAACGGAGAGGTATGTAGTACATGTAACTAAACAAAAGTTCTGAGGGTTCTTAAATACATTATTTATACTTAAAATATGTGCTGGTGTATGCTGGCCTTGTAAAATCTGTGCTCACAGCAGAGGTGCAGAAAGACTGGTATAATCTTGGATGCTTCTCTAACCTGTTTTAGGTTAACAGTATAAGAGACATTATTAATGCATTTTCAAAATGCAGTCTTTATATTCAGTACTTGAAATTTAAATATCTCAATAATTTATTGTATCTTGATCTGAAGTTAAAACAGAAAAACATAAAGTCTTATAAATTGTTTTATTTAATTCATGATAAAATAAGGAAAACAAAAATCTTACATGTACACCACACCTCCATGGCAATTTGATAGCCAGTGCATCTTTGCCATTATTAGGGAGTTTACACAACCACAACAACAGCAGCACTGGAGATGATAATGGTTATAAAGAGTTTTTGTGATCTTTTAAACATTATCGCAATGATTCTAACTTGCTCCACTTGTCAAATGTAGGTGTATTTTCCTGGAGATGAATTGTAGCGGTGGCATTTAAATTGCTAGTGATTCAAGTCCTCCATAAAATGTCACATTATATGTGGGTAATTTCATGTTTTTTGTAATTATGCAGAGGATAGCAAAGAAATGTACCTAAAAGTGTGATGCACATGTAGAGTTGTTCTTTTGCTCATTAAAGCTATTGTTTTTTGATGCTGTCATTGTGCAAGCTCCCTATTTTCACTGCTATGTCAAATACAAAATTCACTTGGAAATAGACTTCTGTCAAACAACCCATTCAAACAGCACTGGCTGTATGTGTCAGCCCAGTCAAACTGTTATGGAGTTGTAGGCAGGCTGTGACTGGAGTAGCAGGCAGCACAGGGTTGCTTTTCTGTGATTTTAATATTGGTAAGGTAAAGTGCAGGAAATATTCCACTGTAAGCCGTAAAATTGCCGACTGCTGGCTCATTTTGACAGGGCTGGTATGTATAACGGAAACACTGTAGACATACACATACAGCGTATCTTTAGCATTCATTGACAGTGTCAGCAACCAATTGTGCAAATTTCCACATACAGTGTACAACCATAATTTTATTTCAGGTAGGTTGTTTGGCTGTTTGAATAAGTTTGTTATAGGAAAACGTCTATTCAAAAGTACTTTCAAAAGTCCAGTAAGCTTAAGCTTATGTTAAAAAACGCTGGGATCTTTGTGAACAGTCCATTTAACCCTATTTAGCCTGGGGGGGGGGGGGGGCACATTGTGCCCGCGCTGACTTTAACGAACTATAACTTTTAAACGGCTGGCCGAATAATCACCAAATCTCGTGACTTTTCCTAAAATTTATCAGAGAATATTTTCCTGTGTCAATGATGTGTCTATGATGATTGACGTTTCCATAGCAACCGTCTTCTCAGGAGTGTATTTTGACTACTTTCTGTCGTTTTTCAGTCGTTTTTTCAGTTTTTACTCTTAGTTTGTAAGAAAAAGATAATCTTTGCTTTTTTGTGCTCATTTTGATTAAGTATGTTTCCTAGAACAAATTCATATATTTTTCGATGTCGTCATTGTCAACTGTATGACTGCAGGTTTGGGATCCAAGATGGCGGCCTCAAATTCAAAATGGCGGGTTTCTGACGCCATTATGACGTCTTGACACGGCATAATTGACACGTCATAGTACCAATCTGTTAAGCTAATGACGTACTAAATACATGCCACGTTTCATCACAAGAGCATTAATACTTTTCGAGATCTGTAGGGGGCACTTTGTGCCTCCCCCCCCCCCCCCGGGCTCAGAAACTCAAAAAAAGCCTAGGCGAAATAGGGTGAACCGACTGCCGCTCAAATTCAAACAGAGAAGACGCAAACACCGCCGATGAACTGTTTATAATACGCCACCGTTGTATAAATACTGCAGTTAGAATCAAAAACTAAAACACCTACCATTTAGATTTGATCATAACACTCCACTAGGCCAGTGAGAGCTGCTGTCACGATTTCTGCTGCTTTGAAGAATGCAAATCATGGCATTCATGAAGAAGCGTCCCTCAGATTATTGCAGTGACCTTTATGGTAAGTCTAATCGCGGTCATGTACGTCGAGAGAAAAGAAAAACGATGTAAAACACAATCTTCTTGACAAATGAAACGAGAGGACAAAATGTGAGCGAACCGAGGAGCCAACAACTATTGAAATCGAATGGCGCGTCTTCTCAAACGGAAATTAATGTCATCCATAAAATACTTGAACCAATCAAATCATCTTCTGATATTCAAAACGTCCAATCACATTTCTTGTAAACCTGAGAGCAACCTGGGAACGAGGTTGTCCCTTGAGGTTGCGAGAAGAAATTCACTTAAGGACGGTGGCCCCTATTGCTAATGCGCACATTTTCTGCGCATTGCGCGTTCGTCCCGCGCGATCGCGCAATTCCTGTTTGTGCAGTGGTGCGAAAAATTTTAGGTGCATTGACTTGTTGTTTTTGTATTTCGCTTCCGTTGTGGGATTGTTGACCCGCAAACGGGGAACGTGAAACCAAAACGAAATGGTAGATTTGTGAAAAAATCCGGGCCGTCGAAGCGCAAGCGCTGGCACGACGAAAAACAAACATCGACACCGGCTCCCGACAACAAGTGAAATAAGGAAAGTAGCGCGGGAGGGACGAAGTTGACTTGACGAGAGGGTCGATGAATTGTAGAACTCGGCGGGTTAGCTGAACAGATTTGTTTTTCAGAGGATATCTGGAAAGCGACCATCTGAAAATACCACGCGAGCGTCAACCTTTCGGTTGAATTCTCAAGTACTTCGCTTCCACTCCCACGGTATTGCAAATTACTTATTTGATAGTGGATTTACATTATAAGAATTGTTTAATTGAGGGAATTCCTACGTTGAATACAATAGTCTAAAGATGTTGAAGTGAATGATCGAATATAGAATTGCTTTGGAGTAATTTTTTTAAACTTTGGAACAAAATAATACAGCAACTGATTATGAGTTAAAACTCTTTGCCGAATATTAAATACTTCGCAGGCGAAAAACTTGTGCCATTTTTCCTCCATAATTTACATGCGCTTGGAAGCTTCCGAAAACCTTTTTTGGGTAATTTTTGCCAGTAAACTGACAGATGACGAAGCAATGCTATTTATTTTAGCAAAGTTGTTTGATAGTCGACAGAAATGGAAAGCCAGCGGGATACATGCGAATCAGTAAGAAATTCGATTTTACATCTACAAGTCTGTCAAGTCGCTACCGGCAGTTGGCATTAAAATGGCATTATTAGAGCAACTGTAGTTTCACGAGTACTCTCCTTGAACTTAATTAGCTTTCCAAAGAATGCTGCAAGAAGAGGTAGCGGTGAAAGTTATGCTAAGTCTTCTTTATGAAGAAAAATAGGTCAACTTCACTGTTTCCTCAGCGGTCCGCTTTCTGTTTATGCCTTTATGTTTTCCCAATGTTTTTCATCTTTTGGCGAATAACGAGTCAATAACTGCACAACTGAAATGTAATGTATTTTAGGGGCCAATAAGTTGAGAAGAATCTTTACAATCCATAAATGCACTCCAATTTATGAGTGATTAGCGTGATCAGGATAAAAACGCAGAACAATTCAGAAGTAGAAAAGTACGAAGTTTTATGATGGTACGACCTTCCCTCCTTCTTTTGGAATACTTTTTAAAGCAGTATTTTTAAAATGAAAGTCACAAAAAGACACTGTATAGAGGACAAAGTTGAAGCAAACTACTTGTTAAAACTGTGTCTCACCTAACGCGAAAACCGACAGATTCAGACACTCACGAGCAGTATTGCATTCTGATCTTTTGCAGTGAAATAAAGTAATCACTCCTATTTTAAGGTACATGTCATTTTCACGTGTGGAATTTTCTTTTAGAGGGAAAGGAAACGTATCTAAGGCTTACACTCTGATGAAAAATGTTTCCATTTGTAATTTGTTCTTAAGAGGCTAGAAAGAGTCAAAAGAGTAAAATTGTGAAGGAACTTCTTGAAAGAAAAACAAAAACAGCACCTAACTGACCGACCTGGCCGATAGTCTATGAAATGTTCAAAGAAAACCTACCTCCTCTCGGTCTGGAAAAATGTCCATAGCTGTTATAAACTGCAGCAACGGATGGAATGAAAACTGGGTTGACCTGCTGAAGTAGACAAGTAGCCGATTTTGATAACTCCACTGAGCGAATTTGCCGAATGAGAAACGGAACAAATCGAAAACTTGACGAGAAATTTCAGCTTTTGATTTTTGGTCAGTTCGCTTCAGAGCTTCTGATCCCATTTTAGTGGCATTTCGCGTTATTTGTCAAGATCCGAACACGATGAAAACCCAAAACAATAAGCAGTTTAGTTTAGGGTGAGTTATATTTAGCTGCTGTAGATAATCGACGTTTCCAGTTCATTCAAGCGAACAGCCAATAAGTCTGAGATGATTTGACAAGCCTTGACAGTTAAATGACAGGATATTGAAACACTGTAAAAACCAAGAAACACGACGCAAGAAGAAGAAAATATTTTATCCGGACAGTTTGAAGCTCAATAAATATAATAATAACAGTAGTGTGACTTTCGAGTTCGGATTATTGTGGGGCAATTCGCGGGAAAAACTTGCCAGAATTTGCGGCGCTGTACAAACACTTTTGAAAGAACACCGCGCCCGAAAATAGCCCCGCAAAATTTTTGGGCCCGAAGAGTTTTGAGTTTTTGAAAAACAAACACCAGCTTATTCATGGGAGCTCCTCCACTGTTAGGCTAGCCTATCTATAAGACTTATATTACAGGCTTGGTCTGATCCCACTGACAATTTGCAGTACAACTTCCAAGCACGTACACAACAATCAAGATTCTCGGCTGCACAACATTCATTGAACAACGAAATCACCTAACGGCACTCCCGTTATAGTATGTTCTTTGATAAGGTAATTGCAAAATCCCTATACAGTTAGCAGAGATAAAATCAATCGACGTACGTTTTACGACGATCTTTGCTTTGCCGCCGTTCTTTCACCACGCGTCCTCTCCGCCAGTTTTGATTCCCAGCATGCATCACTTCGATTTACATTTTACTCCCCACCGGGGAGGAGAGCGTCAAGAAAATCGTCACCGATGGAAAACATGTCGTGCGTGAGTTAGGAAAAAGTGAAGTTAGCTTTTAAAAATGCACGGTTACCCCTAGTTTTTATGTAATCTATCAAAAGCAGGACAACTGTTAGGTATTGTAAAATATTTTTTTCAGAGGAAAAACCGCCCCTTCAAAAGTTATTTTACAAAACGTTGCAATATACTAGGTCAAATAATAGCCCCAAGGAGGGGAAATTAGCATATGGAATTCTGCAGCATGTTGAGAATTGTATCTGTTGTTATTCATTACAAAGCGCCTATTAGTTTAGACATCTTCGCCTCCTATTTAAGTTAAATAATGGCTATCTTTTATTTTAAAAAAGAATTTTCCTAATTTAAAAAAAATGCCCAATCAGCACTTTTTTACCATATTTGGGCCTAATTATCTCTGAAAAATGCACGGTGACCCTCCATTTTCTTTTTGGATTTTAAGAGCCCTAGGTACGAGTAACAAATCCCACATGGTGACAAATGAGAAAAAATACCTTCCTATTAGGGACCACCGTCCTTAAGAAACGGGACAAAAATAGGGTACAATACCATGGTAAAAAAGTGTAATAGAGGGCCATAAGTATGGCTGTTTGTACCACGTCATAATATCAACTATAAACGACTCTCTGAGGTTCCCGAACTATTCTATCATTCATTTTAAGAAAAGATGTAAGGTTTTTTATGTTTTGATCTGTTTATTTAGGTTTTAAGAGGTGACCTTGCAGTATTTCGTAGCCGTGGTAAAGTTAACGCGTAAAAGTGTCACCGGCTAAAATAAATCTCGCGTTACCATCCTGAATATATCGTTTGAAAATTGCCTGTTAGTCGCAATATTAGTATCGAAAAATGATTTTGAGACTGGTAATGATTTTGGCCGAGGTAACGTATAATTACAAACAAAATTACGGAAATGTGTAGCCATCTTAGCCATCTCAGTATGGTTTCATCAGACATACAATAGGTTTCACTTTAAACTAACGCGCTTATGCGATGCAGTGATCAAGTTGAACCTACACCGATTACTTTCCAGCTTACTTAGATGGCTATTTATATCGTTTTATAACAGCCACTCTTGAGGCTCTCAGCTAATAAATTTTCCCAACGGCTCGCAACCATTGTTAAAAATTAGTAATTTAGCTCCAACTTTGTATGAACAATTTATAAAGAACATCTTCCTTTCAGTAGAGGTGAAATTAACCTTAGTCTTGAAAGAAATCCCCCGCTACCCCGACACTGTCTGCAAAAAAATGAATGGTTCAGTTTCATAGCTTTGCAAACCGGAACCTGGTTCCGCTTGAGTTTTGAACATTTGATGTCATTTTATGCGAGTCTATGAGACTATTTACGATGTAAAATTGTTGTGGTTAGTTAAATCTTTTTTAAAAAGCCGCTTTTGTTAGTTAGTCTGGTACCAATTCCAAAAAAGGCAGTGTTTACCACGGAATTCCTCAGTATCAATTAGGACATAGGACATAGGACACTTTATTTAACTTGGTAATATACTTAGCCATACGGCTAGTTAAGGACGTTCGCGCTAATTGTTTCTGCGCATTCTTACTGCGCACGCAATTCACTGCCACGTCATGCATTGAGCGCGCGCGCTGTTGGAGAAATGTGGAGATATATAGCGCTAGTGGGCACTTTAGTATCTATGCACGGGTTTAACTCTCTTAAATGTTCGGTGACCCCATATTTTCTTTTGATAATTCACTTTCTCTGTCAATAATCTACGTTTTGAGAAAAATTAAAGAAAATCTGTATTGTGGAGGTTTGATTTTTTTCAACTTTTCTGCCCTCACATCATCGAATTATGCTATTATTGTAGCTGCACGGTGTTCGCAAAAGTCCATCTTAGAGGATGAGTTTAACTAAAAGGATGACACCAGCTCACATTATTTACTTGGCAGTCCCACTTAAATAAAATTTGACTAAGAAAGTCGGTCTACAGCGAATCATTTTTAATATTTTTCAAATAACAAGCACTAAGGCCATGTCGAGTTGCGAGGCCGATTTGTCAAAATTGGGGTAGTTTTCCACGTGCTTTATTTTGAAAACGAAGTCGGTGATCCCCCAATTTTTTTGCATTTCTGACATAGGTAACTCATTATCTGACTGTAGCCAAAGTATGAAAAAAATCTGTATTGCAGACGTTTTTCGCGCGAACGTCCTTAACAGATATTCCACGACTAATGTTAACTTAAAAATTAAGATCAAAATAAATTAAAGTATAAAACTCATATTACTGACTAAATACTGCAATGATGATATTATTAGATATGATATAAATTAAAATAGTAAAGGGTTAATGACAAGGTCCTCCCATTAAAGCATGCTAAATAAATTAAGTCTTCCACTCAAGCTAAATAAATTAAGTCTTGTCTACTACCACTAATTGATGTATTAAGGTCCTTCTTCTTTTTGGAAACATTATCGATGCCAATGTATGAAGGTTTCATCAACAAACAATTTAAAGGCGCGTAGAAATCGCCGGGCCGTTCTCCTGTTGGAGCAAGGTTCAAGAGAGGCTACGTTTTACCACCAGTTAACATATTCGCCGCTTGTTCCTCTCGGAAGCCATTTTTTTTCCTGGTATGTAAAGGTTGTTTTCTTAATTTTTCAATAGCCACTGTTCAAGCGTATTGGGTCTGAATATTAAGCCCTTCCCGTTAGAGCATACAAAAAGCTCACTAAAACACCGGCCTGTGGTAAATGGGTGTTTACAACTGATGTTAAAGAAAGAGTTTTTCTTTCAAAAGGACGCTTGTTTTGTTAATGAACCTCCGTTAGTAACGAATTTATAACATTCTACAATGCTTCGATACTACAATTTATGTTTTGCGCTAAGTTCATTCTACGGGGAAATTTCTTGCCGTAGGTTAAGAAAGTTATTCTACTAACCCCGCAATCGGACGTTGTTTCTCTGGAAAACATTGTGCGTGGAATATGAAGTTCTATTTTTATTATTGCTGTTTTTCAATACCGTGCAATCGTAAAAGCGTATTGCCTTATAAAGCTTACCGAAAGCTAAGAACTCTGGTGGTGGAGGGGTGTCAAAAACGGTACGGTAACCTTATTCACCATGGCCTTAACTGCCCTGGTAGATGCCATAGAAAGAATATTTCCTTGAAAAGGAAAGTTTTTTATACAGGACACTTCGTTAGATCCACAACGTGTTGCAATGCTTCGACACTGCAATCTATATTGAGTGCTCAGCTGCTTCGACACAGAATAGCTTGTCGCCGTCCATGTTGTACAGAAACACGTTTTCATTTACGATGAGTTCTAAAGCTTGAAAAGACGTACTCCCTGACCTTTTAGTGCGGATAAAACCTAAGGACACGCTCCAATATAACTACTAGGTGACCTCTGGCTTGCAAAAACAAATACGTTGTATTTATAAATTTTTTAAGCCGGACATAAAGAATTGTAGTAAGGGAAGGTAGAAGGTTGAATAGGATATTCTACTAGCTCTGGCACATGAAAGCCTTCCAGGTGAACAGGAAAGAGTTTGTGGAGATTTTCAAAGGGTATGTAAATATTCGATGAAATTGCACCAAAATACAGTCGCGACCTGGCCGCTAGTGAAACCACAAATGCTGTCTTTGCAAGGTACTGCGCGTGTGACTAGATGACGTCTACAGGAAAACAACTTTTAACAGATGCTGAGTTTTACTATCAATTATCGCATTCGAGCCTTATTTCTGTCGGAAAACGTTGTTCGTGGTATATGAACGTTTTCTTTTATAATTATTTTTGCCCAGCTATACCAACATTAAAAGTGTATTGACTCTGCCCATATAAAGTCGTCCCGTTAAAGCTTACCGAAAGCTACAAAATCCGGTGGTGGAGGGGTGTCAAAAACGTAACCTATTTCACCATGACCTTCATGGAAAGACTTTTTCCTTCAAAAGGAAAGTTTTGTATACAGGAAACTTCGATAGTTACGCATCCACAACGTGATGCAATGCTCAGATACTACGATCTATATTGGGTGTTGCAGCTGCTTCGACACAGGATAGCTTGCGGCCGTCAATGTTGTCCACAAACACGTTTTCTTTTAAAGTGGCTTCTAAAGCTTGAACCGATGTCTTACCTCACCTTTTAGTGCCGATAAAACCTAAGGACACGCTCCAATATATCTAAGAGATGATCCCTGGCTTATAACAACAAATACGTTGGATTTATAATTTTTTAAGCAGGACATTTTAAAGAATGGTAATAAGGAAAGGTAAAAGGTTGAAAAGGATATTCTACTAACTCCGGCGCATGAAAGCTTTCCTCGTGAACAGGCAAGAGTTCGTGGAGATTTTCACGCGATCAGGTAAATATTCCATATCAAATTGAACTAAACTGCAGTCGCGACATGGCCGCTAGTAAATCGTAAAAGATGTCTTTGCAAGGTACTAAACGTTTGACTAGATGACGTCTACAGAAAAACAACTTTTAACAGATGCTGCGTTTTACTACCAATTAACGTACTCGGGCCTTGTTTCTCTCGGATAACATTGCTCGTGGTATATGAAGTTTTTTTTAATAATTATTTTCTTCAACACCAATTGTAAAAGCGTATTGCATGACCCTGCACATAAAGTAGACCCGGTAAAGCTTACCGAAAACTAAAAACTCCGGTGATGGAGGGGTGTCAAAACCGTAACCAATTTCACCATGGCCTTAAAATCCCTGGTAGATGTCATAGAAAGACTTTTTCCTTCAAAAGGAAAGTTTTGTATACAGGAAACTTCCATAGATCCACAACGTGTTGCAATGCTTCGACACTACAATTTATATTGGGTGCTCAGCTGCTTCGACACAGAATAGCTTGTGGCCGTCCATGTCGTACAGAAACACGTTTTCATTTACGATGGCTTCTAAAGCTTGAAACGATGTCCTCCCGGACCTCTTAGTGCGGATAAAACCTAAGGACACACTCCAATATACCTACGAGATGATCTCTGGCTTGTAACAAACAAATACGTTGGATTTGTAAGTTTTTTAAGTCGGACATTTTAAATGGTAGTAAGGAAAGGTAGAAGGTTGAAAAAGATATTCTCCTATCTCCGGCACACGAAAGCCTTCCACGTGAACAGGAAAGAGTTTATGGAGATTTTCAAAGGGTCAGGTAAATGTTCTATGAAATTGCACCAAAATGCAGTCGCGACATGGCCGCTAGTAAATCACAAAAGCTGTCTTTGCAAGGTACTGCACGTGTGACTAGATGACTTCTAAGGGAAAACAACTTTTAACAGATGCTGCGTTTTACTACCAATTAACGCATTCGAGCCTTCTGCTTATTTCTCTCGGAAAACATTGTTCGTGGTATATGAACGTTTTTTTTATAATTATTTTTTCTATACCAACATTAAAAGGGTATTGACTCTACTCATTTAAAGTTGTCCCCTTAAAGCTTACCCATAGCTAAAAACTTCGGCGGTGGAGGGATGTCAAAAACATAACCTAACTCACCATGGCCTTAAAATCCCTGGTAGATGTCATATAAAAAATATTTCCTTGAAAAGGAAAGTTTTGTAGAAAGGAAACTTCGATAGTTACGTATCCACAACGTGACGCAAGCTTAGATACTACGATCTATATTGGGTGTTGCAGCTGCTTCGACACAGAATAGCTTGCAGAAGAGTTCATGGAGATTTTCAAAGGGTCAGGTAAATATTCCATATGAAATTTAACTAAAATGCAGTCACGACATGGCCGCTAGTAAATCACTGAAGCTGTCTTTGCAAGGTACTGCAGGTGTGACTAGATGTTTTCTACGGGAAATCAATTTTTAACAGATGCTGCATTTTACCAGCAATTACAGTATTCGGGCCTCATTTCTCTCGGAAAACATTTTCGTGGTATATGAAGGTTTTTCTTTATAATTAATATATTGTTTTTCAATACCAACATTAAAAGCGTATTGACTCTGCCCATATTAAGTCGTCCCGTTAAAGCTCAGTTATCGAAAGCTGAAGACTCCGGTGGTGGATGGGTGTCAAAAACGTAACCTTATTCACCATGGCCTTAACTGCCCTGGTAGATGTCATAGAAAGAATATTTCCTTGAAAAGGAAAGCTTTTATACAGGAAACTTTGATAGATCCACAACGTGTTGCAATGCTTCGACTCTACAACCTATATTGAGTGCCCAGCTGCTTCGACACAGAATAGCTTGCGGCCGTCCATGTTGTGCCGAAACACGTTTTCATTTATGGTGGGCTCTAAAGCTTGAAACGACGTACTCCCTGACCTTTTAATGCGGATAAAACCTAAGGACACGCTCCAATATAACTACTAGATGATCTCTGGCTTACAACAACAAATACATTGGAATTATAAATTTTTTAAGCCGGACATTTTAAAGAATGGTAGTAAGGGAAGGTAGGAGGTTGAAAAGGATATTCTACTAGCTCCGGCGCATGAAAGCCTACCACGTGAAACGGAGAGAGTTTGTAAAGATTTCCAAGGGGTCAGGGAAATATTCCATATAAAACTAAACGAAGAAGCAGTCGAGACATGGCTGCTAGTAAATCACAAAAGCTGTTTTTGTAAGGTACTGCACGTGTGACTAGATGATATCTACGGGAAAACAACTTTTAACAGATGCTGCGTTTTACTACCAATTAACGTATTCCGGCCTTGTAGAATTCGGTTTCCCATGAAAAATTGTGAAATTACCTCAGCGGATTAAATAAAACACGCTTAGAAATTCTATAAAGGATTGCTCGCGGAAAAAAAGAAAAGGTATACCTACCACAATTTGCTTATGAGCCTTTGTAGTTGCTCTTGACGATGCCTATTCAACAAACGGTCATAGAATTCTCTAAACTGTGAAACCTAAGCTTACCATTCAATTTCAGAGGAGTTTGTAGGATCGATTGCTTGCAATCGTTGTGGCCATTAAAGTTAAGATCCCTGCTTTCCCATTTATTATGAGTTCAATTGCGGTGGTGAAATGAGATACAAAATTGTTATGAATTAACCACGGCCTAAAAAAGAGACTTTACTGAAACGGACAAATATTTTATTCAATAGATTGCCATAGCTTGGGGAAATGATAGAAACACCAGATCTAAGTTTGACTGCATTGCTCTCAATAATCGACTGACATAGATTTCAAGCAAATTCCTCTTTTTTATAATTGGGCATAATACACAGGAAACAAAATAACCGTTTCGCTAGGATGGTACAGCGATCACAAAAGTTTCATTATACCATTGCTTTTGCAAATTTCGCCTTTACCCTAGAATTCGGAATCTAAACAAAAATTGTGAAATTATCTCCGTTGGTCAAATAAAAGCATGCTTAGAAATTCGACAAAAGGATTGCTGTCCCCCCCGCCCAGAGTACAAAATTAAATTGTGCAGCTTAGTTTGTCTTTATACCATAAAAACTGTTATGTATTAAAGATTCACATCTCTGCTAAAGATGTACTTTGTTCTATTGCCAAGTAAAGGAAATTAACTGTAAATGGTTTGAACCCAGGAGTCATATCATAATTCGGTAAATTGTGATCGTCCGGGTGAGTGTAGTCCTGAGAAGGGACTGTTTGAGGTGACATTGACGGACGTTTCGACAACCTGAGCGCAAGTCATCATCAGAGTCAAGTGAACTGTGAATCGTCAGTAGATGTTATAAGTCGCTGGTCGTTGTCCTGATTGGTCGACGATCTCGTGATGTTATTAGTCGTCTGTCAGTTAAGCCGTGATGTTATTGGCTGTGAAGACTGTTAAACGTGATTGGTGCGTTTCGATCCGTCTTTTGTTAGTCAAATGTCCGTTGGTCTATTGTTTAGTCAAATAAGTCAGTTTGTCTATTGTTTGTCTGTCTTGTTATTGTCGGCAATCAGTCGTTTGTAAGGTGCAGGTAGCTGTTGGCAACGGTTCAGTGGTGTTTGTTCTAAGTTAGTACACCAGCTTTCCAGAGTGATTCGTTGATAGTAGTCCGTACTGTAGGTAACGCATTCAGCAGAGTCCCAGTTGATTCTGTGGTTTGTTTTTAAATGGTGCTCAGCAATGTGATTGTTGATATCACCATTTCTAGTCGCTCGTTTGTGTTCAGTCAGTCGGACGTTCAGACTTCTGCCGGTCTCACCAATATAAGTGGCCTGGCAGTCGCAGCATTTGATTTTATAAACTGCTTCCCGTCTGTCGCTCGGTTCGTCTTTGTCTTTAACGTTCGTCAGTAGCTGTCGTAAAGTAGTGATAGGTTTGTGAGCAACGCGGATGTTGTAGGGTTGTAGGATTCGTGCGATAGTTTCAGAAGTCCCTTTGATGTAAGGTATGGTTGCAGGAGTGACAGGTGTCGCGTTAGTGTTCGTAGCGTTTGGTTCGGAGTTTCTGTGTGCTGTGTCTAATAAAGTCCCGGTTGTAATTGTTCTTGTTGAAAACGTCGAAGTACTTGTTTTAGGTATTTATGCTCGGTGCTTTGGAATTATGTGTCGGAATGGAGGTTACGTAATGCGTACCGCATTTAGGCGTGTTTATCACGCTTATTGTTTGGGTTGTGCTTAAATAGGTTCATCACGGTTGTGCTCTCACTTTAGGTCATTTCAGTGCCTTTAATCGACCGTCACTTAGTTTTTGCTTGTTTATCATGTCTGATAAAGTAGGCGAGGAGGATCCAAAAGTTATTTCTGTTGGGTCTTTTGAAGACTTAAGGTCTTACTTTGATCAGAAGTTTTCGCATTTAAAGCGTGAGCTTTCGGACGATCAACTCAAATCGTCTTCATCCTTGGCTAAGAAACTTAAGTCCGAAACGAACTTAACATTCAAGTTTAGTGGCAACAAGAAGCAATTCGAGTTCAATACCGAGACTTTGGAGCACATCACCCAAAGTCTTTCTTTTGTCGATTCGCTGAAATCTCTCGTCGACCTTGAAAACTCCGAGAATCATCAAGTTTCAGCGTTGATTCGTAAACTCGACGATTCCCTCAACGCTGCTTCAAAGGCCATAAAGCGAAGAAACAAGCTCATCAGAATTGCTGACAAATCTGACGCAGGTTGGGCCGCAGTTGACGAGTATCTTTCTGACGAAGTCGCTTCTGGTTCTGAAGACGAAAAGAAGATCCGTGCTGCTGAGCAGAGAGCGTTCAGTCTCATTATACCCGTGTATGTTATTCCGATGCGATTTCTACGGGTTGTGCCAGTTACATGTTAGAATTTCATAACACCATATCTCACAAGATGTGGAGTGTTGAAGAGGCTCAGAAGAGCTCCTCTTACAGGGAACTAAAGGCTATTTCCCTGGGTCTAGAATCTTTTTTGCTTTTAGTTAAAGGGAACACTATTAAGTGGTATACTAATAATCAGAGCGTTTCTAGAATTGTTGAAGTGGGAAGTATGAAGGAAGATTTGCAACGTTTAGCTTTGCGCATTTTTAGTATGTGCTTGCTCAATTGCATCACATTGGAAGTTGACTGGATTTCGAGATCGGCTAATGACAGAGCTGATTTTTTGAGTAGAGTTGTGGATTATGATGATTAGCGGGTCAAGAAGGACTATTTCCTTTTGGCCGAGGAGAAATGGGGTCCTCACTCTGTGGACCGCTTTGCGAATCATGAAATACTCAGTTGCCCCGTTTCAATAGCAGGTTTTGGTGCCCTGGAACAGAGGCGGTTGATGCCTTTTCTGTTTCCTGGGCGGGAGAGAATAATTGGCTCGTTCCACCTATCTTTCTCATCCCCAGGGTCCTCAATCACATGGTTGCCCTTGGCGGTCGTGCTACACTTGTTGTTCCTGCTTGGCCTTCCGCTCCATTTTGGCCATTGATTTTTACAGACGAGGGTTTGTCTCCATATTTTCTGATTTTTTCGAGATCCCCATGAGTAATGATGTTTTTTTTTTGGGTAATTATAAAAATGCCCTGTTTGGATCACATAATTTCCGTTCAGGGGTCCTGTTCTTGAGGTTTTCCTAGAGAGGCCTTACGTTTACCCCCTTTCACATTTGTAGGGGGTTTCTCTGCAGTTTGTAGAGTTGTTTACGCTCATACCACATAGTATCCGAGTATCGTGGGATGCACTTGGATCCCCCTTTTTCTTTGTGGACCACTTGGTCTTTTTCATTATGCAGGGACCACTTGGGCCCTTAGTGGCAATGTTTTTTGCTGTGTTTTTGGGACCACTTGGACCCATCCTTACTTTTGTTTCACTACACGTTTTAATTTTTTCAGTTATATTTTTGGTTTGGTCAGTTTTGTCATTTTATTTTCTATTTTTTGTTTCAGATGTTAAAGCAGCTGCTAGTCGGACGTTTGGCGTTCTACTTTGTGAGAAGCTTTGGCTCTCTTCCTTTAATTCTCGAGCTGATAACACAGTTATTAATTATTGTAGATCGTTTTGTAAGTTTAAGGCGTGGTGCTTGCATAGCACTGGGGAGGTTTCTTTTCTCCCAGCTACTTCAATCACAGTTTCCTTGTATTTGCATCATTTACTTGAAAATTCATTAGGTAGCTCTACAATTTACAGCGTTTTTTACGCTATTAACTGGGTACATAAGTTAGCAGGTTCTGATAATCGCAATCCATGCGACAAGTTTCTTGTCAAGTCTATTGTTGAGGCTTCCAGTCGCGTTCTTCGTAAACCTGTCAGGAAGGCGGAGCCCATTACCCCAGAGATCCTTGGCTTAATTTTCCAGCAATATGGGGAAAGTAGTAACTTACGTGATATCAGGTTTGTCTGTATGTGTTTACTCGCATATGCTGTCTTTTTCCGCATTTCCGAGCTTTTAAGCATTAGGAGATCTAACATTGTAACTGAAGATCTTTATCATAAGATTTTTGTTGAAGTCAGCAAGACTGATAAGTAAAGAGAGGGTTCCTGGGTTTATAGCGGAGCCAGCGCGCTAGCGCGTCAGCGGAGCTCCATTGCTAAGGAAATGTGGTAATCTATCAAGCCAAAAAATTTTGGTAGTGACGTAGTAGTCACGTGTCCGTCCGTCCGTACATCCGTCCGTCCGTACATCCGTACGTCCGTCCGTCCGCACCACAGGCCTACCAATACACTTCCTACACTGGATATAACCCTGTGCTGAATCCCGTGTGTTTTCGGCGCGAAATCGCATGTTGACCCGCGTTGTAGCAAAACAAGCAAAGACAACAAAAGTCAAAAACAAATGTGTTAATGGAAAAAAAAAAGTTCAAAAGAACACTCAGTTGTCTTTTTGGTGGAAGGGGAAAAGTTCAATCTAGGCGAAAGAAATTCGGCGATAACGTTCAGGCAAAAAGTTCAAATTTGCCTCGTCGGTTCTGTTCGAACTCGGTCGGCTCACCGCTTGAGTTCGCAGCTTTTCGCAGCGGTTTCGACGCCAGATATAGCAGAGCTAGTGCTTTTTGGTTTTTTCTGTCCACAACCATGGTTTTTACGGCGTTTCGAACACATTTTGCCAGGAAAAACACCAGCATTTTCATGCCGATAGGCAGCTTGTCACGAAGAAAGAAATAAGTATTAAAATTAAGTACCGAAACAACGTCAAACGCCCATGGCCTAGTGGACTAGTTACCGGCATCTCACGCCGACGAGCTGGGTTCGATCCTCAGCGGAAGCAAGAATTTTTTTCTTTTTTTTTTTTCTTTTTTTTTTTTTTAATAAAACGACTTGGATGAGAGTATTTTCACAAATTAATAACTGCCAGCAAAAACAAAACAAAAGTAAAAAACAGACAAAACAAAAAGGGGGCTCCGCTTTTAGGCTTGGCTAAATCTATATATTATTGCTAAGACTGGTAATTGTACTTGTCCTTATACTTACCTTATTAAGAGGCTCTGACTGTAAATATCGAGAATCGTTGGACAAGCTCAAAAAATCGAAAATCCTGATAACTTGCCAGAAGAACACCTTTGGGGAGCTATCTTCGAAAATATTACTTAAACCTTCTGGGATTCTATTGTTTTCGAGCAATTCGGAAAAAACGGTTTTGCTTAATTAATTATGCAAAAATCAGGTTTAAAATTAAACAAATTGAATACGCTTGTTTGTAAAAAACTTGCAACGCCAGAAATCAATTTTAATTTTAAATGATAGCAATACTCTTCTACTTTCTAACAATGGGAATTGCATGGAGTTTTGCTTTATTTATGGGGTTTGGTGGTTCTTTGAAACAAAGGCATTTTGCGCACTTCCGAAAAAGGCAAAAATTAGTAAACTTCAGAGGCTTAAGATAGGTCTTGGTATGTCTAATATCGAATTGAAATAAACACTGTGATAAAGTTTGGCCCTACTTCTATTATGATATGAAATAAAAAATCTGGGCAATTCAGGCTCGCGCTGACAAAAACAAAAATTTGCGAACCAGTGTTGCCAAAATTTGCGTAATTTGGATAACAGGAAAATGAACTGTAATGGAAGGACGACTTGAAATATGACAAATCGTTTACCGTAACTATTTTCAGATGGTCTTTCTACTAGATGCTGCATTCGCTGGTATCTTCATTTATCTTTCTGAAGAATTACGAACGAATTTGGAAAATTGTTGGTGAAAGTTAAGAGTGCAGTGGGTTACCATATTTTGTCAAATGCCTTCACTCTGCAGCACCAGTGGCATTTCTTTGTTATTGGCAGTTTCTTTGGGAAAATACTAATGTTCTCAAAAATCCAAACGGTTTCTTTTATTAATCATTAAAGTTGACGTACGCGTATAAATTGAGAGCTAAAATGGCTGTGTAAGGTAAGGAACACAAAGCACCACTCAAAATAATCAAGTCACGCAACCGACACTGCCCGTTCATGCAAACGTGAAAATATTCTTCAATGAAAATCTTTTCCTCCAAAACTGTGAGAGTTCTCAGTGATCTTGCAAAGTAAAACCAAACAAACTGTGTATTGACATCTCTTAGATATACAGCCGCATTAAGAACTCATAAATACCGATCCCGTCCGTGGTTTACGTTTAATTTTAAAGATATTTATACAAGTGTAATAATATTGATAGAAACAGCACATGTTTTGACAAATACGTATAAATCATAATAATAATGATGCACTTTTGCTTCCTGGCCAAAATAGTGTCATTTCAAAAAGTCGCCCAAAATCTTAGTAGCCGTTTGAAAAGAGCATCGAGTCACGTACACAACAACATACTAAGTCGCAGTTTTCTTCTTTCGAAGAGAAAGGTGTCATATGTATACGAAACTAATTCTAGACTTGCCTGTCGGAATTTTTGTCCCAGTAGAATATCAACTGCACATGACAGTATGCCCCAAACACAGGGATACGTACGGTATTCGCTGGAGAACTAGCCATGCATAAAACAGCGGCCAATGTAAGAGACCGCATTAAAAAACTGCCATAAGTAGGTTTGACAAATTGACAAAAATATTCACGTGACACGGGTCACGCAACAACTTGTGTAGAACTTTTAAAACTTCTTCTCCTTCTCTTTAGTTTTACGTAGAAATAGTACAGGCCCAAAACAATGCAAGAATAGATTGAAGAAATGTTTTAGTCCATTCTTTGTGTGTCTTCAGTCAATAAAATTCTCTAAATTAAGCTCACCCAAACTACTACTTTTCATTTCATTCATTTCATTATGCAAATTTTGGCAACACTGGTTCGCGAATTTTTGTTTTTGTCAGCGCGAGCCTGAATTGCCCAGATTTTTTATTTCATATCATAATAGAAGTAGGGCCAAACTTTATCACAGTGTTTATTTCAACTCGATATTAGACATACCAAGACCCATTTTAAGCCTCTGTAGTTTACCAATTTTTGCCTTTTTCCGAAGTGCGCAAAATAACTTTGTTTCAAAGAACCACCAAACCACATAAATAAAGCAAAACTCCATGCAATTCCCATTGATAGAAAGTATAAGGGTATTGCTATCATTTAAAATTAAAATTGTTTTCTGGCGTTGCAAACGGTTTTAAAGCAAGCGTTTTCAATTTGTTTAATTTTAAGCCTGATTATTGCGTAATAAATTAAGCAAAACCGTTTTTCCGAATTTCCGGAAAACAATAGAATTCCAGAAGGTTTAAGTAATATTTTCGAAGATAGCTCCCCAAATAAAGTGTTCTTCTGGCAAGTTATCAGGATTTTCGATTTTCTGAGCTTGTCCGCCGATTCTCGATATTTACAGTCAGAGCCTCTTAAGTGGCTGTCTCCCTAAGATCCTCATAACCCAAATTGGTCACAAAATAGATTTCCTTCAAATCTTGTATGTGAATTGCACTTTATCTGGGTACTTTAAAAACACTTTTCGTTTGGGCTCTAGATGCTTTCTTCAACAGTTTACAAGGGGGGTCCGGTGGTGGACAAAAATGCACATTTTATTGGTACAAAAATGCCAATTTTCAATAACTTTGGTAACTCCTCACGACACTTAAAATTTGATGCAGGACAAAATTCTACTGTTGGTTGATAAGTACAACTCTTCCTTATCCTACAGTGTTACTGACATTTCCATGTAGTTGTTTTGAACCGTTAAAACAGTTCCTTTTAACAACCCAGTTTAACAGCTTTTAAAAAAGTAGGAAAAATGGGTAAACAAAAATACATGTTAACAAAAAGTGAGATCTCGTCTAGCAAATTCCTTGCAGTCATGGAAAGTTAAAGACTTGGTCGTAATTATAATAAACTAAAATCGTGCGGCCAGACGGTTTAAAGAACGTGGCGCCGCTTTGAAACACTAGTAATTCTTAATTATGCAAATTACGAACCACAACCTATGCGTGGAATTTAAGAGCAACTGTGATGCGAGCAGTGCTCCCTTACATCAGGAAAACACGGAAATAGTTTCAAACTACAGCAGGACACAAATGTAAACTGGTAACATTTCGCATATAGCTTTAATTGAAATGTACAGCATTCAAATAGCTCATTAACTATGTTCAATTCACAAGATAAACAAGTTATGAAGTACATGCCACTCAATGATTGCTAACTGCGCTTTACAAAACAACCTTGATCTAGGCCTACTCTGGGACCTTAGCTCGCCTTAATTCGCCCTAACTCGCCCTAACTCGCAACTTGAGATTATGTCCAAACTTCCTTATCTCGCCTTAACTCGCCTAAACTCGCATTATCTCGTACAAACCCGCTCAATCTCGCCACTAAGCAAAGTAGATACCAATTTAATTATCTCATCCTACTTTAAGTGTAATTTTAATATTAATCTATGAAGGAAAGTGGCCAAAGAGTATCATTATATGGATTTCAAAAATGAAAAAGATAATCATTTGTAAAGAAACAGGGTCTTTACCTTAAAAAAATAGTAAATTGACCCGTCCCATCTTTCTGTAATTTCCAATAGCCTCTGTGGTAAGGGTATTTCACATGTAAAGATTACATATTGCTTTTCTTACTTAACGTTATTTGTCATGCCTTGGAATCACCACTGGATTGTCAATGGAACTACCAGGAACAACCTGAACATGCACTAACTAGTTTGCTGATGCATAACAAAAAGGCTGCAATGCTAAGCATGTCAGATATTCCAGAGGCATGGGGTCACAGGTTCTAGGGATATTTTTTTAAAATCCCACATTGAGTTTTAACCTTTATGTTCCACAAAGCATGTGACATTACTAAGAGAACATAAACAGTGAATCCACCAAAAAAGTATTCATAAAATAGTAAATTTTAGTCTCATTCTTCTAAGCAAAACAAGGAAATACAAAAGCATGATAAATGATTTACAGCAAATACTGCTTGAAGTGGCAAATACAATAACTTTGCAAATATATACATAGAAGCTGTTTTATGTTAACGAATAGCAGCAGAAAAAGTATCATCTTCTAATCTGATGGAGCTCAAGGAGGAATCCAGCTGACAATGAAAGCCTGGGATGTAGTCAGAATCTTTTAAATCCTCCATGGCCACATAAGCTTACTGATGATTTGCAGTTCATAATTCTTATAAGATTAAAGTTACCTGGTTCTAGAAGATTTGTACATTGGTTCAACGTGTCATCCTGTATGGCTTACAACGTAGTTAGCCTGACAAACATAATCCATGATTTACAAATACTCGTTACATTTAGCCCTTCATTGGATAAAGGATTTCTAATAAAGGTAGCATGTTTGCATTGATCGCCAGCTTCGTTCGCCATATTGGAAATTACCCAGTAGAGACTGGTAATTCGTGTCTTTCCCAGGGCCCTCTCGTTCAACCCATCTGTCCTTGAGATGTATTATGGGTAATTTTCAAGATGGACGAAAAAACTTATAAAGAAAAGGAAGAGAACTCGTGCAAAAAATTTGATCAACGTTAAACTGAGGAGTTTCGAAAAGGATCACATGCAGGTAAGCTAAGCTAAAGCCGGCCTTTTAACCTTGTAAGGTATGTGTTAATAGGTAGAACACTTAACTCGCTATAAAAGGCATGCACCGAAGAACCCCTGATGTCCGCCTCCTTTTATGTAGGACGCTTCAATGTGGCGTACATGACAAGAAAACAATCACAACGCGACGGGCGGTCGCCATTTTTTTGTAAAAATGCGAAGCTGGAAGATTGTAAGGGTTTTCAAATGCAGGACAAAAGCTGACAAAGCAGATAATGGAAAGTAAGGGATGCTTTGTGATGAGTAAAGTATTCTTGTCAATTTAAAGTCAAATGAAGATGAAGTATAGCTCTCTCAGTAAGCCTGAACAGAAAATATGGTCATTTTTTGCTGTTATTCTTAGGCTGAGAATGATGAAGAGATTACTATCAAGTTAACTTGATCCTCCTTTCTTTTGTAGAAATCAAAGTGTCTCTCACAGGACTTTCAAAGTTTAAGGAGAGAGTTTCCAAATTACAGGAACTACTGTCCTTGCGAAAAGGCATCAAACTGCATTTACAAGAAGTTACAATGGATTTATCAGGAGGAAACGAAAATGCAATTGGCGTTTTCATTTCTGATAGTAACAACAAACAATTGGGCTGGATTCCAAGGGAAACCATCAGTGAAGTTCAGAGGATCGGTCGAATGGAAGACTTAATAGATAAGTCTGATAAATTTCAAGAAGAAAGACATTTCAATGCATTTCAGTAAAGTTGATTGTATCATAAAAATCTCCTCAGCTGAGTTGTAATTCGTCAGCTTCTCTGTTTTTTTGTTTTTTTTTTGTTTTGTGTTTTTTTTTTTGTACTAGCTGTTGCAAAACATTGGCACAGACTGTAAGAACTTTTTTTTAGTTCTGGACTCAATGACAATAGTTCATGCTGATACCGATTATGCTCACCTGTCTATTAAAACATAGTGTTACTGAATTAAAAAACAAAACAAAATAAAACATCTTACCTGTGTTTATACTACAGTTACATTGACTTATCTATTCATGATTGCTTGGTTAACATTAGTTTCCTTTTTCACTAATTTATTAGTCTGCCAACTATTTATGTAGCTATAGTGAATATTTAATATTCACTTAATTATATGATGATGATGACGATGATGATGATTATTATTATCATACAGCCACCTAATGGGATAGTTTAGTGTCTGAATGCGTTATAATTGGTAAAGATCAGGACTCCATATTCATACTTAAGCTTGTCCAGTTAGGAAAAAATTCAGTTACAAAATTTACATAAGAGTTCACTCAATCAATTTTTGCACTCATCTGAAATTTTTTGCTTATTTCTTTCGTAATTGGACAACATGGAGCCTTGTTATATATACAAGACATACAAGGATTGCAAGGCATCTTTTGCCTAAAGCATATTACTATATGTTTTAACCCTTATCACCTCGACATTAGTTGGGTCATTTTCCCCTAACTCGCCTTAACTCGCAACTGATAGGCAAGCTTGATTTTTCCTTAACTCGCCTTAACTCGCCTTAACTCGCATTATCTCGAATAATCTCGCGGCGAGTTAAGGTCCCAGAGTAGGCCTTGATCTAGAACTATTAATATGAGAATAAATCAATAAAAGCAAGTCATATTGCCTACATCACAGCCTGTGTTTTGCAAACTTATTTAGCAAACACTTAGTGCCTTGCAAAACAATGAAATCAACGAAGGGCATCTTGTTCTGTCTACATTTGTACCCGTTACCTCAATTTTCTGTCATCTTCGATCAAATATATAGATCTGTGCGTTTCAGAGATCATCTTAGAAGCGTCAAACAGTCGGTTTTTGAGAAAATTCTTCGTTCAACAACCTTCATTTACAACAAGCTTTCCATGCATTTAGTTCTCTCGTGTTATATTATTCTGGCAGTAGCCGCTGACCAGTTACTAATGTCAACAACAACACCGGGTACTGCTCCATTTTGCACTCGCGTTTTGGCTCTTAGCTATCTAAAATTTGAATTCATGATCCTTCACGAATTAATAGTGAAATTATTTGAAAAAAAGGGTTGGAGCTCATGGGGAGAAGAAACAAATTTTTGTCCTTAATTTAATCTGCAAGCACACAACCACAATGAAGACCATGGTTTGGCTAAGTAAAATAACTCGTACAGCTGGGTACGTCTTCATAGATTTGAAAATAACCTTCCTGTTTTCGACTTCTGGGGCTTTGAAAGGTTCCTTCAGTTTTGAGAAAGTAATCAGCTGCAGTTAAGAGACAACCTTAACGATATCTAGACCGGGCCTTCTTTGGTCTTCTGAAGCCGTTGTGGGGCAGGCCTCCAGCAAACTCCGATAGCAATAAAGCAATGAAAATGAAACTGAGAGGGTCAAAAGTATGTCCAAGAATTTTGTCCAAGAATGTCTCCTTTGAGATCGGCAAGGGATACTGATGACGTCACACGACGTCAGATTTATGTCATAATTTCCAATTGGATCCACCGTATTGGATTTCGTGATTTCCCTAAGACTTCGGATAGCCACCCAATTGACCAAAAAGTGAACAAAATTATCTAATAGCATGACACCTTCAGTAAGAAAGTCATTTTTGTTTTCAGTTAAAACAGTAATGTACCAAACAATTTCAGATGAACACGCCTGTCAAAGTTTGATTGCCTTAGCAACGTGAATCTCACTGTACATTGACCTACCACACTAATTTGTTCCCAACTAATTTTTCAATAAAATTTTGGCGGTGCTTGTTCACACATTAAAAAATAATAGAAAAGTTTCAAGTCCCCAAAGGCAGAGTCCGTGCACTCCCTCCCCCCCTCCCTCATTATAGGGTCAATTTAAAATAAAGTAGGGTTTCAAGGAAATCTAAAATTACTTCGGCAATGACGGTAGTAAATGACTGGAAACAGTATTCAAGAGGAAACGAGTTTCTGTTCTAGGTAAGGGGCGTCTACTGCACAGTTAGATTAAGAGTAGTCTAGTAGAGATAGAACTTATAGTAGAGTAATTTTTGCGCGAGCTCGAGTATTTCACCCGCTATTCAATCCCTAAGAAAAATCTGAGGATACTCCTAACTTCCACTGATTAAGCCTGGTTCTCATACTACCCAGCTGGCTAGTCTGTGATCAACTCCGGAAGGGCATGCACTTAAACCCGGAACGCCGGAACGCCGGAACACTTAAACCTGGAACGCCGGAATACTAAAACCTGGTACGCTAGAATACTTCAACTCTAAATGACGATTTAATATACAAAAGATCGCTGAAAAGACGAACAATTAAGGTTAAGCCACGCTACATTATTAACGTTACTTTCTGACTCCCGCCAAAACCTGCGCTCAGGCTAGTTAAGATTCAATGTCTTACCTCTTGTTCTCTGGACTTTGGCTGGGACTAAAGGAAGGGAATAACAGTTTATCACTTTGTAAATGTTACTTTAAACGCTTTAAGTCAAAGAGAAAATTTCAGGTACATACGCTTACCTTGCTGGAGAGTCTTCCATGTCCGACATCGAGTTGATGCCAGCGCGAAACAGCCCAGCAATCAAATAAATTATAATAATTATGGTTGGCGGGAAAACGTAAGGCAGGGGGTTGGGGAGGGGATAGTGAGGAGAATGGTTTTGGCTGGAGTCAGAAGGTAACGTTAATAATGCGGTAGCGTGGCTTAACCCTAATTGTTTGTCTTTTCAGCGATCTTGTGTATGTTAAATCGTCATTTAGCGTTGAGGTATTCCAGCATTTCGGGTTTAAGTATTCCGGTGTTCAGGGCTTAAGAATTCCGGCGTTCCGGGTTTAAGTATTCCGGCGTTCGGGGTTTTAGTATTCCGGCATTCCGGCGTTCCGGCGTTCCAGCGTTTAAGTACATGCCCTCCGGAAGTGACATTCACTATGATTGGCGGTATACAGCTAATCTAGAGAAAGTGCAGCAAAACCAAGTCGGGGCGAAATTTCAAAAGCAAGACGTTTTTTGGGGTAACGTAGGTTCACATTTGGTAGAGCAGTACCCCACGATCAGGTGGTTCTGGGGGCTACATACTGCAAACTGGATCAAAACCATTAAGTCGTCATGGACCAAGCTCCCACAACTGTTTTACCAAACAGAAAGTATTCAACGGAGGGTATTTCTATCAAGTAGCAATATTTTTGCTTTACTGACGTTTCGCCAGGGTCGGATTCCAGAATTTAACAGCTTGATGAAACTAGAAGTTTATTTTCAAACATGTTAAGATGCTCCCCCAAAGTCCGAGTTATCACGTTATTTCACCTTGCTAAAAATACAAAAAAAAAATAGCAGCCACGTCACACAGTGTGGTTATGTGCTTGCAGCTCTAAATTAAGGGGGAAAATTTGAATTTTTAATTTTCCCTCATGAGCTCCAGCCCTTATTTTCAAATGAATTCACCCTTCATTGGTGAGCGATCATACATTCAAATAGAAATGCGAGTGCAACAGGTCCTTTTGTTGACATCAGCTACTGGTCAGCGGCTACTGCCGGAAAAATTTAACACGAGAGAAGTAATACATGGAAAGCAACCTCGTCCCCAGGGTCTTCTCGCTTTTCAAAATGGCGGCGGCTCGGGAGAAGACCCTGGCACACAGCAGATCACGTGTCTCCAACGAGGATGGAGATGTATTCAAAATGGCGGCTACGGCGAAAAGGGTGAGAAGAACTGGGTACGAGATGCTAAGGTGAAGATAAACAAAAATAGGAAAAACAGACACGTTTTGGATGTAAGAGTCTTAGGAATACGGAAAAGTGTTAGAGGTCTTGTTTTTGCAGTTCATTGTTCCTTTTTTGTTATTTGAAAGTTGAGAATAATGGGTTTGAACGTACTCGACTGCCGAACTCCGTACCGCCAGTTGATTCAAGGTTGCTCAAATGAACATATTATATTTTTGATTCATGAGGCTTTAGGCAATAAATTGTCTTATCGTTACATTGTTACAAATCCGTCCTTCTTAAATATTGTTATAAATCCGTCCTTCTTAAAATTATATGCTTCATCTTTATGCATCAGTCAATTCCAGCTGCGCCCATTCCCCCCCCGGGCAACTGCGGGGCATTTGCGCACCCGGGGGTGGGGCATTAGCAAATTTGCCTACCCCGGGGCTACCCCCGGGGTTTTGACACACTACTCGAAATCCAAACTTGGAGGATTTTATCGCAAAGGACCACCAATTCGTCGCAGATTGGATCGACCGTCATGGACTGGACAAACTAGTGGAGGTTTTCTCGGTTTTATGCATTTCTTCATTGCTTATCAAGGCACAACTTGAGCTATCACTATATATAGCGAGATTGGGAACGATCAACGTGAATCGACGTACGCATGCTTCTTTGTTCAAGGATTTAAATAAAATTTAGTCGCGATGACTCTATAATGATCGGTTATTAAATTCTAAAAACGTGTATAGGGATCGACGTTTTATACTTTCACATATTATTCAAAACCAAGATCCTCTCTTGTCACAAAAGATGACTTTTATAATGTCAAGATTTTTGTTTACTAGCGAACTGTTTTCAAACATTTAAGTAACAGTGAACTATCATGTAGTGTTGTCTGTGAAGTATTAAAATACCATGTTTGGCGTTATTAAGTTTATTAACATCGAATAGTACCATTACAAACAATAGAAGACAGAGAGGCAGACCTACAGAAACAAAAAATCACACATTTAATGCTGAAAGGGGCATTATTGTGCAATGAATGAAAACTGCTGCCGTGTTGATTAAGGACGTACGATCCCGGGGGCGGGGCATTTGCCCTCTTCCTTCGTCCCAACCGCGGGGCATTTGGTAGCTTAAGTGTCCCCACCCCCGGGGTATTTGCCATCCAAGAGAAAAAAAATGCTAATGCCCGGGGGTTAGCCCGGGGGGGGGCATGGGCACAGCTGGAATTGACTGATGCATTAGACTTTTAAAATATATCAGGCTCAGTTTTATTTAAGGCCTAAGCTCACTAGATATGATTTATAGCTTAAAATATAACTCTTATGGAGTGAGCTTAGCCTTAAATAAAACTAGTGCTACAGAATATTTATTCTACATGGCTTACATCTCTGTGAGTTTAGTGGGAATGACTCATTTATGAAAATGACTCATTAATTTTTGATCTGGCATATTCCAGGTGCTGCTTGGAGGCAGTGATAATCATTTTGACTTTTTTGAATTTATTTTTGCCCATTCTTTGCGCTACAGTTTTGCTTGTACAGTTGTAGATCTCCAGGGCTTTGTCACTTTCAATATTGTTTTCTATACACTTTAGCTTCAGAGAGTCACATTAAACACTAGAACTGAAGAGATTGTGAGACTGTAAACAATGGAAAAATAAAGCATTTTAACAGTTCTGGGGATAATATTCCCAGCTTTGAAAAAATTTTCTGCTTAACAACTTCAATCAATTGAGTAACCTGCAGCTGGGTGAAGTTTGAAAGTGTTTCAAAAATAGAAATGGGAAAGAGAGGATTGAACTCACCTGAGGGAGTAATACACAAGTGATGGAATAGTACACAACTGACGGAGTAATAAACAACTGACGGAATTATCATCCAACTGACTGAGTGTAACACAACTGACCGAGTCTGAGACAACTGACTGGGTAATACACAACTGATCGAGTGTTACAACTAACAGAGAAGTACACAACTGACCGAGTAATGCACAACTGATGGGGAAGTACACAACTGACTGAGTAATACATGACTGACAGCGTTATCATGCAACCCACTCTCAGGAATGACACAGAACTGGCAGAAAAATGCACAAGTGACGCACAACTTCCAACTGCAACTTGCAACATGCAACTGACAGAAAGGTTACACAAGTGACCAAGTAACGCACAACTGACGGGGTAATACACAACTGATAGAATTATCGTACAACTGACCGAGTGATACACACAGGACCTTTGCATCAAATTCCCTACTCCTCGGGCAAGGAAAATGCATGTAGCCAAATGTCTGAGGTATGCCCATAGGGGAGAGGGGGATGTTGAAGATTCGAATTGATCAGCACATAACCTTAAGTTACAAATCCCACTTTTTAGGATGACTCGTTATTTCTTTGAACCTCTGTTGTAACTTTTAGTGGATTTTTGTGGTGTTCTAATTGGATCTGCAAACCCTTTTTATTTGGCTTAGATTGACATGAGAATAGTTTTAAAGTAGAGACATGAGATGGGAAATCATTTTAAGAGACCATCAAAAACTGATATCCACATAAGAGCACCCCAGGTTGATAGCAGTCAATTATGATATTCCTTTCCTTGTTCTTAATTTTAAGCCCCGATATCAACAAACATGTTCTCCTCACTATTCTCCGTAAATGTCTTATGGTACTACTTGAGAGAATTCACATAAACATCCAGACATTTTATTTTTGGTGATCATTTCCTTTATTCTCAGGGCCTGTATGTTTGAACCAGTAGTGATATTGTAAGGAGAAATTAGATGTTTGTTTGTCACTACTGGGGCTTAAAGGCCTAACTACAATTTACAATTTCAAAACTTCATGAAATCTTTTTCTCTCCTTTTTTTTCCTGAAATCCTCTCTTCCCCATTGATTTAAATTTTTCAAACACTTTCAAACTACACCCAGATAACTCAATTGATTGAAGTTGTTAAGCAGAAAATTTTTCAAACCTGGGAATATTATTCCTAGAACTGGTCTAACATGCAAAGAGGACTTTATCTATCCACTGTTAAAATTCTTTATTTCTCCATTATTTACAGTCTCACAATCTGCTCAGTTCTAGTATTTAATGAGACTTACTGAAACTAAAGTGTAGAAAACAATATTGAAAGCGACAAAGCCTGGAGACCTTCAACTGTACAAGCAAAACTGTAGCATAAGGAATGGGCACAAATAAATTCAAGAAAGCCAAAATGATTATCACTGCCTCCAAAGCAGCACCTGGAATATGCCAGATCAAAATTTAGTTTAACCAGTCCATACAACACTGCTCTTTTCCCATTCCCTTGCACTTCGTTAAATCGAGGTTGCACTGTAAATAAGCTTAAATAAATAAGTAAATAAATAAATGAGTCATTTTCTATTAAAGGCCTAAGCTCACTCCATAATATTTAAGTACTTATATTTCAAGCTTAATCTGAGCCTGATACATTCGAAAAGTCTTAAGCTGGAGCATATAATGTTAAGAAGGACGAATTTATAACAATATTTAAGAAGGGCAGATTTGTAACAATGTAACGATAAGACAATTTATTGCCTAAAGCCTCATGAAACAAAAATATAATATGTTCACTTGAGCAACATTGAATCAAATAGCGGTACGGAGTTCCGCAGTAGAGTACGCTCAAACCCATTACTCCTAACTTTAAAATAACAAAAAAGAAACAATGAACAGCAAAAACAAGACCTCTAACACTTTGCCGTATTCCCAAGACTCTTACATGCAAAACGTGTCTGTTTTTCCTATTTTTTCTTGAACTGAACTTCAGCTTTTTCCGCCATTTGTTCCTCTTCACCTTAGCATCTCGTACCCAGTTCTTCTCACCCTTTTGGCCGTAGCCGCCATTTTGAAAACCATTTTGAATACATCGACATCTCCATCCTCGTTGGAGACACGTGATCTGCTGTGTGCCAGGGTCTTCTCCCGAGCCGCTGCCATTTTGAAAAGCGAGAAGACCCTGGGGACGAGGTTGACATGGAAAGCTTGGTCTAAATGAAGGCTTTTGAACAAAGAATTTTCCCAAAACCAACTGTTTTGACGCTTCTAAGATGATCTCTGAAACGCACGGATCTATATTTGATCGAAGATGACAGAATAATTGAGGTAATGGATGCAAATGTAAACCGAACAAGATGCCCTTCGTTGATTTCATTGTTTTGCAAGGCACTAAACGTTCGCTAAATAAGTTTGCAAAACACAGGCTGTGATATAGGCAATATGACTTGCTTTTATTGATTTATTCTCAGATTAATAGTTCTAGATCAAGGTTGTTTTGTAAAGCGCAATTAGCAATCATCGAGTGGCATGTACTTCATAACTTGTTTATCTTGTGAGTTGAACATAGTTAATGAGCTATCTGAATGCTGTACATTTTAATTAAAGCTATATGCGAAATGTTACCAGTTTACATTTGTGTCCTGCTGTAGTTTGAAACTATTTCCGTGTTTTCCTGGTGTGAGGAGCATTGCTCGCATCACAGTTGCTCTTAAATTCCACGCATAGATTGTGGTTCGTAATTTGCATAATTAAGAAATACTGGTGTTTCAAAGCGGCGCCACGTTCTTTAAACCGTCTGGCCGCACGATTTTATATTATTATAATTACGACCAAGTCTTTATCTTTCCATGACTGCAAGGAATATGCTAGACGAGGTCTCACTTTTTGTTAACATGTATTTTTGTTTACCCATTTTTCCTACTTTTTTAAAAGCTGTTAAACTGGGTTGTTAAAAGGAACTGTTTTAACTACTTAAAACAAGTACATGGAAATGTCAGTAACACTGTAGGATAAGGAAGAGCTGTACTTATCAACCAACAGTAGAATTTTGTCCTGCATTAAATTTTAAGTGTTGTGAGGAGTTACCAAAGCTATTGAAAATTGGCATTTTTGTACCAACAAGAAAAGCCCCAGGGGCATTGGACCCCGCCGTTCCCCCCCCCCCTCGGGGTGCAAATACATTACGGTCACTCAAGATATGTGCCCAAGTGGTATAAAGTTTTGAAGTTGGTGATTTTTCTAACGTTTGACGTGTGTGCTGCCATCCCCCCCGCAACGTCTTCTCTGCACCCTTCTCCTTGTGGTATCATGGATCCCTTATAGTATGAATACCTTTCCCTTCCCTCATTCCTTGGTCATCCACCTGTTCTAGCACTCGCGAAGAAGAACGTGACGAAATAGTTTTGACCATGGCGTGACTTAGTTACGTCAATTTTTTAACGAAATGACATCTCAGCGTAATTCTAAATATTAAACAAGGGCACGAAAATTTAAATAGATTTATTGATGAAGAAAAATTATCCTTAAATAAAAAGGGAACGGTTATCTACTGAAAAATGAAACGTAAAGGTCTACTTTTAGGCCATGATTCGATAAATGCTTTAGCGAAAGCAAAACAATTCCCCGAATCGGCTTCTGTCTTTCAATGACGTAATGTTCACGTGTTACGGCAAGTTTAGGTGAATTCATGCCAGCTTCAAAGCTCGTTAGCATCTTCTTCCTTGCTCTCATCGAAGAGAAGTCAACTCCATTGAATTTCTTGTACTTTTCTACACAACTTTCCCTAAAGATTTTGGTGAAGCAAAGCAAAACTGCCAAAAAAATGCTTGCATTTTTACTGTTGAATTATTCAACTTGGCGAAAGCGAGGGACTTCCCCGAATCGCCTTTTGTGTTTCAGTGATGTAATGTTTACGTGCCAGGGCAAGTTTGGCGAATTCATGCCAGCTTCAAAGCTCGCTAGCACCTTCGTTCTTGCTTTCATCGAAGGGGTTTTCATGCCATTAAATCGCCAGTAATTTTCTACATCAACTTTCATGAAAATTCTGGCGAAATAACGCTAAACGAACCAAGATTACCGGCAAGTATTGTTTTGACCGAGCGGAGGTCTGGGGCAAGTGACCACGACGACAAAAAAAAAAAACAAGAAAAGCCCCAGGGGCATTGGACCCCGCCGTTTCCCCCCCCCCCCCCTCGGGGTGCAAATACATTACGGTCACTCAAGATATGTGCCCAAGTGGTATAAAGTTTTGAAGTTGGCGATTTTTCTAACGTTTGACGTGTGTGCTGCCATCCCCCCCCCCCCCAACGTCTTCTCTGCACCCTTCTCCTTGTGGTATCATGGATCCCTTATAGTATGAATACCTTTCCCTTCCCTCATTCCTTGGTCATCCACCTGTTCTAGCACTCGCGAAGAAGAACGTGACGAAATAGTTTTGACCATGGCGTGACTTAGTTACGTCAATTTTTTAACGAAATGACATCTCAGCGTAATTCTAAATATTAAACAAGGGCACGGAAATTTAAATAGAGATATTGATGAAGAAAAATTATCCTTAAATTAAAAGGGAACGGTTATCTACTGAAAAATGAAACGTAAAGGTCTACTTTTAGGCCATGATTCGATAAATGCTTTAGCGAAAGCAAAACAATTCCCCGAATCGGCTTCTGTCTTTCAATGACGTAATGTTTACGTGTTACGGCAAGTTTAGGTGAATTCATGCCAGCTTCAAAGCTCGTTAGCACCTTCTTCCTTGCTCTCATCGAAGAGAAGTCAACTCCATTGAATTTCTTGTACTTTTCTACACAACTTTCCCTAAAGATTTTGGTGAAGCAAAGCAAAACTGCCAAAAAAATGCTTGCATTTTTACTGTTGAATTATTCAACTTGGCGAAAGCGAGGGACTTCCCCGAATCGCCTTTTGTGTTTCAGTGATGTAATGTTTACGTGCCAGGGCAAGTTTGGCGAATTCATGCCAGCTTCAAAGCTCGCTAGCACCTTCGTTCTTGCTTTCATCGAAGGGGTTTTCATGCCATTAAATCGCCAGTAATTTTCTACACCACCTTTCATGAAAATTCTGGCGAAATAACGCTAAACGAACCGAGATTACCGGCAAGTATTGTTTTGACCGAGCGGAGGTCTGGGGCAAGTGACCACGACGACAAAAAAAAAAAAAAAACGGGTATTACTAGACACCGTCCTGGCGGCGGGGTAATAAAATGTGCATTTTTGTCCACCAGGGGACCCCCCTTGTAAACTGTTGAAGAAAGCACTTAGAGCCCAAACGAAAGGTGTTTCTAAAGTACCCAGACAAAGTGCAATTCACATACAAGATTTCAAGGAAATCTATTTTGTGACCAATTTGGGTTATGAGGATCTTAGGGAGACAGCCACTTAAGTACTTAGAAGCTGCCAGGATTCCTTCGTTTTCTCAGAATTTCATTTTCAGATCCTTACGGTACGACAAGAAATTGAAGGGCAATGTTTTGTCTTCCAAGCCCCTCACTGCTAGCAGAGCGGGAGAAATTCTTAAGGAGAAGTTGGAAGCTATTGGATTAGACCCCTCTAAGTTTAGTAATCACAGCTTCAGGTCCGGAGGAGCTACTTTCGCTGCAAATCTGAATGTTCCAGATCGGCTTTTCAAAGTTCACGGAAGGTGGAAATCAGATTCAGCTAAAGACGGCTATGTTCGCGATAAAGTCGACTCGCGTCTTTATGTTCCTTTGCACATTGGAATTTAATCAATTCAGTTTTTGTAAGAGTCAGTTTAGACTCATTTTGTATTTTTCTACCATTTATACCTCTGTATCATGTGAGTTGTGTTTTGTAGAGGTCGTATTATGGCACTGCTCGACCTATTCCTCCAATACAATAAATTCATTTATTGTTTATTTGCTTGTGTGTTTCATCATTACAGCGTTTAGAGCATAAATAAGTTATTTTCGGTACGCCGTTTAGAAAATAACGTCCGTTAAGCTGTCAGGTGAGTCACAAACTAGTTGCGCGCGTCTTGCCAGGGTCCGTATAGTCGTAGCTTTGTGAGAAGTTGGGTTGTAAGATGATTGGTCGAGTAGTCTGTCGGTATGTGTCGGTTTTCTGTAAATTGTCGTCCGTAGTTCGTTATTGTCGCGGGTAACTAAGCAGTCTAGAAAAGGTATTTTACCACTTTCCTCGATCTCCTTAGTAAACTGTATGTCGGCGTTTTGTCCGTTGAGGTGTTCGTGAAAATCGTCGATTTCGTCTTTGTGTACGGCTGTAAAGGTATCGTCAACGTAACGTAGCCAGAGTGGTAGTGTCCGTTTGTAAGTTGCGAGGGCTCGTTCCTCGATGTTTTGCATAACGATTTCTGCAACAACAACGGAAACTGGTGAGCCCATAGCTGTTCCGTGCAACTGTTTGTAGTGCTTGCCGTTGTACTGAAAATACGTAGAAGTAAGGCAAAGGTTCAGTAAGTCCATTAAGTCGTCTGTAGGTAGCGGTAGTTCAATAGTGTAATATTCTACCCTGGGTATTGTTATTAATGACATGGTAATAAGATATGGAGAATCGCTCTGGCCTGGGACAAGCCCAAGACCAGGCGAGGATAGTGTAATATTCTACCCTGGGTATTGTTATTAATGACGTGGTAATAAGATATTCCCCAAGCTTACCACCATTCTCATCCTTCTAACACCATAAGATGTTTACTTTTCTCACTTTCAGGACAGCAACATGAACTTTACTCTTCCTAATCCCTACTTATCGTAACATAATTATACTTAACCACTAAGAAAATTATACTTAACACAACTAACACTTGATAACTATCAATTTAGAAAAACAGTGTCCAAGTGTCCAGCCTTGTACTAAACATTCGGAAAGGCCTGAGAAAATCCCTTCAAATTATTAAGACGTTTGTATGACTCTCCTGATTCCAAGGGCAAGTCTGCCAGTTTAGCTGCCGCTCCCGCCGGATTTACAACTTGTTTAAGCTTGATGTAGTGTAAAGCCGTTTTACTACTTCTCCACCCCACGTGATCCATGATTTCGTGGAGGCCTACGCCCTCGAGGGCTAGAGACACGGCCGCCCCACTACGAAAGCCATGAAGGGTAAAATGGTCGCTAGACAGTTGTTTACTTAATATGGAAGTGTAAATTTTCAATCTCGCCTGAGCGGCCGCTGACTCTAAACAATGAGGACCCACCAAATTTGATTTCGTTACCAAGCGGAATAGGAAGCCCGGGGACAACCTTATACCCAGAAGTTTACAAATATTAAAGTACATTTCCAGACCCCGTACTGGACAAACTGATGTATTGGAACCTCGTTTAAACGCAAAAACATTGGCATCTCCTGACCTCAAAGATTTCGTCCAAACATGATTAAATAAAAATCCAGAATCATCGGGAAAGCGTAAAATATCAGATACCTTAACTTGCAATAAATCTGCTGCTCGATCACCCGCAAAAACTAAGGCCTTAAAGAGAGCTTGATCTCTCGCATAATAAAGACTTGTATCACACTCAGCACTGAGCTATTCAAAAGCATCTTTTCTAAATAACCAGAAATAACTCTTAAATCGCTTAATATAATTGGTTCCGCTTGACGAGGCGTAATTCTAGCCCTAAGTTGTTCCTCTCGAACATCTGCAAGGTAGGTTTTTACTGAACGACAAGCCGCTGGGTTCCCCACACCAAGTAAGGAATGCCACTCTGAACCCCTGCCATGTTCAACAAATATTGCACAGTTTCCCAATTAACGAGTCAACTGTTCCAAAAGCAAGTCTCTTTGGACAAGCACAAGACATCCCTGTTTGAGACACTGCTGGGCAAGCCGATTGGTGGACCTTGGTTTTTCCACCGCGATCTTTCCAAACAAGGAAGGCTTTGATATCAGCAGGGAGAGCAGAAGAAAGAGATTTTGGCGTCGTCAGGCTCGCAAGGAATTGGCCAAGCTCAAGTTCCAAAGCCGATTTCTGTTTAGCGTAACGAGAAAAGGATCGCTGCTGAGACGATTGCTGTAGACGCTCTGCAATGTTGCCTTCATCAATCTTACATTTCTTTGCGGGCGACTGAGCATGGTCCCTAACAAATCGCCTCACATAGCCACATTGCTGGCAAAATTTGAAATATTCGTCATTCGGGTAACCGCATACAGGGCACGCTACAGATGGAGTATATAACTTCGGGACCCTAGGCAAAGTCTGCAAGGAAACGAAATGTGGAAAATATTACTGAAGTCCACAAAGCCTGGCACAATCTAGAAAGGAGATACCCGGCATGCCCACATAGAAGTCGTGCATGGAGTCGGTCTATAACCAGACCTTGAGGGGGTGAGAAGGACATGCACGTCCCCCAGCAAGCCGAGGCACAGCTTGTCGGAAAAACGAGCCATAAGTTCCGGCCACCAAAATAAAGGAGGATTAAACTCCGGAATTATTAGTGTAAAGGGGATCTTGAAACCATACAAAAACTTTAAAACGGGAGCAATCAGGCCGAAATAAGGAAAAACGTACGGATTAGACATCTGGCTCACAGACCGTAGATCCTGACAAAAAAAGTTTACTCCCGCAGAACAAGGGCTAAGAAAAGACGTAAAGTGCGGCAGTGGAATACCATTCCTACCCATAGGAGCATTCGAATCGAGAGCCATTAAATCAAAGGAGTGTCCGCCTGACCCCCCAAAAGCCTGATCCACCGCTGCAAAGGCCGTGACCGACAATTTAACATCAAGGGGAGACAGCCTTCGAGAAGGCGCATCTGCCTGGTTCTCCTGGGACGGAAGGTACTGCAGGTTAAGTTGAATGTTGCGTGACGACAACGCAAAAAACAGCTGCTTTGTGACTCTCGTCAGTTGAGGGGATTTCTTACTTCCCTGCGCATTCCAGGGGCCAATCATGACTTGACTATCAACATAGGCGTCAAGTCTACCGTTGCGAATTTCTTGTGGGAGCGCCTTGATAGCATGAACCAAAGCCAGCATTTCCTTAGATGATATAAAAAGCTCTCTCTGGTCCGGGTTCCAATAATCTCTAAAGCTCTGATCGCCGGATGGAAGATGCAAAACACAAGCCCAACCAAGGCCGGAAGCGTCGGTAGAGAGGGAGACGATGTAATGTTTCTCGTCTTTCCAAGGGAGATATTGTTCCCAATTATCCAAGAAACGCCAATAGGACAACTCCTCGTTAAGGAATTCGTTCAAGGGTACCTGGCCATTAGCTGGGGCTCTCGCAATGGCGGAACTCATTTCTCTAATAAACAGCTTTGCCATTGGCACAGCTAGCGAAAATGAAATACACTTCCCCTGGAAGCGTTGCAAGGTCTTGAGAGCCACCCAAGACTTACAGACAAGAATGTCCTCCCTCAATGCAGCAAAAGACTCGATCTTGCGAACAGGTATCAGAAAGGACAATTTTTCGGAATCGACAACAAGACCCAGATACTCGAGTGCTGTAGTCGGAGATAAAACGGACTTCTTTATGCCAATGGTATAGCCGAGCTCTACCAAAATCGACAGCACAACAAACAAGGCTGCGCTTGCTGCAAGTAGACGATATTCCCTTGATCTGTTAAGGGGGAGCTGCGACCAAGGACCACTGGAAGTCAAAAGTTCCCCATTTAAACGGTCATCGATATATAAAGAGCAAGGGATCCCTTTAGATCTCAGGAAACCCGAGGCAGCAAGACCAATAGTGTGATAAATATAGGGTGAAATCTTCCATCCAAAAGGCAAAGTCGTACAGACCAGCCATAAACCCCCAAAGCTGAAACCAAAGTAGGTCTGGGAGTTCTCGGAAAGGAGCACGTGGTCGTAGCCAGATTTGTCGTCGCACTTGGTCATAAACGAGCCCTTGTATATAAATCTGGGTACGTCCGCCAATTTATCAAGAGAGAAGGGCATATCTCTCATCCAAAGATTCAGAAATCTGGCATCGATGCAAAGTCTTGGTTTGGACGGTTCTACCGTTAAAGGAAGCACCAGATAAGGGGGGTCATCCACACCAACCTCCCCCCATACTCTAAACGCCCCTGTAGAAACACGGTTAATAATCTCCCGCGATATGAAATCCGAGAACTTCCTGCACGACTCATGGTTTGGAAACCGTTTTCGTGGCGGCAAATCTGAAGAATACCTGGCTCGCTTAAAGACGCCTGAGAAAGGTCGAGCAAATTGGAGGATGTCCACTTTATCACGAATCCACCCGCCAATACGTTCCGCTAGGGGATGGCCCTCGAGAACATTATCCCAAGCCTCAACGTTTTGATGTAAACCACCAACCGAAAAATGATCGGCATCTCTCAATTTAAAGGCTTCTAAATCAGGAGACACGCCCGAGAGCACGTCCTTCCAATGCACTACCTCCGTCACTCCCTCCTGGTCAGGAACCCCGTTTATATCCACCCAATTCGAATTGATTCTCGGCTTGATACCCTTAACCTGATTCCGGAACTCTACCCAGTGACTTGCATGTTCCAGAATCCCTTCACTGGAGACCATGGATTTTCTCTTACGACCCACCATCTAGGTAGAAAAAACGGGTTTAAATAAAGATTTTACCTTAAACCAACCGATTCCAGATAAATAAGTATAAAAACAAAGAAATCTAGAGGAAAAACCGGGGTTCCCGACCAGGAGAGAGCGACTTCAACACGTCTGAGAACAGAACGTCTGGTGGCTACCGAGATATACGGTAAACCAGCAGGAGTCACTCACCCTGACCAAGAGTTATTTGAAAAATATAGCCAAAGAAAATAAAACGGAACAACGAAATAAAGCAAAAATACTGCGACAACAAACATGACAGACATGGATATTTATTTATGCATTCCCGAAAGTACATTATTCATTCGACCATCCTAGAATGTTCTAATCTCGTCTCACAATTTCGGATGCTCCTGCAGTCCACCAGAAAACCGACCTTTCTTTGCCTGATTCCCGGTCTGCCGATAAGGGCAATAACTCTGATAGTGACCAAATTGGTTACAAGCGAAGCATCTAACCGAGGCTCGGCCACCACGCCCACGACCCCTAGCCCCGAAGGGTCTAGGAGCTGCCACTCGCATAGCCTTGTCAACTTTAGCAATCGAATCGAGAACCTTTTCATGATCTTTGTCGCCCAATAGGACCTGAAGGTACTCCTGGAATTGAGAGTCCGGGACCCTAATTTTATCCTTCATAGCCTGCAACACCGCGTTGAAGAATCCCGACTTGGGATGATTCGACTCTTTCGCCACAATCTTTAAATTAATAAGGTAATCCAAGGCCTTCTCCTTGTTGAACATGGGCATCTTAATGAAATGTTGCAGTTCCTCTGAAGCTGACTCTACTGAAGCCTTCTGGGAGTTCTCTAAGGCCTCCAGCCTCCGCATGACTCGCAACATATCATTCTCTTCCTGCATAATAAATCCAAGAGGATGCATTTATTATCAATCTTATTTTCCAAACGTTTTCCCTTCCATACGTTGTACATTCCAAGCAACACGACTATTAACATCATATGACCATTATAAGACCATAGATAGCATTATTTATTATTAAATATTATTATTATTATTATTATTCAAATATATGAATTTCATATATTCATAATTTCATTATTATTATTGATTATCATTATTATTATTGTTATTGTTATTACTATTGTTATTATTAAACATTACCATTAGTATAAAAATTAATACCACAAACATGCTAACACACAATCAATGAAGGCCAAATACGTTCCGTCACATAATTTCACCATACAAGCATCAAGTAGAACAAAAGCAGACCGCACAGATAATCTTAAAAATATAAGTGCCATTTTCTGTTTCTATTAGTTTTCCTTCACTTTGAGACTTAGTACAAAACCTTACCAAAGCAAAAAATAAGGGCAAGCATTAGCAATACATTCTTGACACACGCAAGCCGCCAAAATAACTATAATCAGTACCAAATTGCCTCGCAGGCGAAGCTCAAATAGACGAACTTAAGAGCACAAAAAGTGCCCTACAGACAAACACAAAGGTATTATCCCTAAAGGTTTAAAAAATGTCAGCGAACCTCAGAGGCTAACCAATTCGCTCATAGACACGTCTCACAGACATCAACAACAGAATTTCACTTCTCAAGCAAACAACGCAAGTGGTGTAAATACAATAGTACCACTCAGGCATAAATTACTGTGGCAAATTTGCCACGCCAACAAATCTCACGAGCACCTGCCAATACAAAAAATTTAACACGCCGAGAGGCCTCTAAGGCATTAACAGGAAAAAATATTTTCACACACGAAGAATTCAAAAAGGCAAACATCAGCATAACTTCACGGAGCAAACCACACAAGCAATTTTAAATCAATATCGTCGCAAAGGCAAAATTCACCACGCCAACGAGCCTCTCAGGCACACGCAAAAAGCCTCACAGGTATTAACAGAACAAAAAATCTTTCGCTACACAAGCAATACCAAAACAAATTTACCGCGCAGGCAAACCTCACAGGCAATATTAGATAAAAATTTCACCGCACAGGCAAGCCACGCAGGCAATATTAGATAGTCTAAACACTTCACCACGCAGGCAAGCCACACAGGCAATATTGGATAAACATTTCACCACACAGGCAAACCTCACAGGCAATATTAGATAAACATTTCGCCGCACAGGCAAGCCCCACAGGCAATATTAGATAAACATTCCACCGCACAGGCAAGCCACACAGGCAATACAAGATAAACATTTCGCCGCACCGGCAAACCTCACAGGCAATATTAGATAAAAATTTCACCGCACAGGCAAGCCACGCAGGCAATATTAGATAGTCTAAACACTTCACCACGCAGGCAAGCCACACAGGCAATATTAGATAAACGTTTCACCGTACAGCCAAACCTCACAGGCAATATTAGATAAACATTTCGCCGCACAGGCAAGCCCCACAGGCACTATTAGATAAACATTCCACCGCACAGGCAAGCCACACAGGCAATATAAGATAAACATTTCGCCACACCGGCAAGCCACACAAGCAATATTAGATAAACATTTCACTACACAGGCATGCCTCACAGACAATATTAGACCAACATTCCGCCGCACAGGCAATATTAGATAAACATTTCACCGCACAGACAAGCCACACAGGCAATATTAGATCAACATTTCGCCACACAGGCAATATTGGATAAACATTCCGCCGCACAGGCAATATTAGTTAAACAAATTCACTGCACAGGCAAGCCACACATGCAATATTCTATGAAACATTTTGCCACGCAGCGAGCCTCACAGGCATTAAGTTAAAATAGTAAAAAAACCACGCCGCGCAGACAAACCTCACGGGCATTATCAGCACAAATATCAGCCAACAAACTAAGGACTTGAAGAGCTCCAAAAGCGTAACGTTCAAACCAGAACCAAAATAATAATACCGTACCTCATTCGCTTGTAACACCGGTTGAGCCCCAGCGGCTGGTTGAATCTCACCCGCTTGTTGAGCCGGCGCCTGCACTGGCGGGTTCACTCGAGCTGCAATTTCTTCTGCTCCTGCAGCGTGAGGAGCTTGATCTGCCTCATCCATCGAGTAAGTCGGGTTGAAAACGTACGCCAAACTCTCCACTTTCGCGGCCTCGAGTAGAGTGATGGGGTGGAGTACATGTAACCTCTTTTATAGTCTTATTTGCACAATCCCCAGGGTATTAATTACCAATGCAAATCGAGTTTGCATAGTAGAGTTGTTGATGGCGGTCTCAGTGCAGTCTAGAGCCAGTTGAAGTGGAATACTGGTGAACAGTGATTTCACATCAAAAGACACTAGTTTGTAGTCGTCAGGTACTTGTACTGTCTTGATTGCCTCAATAACGTTCTCAGTCGACTGTAGTTTGTGTCGTGATTCGTCGGTCAAAGGTTTCAGTACGGTAGTCAAGTATTTGGACAGTTGGTAAGTCGGGGACCCACAGAATGAGACTATGGGTCGCAAGGGTATGTTAGGATTGTGCAGTTTCGGTAGTCCGTAAAGTTTCGGTGGTTGTGGAACACGGCACCTCAGTCTGTTGTAGCTTTCAATAGCGTCAGTTTTCTTGAGGTCAAGTAGTTTGTTGTTAAGTTTGCGTTGAAGTGCTGGCGTCGGGCGACAACTGGGTCAGGAATGTTTCTTCCCGTCCCTTAGGCAAGACTGAAACACAGGTACTCTCTTACGGACTCAAACACTCAGTGACGCCTAAACGTATACCAACCGAGGCCATTGTATCCAGTGTTGAGGCGGTTCTGTCCCGTCAGAGGGAGCTTTCAGAATCAGCCAAGGATAACATCAGAAGTAGAAGAGCTTCTACTATACAATCAGCCTCTCTACCTGACAGTAACTTGACTAAAGACGAACGACAAGCACTGAAACGACTGAAAACCGAGGAACACATTGTCATACTCCCCGCTGACAAAGGACGAGTGACTGTTGTTATGGACAAGAAAGACTATTACGACAAAATTGGCGCACTTGTTAACGACAAACAGGCCTACCAAGTACTTTAACGAGACCCAACGCCAGCACTTCAACGCAAACTTAACAGCAAACTACTTGACTTCAAGAAAACTGACGCTATTCAACGCTACAACAGACTGAGGTGCCGTGTTCCACAACCACCGAAACTTTACGGACTACCGAAACTGCACAAACCTAACATACCCTTGCGACCCATAGTCTCATTCTGTGGGTCCCCGACTTACCAACTGTCCAAATACTTGACTACCGTACTGAAACCTTTGACCGACGAATCACGACACAAACTACAGTCGACTGAGAACTTTATTGAGGCAATCAAGACAGTACAAGTACCCGTCGACTACAAACTAGTGTCTTTTGATGTGAAATCACTGTTCACCAGTATTCCACGTCAACTGGCTCTAGACTGCACTGAGACCACCATCAACAACTCTACTATTGAACTACCGCTACCTACAGACGACTTAATGGACTTACTGAACCTTTGCCTTACTTCTACGTATTTTCAGTACAACGGCAAGCACTACAAACAGTTGCACGGAACAGCTATGGGCTCACCAGTTTCCGTTGCTGTTGCAGAAATCGTTATGCAAAACATCGAGGAACGAGCCCTCGCAACTTACAAACGGACACTACCACTCTGGCTACGTTACGTTGACGATACCTTTACAGCCGTACACAAAGACGAAATCGACGATTTTCACGAACACCTCAACGGACAAAACGCCGACATACAGTTTACTAAGGAGATCGAGGAAAGTGGTAAAATACCTTTTCTAGACTGCTTAGTTACCCGCGACAATAACGAACTACGGACGACAATTTACAGAAAACCGACACATACCGCGCACAACTAGTTTGTGACTCACCTGACGGCTTAACGGACGAAAACAAGTACTTAGACAACGTTTTCAACAAGAACAATTACAAACGGGACTTTATTAGACACAACACACAGAAACTCCGAACCAAACGCTACGAACACTAACGCGACACCTGTCACTACTGCAACCATACCTTACATCAAAGGGACTTCTGAAACTATCGCACGAATCCTACAACCCTACAACATCCGCGTTGCTCACAAACCTATCACTACTTTACGACAGCTACTGACGAACGTTAAAGACAAAGACGAACCGAGCGACAGACGGGGAGCAGTTTATAAAATCAAATGCTGCGACTGCCAGGCCACTTATATTGGTGAGACCGGCAGAAATCTGAACGTCCGACTGATTGAACACAAACGAGCGACTAGAAATGGTGATATCAACAATCACATTGCTGAGCACCATTTAAAAACAAACCACAGAATCGACTGGGACTCTGCTGAAAGCGTTACCTACAGTACGGACTACTATCAACGAATCACTCTGGAAAGCTGGTTTACTAACTTAGAACAAACACCACTGAACCGTTGCCAACAGCTACCTGCACCTTACAAACGACTGATTGCCGACAATAACAAGACAGACAAACAATAGACAAACCGACTTATTTGACTAACAATAGACCAACGGACATTTGACTAACAAAAGACGGATCGAAACGCACCAATCACGTTTAACAGTCTTCACAGCCAATAACATCACGGTTTAACTGACAGACGACCAATAACATCACGAGATCGTCAACCAATCAGGACAACGACCAGAGACTTATAACATCTACTGACGATTCACAGTTCACTTGACTCTGATGATGACTTGCGCTCAGGTTGTCGAAACGTCAGTCAATGTCACCTCAAACAGTCCTTTACAGGACCACACTCACCCGGACGATCACAATTTACCGAATTATGATATGACTCCTGGGTTCAAACCATTTACAGTTAATTTCCTTTACTTGGCAATAGAACAAAGTACATCTTTAGCAGAGATGCGAATCTTTAATACATAACAGTTTTTATGGTATAAAGACAAACTAAGCTGCACAATTTAATTTTGTACTCTGGAATTCACACGGGTAAGAGAAGTCGCAATTAGCGTATCAAGAAAACAATAACAAAACATTACAACAGTTCCAAAAGTATTGCCGCCCCTTCTATAAAGTAGAGTTGTATCAAGGACAGTTAAATCTGTCAGTTCATGTGGAATGGTGTAATAAAAAAAATGAGGTATGCCAATCACAAAACTATTAACCCTCACTACTTTAATTTGGAACTCCATAATACATTTAATACAATAAATATTATACAATTTCATGACAATATCATTTTAACAATACTATTGAGTGCAAGAGCTTATTTTTTTAATGAACACATACAAGTAAATTGCAAGAACGGTCACCGCCTAACCTGGGCCTTTGACTCACGATTATCATGCCCTTGGGGTTTTGAGCCAAAAAGTTAGGAACTTTGACTTAGAAGGTTTGCAAATTCTTCCTGAGAATTCCATTGGCAAGTACTCTGTACCTAATCTTTGTAAAATAGATGCAAAAATGACAGTACAACAATAAAGTCTAAATACAAAAATAATTTAAACGTCCACTAATTATTAGTAGCTGTCAATGATGCTCTTCGGATTTTGTTGTGATGTGAAAGGAACAACTGAGCATGCTGTAAAAAATTCTTTGGGTTCATGTACGAGAGCTGTGGCTTGATGCGGGCAAGTCTGCTGTTTTTCTGTTCTGCTACTCGACTGTCGATCCCCTTAAACTCTGGGTATAACGCCATTTTATACCCAAGAGAACAACCTAAAATATAGCAAAAGGAAACTATGAATGTCATAGCTTTCCTGCCTGTCACAAGCTCTTATAATTTACAAAGAGAGCTACAACTTCGGACACATTTGTTGGAACACCACCTTCTCCGCTCCTCAATGTTGATAACAATGACTTGCTACATGACCAAAATTGGTTCACTCAACATTGAGGGGAGGGAGAGCCTCAGGCTCAAACAGGTGAATTGTGACACTGAGAGAAGTGTCACAACCTAGCCCAAGCATTTGACCCTTCACAGCTGACTGATTTTGGGGTGTAAATCTCATATCGCCTTTCAAACCAAATAAGAACATCCAATAGAATTCCTTTTCTCATCTTGCTGTTATAGCGCTTGTCACAGACAAACCGTAAAACATGACGTGCACCGACTGGCAACTTTACTGAGTCTCTATGTCTTTGCTGAACTGAATATCACTTCACAGAACATTGTCAAAATCTTATTAGACCTCATACTGAATGCAGCCCATTCTGAATTCCAAGTATTGTTTATGTCATAATGGTTGATGATGAGATCATGGGGTACTACAAAACAACACTGTGTACACACAAAATACTGTACATTTGGAGACTAAAAACTACAAACATTTTACAATAAACGTTTGAAATCAAGTACCTCCTTCAAAGAGGGTCTTTCACAACAACATTTTAAAATTTAACACTGTAAGTGTGGTAAACATATGCAAAGTGTCTTTTTTTTTCAAATTGGAATTCCTCAAAAAGAACTCTGCTCCTGCCTTATTAAGGGCAATTACGCTATTTTGTGACAACTGGAGTTCCAACAGGAACAATGAGGCATCATCTCCACTAAGGACACCGGATACCTAAAACAACAAACAATAACAACTACTGGCAACAGGTTGTTGGTGTACATGTAAAAGATATTTCTCATTATGCAGCTGCGAAGTCAGACATACAGATAACCATGTGTCATTAGAGGAATGCCTCCCTAGCAAAGGGTTGACCAAGGTCAAACTAGAGGAATTTCCACAAGCTACGCAAAACACTTCAAAATGAAGGTTGCAATTTGCACCATCTAAAGTTTGAAGCATTACTGAACTTCTTGAAACTTTACTAAAAAAGCTCTAAGAGTTAAGAAACTGAAACTTCAGACCTGTGGTCACCATTTGTCAACAAAACTTTGCTTGAGATTTTCAATGAGAAGAAACTCTTTATTTTGAAAATAATGAAGAAATTGTCACATTCAGGATGTATTTCAGTCAACTTTGCCCATGTTACCACTTTTAAACAAAAAGAAAAACACCTCAAAGGTGTAAAGGGGTGATCTTAAGGTGAAGATCCAGACCTCCGCAGGCAGACTTTGACTAAAAGTCTGTTTTCCAACGAAAAGAACAATATCCCTTATGCTATGTGGCTAATGACTCTTTTATCTAGTAAGGCAACTTGCATTGATCTGTATTGAAGCGTCACTAGAAAATCGCTTCGTGAGAGATTTAGCATTGATCGGTGCACATTTCAAATTCAAAACTATTGTTCAGTGTCAGGGATACCACTGATTTGCCAAGTGACCGTTTGCCACAATAACTTTACAATTTATACAAGATAAGAATATAGATGGATTACTAGACTGATATATGTTTTGGATTTGAAAAACAACATCAAAAAGAACACACAAAAAAGAACACCAGCATATGGATCTTCCCACCCTGGCAGTTAGTCACAAACGGTATGCACTATGCGTTGCAGCAAAACTCTCATCAACGTTATTTGCATTTGATGGACCTTCTTCTTCAAGTGACGTTTCCTATGTTTACATGGCAAAGTGGCCACACCACACTGCCTAAAATCTCCTCTCTCTTTTACTGGTCGTTTCGGCATAGTGATAAAACACATGTTAAAACAACTGACTCCAACCAATGCCAAACTAATGCCAACCAACCACCGCCAACTAAACCCCCGGTAGGAATTTCACATACAATATATGCATTATAACCAACTGATGACTAATGAAACCGCAGTTCGTGGTGGAAACAATTGCATTTTTGACACCCAACAACCATTTTTCACCATGGTATTCATGGGAAAAATGAGTGAAGTAATGTATCGTTCTCACCATTATGATGACATATTTTCAGGAACTTGTAATCAACATTGCTTTCTTTTATTTTTTGTAGTTCATGTTGTAATTTGTTTGGACATTTGACATATTCAGTATAAGTATTTGTTCACTGTATTCTGAATGATTATTACCGGTCAATTTTTATTTACTTGACTAAGGAACTTTTAATCATGCTTTGACACAAAATGTGCAAGATCTTTATAAAAGAGAAAGACCTTGTAATAGAATGAAAATTGTAGAATTAAGTAGTGTTGGAGGTACTGCCAAACTGGCAGGGGCAAAATGGCTTAGGAACGAAGTTACCTCATTTCCTATTAAAATAAAAGTTAAGGTATCTTGAACACCAAATTAAGAGTAGATACAGACATTAGTTTCATATTAAAACAGGTCAACATTGATCATGTAAGTAATAAAACACTGAAATGAAAGTAAAAAGGATAGATGTAATTTTTCATTTGTCATTTTGAAAATGCAACGGGCTAAAGTGAAAGGTTGGCCGATTTCCGTTACCACTTCCAGTTATCAACTCTCCAATGGAAGTATAACAAGTTGCCATTGTCATACGGTTATTAGGCGAATAACACGGCAAGTTCCTCAATGAAGATAAAAGAAAATCACAGAGTAGCACGATAAAATACCACATGCATTGTAGTCAGAGCGCAGCCCGTACGTATTAAAGCTGATCAAAGCGAACAGTGCGGGCAATTCTCAGAATATGCTTCTGCCGTCAGTTTTCAACCAAACTCAAAACTTCTCACCAAAGTTGTGTTCTCGTGCGCAAGTTACTTCACTGCTGAGAATCATGATGTTGTGAAGGTAGCCCGAATGCACTTCTACAAAAACGACGCTAACACGTTTCACTACAAGCTTGTCGTCGATCGTGCATGCATAAAGACATCTTCCGTATTGACCTCAAATATGGTTTAGTTGAGACTGGTTTAGAATACTGTGTACGGGAAGCGTTAGCTGTTTGCCAATGGCTGAGTCTGAACTAGTATAGAGACTGCGAGAAGAGAGGAAGAAGGTGCTTGCTCATCAGCCAGCAAGGTAGATGAAGATTTGGTAAGATTACAGGTAATCCCAACTATGAGAGCTAGAACACAGTAGGACCATGCATAAATTAACTCTGATGAAGGGCCAACGCTTAAACTGCAAGCTTTTGAAACTCTATTGTGGCCAATTCAGGTTATCCACTGCATCAGTAAAACCAAATTTTGTGGACAGTAGGTGACAATGATTAACAGTGAAGGTGTCAGTGACAGAGAGACAATTAATTGGGGTCAACTACAGATGATATCTGTCACTCGATTTATCACCTCCCCCCTCAACAAAGCTTTAATGTCACTGATTAATGGGAAACTATTTGAAATAATCGCCTCCCTCCCCTCTCCTTCTTAAACTCCATGCCATAATGGTAAAACCAGAGAATTATGCAGAGGAGTTAGATGGGACGCATCTCATTTATGACTTGTAGAAGGATACATTACATGTATGTGTTGTTTTTAAAAAATTGATTGAAGAAGCAAGCCTGATTTGATTTTCAGTCATGTTAAATCTGCATGTTTAATTAATCACTCAAAAATTGTACATATTACAGACTCTAGACTGAGTTCACTGTTAGCGAAATATGTCATACACCTGTTATACTTATTTCATACGTTGTTTTGTACCACGGATAAATGAATATTGCTCTTTAAAATATAAATTAAAGTTATGTAATTTCAAAATGACTATTATTATAACATGTATTTTTCAACTTCCTTGTACATACCAGAGAGGACTTGGCTAGAGTGTTGAACTCTGCTAGGCATTATATCCCCCACTTCAGAACCTGATTGACAGACAAAAGATCGAAATAGTGAGCTTTTTTGGTCATTACAGCTGTAAATAGCTAGATATGATACTTATCTTAAAGCCCCATGCACTAATGTAATTTTTTATTCTATTGACTATAAATCAATTTTGAGATGTCCTGTATAAGATCTGTGTACATTTGTATACAAATATCTGGCTATTGTCATCATCATTTTCATTCTCAACACAGTGGGGTTGAAAGGTAATTGTCTGTTAACTCAACAAAGTGAAATGCAACAGTAAAAATTAATGCAGAATATTCACTGATTTTCACTAAAACATCTTTGTAAGTACATGCACTTACCAATAGTGACTGATGCAGGAAGACTCACTATATCTTCTGACACTGAAAATTTAAGAGAACTGTTTATCATGCTTAGATTTTTTGAATGCCTTCAAGTTCATTTTTTTTTCCAGAAATGTTTGTTTTGCTAGTGCTTGAACATTATCAAATCCTGAAGACTGGGACTTCTATTGAAATTCAAAGTAGTGAAGCAATATTAAAAAGTCAGTAGCAAAGCTTGCTTTTTATATCCAGTCGTGGGTGGAAATTCTCTGTTTACAAGGAACGCTTGAAACTGATTTTGACACTGCCTTGCAACAAGGAGTAAAAAGAGAGGATTGGCCCTCATGCCCTGAACTTATCAACTTAACTCAGGAAGTTTCAGGCCCTTGTTTAGATCATCAGAAACTTCCATTGCATGAAATTGCATCTGGCTTCAACATCAACTACATCTTAGAGTAAATCCATTTACCGAGTCACAACCGAGCCCGAGTCAAATCCGAGTCCGAGTCAGCAGACCGAGTCACTGGTCAGCGGTATAGCTCCCCAACGTCGAACAAAATGGCGAGTAGTAAGCTAAGTGCCTTTATTGAAATCTTGTTCTTTTATTTATGAATGTGGTATTAAATTAGTTTACAAAAGGCTGAAGGACTTTTCTTTGCATTTATTTTGTGTTGTAAACATCAATTGACAGCCGAACTGACGGTCTTATATTTTTATTTCTGGACAGATTTCAAGGACAGAGACGTGATCAAATCTCGAGGTAATGTCATGGAAAGACAGGATAGATTTTGTATTCTTTTTCCTGTTGTAACCAGCAAAATAATGTTTGTCCTTGATCCTTGACTTTTCACAGACTCCTGATTTAACAGCTCAAGTTCAGTGATAGACGTGATAGATTTGATCCCGGGGCTCCCCGGGGATTTGACTATCAACAGGATTGATACGTTGTTAATGACATTGGCTCTACGTTCTTTTAATTTAAAAGTAGTCGAGACAAATGCAGAACGAGCACATGATTTTCCTCTTTCCCTCTCCTTCCCCCAAAACAAGTTTGAAGAGAAGGTCTGACAATAAAATAAGACTTCTTTTTAGGGCAGAGGGGGTACACGGTAGAATTGTTCCTTAAAGAATTTTCATTCATTAGAAGAATCTTAACAGTCCTGTCCAAGATGTATGTATTAATTAATATGAGGGCACTGGTTTATGAGGTCATCCAACGTTGTGTCACTCTCTTGGAGTGCATGATGTTTAACTCAAATAATTTTTGTTTGTAGTGACGGTAGTGATGAGGATTTATTAGAGTCAATTTTCAAGGTTATAACAAAATGTGGCAAAAGATGCCCCAACGGTAAGCAGCGAGCCATTGCACACATACTGTAAACTCTATTCTTTCAATTTTGGGGTATCTCACAATACATGTGCTAGTATCTCCGAAGACGATAAATAAATGAATAACTAACAAATTTATGTATCTTGAATGAAATAAATTAAGAAAATATTTGCAGAATATTTAAGTTGTAACCTGAAAATTGTGTAGTATGTTTACAGCGGTACACAGTAAAATGGTATTTTCATGGGTCAAAAGCCCATTTAATTATAGAAAGAATAATTTAGTATTTCTATCTGGGCCAAAGAACATACCGGATTCTGCTTCCATTTTTTGTTTTCCTTCCACCATTGGCAGCCACAGTCCATGCAGGATGTATGATTTAAATTTCATTTATCAATAACTTTAATAGTTGCTGCAATTATTTATTTTGGTATTAGATAGATGATGTTAAGAATTCATTCAATTGTTTCGTTTTATTGCTGAAATAAATAAATTTTAATTTTAATTTCATAGCAGACAAGTCACGCAACCAACTCTTGAAGGGTACAAAGAGGCCATATACAGTGGACAAAGAAAGAGAAAGGAGAAAAGGAGAAAGGGAAAAGAAAGAATAAATAGCTATATATATGTAAAAATAATACTATGAAGAAAATAAAACTTGTTTTTCATCAGTTTCATTAATTATTTAATAAGCTTGTAAAATAACATGCATTGTACCATGACCTACACTGACCAACTAAAAATAAAATGTTACAGCAAACATTGACCGTTCGACAATCAATCTCCACATTGAGATATGGAAAGTTTCTCCATTTTCAGGGTTATGGCAAGTAGGTGGGATCAAGGATAATAGGGGTGTAATAGACTCTTCTTCTATTTGGAACCCCAGTAGAACAAAAAGCTTTGTTTTGTCCGGCTAAGCTCGTGCTCTACTCTGGTAAGGCAAACTGAATCTTTTGTTTTTACTCAAATTCATTGGTTCCAAGGCAGAGGCCATGGGATCAGAATTAGCACTATAATATTCTACCTTGGGTATTGTTCTTCATGATATGGTAATAAGGTATGGGGAATCGCTCTGGCCTGGGACAAGCCTAAGACCTGGCAAAAGTAGAAGCGGACAGGATCAAGCCCGACTTACTCGTTGAGTGGGAGGTTGGGTCGCCAACCTCTTCACTTTCGCGGCCTGGGAGAGTGATACGGTGGAACACTTTTATATTCTTTTACTGTAAATTGTAATCGTAAATTGATGATTATAGTGGTCAGCGCGCTTAGCTATCCTCGATACTGCCTTCTGACAGACCAGCTATTTCACAGGCGTGCCACTCAAACAACTGAAACAAATATTGCAAATGAAACATAACATGCACATGTTTTAAGAATCCCAACTGGCGGGAGGCAAACCAGATGGCTATTAACAAGCGCAGCCGAAGGATTTATAACTCGGGACTGCCGTGAAACAAATCCAGTCTCATTTGCATAATCCCCAGGGTATAACTACCAACGCAAACTGAGATTGCATAGTTTCTCGAGGATCAGGCTGTACCATTTAAGAGGGATCAGGGATCAAAATTTGTCACACACACACACCTGAGATAAAAAATATATATCAGAATTATACCTTGAGTTGTAGTATGTTTGAGAGACAAATCAAACACAACATACATAGACCATTTAGCCCAGGTAAAAAGATCAGTTACAAGAAGATTAAAAAAGTCTAATTTCCTTGGCAGTACGAGGAGAACAGAAGGCAATTGATGTGATTTTCAAACTTGGTATTTTAAAAATAACAGCTCGTGTGACAGCGATTTAAAACTTGTGATTGCGCGAACTAGACACCCGTCATGTCGGACACTGCGAAATCAAAACGTCATTCTAATTTATAACCTGTTGGATTCTGCAAAAAAGCTAAATCATGCCTGCTAGGAATCAGTGAGAAAGGAATTAAAAAGAATCTGCTTTCGTGCAAAAATCGCCCGGCCGGTAGGAATCCCTGCAAACCAGGTGTAAATCAGCTGGTATTGAGGCCTCACATTCTTGGACGATCGATGGATTTTCACACTTCAGCTGTCTAAAAACAATTTTAGCAACATATCTTTGCATTACCGCCGTATTCCCACTTGTAAGGCCTCCTGATCCTCAGACAGATCCGACAGACAAACATGTATCCAAAATGGCGATGAGCATTCCCAGTATTTTCGTCATTCACAAACCGCTGACCGATGACTCGGTCAATTTGACTCGGACTCGGATTTGACTCGGACTCGGACTTGACTCGGTCAACCGATGAACTCCTACATCTTACATGTATGTACCTTGAACAGCAATATGGGAGCCATCCATATCATTGTTGTCATCTGTGACAAAGAGAAAGAAATAGTTTAATTTTATTCAATAATCAGATGGAATTCAAACGTGCACAGTAGTCTTGGATTTGGAACCAACATGCACACATTTTATGGTTCATAGTATTGTAAGTTGTCAAATGGATAAATGGCCAAACTACATGCTGACTTCCTGAGGTTACAGAGTATGTGATCAACTGAGGGTGTGTCAATATCAAGTTAAGTTGTTCCATTAAACAATTGTCATGTTGTGAGAATCTTTTGGGCTTTTATACAATGTAGCATGCGTGAACGTTTTAAAGAAGTGGGGAACAGAATGTTCTTAATGGATCATGCATTTTTTGGGACAAACATTTTACCCCAGTGGAACATGATAACACTTTACAGGAACAGGAGCCACCTTCCAATATGTAAAAGCTCTTTAAACATGTACCCTGATAGGCTTATTTAATCAGAATTAATTAGGCCTCAAGAATGAGAGGCTAGTTATCTAGTAATTAGAGGGCACTCAATAGAAAGGGGGTGAGGGGGTCTTTCAAATCACTAAAATAATGTACTAATTATGATATATAAAATAGTGCAACAATATTATTTTAATTCCCCTGGAAATTGATCAAAAGACCAACCCTCCCCCCCCCCCCCCACCCCACTCCCCCAAAGCGGCTGAAATGTAATTACATGTATTCATATAACTGTACATGTGTTAGATCGAAGTTCTTTTTACAGTTGTCACATTTATTACAAAATCTGACTTTTACAATTATTGGGCTTATTACAGCATGTAGCTTAATGGGAACAGGGATTAAGAGAGCTTTTACAGTACCACGTTTAAAGTACAGTGTACCTTACCTTGATCTGATGTGATGTGAACAGGTGAGAGTGATCTCATTGAAACTGATGAGCCTGGAGAACCTGTAGACAAGTTTAAAATTGCATTTTTCATCAAAAAGGTGATGCCAATGTTCATAATGTATCAAGTAATCGAAACAAGAAGTACAACTGTATATACTTTGGACATATACCTGTACCAAAATAAGTTGGTCTAGTGCCATCTAACTTGAACAATTAACTATATAGATATATGTAATTTTTAGCTAATTTTCCTCGATATGTATTAATTTTTTCTTGGTTTTTTAGCTAGCTTTATTCATAGATTTTTTTTCTGTCAAACACTTGTTATCATGAGCCCGAGATGAGATTGGGCAACCACTCCCTGTGTTCCTGACGTTAAATAAATTATCCTTATCCTATCCTTATTTAACCATGCTACATGTACCCTATTTGCGAGTAACACTAACATTATATTCGATTATTGACCCATCTCAGATCCATCTCTCCTCATCCACACCCTCTGTGTAGTCTCTAAAGCACGCGATATCTAAAGATGAAGACTCAACATACATCTGGACGTAACACAATAAACGCGGAAATTAGTGTCTTTAATGCTCGAAAAGTCGACAACATCGCCCCAGTAGCGGGCTTTAAAAGTCCATTATTCTCTTCACTTCGATTGATTTTTGTGCCAAAAGCGTCCGCTGCCGGGAACACTGGCGTGTTCGTGTACCACCAGGGCACAGACGGACCCATTTGCCTCAATTTGAGGTAAGATTAGAAGAAACATTCTTGCATGTCGATTTTTTTTAATTTAGATGATAATCCATTGAAGTACATTTCTCCTGTTATTATTTTTGTATTATTGCACTATGCATTTGAATTGAAAATTTCCCACTAAGATAAGGTTAATTACAAAAGTTTTATTGTCATTTTTGTTTTCAAAATCTGACAGTGTGGCCCTGCTGAATGGAAGAGAGGTTTTCCTAAAGAGAACTCCTTCTTCAAGATGGCTCCATCCCAACGCTCCCCGAGGATGGGAGGACTAACTTTCACTTGACGAGGTTAAAGCAAGATATGTAGGGGAGGATGGATCCCTCACTATGCAAATAAGCTTTCAAGTTTTAGATTGATAAATGATCCTTCAAGGTTTTGTTTTTACTTTAGACATTGGCCAGGTAGCGAAACTTTGTAGATAAGGCACCTTACAATAAGCAAATGGCCATGCAGCTTTGCGAGCAATATATTCAGTTGTTTTGGAGCTAAAATACAGTCCTATAAAGGCGGAAATAATACGTTTGTCTAAATGTAAACGAGCGTCAAAAAAATTTCCCAAAACGAGTCATAAACCTCTATTTTCGCTACATGGTCAAAATCTAATGAAAAAGGCGCTCGAGGGTCTACACTATCACCGTGTTGTGTGCCATTGGTACATTCGTCTTTTCTTCTATCGCCACCTGTTCCCACTGGACTACAGAATTTCTGTGAATACTGAAAACTCTGAGCTGTACAGTTCCCACTTAAATCCTTTTCCGCTGTCCGAAAAATACTTTAAATGTCAATTTCTTTTTTTGTCTGCAAAAAAAAGTTTTTTCCCCTCGAGTACTGCACTCGTTATTCTCCGTGCGCATAGCCTGCGACCAAACTCTTTTGGGTGACAGCTGGGTGGGGATGGGGAAGAGAGCTGCCACCCAGGATACCGCGTACAGAGCACAAAGACACTAGACCGCGAGTAGGCTATAATTTTGGCGATGGTGATTGTGAGGCGGGCGAAATACACACGCGCGCGCGGGAAATTTCGAGGAGACGCGACGTCAGGGGAGTGGCAAAATATTTTTGGCGCTGCCCTCGCGTCCATCGCGTCACGTCGCCTCGAAATTTTGCACGCGTGTGTGGCCCCCTGTGGCCTGCCCAACAATCGCCATCAACAAAATTAGAGACTAGTCACAGTCTACCAAAACACTGGACAGACGATTTATTGTTCGTTACCAGTGTTGCACAGTTAAATGTAAGCACCATGTAAGCAACTGGGGGCATCCAACGAAGAAAAGGAAGCACACTACATCAAATAATGTCAATTCATCTTTTTCTCAACAAAGCCTTGGGAAACAAATAATGTTGTTTCATCTTTTTCTTTTTAAAGCCATCAGAGAAGGTATTACAATTTAGCGCAGATCTCTAAAGCCTTTTTTCTCCAAACAGAGACGAGTTTTTTGCCTTCCTTCCTTCCTTCCTTCCTTCCTTCCTTCCTCCCTTTTTTCTTAACCGACAATTTTTTCCCTTGCTTCCTTTAGTAATTTTTTCTTAACCAAAATGATCCGTTGGGTGTTCTTTGGAACTGTATGTAGTGTAAATATAATTATTGTACATAGTTTTACAAGTTTTTAAACTTCAGTATAACACAGTAACATCTAGTTCAAGCTAGTAGTTTTTTATTTATCTATTTATTTATTTATTTATTTATTTATTTATTTCCTGGAAGGCTGCTTACATGTCGGACCATCGATATCGACTCCGTATTGCGTGTTGTCGCTCACTGACAACTTTGAAGAACTTCATGATTAAAAGTGCCTGCTGACCTCTGCGTTTTCAGTACCATGATCAGGCCAACCAAGTTCTACAGAAAGAAACAAAAACGGTCTCTGTTGCATTCTGTTGCATTATTACGACAATATATTAGAAAGAGAGAGCAAACACTTCTGAGGCAATTTACAATAACAAGCAGTTGTGTAGCAGCTCTCGTAAGCCGCTCTGTGATTGGCTTCTTTTCTTCGCGCGTACCTTGTGGGTAGCGAGGGTAGCGGAAGGACACCATTGGCTCAATCTTAATTGCTTCTTATTGTGTTTGGTTGAGTTCTGGCTGAACAATGTTCATTTACATATTACGCCCTGTGAGACGTGGTGGAATTTATGGTTTAGGTTCCAAGTATAAGGAAATGGTGTCGGCGTACTTTTTTTAATCTTAATTTAACCTTCAGTGGATTACAAAAGATGATACTTGAGTTTCTGGCTTTAGTTGAGATATCATGGTACCCCAAAATTGACCATGTTTTCGAAAAATACACTTCTGTCATTTTCAGATAGATATTATTCAAACCTCTCTTTTACAAAAAGTTTCAGAAAAAAAGATTGTTTCTACGCAAAGTTATGGACGAAAAAAGATTTGTGGCATTAATTTTCTCTAATCATGTGTTGACAGTCATCTGTCAACAACGCTGAAAATAGCATGTGACATAACAGGGCCCCGATGTTTTGACACGCGATCGATTGCGTAGCAGTTCCCGCTTATTTCGAGTGTGTTTACAAAGTGGCTTCGATCATATCTGTGAAAGAGAGAGAGAGAGAGAGAGAAAAGATCGAGCGTTGAGGAATTACTTGCGCATCCTGACTCCTCACTTGTCAGTGTGATCACAGGACACCCAAGCACAACATTTGAATATTATTAAAAATGGCGTTTCAAAATATAAGACTTTGTATGGGATTTCGAAGCGAACATTTTGAGCAATACATAACAGCAAACTAACTGAATAAAGTTCATGAAACATTACATGGTGTTGTTTGCTATCCTTACAACGCATTTTGAGCAATTTTAGGTCCATTTACCTTACTGTGTATTAGTACATGTATAATACATTGACAAGTCAATGTATTATACACGTACTAACACAGTTAAGTAAATGGACCTAAAATTGCCCAAAATGCTTTGTAAGGATAGCAAACAACACCATGTAATGTTTCATGAACTTAATTCAGTTAGTTCGTTGTTATGTATTGCTCAAAATGTTCGCTTCGAAATCCCATACAAAGACTTATATTTTGAAACGCCATTTTTAATGATATTCAAATATTATGCTTGGGCTTCCTATGGTGTGATAAGCTTCGACTGCCAGCTCGCCTTTTGTAACGCGAACGGCGAAAAACAATCCATCCATTCAAATTCCATAACATTTCTACAAAGCCAGATGTATCAAAGAATCAACTTAGCGCAAAGGACGGCATGTCCAGGAAAGTACGGAATTTGTCTCCAGTAATAAAGAAGTTTATTTTTTCCCAATTGCTCGCATTTTTGACAGGATGTTCTCTCTTAGATCTTGAGCCGAACACGTGGCGGCTTCTTCGCAGATTTCAATGTACTTTCCTTTCGCCTTTCCTTTCGTCTTTCAGGTCCCGGCAGCTTGGGTAGTCTTACCCAGCTCAAATGATGATGCCTTCGGCATTTTACAGCCGACGTGATATTATGACTTTAAAATTTCCATTTATTGCGTTTGAAGACCCTTTGAACGGCACTCGTACTCAACGAAAGTCGCTTTCCAACATAAAAACACGCAGAATTTGACACCATTCTTGTCGGCATGTTTGTACTATTGTTGTAAGGCGGTAAGTTGAGCCTCCCCTCTGTCAACCGCAGGTAATTATCCTGACACCTAGGTGTTTTAATCTCCTCAGACCGGAAAAAGTTTCCAAATCATATTTTGGCTGTTTTCTCGAAACTAATTTTTCAAGAAATTGGGCGCACATTTTAAGTTCGCGTTCAGCGAGTTTTCAACCATTTTAGCTCAAATTTGGCGACAATGTTGCCACATAATTTGATACCAAACCCGTGTCTCCGAATTTTATTTTTTGCTTTCATTCAAAAGTTATGAGCCGTAAAAGAAAGAGGAGAGGTGTTTCTTCGAACTTCAAAGTTTAACTGAGTGCAGAGACACAGTTTTTGAGACAAAGGTGTGAAGAATTTGGCGCGATGTTCGTCTTTCTCTCCAGATCATTCTCGACTGGAGCGGAACCGATTTTGTGAACGATGTACTTTTTAAAAACGTAGTCTCTATTTTCGACACAGTTGTCTTTTTTCTTTATCTAAATTCGTTTTCGTAATCTTCAATTATTAAGCTTTCAGAAAATATATAGTTTGTTAGGGTCCTTGTGAAACGCCTGACGCTCAAACGGTGAAAACGCAATGTTGTCATTGGGGTACCCTGATACCTTAATACGGTGACTCGCGATATCGTCGATCGTTGAAAGACTTCGCAAGCGGATAGTCGTGCAAAACGAGACTAGTCGCGCAAAACTTAAGTCACACAAGATAATGCTGTTATCTTCGTTCATCGTCGTTCAGTAAAAGACGGATAGCCGGTGGCGAGTAATTGCTTTTACTCAATTTTTTTGCAATTGACGTTAATTTAGAGCACGTTCCCCTCATTCATTTTATATTTATCATCTACGTGCTGGTTTTGTTTTGAGGTCTTCTTCAGTTGCGGTCAAAGAACTGAATATCGAACTTGTTTTAGACTCGTTTCTTTCCGACATTTGAAAGCATTACTGTGAGACTTAGTTCGGAAGATTCGCGTTGTTATTTCGCAAGATTCGCAAGATTAGCGTTGCTCGGATGCATTTGTTTGTTTTAACCGGAGCTCTTTGATAAATGTGGTTTTCGCTAAATACTATTTACCAATTCCAATAGCCAGTCTAATTTTTACCAATTTCAATACCTAGTCTACTTTAACTTAACTAAAAATTGAACTTATTTGAGTTTCTGTAATTTGTAATTTGTAGCATGCAACCACGCGTGTAAGTTTGTTCATGTAAACAAACGTCGGTTGCTGAACTGGTAGAATGTCCGGAATACGTTGATAGCGATGAGAATGTTCAGAAGCATGTTTCATTATTACCCAAACAAAGCATTTGCTCTTGTATCTCTTATTTTTCCATCGGTCTTGTTTCCCTCTAGCCCCGGTTGTTCAAAGAGCGGATATTGTGAACTCTATCCACCGGATAAATCACTATCCAGTGGATAGTGTACTTTGTTTTGATATCATTTATCCACTGGATAGCTTCATAGCGGTCAAACGCAAAAAGCAACGTCACTTCCGGTTTTTCAGAGCCTTGAAGTTTGAATCAGTCCAGACTTTTACGAGTGCAAAGTTCGTATGGAAACGATACATAAAATGTCCCGGTGAAGAAAATTTTGCGCCGATAAAACTTGTGAATGCCATTTACTTCATTCTGAACACATGCTCGAAGTAAAAAGCTTAAGTTTTCAGAAAAAGCGTTAAGTTTTGCGGTTAAAGTGAAACTTTCAACATTTGTTTGTATTTTCCTTTGTAAAATTATGGTGGGAACTGCACACACGTCGTGCGTGTGACGGCTGTGAAGCGTTATCCATTCTTGGAACTACTGGGCCCTAGGGGCAGTTAAAACACAATTTATCGAATAGTCCTAAGGCCGACCATTATTTCGTTTTTGCCTTCTTGCGTCGTTCTGTTAACCGTATCACTTTTAGAAATATCAATACACGAGTTTATACCATGTAATCTAGCCCATCTGAAATTGTTTTCTGAAGTCCACTCTCGAGAAATTTAAATGAACAGAAGTCAGTTTTTCCTTATTTCTTTAAGTCTCTATCCTGTCATTGTGCCATATTGTTTTTTCTTTTAACTGGTGTCATAAAGGTGTGGTTGCACTAGGGAATGAGTCGTGCAACTTGTCTCGCAACAACTAAAAACTGTGCATTGTGGTGCTGCGAGACAAGTTGCATGATAAATATTACAATATGCAATGTTTTTTTGTCCATTTTCCCTAAAATTATTGCTTCGTTATTTTTAAATATTGACAGGACATTGTGATCTCCAACCCTCTTGGCTTGCAACCTTCTGTTCAGGATCTTGCGTGTGTGGAGTTTTTATTGTGTCCGCCAGTTTTGTTCGTATTGTTGATACATAAATTATGTTTGTAACAAATTAGGTTATTTTGTTTATGAAGCTTTACAAATAAGAAATGAATATACTAATAGGCAAATTCACAATAGATTTCAACCAATAGTTTTGTGATTAGGATTATTTAATATTGTGATTAAGAAAATCTGATATTAAATATAATGTTAGTTGTTAGGCAATACCATATGTGTAAAAGGGGATGCTAATAAAGTTGTTGTTGTTTTTGTTGATGCAACCAGTAGATTTGATAGGCATATATTAAACTGCGATCAGGCGTTTTTTCCCCTTGCAAAGATGAGAGAGACGAGAGACGGGAAAGACGGGAGAGTAGAGTAGTAGGGAGGGAGGGCATGATTTCAGGTTAGGCATATATATATGGACTACATATTAGTGGGTTGGGACAGCTTCATCATCATCGTCGTCATTGTAGTTGTCATCATTGTCATTTTCATCATCATTTGTTTTTGTGTTAAAGCTTCTAACAACTTACTAGAGATTCACTAATTGGGGACACTCAAATAAGTACAAATGAATAATTGGTGTAAAAATGCTCTAAAAGAAATACCATATATAATGGTTGAAAGAGGCTATGAGGATGAAAAATTTGTCGCCATCACTGCATGTTCAGTTGTGTTTATTAGTCGATTCATTAGCCCATTTCCAAATTGCCTTGCACAGCCTCACTATCACACAACTTTTCATATGAAAATTTCTTGACTCGGAGCATCCAAATAGCATTCAGTGGAATGTTGTTGATAGCCAGGGGGCTGTGGTAAAACTGCACAATAATTATAACTGGCTTTCAATATGTAGTTGTTTAAAGGAGCTACGTCATGGATAACGCATCTTTAAAAAATTGGCAAGGTTTTTTTTTTAGTTTGTTATTTGTTACCTGTCTTTATCACCCTCAGTCGTAACCATCTTTGTTTAGTTTTGATCTATTATAACTTCTTTTGGTGTTTTTCTACCCCAGAAAACTGTTATTTTGAGGTTTTCTTTAATGAGAAAACAATTTTGTCAGATCAGAAAAATGATGAGTGAAAATACTGTGACACAGTTCCTTTAAGATAAACCATGGAAAGCACTGAAAATGACATACATTTTCTACATTTTCATATAGTATACAAAATAGGGAGTTTTCATCAAGAATAGGGTATCATCGAGAAAAATAAATCTGGAAGAGGTCCCGAGGAATTGCAAAATGACTCAGAAGAGAAAAGGTAGCCCCCCAAAAATAGCATATTGGCCTAAAGTCTTGCATACCAAAGGCAGGAAATAGACTAGATTGGCTACACAACTATTTAACTTTATTCATTTATGTACAAATCATACAATGGGTATATGTGAGAATGAATGGCTCATATATTACTTATTTGTTATTCAGAATATTGTGTCTAAAAAGCAACAATTGTTATGAAATAATTATGTTTAATGAAGTAACATTTGCTGAATCAAGAGATTGGTTTAAAAAAGTAATCATTGAATCTACAGAACATGCTTCATTGCCCAGTCCCGTTTTTTAAACAATATTCTTGTTCATATAAAAAAAAATACAACAGGAACAGTTAAATACACTTCTGTAATACATCTACACATCTGTGCCCCATTTAGCTTTGAAAATATCCTACAATTTTAAGTTCCTAGGTGATTATGCACAGCAGAATGGCCATCACGTAATGATAGCCACTGAGAACACTTTTTTAATTTGTTTTCAGATATTTAAGAAAAAAAATGAGCGAAAAAAACACAGTGTTTCAATGTCTACATGACATCATTTTCAAGTGAGAAAATAAAATATAAATGAGTTAGTGTATACAGGGTGAGGTGTTAAAATGATGTCATGTAGACATCGAAACGTTTTTTTCGCTCATTTTTATTCTTAAATGCGTGACGAAAATAATCTCATTTCAGATATTTTCTGTGTTTATTATCAAGTTTATTGGTAATAGAAAATAAATAAGTAGTTATAGTAGTTGTATTTTTTGTTATTTTGACATGTTGATACCCTTGCAGTCCTCTACTATTCACAAAAGTCTCAATATAATTTCTACCCAGTAAATCCTTAATTTTGATAGGATGGTTGGGGAGGAATAAACCTGACTTTATCAATACATTAATGCACGTACTTATATGTAAATGTGTCATGTTTATCATTTAACATAATAATTATCACTTTAAAATTAATCTGGTAAACATGATTAACTGGATGACATTTGTACAGTATGGGCACTTACCATTAGTCAGAACTGGTCAGCCGGCTGGTCATTTTGAATGTGAAAACTCGAGCTTGTTCAATCTGGCAGGACAAATCTGATTACTAATTAAGGTAGTTCTCTTCTCCAAATGTTCTGGTATGTCCAGCCAGTTCTAACTAATGGTATATGCGTTCTATGTACATGTTGGGTACAAGGAATGTCCAAGTTAAGGGCCTAAATGCTGAAACGATTAACTTGACATACAAACTCCTCTCTTGCAGAACAAAGGAAAACACAAAACCAAAATGATGCCCTCAGTGGAATTCTTTGGGGTGTATTCCCCAAAGATGTTTATGTGGGTGCTGAAGTGCTGCAGCCGATCATAAAATAATGCTGCTGTAGCCCATTTTAACATTACTTGTATAAATTAAAAATAATTGACAAACTTTAATTCTCCTGGAATAATTTTGCATGACTTACATTGAACAATCAGACAATATTATGAGTTGCTAATTCTAACTACAAGAGTCAACCAGAAGACAAGAAAAATTGGCCTCGTAAGAGAAAAAAAAAGAGGGTGAAACCTGTGCATCTGGTGCATTTTACATGTACGACTGTGAACTGCCCACAAATTGGCAATGGATATCAGGGCTGTCAGTGAGTTTTGAGTCACCTGCTACCTTGGACTTTTACACCCATAACAAACTACATTTCTTTGTGAGTAAATTGCACTTATAAGAGGCTAAGATCACCCATAACATTTAGATTCTATCAAGCATACTCAGCTGTGACAGGTGTTACAGCCCTTAATGACAGCCCTGGATATATTGCTTATGTTCAACACAACCGTTACTTTTTAACTTGAGCTTAAAAAGTTAATTTTCTCAATAGTGCAACTTTCAGAAATGCACTAAATAATAAAAAGGATATCTCAAAAATTATTTACCCAATTAATACCAAATTTTCACAGTTTTTTATGACTCATACAGCAGTTTTACGTTGTGAACGTCAAAAGTGTTGACACCTTATCATCTCATTGTCATTTCATTGTGTATCTTTACCTCTCTAATATTTCAAAATTGAGAAAAATCGACAAACAAATTACATCAAAACGTAAAAATGTTGGATCTTAGAGGTTCACAGCACAGGACTATTATTGAAGTTTGCATGAGTGTTTGTTTCACCTTAAAAGGTCCAAATTTTGAGATATCCTTTGTTAACCAGTTACCACTATTTTCACTATCAGGGTCCATAGCCCGGTTACCATGGCTACAGTATGTCAATAAAAGTTGACATTAGTATTGAAATGCGATATTCTTCTGTCCATTGTACTAAAAGAATTTGTGTCCTGCAACCACCTCAACCCTTTCACTCCCAGAGTTAGTTATGGAGATATTTAAAGTGGTTCTAACTTTTGAGTCTGTGGATGAAATCCTATAAACAAAGACGAAGTCATGCAGTTCATTGAACAAGCAAATAGCCACCACCCCACCATCAAGTTTACGGCTGAAGTATCTGACACAGATACTACGTTCCTCGACACAAGCATTTGCAGGGTGAAACATTTTAGCACACACATTTCTCAAGTTGCCAGCCATCAGGGATCAAAAAGGGCTTCATTAAAGGCGAAGCACTTAGGCTTCTCCGGACAAACTCCTCAGAAACTACGTTCAAACTGCAGTTTCAAACTAAAAAAACATATCTCACGGAAAGAGGATACCCCCAAACTTTGATTCCAACAACCCTCGCTGAGATTAAGTTTGAGGACAGAAAACTTGCCCTTCAACAAAGGCATAAACAAAACACACGAATCTTGCCTTTTGTCACACAATATCGTCCATCAGTGCCTAATTTAAAGCAAATACTTATGCAAAAATGGCATTTAATTCAACAACAACCTTTGCTTAACAAGATATTTAAAGATCCCCCTATGGTCGCATACAAAAGGGGCAGATCCCTAAAAGACATACTCGTTCGAGCCAAACTGTGAACTGGTTATTACACGTGGATAGGAGTTGTGTAGGCCTGTCACGCTATTGTTATCACGTAAAACTTACGATTTCAGTTAAAAAAACAAACAAACAAACAAACAAACAAAATAAGGGGTCTTAGTTTTCGGGTCTTCGTCAAAGTTTTTTGCGCAAACTAATACCCTGGCAACAACAAAGAAACAAAAAAACGGCGGGTCTTAGTTTTCGGGTCTTAGTCTACATTTTTACGAAAACTAAGATCCTGGCAATAGCAAAGAAAATGAGGGAGTCTTAGTTTTCGGGTCTTAGTCTACGTTTTTACGAAGACTAAGACCCTGGCAAAAACAAAGAAAATGAGAGGGTCTTAGTTTTCGGGTCTTATTTTACGTTTTTGCGAAAACTAAGACCCTGGTAAAAACAAATAAAATGAGGGGGTCTTAGTTTTCGGGTCTTAGTCTACGTTTTTGCGAAGACTAAGACCCTTGTAAGAACAATAAAAATGAAGGGTCTTAGTTTTCGGGTCTCAGTTGACGTTTCTGCGAAAACTAAGACCCTGGCAAAAACAAAGAAAATGAGGGGTCTTAGTTTTTCTGGTAAAAACAAAGAAAATAAGGGTTCTTAGTTTTCGGGTCTTAGTGTCTTAGTTTTCGGGTCTTAGGGTCGTAATTTGCTGGGATTTTAGTTTTCGTAACAACCTTGTCATGACAGTTTTTGGAACCAATCACAAGCCAGCATAATAGCACGCAAGAACAAAATAACGCCGTCTCGAACGCAATCAAAAGAGACCGCTGGATCGCTATAGCAGATTCTTAGAAGCAGGATGAGGAAAGTGATATTTCGATAAAATTAAACTTCTGAGGGGAAACTATAAGGGGACATGCAGCTCGACAAGACTTTTGTCCTTGTCCAGGTTATACAATTTCACGGCATTTGTTCATAACAGGGGCAGAACGTACCCTAAACAGGGCATGGTTATTAGACTCCTGGACATGGTTGAACATGCAGAATTTAGAAATCCGACATTCCAGTCGTTTGCCGGGAGGGAATCAAATAAAAAAGCAGTGGTGCGGACCATCGGAAGTTTTGAGCAAAACTCCTAAAGGGTACTAGGAACTCGTTTTGTGGGTGTAACTCAAATTAATTTTCACAACTATGGCCAGTGAATCTAAAAATAGTTTGTGATGTATTTTCGTCAGCTCAATGCCACGAAAGATACCCTGAGAAATCATATGGTGGACACTTTAATATATAAAGACCCCAAGAGATACCATTCCACAAATTTTTGGTCCCTAAAGGGTACGACAATCAACCCCAGTCACTTTTATCTTCGAAGGTTGAATGAGTCTCACACCGCGTACCGCGTACCACGTACCGCTAACCGTGTATTCCGCAGTTACACCGATTATACAAAAACGTGAATCGTCAGTGAAGCGACATCTGAGTCGCCTCGTCGAAGTCTCACAGGTTTGGCTATTCCCTCGGCTTCGGTTCTCAAAAAAGTTTGTAGCAAAGTGATCGACGTAGGTCAATTGCCTAAATTATAATAACTCAACGTTGGACAAACTGCTTGCTTGCATATTAGTCTAGGCTGAGTTTCAGAAGAACTATTATACTAGGACACTTACCATGTGGCTAAAATGAATGAGGCGGACTCACAGAGCAGCGCTCCTTGATCGCCACTCTAGTGCAGAATTTGCCAATCTGGGTTTTTACATTGAAGAAAGATGTAAAGGATCCACTGAAGTCAGATAAAAACTGGATAACCTACTCCACAGACCATTCAATGCTTTTCACATTGATCGCATCTTCTGCTTGTATCACGCTAAGCTACACGCTTTAAATAACCAGCTGGTGATCGGCGCAATCACCTTACACTCATCCAACAATTAAGTGACCATCAAAGGTGTTAGTCGATTTCATTATAAAAGGAGTCCTGGGTTGCACTAAAGCGACTTTTGTCACACATGAGCGAATATTCTTTACAAATGATGCAGGGTTAAAACAATGACTGTTTGTTCAAGGGTGGCAAAATTTGTTATACGCAATGTAACACAGCTAAATGACAACAAGACTAAAGTTTCAGTCAATTGCTTCTTGTACTGTGCTTAAATGACAATTTCCTTTTTTCTTTATTTATGTCTCAGCTACTACTCACTGTCACGTTAAATGACTTTTTAATTACCTGGGAGGCACCACATGTCAATTGAGGTGAAAAGAAATATCACCCACATCTGTAACACTAATTGGTGAGACCCAGATGAGAAGAGTTTCTCACACAGAGTCTTAATTGGCATAATTGGTATCTATTTTGTGTTGTATTACCTATCACATTGGCCAGGAGTTTCAGGTATCAGGCACAACATCCGTTTTGACAAATTGATTAATGCTATCCTGATTTTATGGGCAAGGAGTAGGATTCACGAAGCCTTCCTGAGTTGAGATGTATCCTATATGTTAGGCCAGTTCACACTAGGGACCAAATACCACTTGAAAATAAAGTAGACTTGAGGTCTACTTTAGAAAGACGAGTCAAATTCTAATTATGTATTTAGCCAGTGGGGAATCCCCTCTGCTAGATTTTTGCTTGACACGTTAATAAAGTCATTATTATAATTACAAACTGATGTGATACGACCCGTTTTGACGATAACAAGTTCAAATAAAACAATTAAATGTAGGTCTCTTTGGAGCTAGAGGGGGTGGTACATGGCAATCCGATATAACGAATTGCCAAGGGACTGGTAAAATGCGTTTGTTACCATGGGAGTTTGTCTTAGCGGGATTCAGTTATGTTCAATGGCCATACATTTCTAATACATTTTACTATAACTAGGCTGAAAAATATCGTTCGTTATACCGGGGTCTTTGTTATAGGGGATTTCGTTGTATTGGGATGCGTACAAAAAAACAAAACAAAACAAAACAAAAAGGAGCGACCATGTGTCGGAACTCTTTGTAGGAAGAGGCGTAACACATAACACAATAGACCCTCTTTGTCATTCAATCGGATGCTTTTCCATATATTGCAGAAATTAAAAAAAATTGACTGATTGAACCAGCACTCTCTTCATTTAAATGGACTTCTGACAAAGCGAGGTGATATTTGTTCTTGCTGCACTAAACTAACTCTACCAATTTAAACTCATTTTCGCGTTGGCGTTAACATTTTAAACATTCTAAACGTTAACCTATTAAAACTTTGACGATTAGATATTAGACATTGTGAAAGGTAACCTACCAAAACTTAAAATGCAACAAGATAACTTATTTACGTTACATCGTAACTTTCATGAATTAACTTTGACTTTAACTCATTAAACATTGTAATTGTTAATCTATTAAGAATCCTTATTTGATTGACAGCTTTAACAGGTTAAGTTTACGTCGTAAATTTTACGACGTAAAACTTTATTTGATTGACGACTTTAACGTATTAAGTTTACGTCGTATATGTGGCGACGTAAACCTTATTTGATTGACAACTTCAATTAATTAAGTTAACGTCAAAAAATTTACGGCGTAAACCTTATTTGACTTAGAATTAAGATTGCGCCTTAACGATGTTGCGAAGCTGCTGTAACATTACGCCGTAATTTAGATGACTTTAATGCGCCGATCAATTCGAATGTTCAACATTTGAACTTTTGAAGATTGGCTTGTTGAAATTCCCTTCCCTCGGGGCAAAAGAGCCGTTCAAATGCCCCACCAATTAGTACTGAACTACCTCTCCTCAAAGACAAATTTCGTCTTCAATCAAACACTTTACATGTCTTTCAGAGGGAGATATGCCGTAATGACACCTTCAAACTTCTTTTAAGACCCTTTTGAAAGAGTAATTTACTAACAAAGGCGACATTCTATCTTGTAAATCCATCAAACCCTGCAAAAACCGAAAACACTCACGAGCGTTTTACGTCAGAACAAGAGATAAATCCGGTTCAAATTCCCCACCCTTTCAACGCAACGTTCAAATTCCCTCCTCCCCGGGCACGATGCACAGTCAAATGCCCGGGGTGTGCCCGGGAGGGGATGTTGAAGTTTCGAATTGATCGGCGCATAATTTTTACGTCGTAACGTGTACAGCTTCATCTTTACAACGTACTGAAGGAAGAGGTCTGAATGACGTTCAATCCACAAATAAACGAGAGTCAACTTTTTCGTCGTACGACAGAAGTTAATTTAGTTTGCGTCGTATCGTGGAACCGTACAAGGATAACGTCGTGAATTTTACGTCGTAATACCAGGCACTTTAATCATATGATATGATATGACGTATTTGAACGTCCAAAATGTCCTCAAAGTAAAGAGAAATCTTACCAAATCTTCATCTACATTGCTGGCTGATGAGCAAGCACCTTCTTCCTCTCTTCTCGCAGTCTCTATAGCCTATCTTTGCAGGCAAACGCTTTGGCATCTTGCTTGTCTTAACGCTTACTCTTCAACTGTCGACTTCTGTGTCAAGAGGTCGCAAAGGAACAAACTACGTCATGTAAGTGTCACTCGTTGACCAATACGAACGCGGGCTCGTGGTACAAACAAGGCCCTTTTGAGTCCTCTATTACACTTTTTACCATGGTAAACCACCCCCTTTTTTTGAACGCTTTTATACCTCAGAAATTCGTTAGGAATTTCTCCATTTCGGCCGCCTGAGTGGAAATCGCGAAAGGAAATTCTTCCAAATTCGTATTTTCAACGATAGTAATTCTGAGGAGGAAGATTTCGACAAAGACACTGCTGGCATCAATTCGATACTCAGCGAATCAGAAGGGTGCGATTATGGTTAAATCGGAGAATAGTAAAATACGAGTTTTGATTCACAATTCTTCCGATTCTGCGATTATAGCTACTCTTCGAGACCTATACTATTCTCCGATTTTCCGATGATACGATTTTTCCGATTCTTCCGATTGTCCTCCGATTATACCTATTTGTCCGATTCTCCGATTATAACGACTATCTACCGCGATTCTCCGATTTTTTCCGACTATACGATTTTTCGATCCGATTATAACGACTATCTACACGATTCTCCGATTTTTCCGATTATACGATTCTTCCGATTGTTCTGATTGTCCTCCGATTATACCTGTTCTTCAGCGATTCTCCGATTTTTCCGATTATGCGATTCTTCCGATTGTCCTCTGATTTAACACTCTTCTTGTGTAGGGTTAAACTCTTCTGCTTCTCCACTTTTCGATTTCAGTGATCCTCCCACACGAATTCTTGTCTTGTCTTCAAACTTGCTTTGAAGTCAACATACTTTGCAACCAACGACCATCTTAGAGGTGTTTTTTTCCCTGGAAAATGCTCTAAAGCGAATAACAATGATTTCAACTGCGAAAAACTTCATATCTTATCCTTCATCTTCAGAGATGTTAACGAACTCAACTATCTGCTGTTATACGACGTGCACCTTGTCAATTCAAATTCACTTTTCGTTAACTTAAGACACAAAAGGTAACAAAACTAACCACTAAAATTATAAGCAATCACAATTCATCAAAAAAAAACCGATTTTAAGTAACTATTCAATCATCTTTGCGGTAAAGGTAAGGCCGATTTTTTCCCACGTGGATTTTCATTACGACACAGAAAAACACTAGGTGACAAAATTGCCACACGTTCACTAAAATTTCACAAATATCACTTTCTACAGAAACAGTTTGATGCGTCGGTGGTCAAATGATAGTTGATAAAGATTAACAGCCGCCGTAGCGAATTTTTAATAGCTGACGCTTCAATCGTTTTATAGCCCTTTGATCATGTTTGATCCTACGAAGGGCTAAAGCTAAGTACGTCAGCTTTTCTAAATTCGCTTCAGTCTTTCAGTCGGTAGTTTACATACGTTTATATATTAACTTAAGATTATCAACTAAGCATTCTAACTTTTGACCGCTTGTGGATTACAAGTACAGTCGAATCCCGATTAATAGCGGCACACAAACATTCTCTTAGTTTTTCACTCCGGATTTGAATTGCAAAATAATACTTTTTGATTGGCTATTCGCGTAATACCATAACAATACAAACACGTTACAAATTTAAAATTCTTACTAATGAAGTTCTACTAGCCATTTTACTGAAGAGTCGCACTTGAGTCACAATGTCTTTCAGTGAGTTTCCTAACTAGAAACTCACAGTTTTGCTCGAGCTTCGTTTTTGGAAAACCGTTGGCTATCAGAACAGCTCATGTCAGCGGACAAATGCCGGCTCAACTGGTGAATATTTTCACTCTAAATGGACTTTCACAGTAATACCTCATTTAGGAGGAAGGCCACTCGGCTTGGTTTTTTCTTTTTTTTGCCCTGAACACCACTTAAAACTACGGCCAGTTGCTATCTTTACCAACTATAGAAAAGAGGATAAACGACGTTTAAAATGTTCGATTTATATGGCAATCGGTGTGTTCAAACGAGATGTTAACATTAGCTAACATTTCTGGATAGTCACGCAAAGTCGATCGGTGTGCCGAAAGAGTTCTTGATTTCCCGCTTCTGACAACTGTCGCATCACTTATGGGAACTTCCACCTGCATAGAAATCAACAAGAAATGGAGGGAACCCGCACTGTTGTGGCTTGTGCTTGCTTCAAAAAAGGGCACCAACAAATCAGGTGCTCTCAACTTGCTGTCAGGCGCCCTCCAAGAAATTGAGGAAATGCTAGCCGAAAAAGATGATGGTGACACGGACAACGAAGAAGATAGACACAGCAGCTTCTTATCGATCACTTCTCGTTCGAAGAACTTTTTTTTGGGACAGATGAAATTTTGCATTCTGAAAAACCATTATGTTTTATGCGTATTCTGCTTTCAAATAAAAGAAAGTGATTAAACAGATTATTCGTTCTATTAATTACTCCCAAAAAAGCACACGATTTGATTACCGCAGACTTGACTTTCGCAAAAACCTAAAAAGCCCCTTAGCTCGTGCAAGTGCACCAGCGCTACAGTGAACCAAGATAGTCGGCATATCCCGTAACAATGTATATCTCGTTCTTAAGCGTGTACAGAGCCGTGTGCCGAGAAATGACACATTATAACAACATCATACCAATGTATACGTCGTAGAATCGGAAACTATAATCGTAGAATAGGAAAATCGTAGAATCGGAAGAACAGTAGAAACGGAGATTGATCTCTATCAAGCCTTTCGGTAAAATCGCGGAATCGGAAACTAGAATCGGACAATAGGAAAATCGTACAATCGGAAGAATAGTAGAATCAGAGATCGATTTCTACAATGCATTTAGGTAAAATCGTAGAATCGGAAACTAGAATCGCAGAATAGGAAAATCGTAGAATCGGAAGAATGGTAGAATCGGAGATTGATTTCTTCAAAGCCTTTAGGTAAAATCGTAGGATTGGAAACTAGAATCATATAATAGGAAAATCGTAGAATCGGAAGAATAGTAGAATCGGAGATTGATTTCTTCAAAGCCTTTACGTAAAATCGTAGAATCGGAAGAATAGTACAATCGGAGATTGATTTCTACAAAGCCTTTAGGTAAAATCGTAGAATTGGAAACTAGAATCGTATAATAGGAAAATCGTAGAATCGGAAGAATAGTAGAATCGGAGATTGATTTATACAAAGCCTTTAGGTAAAATCGTAGAATTGGAAGAATAGTACAATCGGAGATTGATTTCTACAAAGCCTGTTAAATAGGTAAAATCGTAGAATTGGAAACTAGAATCGTATAATAGGAAAATCGTAGAATCGGAAGAATAGTAGAATCGGGAGATTGATTTATACAAAGCCTTTAGGTAAAATCGTAGAATTGGAAGTTAGAATCGTAGAATAGCAAAATCGTAGAATCGGAAGAATAGTACAATCGGAGATTGATTTCTACAAAGCCTTTACGTAAAATTATAGAATCGGAAACTTGAATCGTAGAATAGGAAAATCGTTCAAAATCTGTAATGATAAATCGGAGAATAGTACCCCTAAATCGGTGTATACTTATTCTCCGATTTAGCCATAATCGCACTGATCTTATTCAAGGACAAGAACGAACGTTTTCTACATGCGTTTCAGACATGACGACTTCTTTCTCAGTCCAGTTGAGTTTTAATAGCTCAGGTTCAGGAGTTTGGCCTGTTCACATACTAATATGGTAAATGAAAGGTAAGAGTATGCTTTCAGTTTATTGAAC